>JBBBVM010000803.1:172500-772500 GCA_037355625.1 Petunia x hybrida
AACTTCCCTTTTCTAAGGTTTGGAAACCTTTCTTTCCGGAAGTGCACCCACACATAGTCACCCTTCTTGAGTTCCACCTTCTTGCGTCCTTTGTTTTTCTTGAAAGCAACCTTAGCATAGGCTTCCTCCAAATTCTTCTTTGCCTTTGCATGGAGTTCCATCATTGCTTTTGCTCTAGCTTTACCTTCAAAATTAACAACCATTTCCCTTGGCAAAGGGGTTAGATCAAGGGGAATCAAGGGGTTAAAACCATAAACACACTCGAATGGAGTCATGCCAATCATTCTATGCACGGTTCGATTGTAGGCAAACTCCATAAGAGGTAAACGATCAATCCAAGTCCCGGCCTTACCTCGAGTCATGGCTCTAAGAAGAGCACCCAAGGTTCGGTTTACCACTTCCGTTTGCCCATCGGTTTGTGGGTGGTGGGACGTGGAGAACAAGAGCTTGGTGCCTAAAGCACCCCACAAACTTCGCCAAAAATGGCTTAGGAACTTAGTGTCCCTATCACTCACTATAGTTTGAGGCACACCATGTAGCTTCAAAACATTTTCAACAAACAAGGAAGCTACATGTTGGGCATCATCGCATTTCTTGCATGGAATGAAATGAGCCATCTTTGAGAACCTATCCACAACAACATAAATGCTATCATGGCCTCCCCTAGTCCTAGGTAATCCCATCACAAAATCCATTGAGATATCCAACCAAGGACTAGTAGGTACGGGAAGAGGGGTATACAACCCATGGGGGAGGGCTTTGGATTTAGCACGCTTGCACTCAAGGCAATTGTTGCAAAACTTTTCCACTTGCACCCCCATCTTTGGCCAATGAAATTGTTCTTTAAGAATAGCCAAAGTCTTTCTTGTGCCAAAATGTCCCATGAGTCCCCCGCAATGTGCCTCTTGCACAAGCAACTCCCTCCAAGAGGACTCCGGAATGCACACTCTACCATTTTTGAAGATATAACCTTTAACCCATTGGTATTTCTCAACTCTCTCCCCCTTCTCTAGAGCATCATGGACACTCTTTAGCTTTGGGTCATGAGCATACATCAATTTAATGCTCTCAAAACCCATGAGCTTGGAGGTGAGAGTGGTGGCTAGAGCAAACTTTCTCGAAAGCGCATCCGCCACAACATTGTCCTTCCCTTTTTTATATTGAATCACATAGGGAAAGGACTCAATGAATTCAACCCATTTGGCATGTCTCTTATTGAGCTTCTCTTGGCCTCTCAAATGCTTGAGTGACTCATGGTCACTCTTGATTACAAACTCACGAGGCCAAAGATAGTGTTGCCAATGGGCAAGGGCTCTCACAAGGGCATACAATTCCTTGTCATATGTCGAATAATTCAAGGAGGCCCCTTTCAATTTCTCACTAAAGTAGGCGATGGGTTTGCTATCTTGCATTAAAACACCACCGATTCCCACCCCCGAAGCATCACACTCAACCTCAAATGCCTTTCCGAAGTCGGGCAATTGCAATAGAGGGGCGGTACTCAACCTACTTTTCAATTCATGGAAGGCCTTCTCTTGAGGCTCTCCCCAAACAAACGGTTGGTCTTTCTTCACCAATTCGGTGAGTGGAGCGGCAATGGAGCTAAAGTCTCTCACAAATCGCCTATAAAAGCTTGCGAGACCATGGAAGCTCCTCACTTGAGTCACGGTAGTAGGAGTAGGCCAATCTCGTATGGCCTCTACCTTAGACTCATCCACCTCCACTCCTTGGGCACTCACAACAAACCCAAGAAAGACAACCTTATCCACACCAAAGGCACACTTTTTGAAATTAGCATAGAGCTTTTCGGCTCTCAAAGCATCAAGCACTTGCCTAAGGTGATCAACATGTTCATCCATTGTCTTACTATAGATCAAGATATCATCAAAATAGACAACAACAAACTTGTTGATAAAAGACTTCAAAACATGATTCATGAGTCGCATGAAAGTGCTAGGTGCGTTGGAAAGCCCGAAGGGCATTACCAACCATTCATAGAGACCGAATTTGGTCTTGAATGCGGTTTTCCATTCATCCCCGGGTTTCATCCGGATTTGATGGTAACCGGACCTAAGGTCGATTTTGGAAAAGACACACGACCCACTCAATTCATCCAACATATCATCAAGCCGTGGAATAGGGTGACGGTACTTGACCGTTATCTTATTCACGGCTCGGCAATCTACACACATTCTCCAAGTGCCGTCTTTCTTTGGGACAAGAATGACCGGTACGGCACAAGGACTCAAACTCTCCCTTACCAAGCCTTTGGAAAGCAAGTCATCAACTTGTTTTTGCAACTCCCTTGTATCCTCGGGATTGCTTCTATAGGCCGGCTTGTTCGGGATTTGAGAGCCCGGAATAAAGTCAATTTGATGTTCAATACCTCTCAAGGGAGGTAAGCCATCGGGCATCTCATCCGGGAACATGTCCCCAAAGTCTTCCAAGACATTTTTCAAAGCACTAGGCATAGGGCTAGAAGAAAAATCACAATTAGAGTTTAGGATCATACCTTTGTGCACTAGGCATAGGAGGAACTTGGTGCCATCATTACCTTTCAAGAGCTCGCCCGGTTGCATCATGGCACACATGCCACCGGTAGATGAAGTAGGTGGGATTGCCACCATGCTTTTGGACAAAGGGCTAGTCTCAATGAGTGACTTAGCCTTTGCCACCTCCCTCAACTCCTTCATCTTCTTGTAGTCATCACTAACTTGCTTAGGAGTGAGAGGTTTAAGAACAAATCTCTTCCCTTCATGTTTGACCGTGTAAGTGTTGACACGACCATCATGCACCACTTGCCTATCGAATTGCCATGGCCTCCCTAAGAGTAGGTGGCATGCTTGCATAGGCACAACGTCAAACAAATGCTCATCAACATAACTACCCATTCTAAACTTGATCATAGCTTGTTTCATCACCTTAAGCTCTCCACATTCACTAAGCCATTGTAACCGGTAAGGTTTAGGATGCTTCATGGTAGTCAACTTCAATTGAGCCACTAGTGATTGACTCACTACATTTGCACAACTTCCGGAATCAATTATCATAGAGCAAACAACATCTTTGACCCGGCACCTAGCATGGAAAAGATTTTCCCTTTGCAAGGTTTCACTATCTTCCACAATCATGGCTCCTAGGCTCCGTCTCACAACCAAGAAAGTATGAGGATCCTCCTCCTCCATCGTATCATCAAGCAAATCATTCTCCTCTACTCCCTCATCTCCCTCTACTCCCTCTACTCCCTCATCCTCCGATTCACTCTCTTTCTCATATGCTTCATTACCAACAACAATCATGGTCCTCTTTGTAGGACATTCCCTAGCAAAGTGACCATACCCCTTGCACTTGTGGCATTGTATTGAAGAAGAAGTAGGAGCATGTAGTTGAGTTTTAGAGTTACCTCCCACATTAGGTGTGTTCTTCTCAAACGGCTTCTTCACATCCTTGGTAGCATTTGCACCACTTGTTCCACTTGCATTTGGGAACCTTGCATTTGTAGTAGGAGGCTTCCATTCCTTTGGTTTGCTTGTTGGAGTAGGAGTGCTACTCTTGTAGCGGAGGGTTTTCTCCTCCTTGAGCCATTTCTCGGCCTCAACCGCATCTTCACATAGCTTGTAATGATCATCATATTTGTGGAACTTCAATTGTGAAGCTATGTCTCGGTTCAAGCCCTCTTTGAAACGGATCATGGCCGTCTCATTGTCTTCATCATCTAAGTCAAGGATCATTCGGATTTGCTCAAATTCATTGAAATATTCACCAACCGATTTGTAACCTTGCTTCAAATCATAGAGACGCCTTTGTTGTTCAACCCGGTATTGATTGGTCAAATACTTTTCATCCATCACACGGATCAACTCTTCCCAAGTAAGATTAATAGCCATACCCGTCCTTCTTCTATTTCTCTTCACCGACTCCCACCAAGTGGAAGCAAAAGATTCAAAGGAGGATATTGCATACTTGGTCTTCTTCACATCGGGCATATCATTGGTGTCAAAGATACGCTCCATAGCCAATTTCCAACCAATGTACTCCACCGGGTCACTACTTCCTTTGAAAGAAGGAATAGTGAGCTTCACACTATTAAGATTGTTGTTGTTGTCACGACCCCCTTGGAATGGCTCCGGTTGGCCTCCTTGGTGATCATCATAAGCAACATAGTCCCTTCTAACATTCCTTCCTCCATATCCTAAGGGTGGCCCTCGACCTCGGCCTCTACCCCGATCCACATTCCGACCCCAATTCATAGCTCGCCTTGGTTGAAAGTGATCATCAAACCCATACAAATTGTCATCATAATCAACTTCCTCCCCTTCTTGAGCCTCAACAACTTGCTCAAGAGGTTGCACATTTCGGACGGGTCTTGGTAGTGGAAAGTTTCTTGGAGGATTGTCTAAGATACGGGGAATGCCCGTACGTTCAATTCTCTCTCGGTCCTCCTTTACCCGTTGTTGATTGAGCAATTCAACAACTTGCTCCGGGGTAAAATTAGGACTACTTGAGCCTTCACCGGTCTCAATTTGGACACTCGGGGTCCCCTTTTCAATTGGGACACTCGGGGTCCCATGTTCTCCTTGGGTACTTGAAGCTCCTTTTTCAAGAGAGTCAATCCTTTGGTTCATGAGGTCCATCTTGGCAAGAAGATTAGCCAAGGCCTCCTTAATGAAATCTTGACCTTCGTTGGCCATTGTACCTACACACAAAGAAAACAAGAGTTAGTTAAAACACCTCACTCGCTCCCTCACTTGTGTTCACTCGGATCACTCTTTTGGGTGGCGGTGGATATTTCACTCAACTTGTAGTCCCAAAGCTTCACGTAGATGATTAGCAACTCCTCAACTCAACTAAACTATTCACGAGTCACGCACACTCCGGGGCGAGTGGAGTTAATAGGACTCAATGAACGCTAGGCACTTTGAAGTGAAGGACTTGAGTTAAAAGATTCTACGCTTTTCCTTAGAATTCTACTCTCCTTGCTAGGCACGAATCACTTAAGAGCAATCAAGGGTTAGCACTATTCAAGTAGATCGGTTACTCAAATTAGTACTAACTAGATGTTATGTTATCAAACAAAGGGAAATACCTACGAAAATCTACCCGAAACAATGCAATCAGCACCCAGGAGGGGCGCCTGAAACTCAGGTGGGGCGCCTGGGTTGTGCTGTGTGCCAGGCGGGGCGCCTGGGTCTAGGCGGGGCGCCTGGGACTTAGGCAGTAGCCAAGTCAGGCGGGGCGCCTGGCTTAGGCGGGGCGCCTAGCCTGAAGCTTTTTCCCACTCGTTCCAAACTCGTTTCAAGTCGATTTTCAAGCCTCAAATCCGATGTTTTCAACTTGTTTTCACAATCCAATGATACCCAAAGTTGTGTTTGATCTTCCTTAACAAAACCCAATCAAATTTTCAATCAAACAATCAATCAAATCAGGGTTCAATCTCAAGAACTCAAGAACACAAGGGTTTATCAAAAGGGTTTCAACAAGGATTGTGATTCATCAAAGAAGGTGTTAATCATGTTCAAATCCCACAAAATTGGTACCGAATTGTTTGTCTTTCAATGAAGATCAATCCCCAATAACAAGTTTTCAATCAAGCATCAATCCAACCCAAGAATCAAGGCAAAATTCATCAAGAACAAGTTCTTCAAGGGTTTAAGGGGTTTTGGGGTTTCAATTTTTCAAACTTCACCAATTTCAACAATTTTGGTACTCAAGTAACGGGAAATCAATCACGATCAAGAATCCACAACACCCATATCACAAATCATCCAAATCAACAAGTAACACCAAATTTTTGTATTTTTCAATTTTTTTTTTCAATTTTTTTTTTTTTTTTTGCAATTTTCTTCTTTCAATAACTTCAACAACAAGAAAACTAAAAGATAGATACTAGGCACGAAGAATCAAGGGTCGGGGGTTTGTAGAAACAAAACCCGAGCCTTGCTCTGATACCAAACTGATGAGAATCAAACGCGGAAAAGTAAAAGATAAAGAACGAGACGTAACTCGATCTCTAATCCCAAGTAGCAACGGAGAACTTGTTCCGATACACCCCGGGAGAAGGACAAGAACACCTACGCTATGCAACTACCCTCGAGCTAACGCGAGCACGCAAGTAGAATGGTCGGAGAGGAAGAGTATTCATCTAGATCCGCTAGAAGACATACAAGTCCAAGAACAAAGGTTTCATTCATTCAATGGTCAAGAGCCTTGCTCATGTTCATCATTCATAATCATCAATAATAAGCTAAATGTAAAATAAGCTATGCTTGGGTATTTATAGTGTTTTCCCAAGCTTACATAAAGACTTAAGTACCCTTACTAATAAGGTTCATCAAATAAGCCACGTAGGGCAAAACAGTCAAAGAAACATAAATTCAGTAGCTAGGAGGGGCGCCTGGGCTGGGAGGGGCGCCTGGTTTGTGTTGAAGCCAGGCTGGGCGCCTGGATCTAGGCGGGGCGCCTGGCTTGGCCTTCAGTCAGGCTGGGCGCCTGAAGCTAGGCGGGGCGCCTGGCTTGGCCTGAAGCTAGGCGGGGCGCCTAGCCAGGTGGGGCGCCTGGTGCCTTTTTGGGCCTTAGGCAGTGAGCTCCCCAGGCGGGGCGCCTGGGGTAGGCGGGGCGCCTAGCTCTGCTGGGTTCTCTTCCTCCTTAGGCGTGAGGCCTAGCTTGAGTACCCGGAACGGCTTCCAATCGCTTCCTTCTTCAAGGCCCTTCCTCACCAAGTGTGTGTGCACTCCTTGGATCTCCTTAGCTTGACTACGTGTGAATGGTCTTGAGGGGGTTTGGGTCTCATCACTTGAGCAAGGAGTTTTTCCACGTAAAAATCCTTGTGTAGTTTGAGTTCTGTTCTGTGTATGTTCTTGTTAGACGGAGGTAGAAGGAAATTCTAAGAACCATGTTCTACAGTAGAAGAACACAGTTCTTGCGAAAATCGGGAGACACTATTCAACCCCCCCCCCCTTCTAGTGTCCTTAGGAGGTGCATAAAGTATAACACAAGCGCAACTCAAGAAGCTTTATGATCTAAAGCAAGGTGTCAAGACGGTTCATGAGTACTATGATGAGTTTGAGAAGACCCGGATGGCATTGGATATGGAAACCGAGGAGGAAGAGCAAGCCATGATCCGTTTCAAAATTGGCTTGAGCTATGGTATAGCTTCTCAATTGAGGTTGCATTCGTATCCTTCACTCCAAGATCTATTGGAAGCCGCTATTGAAGCCGAGCAATGGCTTAATGGAGAAAAGTCCAACCGTTACAAGAGTAGCAATCCTACTCCGGTGAGCCAACCAAAGGAGTGGAAGACTCCAAATGCAAACTTCTCAAGTACAAGTGGCGCAAGTGCTAGCAAAGAAGTGAAAAGAACATATGAGAAGTCTACACCACCATTGGGAGGTAATTCTAAAACCCACTTGAGCAATTCTACTTCCACTTCTACTCAATGCTATAAGTGTAAGGGGCATGGCCACATTGCTAAAGATTGTCCTACAAAGAGAACCATGGTTGTGGTAGGCAATTTGGTGTATGAGCAAGAGAGTGATCCCGAAATTGAGGAGGATGAGGAGATTGAGATTGCTTGTGAGGAGGGTATAGAGGAAGGAGATGACCCTCAAATGTTCTTGATGGTTAGGAGGAGTTTGGATACCGTTCTCATGGAAGAGGAGGTGGAGAATGATCAAAGGGAAGCGGCTAAAGCCAAGTCACCCATTGTACTTGAACCCGAGGCAAACAATCTTGTTGTCATGCCATTGCATGATGAAAATGGGAGTCACTCCACTTCAAATGAGAGGGAAAAGATAGAGAGAAGTGAGGGAGTGACCGGTGACAATCTAATAGAGGAAAAAGGAGAGGATTTGAGGAGTGATGTGAGTGGATTGTCACCACCAACTACACTTGACCATGAGGTAAAATTGAGAGAGATGAGAGGTGAGGAAAGAAAAATTGAGAGTGAGAGCACCCATTGTTCTAACAATTCTTCATCTTCTACTCTTTCTTGTGTTAGTTCTTGTGTAGGTACAAATGAAGACAAGCCATTGGAGCCTCAACCATGTGCTTGGAAGAAGAGCCAAGAGGAAGAAAATCTTCAATGTGAGCTTCATGAAGAAGGAGTTACACATGACACTTCAAGCCTTGTGAGTGATCAAGGAAGTACTACAAATGTAAGTGTTGCTCCACCTTTTCATGAGCCTACTAGCTTCTTGTCTTGTGATGACTCAACACTAGTTGGTGCTTGTGTTGCATCTAGAGAATATGCCACTAGTGAAGAGTCTAAAGGTCAACTTGTGTGTGCTTGTGTGACATTAGTTGAGAGCCTTGCTAAGCCACATCATGATGTGAGCTCATTGTTCAATGAATCTCTCACTAGTGTAGATATGATATTTGACAATGATCGTGACATTTGCTATGACACACCGCCAATCTTTGATGAAGGGGAAGATGAGATAGTTAATCATACCCTTGTTGATATGCTTCTATTTGGTGGGTCCATGTGTTGTGGTGAGAATGATAGTGTCCTTGAGGAGTCCAACTTGCATGAATTGGACAAGGTTGTCTATGATGACTCCTCAAGTGAGTATAATGAACCTAGTCTTGATAACTTGTCTATGCTTGATCATGATAGCGAGATGCATACTTATACTAATCCATTGTTTGAAGGCATTCTCATTAATGGTAAAGACTTGTATCGGACTAGGGTGAGTAGTAAAATGGAACCTCCATGCTGTGAAGGGTTTGATTCCTTAGGCAACCTCTTGTGTGAGGATTTGAATGAGGTAAATGACTCTTTGAGTGACCCTACTATTGCTTGTTTGGGTTATGATGAAGAAGAGGCCATTCTCAATACCTTTCTTGATAGTTTGTCTTTTGAGACGGGTTGCTTAAGTGATGAAATGGGAGGTGGAAAGGAATCCCTTGGTGTGAGTAGGTATGCTTTAAAGAAGGGGAGTGGAGTACTTGATCTTACTTGCATGATGGGTTATTTGACTCACCCCACTCCACATATTGATTACACTTTGAGTAGGGATTGGTTTGTTGATCTTGAGCTTAAGGTTCAAGAGGATTTTTATAGCGTGGTCTTGCATTTTACATGTCCCCATGGCCTACTTGCTCATTATTGTGATGAGTGCATGTTGATCTTTAACCAAGTACTTATTGTTCTCTTTGGAGACTTGATATTTGTTCTTAACATTGATGCTTGGTTATATCGCAAGAGTGTGTTTTCCATACTTCTTGCACTAACCTACCTTCAAGGTAGGAAATCTTATGTTTGCTTGTCGTTGCTTGTAGGTTCTAAGCTCCATGTTAAGGCAAAGGAGACCTTGGAAGAAACCTATGTCAAAGTGACGATCAAGGGTTACAAGGGAGGAGAGCATTGGGCACCTCGAAGAGATGATTCCATGGACGTGAATGCAATGATTTCGAGGACGAAATCTCCTAAAGAAGGGGAGGATGATGCCGGGCAAATTGATGCTTTCCAACATGTACCAAGCTTGGAGGATGCAAAGGATGCAAGGGCAAGAGCTTCGGAGATGATTCAAGCATGTTTAGGCGATGGAGCACCGGTGCTCCACCCCACAGGCAGCCAGGCGCTCCGCGCAGGCAAACCAGGCGCTCCGCCTGAGATACACTTGGCTCAGGCGCTCCACCTAGCCCCCAGGCGCTCCGCCCAGCCCCCTCCACTAATCAACTTTGTGGGCGCTCCTACCGATTTGCTGAAGCACGGGATTTCAAGTGAGAAGTGACTATTTTGACCTTGCATGGTCTTTTAGCTTCAAGCCTAGCTTGTGGGCATTATAGACCTTTTACTTAATGCCTAGAAACCTCTATAAATATCTAGATACCTTATTTTATTCCTTAGTCTATTTTGAATGATGAATTAACATTGTAAAGAGGGATCTCTTTGGGTTTATGGAAAACCAACCTTTGTTTGGGATTTGTGTGCTTCTAGTGGATTCTAGTTGGACAAAGACCCCGCCCCGACCATTCTACTTGCGGGTCCTAGTTGGCTCGAGGGTAGTTGCCTAGCGTAGGTGTTCTTGACCTTCTCTCGGGATGTAACGGAACAAGTTCTCCGTTGCTACTTGGGATTTGTGATCGAGATACGTCTCGTTCTTATCTTTTACTTTTCCGCGTTTGATTTCCTACATCAGCCTGGCTTTTAGGCGCACCTCCTGGGCGCCTCCATGATCAAGGAGCTAGGCGCTCCGCCTGACCCTGAAGCGTAGGCTTCCCTCCTTCAATTGATCTCAAATACATGATCTTCAAATCATCTCCGGAGCTCGTATTATCAAGGCCCTTCCAAACCAAGTGTAAGTGAGCATCTTGGATATCCTTGGCTTGACTTCGAGTGAATAGTCTCGATGCAATTTGGGTTGCATCAGTTAGCGATAAAGACTCAATATGTGAGGACAAATTGGTGACCTTCGAAAAATAGCTACGCTAGTCAGGGAAAGAGAACCCATAGCAGTCAACCAGATAAATCATTCACAGATAATCAATGCAACAAATCCACACAGCTCACAAAACAAATATAAAGATATGGAATAAATGTATCATGATGCAATGGGGTAACATATGCCCGAAACCTATCTCCGGCGCGGGACTCCCATCGTCTACCAGGAGATATATGCAATAGTGATCCTTCACCGGTGCGGGACTCTCATCGACTGCCAGGAAGTATATGCAATGATGACCCTTCACCGGTGTGGGACTCTCATCGACAATCGGGAAGTATATGCAGTAATGACCCTCCACCAGCGCGAGACTCTCATCGACTACCGGAAAGTGTATGCAATAATGACCCTTCATCGGTGCGGGACTCTCATAGACTACCAGGAAGTATATACAAGCTCACAATCAGAGTGCAATACTTCTATGCTAAATGAAATACCAACAAAAAGGCATAACATATAATATACAATGTAAATCCAAAGCTAAGGCATAATAAGTACGCCTATCGGCAGCTACACACGTAAGGAACACGTGGTAGAATATCCAGAAGACCAAAGGCCACCAAAGAAATAGATATAATCACTTACCTTGTTCCAAAGTGCTACTCAACAACCACTTTATCTTTTGGATTCTCTGTCAAACAATCCCCCTCTATTCAATAAGCAGAAAAATTAATCAAATAAGGCTTTCCTTCATTCCTTACGTCTTAGAACAATCCGGTTAGGAACCCGATACCCTATTCACATATGCGATACGCAGTCCAGCGTATGTACATGGTTCAAAATTACATAACCAAACCTGAAATAAATTATATTTACGGGTTGCACATAACTCTCTGAGTACGATAATCAATTCCATTATCGGGGTCCAATTAACCATTTAAACTATCAATTTAACTTATTAGAATGATGTCTAATATCCCAATTTCTATCGTTAAAATATTTTCAAACACATATAATAAGCTGAAATAAAGAATTAACATCATTGCCTAAATGTTTCGGGGTAAAATTTCTATTTTTTCTCCCTTTCCTTTCCCTTTTTTTTTTCTCTCTTTGTGTTTCCTTGCTCTCAGTTTTGCATTTTTTTTATTTCTGTATCGTTGTTGCTTTGGAATGTTTAGCTAAGGGATATTTATCCCTTAGCCACTGCCCATAATTTATTCTTGTCTTTTTTTTAAAAAAAAAAAAAACTTGCTGCTGCGATTAGAATTAAAATGTAAATTTAGAAGGCTCAGAATGATCCCAAATTTCTCAAGAAAATTATACAAAATTTATGTAACGTACTCGCTAAGACAGATCTCGAATCGAATTCCCGATATTCAAGATACAAATTAAACGGAAAGTGATCAAATTATTAACTTTTGATATTTTAGCAGAAACTATCTGAACTACCTCGGAATTCACTTCTAAACATTCACACATATCATAATGACCATACAAACCTAACGACGCTTTTAGATTTTAAATCGGAGCTCATTCGCCAAAATCGAGCTCGAAAACCTCTTTTTAAGATTTACCGACAATGGAATCTAAAACCTTCTTCTGATACCTATCAAACGAGATTCGATTTAATTCAAATATTATAGACAAGTCCTTATGGACCTTACGAAGCTTTTAAAATTTTTGATATGCCAATCGGAGTCCTAACTCCCGAAACGGCTACCTAAGGTTGTTTCAACCACCGGCTCAAGAAAGGTGGCTCTAAGTCTGGAGCTTCATACTGGACTTCAGGGCTTGAAACCAAGTAGTTCAAATAGTTTCGACCTCCCTTATAAAATTTGGAACAAGTACTTTATGAAAAACATGCACTTTGTTCAACAAACATATTTATATGTACAATTATCAAAATAATAAGGATTTTTGGTAAGTAATTGTTTTAAGAGCTGAGAATAATTTTTCAAAAATCGAGTGTTGCCCGTAGGTGATAAATATACCATATACTAGGAGGTTCCATCTAGAATCTGACATTCACCATGTGTACACCGTAAAGTCCGATTACCCACCCGATCGGCTAGGGATATGCCTACCATAATGGCGTACGAGTAGGATAAGGTGCTAGCAACCCCGAAGAAATCTCTTAATAAACCACTATATCTGATAGTGGATAACTTAACTTAACTTCCATACCAGCAGGTCTAGTTCTGGGGTATTGGATACGCTCATCCAAGTACCCATAAATCTCTTAATAAACCACTATATCTGATAGTGGATGAATAAAATTTAAACTCCCACACCGGCACGTGTGGTTATAGGGTATTGGACACACTCATCCAAGTACCCACTCAGTTATCTAAAGGTTCCACCCAAAATTTATTCAATATCTTAAAATGCTTGTCCAACCTCTTGGCAATGTCATAAACATTATCTTTATGATTTAATTCTTTGTAACTTATAAGTTATAAAAAAAAATGTACTAATAAAATTTTAAGTATCACATAAAGAAAGTAATAGCCATGAAATTTCACAAAAATGGTGATACTCACAAACGCTTGTTCTCACGTGTATAAGCACACAAGAAAAAAAAATTTAGAATTAAATATTAAATGCACTTCAAAACATATAAAACATACATCGGGTATGCCAAGCTTACCTAGACTCCGAGCTAATGACTTGACGTAAAATAACTCATAACTAGATTGTGGTTAATCTATACAAATATTATAATTCGAGCATAAATCTCTATGAAGGAAGAATAGAACTTTTCTATATCTATATTAGCTAGTCGACTTTTATTGAATGTCCTAAATATAACATACTTCTAGTTTATATGCACTATATATAAATATAAATATAAATATATATTGTATATGCTATAATTATTAAGTGTTAGAGCTATCTGAAGTAATAAATTAAAATATTAGAAAGATATATACTATAACTAAAAGAGTATAAGGATGGACTTACAAGGTAGAAAAACTTTGGTGTTTCAAGAGTATGCTTGAATAAAGAAGAAGGCGATACTTGGCAACTGACACTTAGGTATTATTTTTTTTCTTAAGAAGTTGTCACCTAGTCTTTTGAATATTTTGGACATAAATAAATCTCTACTTAAGCAAATATCAAGAATCTTATTTAATAAGTTATTACAATAATTATCAATCCATTCTCTAATAATAATAATTATTATAAAAATAATAGTAGTAGTATTAGTATAAATAATAATAGTAAAAATAATGATAATAATAATAATAATTACAACAAGAATATTTATAGTAATATTAACAAGTAGTAGTAGTAATGGTAATAATAGTATTTATAATAATATCTCCTTTTATTAGGAAAAATAATACGTAGATATATATATTATAGCAAATCTTTGTTGTCAAAACTAAAGCAATAGTGTAACCGAATATGGGGTCATTATAGTGATGATAGAGCTTAAGAACCTCAAAAGATGAAGAGGAGGAAAAAAATACAACCTTATTAGATTAAAGAAATTGAATCAATGTAAATGCATGTATCAGAGACAAAGTGCCGACCGTATAATAATGTACAAACCCTATAATATTGGAAAGAAATGTTGAGCTGAAAAGAGGAAAGCGTGAGCCACATAATATTGTGTGACCCTGCACATTGAAGAAGGGAATTTTGATAAAAGAAGAAGAAGAAGTTGTTGTAGTAGTAGTAGTAGTGCGGAGCTCAGTAAAAAGATGTGAGGGTTCACTAAATTGTGCGGCTCTGCACAACTGAATTTGTTAGAAACATAAATGTTGGACTCATAATATTTTGCTGCCTCGCACAACCTTTTTGAGGTCCAAAGATAGTATAAAGGTTGGGTAACTACTAGTAAACAAGAATTTTTGGTCCTAAAGCGATTGACAAACTCGTTCTAAAGTGGTTGAGCTAGAGATATTGAGAGTCACTAAGATTTGACCAACTAACAATCAAGAGATATTAGTGGATAATAATGAGTGGCACCATAAACTCAACCAACTCATCAAGACGAGCATAATTGACAATTCCATTAAATTTATGCCTAAGGGAAAAAATACAACCCTAGGCCTTTTCCTATTTGATACTTAGAAAAAATACAACCCTAGGCTTTTTCCTATTTGATACTGATCATATCTATTTGCAATTTTTAATATTACATAAGCATTCAATTGTTTAGTTAGACAATTGTAGTTCTTTAGATTATGGCTCTCAATTCAAGGAATATGTTAGCTAAGTAATCCAAATTAGCAAACTCGAATCTCAATTAATCAAGGTAGCACTTAGCTGAACTGGACACTGAATTATATATCTGGTATATTTGCATCGTCCATGTTACTCTCTTTTGAGGGTAGCTATTGAATATATCAATGGCCCCAAAGAAATAAGAATACGTTACCACCATAGCATAAAGAAGTTGATGCCTTGGATTAAAAAATAATAATTTTATACATTTCCCATATGAAAAGATCAAGAAAAATTGAGGATCCTGAACTCCAAAGCTCTGATGACTCCTTCAAAAATAGAAAGAAAAAAAATCAAGGTCTTTCTGAAAGTGGAGAGAAAGAGATTCACATTTCCTATGAGAACTTACATAGAGAAAACTAAAGTGAAATATTGTCGGAAGGGAAAGGAGGCAAAGAACCACTTTTATTTGCTGAAGAAAATATTTTGATCGTACAAAAAAGGAATATTGATCGACTATAGGTTGATAATATGATTCCCATAATGCGTGTTGGTTAATCAACAATGTTGATTGTATATCTATATTTATTCTTTGATAATTCATGATTTATCAATTCCTTGGAGAATATTTAAAAACAAGTAGTTAAACACAGATGATCTTGACAACCTTTTAATACGTGAATGTTTGAGGAGTATTGACATATCCTCGTTCAATTTAAGAACCTATTTTTACAAAGGCTGACACGACCCAGATTTCTGGCTAGGCCATGCAGGCGCACGATATCCTTTTATAGATCCACTGAGCGACCATTTCAACTGAATTAACTAGTTAACACAAAATTAACTTGAGATGTACATATTATAACTCAAAAGACATACACATGTATATTTATATACAAAAAAGCTGTTCAACAAGAGATACAACTCCTACCCAAAATACTAGATCTTGGACTATTCAGACAAGACATCTAAGAATAGAAATGAAATATGTACATCTCCTGAAGGGAGCAAAATACAGCTGATATAATAGAACTAGAACTGGTGTCTATCCTGAACAAAAGTTGGTTCACCTTAGCAACTAAAGTTATCTTCGCTCCTCAATCATTCGGGCGAACTCAATCCTGGAATAAAACTTGCCGAAACGAAATATATAGACAAGAAACAAACAATGTGAGTCGAAAAGACCCCATAAGTAGAGCTTACTAGCTACCTCGAAGAAATAGGTGTGCAAGCGAAGGAGAAGAAAAAACAGTAAAACAAGTAACTAGTAATAAGCACACAGCGCAATCCTATATCACTATAACAAACTCACTTGGAACTATACGTAAAACCGGAAAGAAACGAGCAATCAATAAGCAATTACCACGCAACAATTACAGCACGCAATGCTTACACTAATCAACCAACACAATCTTAAAGTCATATCTACAAACAACTGTCCATTCCAAAGGCCAACTAGCTAACTAGGGAGATGTGAAAAGTAAGCAATAGAAAAATAGATCAATCTCACATATCAATCACACGACCGACATAGAATAGTAGTCACGTATCACGCAACAATACTTGTCACAAAATGGTATGAATGTATTAGAGTACCATAGGGTCATATGAGTCTGAATACCATCATGGAGCAGACTCTCGCACTTTGAGGGTATTTGAGCTGATGCAAAATCCATCGCACTATCAAGGGTGTGAACTACATAGCGAACTTATGATGCGATCTCAAGAGCTCATCAGTGATAAAAAATCCATAGCGTAATGTTGATACGAAATCCATAGCGTATCAATAATTACATAATGTGATGCAACATTCACAACATATCCACATTGCACAATACCGTTCTAAAAATAATAAAGTCCTTCTAATGCCAATACATATTCATAACTATTACCAACACATTTCTTCTATTGGTAACATAATCATGTTTCAAAATTCACAACTTTAATAGGGCTTCTTTATTCCTCAATTTATACCCATAATCACCCTATAAAATTTATTCGCAATGAAATGCTAAGTTTAACGCTTATCAACTAATAATCATAATAATAATGCTAACTTTATCCTTAATGTGACATTTAAGAAATCTAGTCTAACACCTAGTATTCACACCTACAACAGAGTACTCGTATTCTGGGCTTGACACCAAGCCTAATGTAAAACAATACATCATAACACCACACGACACAAAGACACTAAGCAACACATCACAATCTTGAAACCACCTCCCTCTAAGCCAAAGGAGAGAAAACCACATACATAAGCGCTCACGAACGGAATATTTAGCTATTAGCCGTGATAGCGTCAAGGACAAGGATGAAGCTTTGGAAGCACCAAAAAGACCATTTACAAGATTATAAGCTGAATTGAAAGCAAATGTTGATGGGTTTCAATTGCATATAAATAAGCTATTGATTGTGGAGGTAGAGCTCATAAGTGATAGGAATCGGCTAAGAGTTACAACTAATTCATGGTCCAAGAGGATGTCGATTGGGGCCCGAAAATTAGCCACTAGATGGGCTAAATAGCATCCAATAGGAGGGTAAAGTGGGCTCCACATTTTTTATCAAAGAGTAAAAACAAAAAAAGCTTAAAACATCCCTAAATTAAGGTGGAGAGGCATCCAAATCAGCCTTGGATTGTAGTAAACAAGTAAAAGTTAGTTAGGATGAAACTTTTGCAAGTTATCCCAGTTAATTAGGGATTTGTTTTTCTATTTCTAGTTGGGTTTAATTCCTTTTTTCTTATGACTTAGTTACTTAATTTGAGTAGGATTTTAAGCTTTATTGGTTTCCCTTTCTCTAAAAATAGGGGAGTCTTTCATTATTATTTATCAGCTAGACATTATTATCAATAAAATTTTGAGCTTATTTCCTTGCACTTTTGAGTGTGATTTGTTCTTGGATTTATTCTTCAACCTTCAAGATTCAACTTAAGGTGGTAACAACTAAATTCTTCATAACTCTTGGAATACTTTTAGGTATTCAAAAAAGGAGGTAATTCTACTGTTGTTCTTGTTATTCTAACGGGGTCGGAGTTCCATAATCTATTTCTTGCTAAATTCTCTACCAAAGGTGACTAGATAATCTAATTGTTGTTGTTAGGAATTGTTTTCAAGAATTAGACTTGTCTTGAATTTCTTCGCTTGTCTTAAAATTCTTGATCTGTTCTTGTATTCAAGAAACTCTTTCTTGAATTCGTTCTATCTTTCTTTTCGTTCTTTTTTCGTTTCTAGCGTTTTCTTTTTAGCTTCCTCAATTTTTTAAAAATTCTTAATTTTTGTTATCGAGGTCTTCGATCCTAAACGAGTGTGTTATCAAGTGGTATCAGAGCAGGTCTATCAAGGTTCCGTTCTTGATAGTCTTGGAGGGCTCTTGAGCAAAAAAAAAAAAAAATTTACTGTAGCACTCGTGAACAGTAACCGAAAAAAAACAACAATAAAATGAAAATCACAAAAAATAAAGTATTTATTTTGCTAATTATTTTCATAATCTTAATATTATTAGTTTTCCTAGTCAATAAAGGAAACAAGAATAGGGGATCATATTCCTTGAAGAAAGAGGTAGTATCTTTCCTAATTTCTTTCGGTTTGGGTTTTCTTATTCTTTTATTTTCTTACCAATCCTATTCTACCTAGGTTTAGTCTTTCACTTTCCTTTTCTTTTTCTAATTCTAATTCTAATTCTTACCATTTAAGATTGTGATTAGTAGGTTTTAATTATAAATCCTAAGAACATAAACCAAAAGTTGATTAGGGGGAAGAGCTAAATTTTCAGGGATTCACATCACTTTTTTTTAAGATGTCTAATTCGGGTGATGATATCATCCAAAGAAACAACAATTTACTATGCAAACCATGTATATGATCAATTTAAGAGGTGGAACTAACAACTTGAGGAGATAAAGGACACAATTAGGGAGCAAAATGATACCATAGCTGAATTTAGGAGGGAAAATAATCAGAGGCCCCAAGTTAGAAGAAATGTGGGTGATGATGATTTTGATGATGATGCAAAAAAGGTAGAAAATAGGAGGGGCAAAGAGCTATGGATATGGCTATGATACAAGCTAATTGTAATGAAGATGAAGAGGCTACTATGGCTAGGTTTCTTAATGGCTTAAATAGGGAGATTGCAGATGTAGTAGAAATACAACAATATGTAATCCTAGATAAGTTAGTTGATTTAGCTATCAAAGTAGAGAGGAAAAATAAAAAGAGGCGTCAAGCTAGCTCTTGGAGGTGCTGTCCAACGCCTACACCAAAGAAGACATGGCCGAACAAGGAGGTGAAAACTATGCCTAAACCTAATGATAATAAAGATAAGGGCACAATAGGATCCAAGATGGAGGTAGAGTTCCTAATCCTAAATCTTCTCTTCCTACAAGTTCTATTGAATGTTATAAATATAGGGGAAGAGGGCATAAGGTGTTTGAATGCTCAAATAGAAGAGCTATTCTTACTAGGGATGATTGGGGATTTGAGAGTGAAAAAAGTGAAAGTGAGGGAGAAGTAGAAGAAGGTATTGATGGGGATGAAAAGAAGAGGAAGACATGGCTAACGAGGGGTTGAATTGTGTAATAAGGAGAATCATGATTATTAATTTGGGAAATTCTCATGAGGAGCAAAGGAAAAATATTTTTCACACTAGATGTGAAATAAAGGGGAAAATTTTCTCAATGATTATAAATAGGGGAGTTGTGTTAATGTGGTGAGCAATTATTTAGTGGAAAAAAGTAGGGTTGGAGCTTATGAAGCATCTCACTCCTTATAGATTACAATGGTTGAATGATAGTGGCGAGCTTAGTGTTAATAAACAATGCTTGAAATCGTTCAATGTGGGAAAGTCTGCTGATGAAGTTCTTTGTGATATGATACCCATGCAAGATTGTCATATCTTGCATGGACGTCCTTGGCGATTTTATAGAAGGGTTGTTCATGATGGAAAGAGGAATTTATTGATGCAGGATAACACACGCGGAAGCTAAAGACGATACGTAATGCGGAAACTAAAATAAGATAATGTGATATCAATAACGATATCGAGATAAAAAGCAAGACAAAGCTTGAAACGATTACCTAAGTAGCACCGAGGAACTTGTCTCGATACACCCCGGTGAATGTCAAGAATCACCTATACTAAGCAACTACCCTCAAGAGGCACACGGCTCTTGCAAATAGAGTGATCAAAAAGATTTCGATGTTCAACTTGGACTCTACCAAGTGAAATCATGCCCGCTCACGGGTTCTTCATTGAGATTCACTCAATGAAATCATCATTCTTCATTCAAGGTTTGCTAGTTACAAATGAAATAGCTAAGTGTTCTATTTATAGAAATTTCTAAGGCTGAAATGAAAATCCCAAAATATCCTTAAGTGGGTTTCAACATTAGAAATAAGCTAGGGCTAAAGTTGGAGTTACACAACAAAAGCTAGGAAATTCGGATGGCTTCAAAAGAGGGCGGGCGCTCCACCCTCTTCTTCAGGGCGCCCGCCCTACCACTTTGTGCTATGCTTGGGGCGCCCACCTCAAGCTCAGGGTGCTCTGCCCTCTTCTTGGGGTGCTCCACCCTCCACACCAATGATAGCATGTGGCTTCAATCCACTCTCGAACCCTCCTCCGGAGCCCTTAACTTGTCTTCTTTGTGCTCTCAAGCTTGGCTCTTGATGGTTGGGATCTAAGCCCAATTTGGATTGCATCATCCTTCCCTTACTGAAAGGATTTCGTCCTCGAAATCAAACCATCAAAGCCTACATCCAAAGACAAACAAAACAAAAGTTTCCTACTACAAGAGTAGGTTAGTGCAAAAGGTGTCGGAAAACACACTCTTATTGTACAACAAAGTATCAATAGCAATGAAGAATTTTATGTTTCCAAAGGAAACAACACGCGCTTGGTTTATCAAAGAAGTGCACCCAACACAACAATAAACAAAGGGATTAATAGGGCATGGAAAATGTAAGATCAATCTATCAATAATTCTATGATCCCTAAGTTCAAGATTAGCACACCAAGACTTTCCACTACACGAGTAGGCAATTCCAAGGAGAGTGAGTGCAAGTGATGTGGAAAATTCACTCTTGTGATAGAGCCAAGTATCAAACTAATCTAAAAGCTTATGTCTCTCAAGGAAACAACAAGTTCTTGGCTCAATAATGACAAGAAATCACATCCATAACAAGCAAAGAGTCCAATAGGACATAGAACGTTCAAGATTAAGCAATCAAGTTTCCTATGACCCCTAAGCTCATGATCAACATACCAAACCTTCAATGCAATACCTTCACAATGTGGCATAATGGTTTTGGCATGCTCAATTCTCAAAGTGTGGTTAACATGTGGGATGGGATAGAAAAAGTAGAATTCACAATTAACATCAATTACCCCACTCCTCTTCTTAAAAGCCCTCATAATCACACTAAGAGATACCTCCTCACCTCTAATTTCATCCTCAAGACAACCCCCCTCACAAGGTAAACTCTCAAGGAAGGCGTTAATAATGGACTCTTCATCATCATAACCCAAACCAACAAGAGTAGGGTCACTAGAAGAATCATCTACCTCACTCGAAGCTTCAAACAAAGAGTTGTCTATGGGATCAAATCCCTCACACCACGGAGGTTCTAGCTCCTTCTCATCCCTAGTCCGATACGATCCACTACCACTAATGAAATTGTCTTCAGACAATGGAAATATAAATACATGCACCTCAATTTCATGGTCAAACAAAAGCATAGTATCAAGACTAGGTTCTTCACTCTTACTTGAGGAGTCATCATAGACAACCTTGTCCATTTCATGCAATTTGGACTCCTCAAGGTCACTACCATCCTTACCATAACACATTGGCCCACCAAAGGCTATTAACTCAATAAGGGCATGATCAAACAACTCATCTTCCCCTTTATAAAAAATTGGTGGTGTGTCATAACAAGGCTCACAAGTATAGTCAACTACCATTTCCTCACTAAAGAGAGGTTCATTGAATATCGAGCTCACATCATGATGTGGCTTATCAATCCTCTCAACAAGTGGTTCACATGCACACACAAGTTGACTAATCGACTCTACGCTAGTTGCAATTTCATTAAATGCATTACAAGTTCTAACTAGCATTGACTCTTCACAAGATAAGGGATTAACATGTTCATGAAAGGGTGAAGTAACACTTACATTTGAGTCGCTCTCGTGAGCACTCACATAGCTTGTAGTGTCGCATTCAATCCCTCGTTCATGAAGCTCACAATGATGATCTCCATCCTCTTGTCTTCCTTCCAAGGCAAACGGTTGAGGCTCCAATAGCTCGCCTCCAAGAGTACCTACACAAAGGCTATAGCAAGAAGAAGAAGATAACATATGGTTAGGACAAAGGGTGTCCTCACTCTCAACTTGTTTTTCCTCTCTTCTTTCTTTTAATTCGATCTTATGTGCAAGTGCATGGGGATGAGGTCTAAGAATGTCATCACCTCGCTCATCTCCCCCAACTCCCTCATTTGCCATTGGTTGGCTCATAGGAGTAGTATACTTACTCCTAGAGTGAGTAACTACATCATCTTGGGGAATACCCAAGTTGCGGGGAATGCCCACTTGTTGGGGAATACCCTACGGTTGGGGAATGCCCAACTTTCCTTCATTAATGCCTTCTCCGGTATCTTTTTGGACACTCGGGGTCCATTCCTCTTTGAAGCTATCAAGCCTCGAGCTTATGGATCTCACTTTGGCCAAGAGGTAGGCCAAAGTGCATACCGGGACCTTAATGGTATCGTATACGTCTCCGGCCATGTACCTACAAATATTAAAGACAAGAGAAAGAGGTTAGAGTAAAAGCCTCACTCGCTCCCTCACCTTTGGAATGTCACTCGGGTACACTCGATTTAGTGGGTGGTAGGATCAATCAAGCTTGATTTCAAAGGCCTCCACATAGTTGAACAACCACCTCATTAACCACTCAAGTCACACGAACCAAATACTCTTCGGGGTTAGTGGAATTGATGTGACTCTACAGACGAATGGCTATATGAGTGAGCACTTTAAGCAAAAATGTTCTACGAGGCTTCTTTGAGTTCTATTCTCCTCTAGGCACGAATGTCCTAATACGTTCAAGAGTTAGTGTCTTTCGAGTAGGCCAATTACACTAGAAACACTAGCCAAGAAGCCCGGAGGCAAAGAACAAGCGAAAGCCTAAGAAATTAACTACCCAGACACCAAAATAAGAGGGGGCGCTCCACCTTGACTTAGGGGCGCTCCACCCTAGAAGTTTAGAGAGTTGAACTCCACTTGGGGCGCCTGCCCTCCACTTGGGGCGCCCTGATAAGACCCAAACCCCCTCAAGACCCTTCACCCGGAGTCAAGCCAAGTTGATTCAAGATGCTCACCTTTACTTCTGTATGGAAGGGTATGGAAGAAGGCCCCGAGAGCAACTTGAAGACCATACTTTGGTGTACCATGGAGGGAGGACCCTCTAGGATACTTGGAGAGGCCCAAGAGACCCAAAATGAGACATCCCAAGGGGCTCCAGAACAAGGCGGAGCGCCTCCCAGCTGAGGCGGGGCGCCTCCCAAAATCCAGAGGCATGAAAGGCTCAGGGCGGACCGCCTCCCAGCCTAGGCGACCGCCTCCCTCAGATCCAGAGAAGTGAAGTCTGCTGGGCGGCCGCCTCTCCCTACTAGGCGGACCGCCTACCCCTGTGACCCACATGCGGGATTTTTAATGACTTTTGTTTGAACTTCCAACTTTAGCCCTGCGTGGCCTTATTTGTTTTAGCCCACTTTGGGGGTATTTTAGACCTTTTATTTAGACCTAAGTGAAGTCTATAAATACTTCACTTAGCCTCTTTAAATCATTAGCTAACTTTGATGATTGAACAAACACTTTGTGTTGAGAGTTGAACTCTTGGAATTGAATGAATGAAACCTTGATGGGACTTGTTCTTCCTCTAGCGGATCTAGATGAATTCCAATCCCCCCCGATCATTCTACTTGCGTGCTCACGTTAGCTCGAGGGTAGTTGCTTAGTGTAGGTGTTCTTGTCATTCTCTCGGGGTGTAACGGAACAAGTTCTCCGTTGCTACTTGGGATTATCGTACGAGCTACGTCTCGCTTTTATCTTTTCGTTTCCGCATTTTGATTCTTATCATCTTGGTATCAGAGCAAGGCTCGGGTTTTGTTTCTACAAACCCCCGACCCTTGATTCTTCGTGCCTAGGTCGATTCCTATCTTTATTTTCTTGTTCTTGTTATTGAAGGAAGAAAAATTACAAAAAAAATTGAAAAAAATTAAAAATCTAAAAATTTGGTATATCTTGTTGGTTTGAGTGATTCATGATATGGGTGTTATAGATTCTTGATCGTGATTGAATCCCCGTCGTTTGGATACCAAAAACACTTGGATTGGAGAAGATTGAAAATCAAAACCCCACAACCCCTTAAAACCCTTGATGAACTTGTTCTTGATGACTTTTGATTGATTCTTGGGTTGGATTGATATTGGATTGAGATTTGATACTGAGGTTTGATCCTTGTGTGTTTCCCGTTCTTTTGGTACCTTAAACACCCAATTTGGAGTTGTATTGCATGAATTGAAAATTTGAAACCCTATGAAAATTTGAAAATTTTGAAACCCTTGCTTTGAAGAAGATGATCATGGTGGATTGCTTGATTTTGATTGGGGTTTGATAAAAGTTATTGGGGTTTGATCTTTGTGACTAATACAACATTTGGGTACCTTTGAATTGCCAAAAACAACGCTTGAATAGTTGGATTTGTGGTTGAAAATTCAACAAAACGCGAAGTGAACTGTGCTGGAACACAGCAGGAGGCGGAGCGCCTAACAAAGAGGCGGAGCGCCTCCCACTGGTGAGCTTGCAGGATTTTCTCTGAGGCGGAGCGCCTCCCTGAGAGGGCGGAGCGCCTCTCACCTGCAACTTACCCTGGGCGGTCGCCTCTCATCCTGAGGCGGGGCGCCTACTTCCTGAAACTTGGGAATTGGGTAGAAACTTCTAGGATTCCTTGTTTTGTTGTTTGCATTGCTTCTAATTGGTACTATTAGAGTATAATCCTACTTGATTAGTACTAATTACTTCGAGCTACTAGGAACATCGTGCCTTAGGAAGGAGACTAGAATTCCAAGAAGATTCATAGTTTCTTTTTGACTCAAGTCCTTTTACTTCAAAGTGCCTAGCGTTTATCGAGTCCCGTTAACTCCACTCACCCCGGAGTGTGCTTGACTCGTGAATAGTTTGGTTGAGTAGAGGGATTGTTAGTCATCTACGGGAAGCTTTGGAATTACAAGTCGAGTGAAATATCCACCGCCACCCAAAAGAGTGAGCCGAGTGAACACAAGTGAGGGAGCGAGTGAGGTGTTTTAACTAACGCTTGTTTCTTTTCTTTGTAGGTACAATGGCCAACGAGGGTCAAGATTTTATCAAGGAGGCATTGGCTAGCCTTCTTGCCAAGATGGATGTCATGACTCAAAGGATTGAGTCACTTGAAAAGGGTGCCTCAAGTACCCAAGGAGACCAAGGGACCCCGAGTGTCCCAATTGAAAAGGGGACCCCGAGTGTCCAAATTGAGGCCGGTGAAGGCTCGAGTAGCCCTACCTTTACCCCGGAGCAAGTTGTTGAACTTCTCAATCAACAACGGGTAAAGGAAGATCGAGAAAGAATTGAACGAACGGACATTCCCCGTATCTTGGATAATCCCCCAAGAAACAACCCATTACCAAGACCCATCCGAAATGTGCAACCTCTTGAGCAAGTCGATGAAGCTCAAGAAGGGGAGGAAGCCGAGTATGGTGATGATATGTATGGGCTTGATGACCACTTTCAACCGAGACGTGGTATGAATTGGGGTCGTAATGTGGATCGAGGTAGGGGCCGAGGTCGAGGGCCACCTAGGGGATTTGTTGGAGGGAATGCGAGAAGGGAGTATGGTGTGAATGAAGACCACTATGGGGGCCAACCGGAGCCATTCCGTGGGGGTCGTGACAACAACAACAATCTTAATAGTGTGAAGATTACTATTCCTCCTTTCAAAGGGAGTAGTGATCCGGTGGAGTATCTTGATTGGAAGTTGTCCATGGAACGTATATTTGACACCAATGACATGCCCGAATTGAAGAAGACTAAGTATGCTATCTCTACCTTTGAATCCTTTGCTTCTACATGGTGGGAGTCGGTCAAGAGGAATAGAAGGAGGATGGGGATGGTTCTTAATCTTACTTGGGATGAGTTGATCCGTGTGATGGATGAAAAGTACTTGACTAACCAATACCGAGTGGACCAACAAAAGCGTCTCTATGAATTGAAACAAGGTTCCAAGTCGGTTGGGGAGTACTTCAATGAGTTTGAACAAGTCCGGATGACTCTAGACTTGGATGATGAAGACAATGAGACGGCCATGATCCGTTTCAAAGGGGGCTTGAACCGAGACATAGCTTCACAATTGAAGTTCCACAAATATGATGATCATTACAAGCTATGTGAAGATGCGGTTGAGGCCGAGAAATGGCTCAAAGAGGAAAAATCCCTTCGCTACAAGAGTAGCACTACTACCCCAACAAGCAAACCGAAGGATTGGAAGCCTCCTACCACAAATGCAAGGTTCCAAAGTGCAAGTGGAACAAGTGGTGCCAATACCACCAAGGATGTGAAAAAGCCGTATGAGAAGAACACATCTAATGTGGGAGGTAACTCTAAAACTCAATTGAATGCTCCTACTTCTTCTTCAATGCAATGCCACAAGTGCAAGGGATATGGTCACTTTGCTAGGGAATGTCCTACAAAGAGGACCATGATTGTTGTTGGCAATGATGCCTATGAGAAAGAGAGTGAATCGGAAGGTGAGGGAGTAGAGAAAGAAGAGGGAGATGAGGGAGTAGAGGAGGATGATTTGCTTGATGACACGGGAGAAGAGGAGGATTTTCATACTTTCTTAGTTGTGAGAAGGAGCCTAGGGGTTATGGTAGTGGAAGATAGTGAAACCTTGCAAAGGGAAAATCTATTCCATGCTAAGTGCCGGGTCAAAGATGCCGTTTGCTCTATGATAATTGATTCCGGAAGTTGTGCAAATGTAGTGAGTCAATCACTTGTGTCTCAATTGAAGTTGACGGCCATAAAGCATCCTAAACCTTACCGGTTACAATGGCTAAGCGAATGTGGGGAGCTTAAAGTGGTCAAGCAAGTGATGATTCGATTCAAAATGGGGAGTTATGTAGATGAGCATTTGTTTGACGTTGTGCCCATGCAAGCGTGCCACCTACTCTTAGGGAGGCCTTGGCAATTTGATAGGCAAGTGGTGCATGACGGTCGTGTCAATACTTACACGGTCAAACATGAAGGGAAGAGATATGTACTTAAACCTCTCACTCCTAAGCAAGTGAGTGATGACTACAAGAGAATGAAGGAGTTGAGAGAGGTGGCAAAGGCTAAGTCAATCATTGAGACTAGTCCTTTGTCCAAAAGTATGGTGGCAATCCCACCAACATCATCTACCGGAGGCATTTGTGCCATGATGCAACCGGGCGAGCTCTTAAGAGGAAATGATGGCAACAAGCTTCTCATATGCCTAGTGCACAAAGGTATGGTTCTAAACTCTAATTATGATGTTTCTCCTAGTCCTTTGCCTAGTGCTTTGAAAAATGTGTTGGAGAATTTTGGGGACATGTTCCCGGATGAGATGCCCGATGGCTTACCTCCCTTGAGGGGTATTGAACATCAAATCGATTTTATTCCGGGCTCTCAAATCCCGAACAAGCCGGCTTATAGAAGCAATCCCGAGGATACGAGGGAGTTGCAAAAACAAGTTGATGACTTGCTTTCAAAAGGCTTGGTGAGGGAAAGTTTGAGTCCTTGTGCCGTTCCGGTCATTCTTGTCCCAAAGAAAGACGGCACTTGGAGAATGTGCGTAGATTGCCGAGCCGTGAATAAGATAACGATCAAGTATCGTCACCCTATTCCACGGCTTGATGATATGTTGGATGAATTGAGTGGGTCGTGTGTCTTTTCCAAAATCGACCTTAGGTCCGGCTACCATCAAATCCGGATGAAACCCGGGGATGAATGGAAAACCGCATTCAAGACCAAATTTGGTCTCTATGAATGGTTGGTTATGCCTTTCGGGCTATCCAACGCACCTAGCACTTTCATGCGACTCATGAATCATGTTTTGAAGTCTTTTATCAACAAGTTTGTTGTTGTCTATTTTGATGATATCTTGATCTATAGTAGGACAATTGATGAACATGTTGACCACCTTAGGCAAGTGCTTGATGCTTTGAGAGCCGAAAAGCTCTATGCTAATTTCAAAAAGTGTGCCTTTGGTGTGGATAAGGTTGTCTTTCTTGGGTTTGTTGTGAGTGCCCAAGGAGTGGAGGTGGATGAGTCTAAGGTAGAGGCCATACGTGATTGGCCTACTCCTACTACCGTGACTCAAGTGAGGAGCTTCCATGGTCTCGCAAGCTTTTATAGGCGATTTGTGAGAGACTTTAGCTCCATTGCCGCTCCACTCACCGAATTGGTGAAGAAAGACCAACCGTTTGTTTGGGGAGAGCCTCAAGAGAAGGCCTTCCAAGAATTGAAAAGTAGGTTGAGTACCGCCCCGCTATTGCAATTGCCCGACTTCGGGAAGGCATTTGAGGTTGAGTGTGATGCCTCGGGGGTGGGAATTGGTGGTGTCTTAATGCAAGATAGCAAACCCATCGCCTACTTTAGTGAGAAGTTGAAAGGGGCCTCTTTGAATTATTCGACATATGACAAGGAGTTGTATGCCCTTGTGAGAGCCCTTGCCCATTGGCAACACTATCTTTGGCCTCGTGAGTTTGTAATCAAGAGTGATCATGAGTCACTCAAGCATTTGAGAGGCCAAGAGAAGCTCAATAAGAGACATGCCAAGTGGGTTGAATTCATTGAGTCTTTTCCCTATGTGATCCAATACAAGAAAGGGAAAGACAATGTCGTGGCGGATGCACTTTCTAGAAAGTTTGCTCTAGCCGCCACTCTCACCTCTAAGCTCATGGGTTTTGAGAGCATTAAATTGATGTATGCTCATGACCCGAAGCTAAAGAGTGTCCATGACATTCTAGAGAAAGGGGAGAGAGTTGATAAATACCAATGGGTTAATGGTTATATCTTCAAAAATGGTAGAGTGTGCATTCCGGAGTCCTCTTGGAGAGAGTTGCTTGTGCATGAAGCACATTGCGGGGGACTCATGGGACATTTTGGCACAAGAAAGACTTTGGCCATTCTTCAAGAACAATTCTATTGGCCAAAGATGAGGGTGCATGTGGAGAAGTTTTGCACTAATTGCCTTGATTGCAAACGTGCCAAATCTAAAGCCCACCCTCATGGGTTGTATACCCCACTCCCCGTGCCTACTAGTCCGTGGTTGGATGTCTCAATGGATTTTGTGATGGGATTACCAAGGACTAGAGGGGGCCATGATAGCATTTATGTTGTTGTGGATAGGTTCTCCAAAATGGCTCATTTCATTCCATGCAAGAAATGTGATGATGCACAACATGTGGCAACTTTGTTTATTGAAAATGTTTTGAAGTTGCATGGTGTGCCTCAAACCATAGTGAGTGATAGGGACACTAAGTTCCTAAGTCATTTTTGGAGGTGTTTATGGGGTGCTTTAGGCACCAAGCTCTTGTTCTCCACGTCCCACCACCCCCAAACCGATGGGCAAACGGAAGTGGTAAACCGAACCTTGGGAGCTCTTCTTAGAGCCATGACTCGAGGTAAGGCCGGGACTTGGATTGATCGTCTACCTCTTATGGAGTTTGCCTACAATCGCACATTGCATAGCATGATAGGCATGACTCCATTCGAGTGTGTTTATGGATTTAACCCCTTGATTCCCCTTGATCTAACCCCTTTGCCAAGGGAAATGGTTGTTAATTTTGAAGGTAAAGCTAGAGCCAAGGCTTTGGTTGAGCTCCATGCAAAGGCAAAGAAGAACTTGGAGGAAACTTATGCTAAGGTTGCCTCCAAGAAAAACAAAGGCCGCAAGAAGGTGGAACTCAAGAAGGGTGACTATGTTTGGGTGCACTTCCGAAAAGAGAGGTTTCCAAACCTAAGAAAAGGGAAGTTGGCACCCCGAGGAGATGGACCATTCCAAGTGCTCTCGAAGATAAACAACAATGCCTACGTGGTCGACTTGCCAAGTGAGTATCAAGTTTCTAATACTTTCAATGTTTGTGACTTGGTTCCTTTGGATGTAGGTAATGAAGAGGTCGTGCATGATGGTGAAGAGGTTGTGGATGATGCTTCGATTTCGAGGACGAAATCCTCTCAAGAAGGGGAGGATGATAAGACCCAAACCCCCTCAAGACCCTTCACCCGGAGTCAAGCCAAGTTGATTCAAGATGCTCACCTTTACTTGGTATGGAAGGGTATGGAAGAAGGCCCCGAGAGCAACTTGAAGACCATACTTTGGTGTACCATGGAGGGAGGACCCTCTAGGATACTTGGAGAGGCCCAAGAGACCCAAAATGAGACATCCCAAGGGGCTCCAGAACAAGGCGGAGCGCCTCCCAGCTGAGGCGGGGCGCCTCCCAAAATCCAGAGGCATGAAAGGCTCAGGGCGGACCGCCTCCCAGCCTAGGCGACCGCCTCCCTCAGATCCAGAGAAGTGAAGTCTGCTGGGCGGCCGCCTCTCCCTACTAGGCGGACCGCCTACCCCTGTGACCCACATGCGGGATTTTTAATGACTTTTGTTTGAACTTCCAACTTTAGCCCTGCGTGGCCTTATTTGTTTTAGCCCACTTTGGGGGTATTTTAGACCTTTTATTTAGACCTAAGTGAAGTCTATAAATACTTCACTTAGCCTCTTTAAATCATTAGCTAACTTTGATGATTGAACAAACACTTTGTGTTGAGAGTTGAACTCTTGGAATTGAATGAATGAAACCTTGATGGGACTTGTTCTTCCTCTAGCGGATCTAGATGAATTCCAATCCCCCCCGATCATTCTACTTGCGTGCTCACGTTAGCTCGAGGGTAGTTGCTTAGTGTAGGTGTTCTTGTCATTCTCTCGGGGTGTAACGGAACAAGTTCTCCGTTGCTACTTGGGATTATCGTACGAGCTACGTCTCGCTTTTATCTTTTCGTTTCCGCATTTTGATTCTTATCACGCCCGCTCTGGGCTGTTCTTCAGCAAAGCTCCAAAACGGGATTTTGGTGTTTTTGCACCCAAAAATCCAATGTTTTCAACCCGTTACTCAAATCAAAAGATACCCAAATGTGTTTTAAACTATACCCAACAATCCCCAATGGGTTTTAACTTCAAACAACCAACAACAAGATTGATTCAAGCTTTGAAGCAAAAATTTCAAGGTTTTCAAGAATTTGGGATTTTAAAATTTTCGATTTTCAATCCCTAACACCAAACATGTTATGAGGGTATCAAATCAACGGGTAAACATAATAGAACATTCCCCGATACATTTTAATGCTTGGGGGTTCAAGTTCAACCCGATCTAAGAAATTTTTTTTCAAGTTTTAAACTTTTTCAAATTTTTTTGTTTTTTCTTCTTTTTCAAGAGCACAAGAACACAATGACAACAACAACAAGAACAAGACCGAGGATTCGTAAGAACGAAGCCTAGCCGTGCTCTGATACCAACTGATGCAGGGTAAAACACGCGGAAGCTAAAGACGATACGAAATGCGGAAGCTAAAATAAGATAACATGATATCAATAAAGATATCGAGATAAAAAGCAAGACAAAGCTTGAAACGATTACCTAAGTAGCACCGAGTAACTTGTCTCGATACACCCCTGGTGAATGTCAAGAATCACCTATACTAAGCAACTACCCTCAAGAGGCACCCGACTCTTCCAAATAGAATGATCAAAGAGGTTTCGAGGTTCAACTTGGACTCTACCAAGTGAAATCATGCCCGCTCATGGGTTCTTCATTGAGATTCACTCAAAGAAATCATCATTCTACATTCAAGGTTTGCTAGTTACAAATGAAATAGCTAAGTGTTCTATTTATAGAACTTTCTATGGCTAAAATGAAAAGCCTAAAATACCCTTAAGTAGGTTTTCAACATTAGAAATAAGCTAGGGCTAAAGTTGAAATTACACAACAAAAGCTAGGAAATTTGGATGGCTTCAACAGAGGGTGGGCGCTTCACCCTCTTCTTCAGGGCGCCCGCGCTACCACTTTGTGCTATGCTTGGGGCGCTCACCTCAAGCTCAGGGTGCTCCGCCATCTTCTTGGGGTGCTCCACCCTCCATACCAATGATAGCATGCGGCTTCAAACCACTCTCGAACCCTCCTCCGGAGCCCTTAACTTGTCTTCTTTTTGCTCTCAAGTTTGGCTCTTGATGGTTGGGATCTAAGCCCAATTTGGATTGCATCATATATTCTCTTAAATTCAAAGGCAAAAAGTTTATTCTTGCACCATTAACTCCTTCCCAAGTGTATGAAGATCAAAAGAAATTAAGGGAAACAAGGAGGAATGAAGGAGAGGGACAAAAAGTTGAACATGAGAGAAAAACAAAAGAAGAAAAAAAAAAGAGTAAATCATGAGAGAGTAGGAAGCAATGTGAGAGGTAAACAATTGGGGAAGAGTTACACGAAAGAGAGCACTTGTGAGAGGCAAGATGCTAACCTTGAAAAAAGAGTGAGTCTTGTAAAAGCCAAAGAGTATTTGTGAGAAAAAAAAAGGGGTTGACAATAATACTTCATACTTATAGGGAAATTTTACTTAATGATGAGTTACTAACTTCTTCTTTACCTAGTAGTATCTATAATCTTTTGCAGGATTTTGAAGATGTGTTTTCGGAGGATATTCCTAAAGGTACCACCTTTAAGAGGAATTGATCATCAAATTGATTTTGCGCCCGGATCTCAACTTCCAAATAGACTAGCTTCTAGGAGTAATCCCAAAGATACTAAGGAGCTACAAAGACCAGCAGATGAGCTGCTAGAAAAGGGATTTATGAGATAAAGTATGAGTCCATGTTCTGTTCCCGTTCTATTGGTTCCAAAGAAGGATGGAACTTTGAGGATGTGTGTAGACTGCCGCTTCATTAACAATATAATGGTAAAGTATCGCCTACCTATTCCTCGTCTTGATGATATGTTAGATCAATTATATAGCTCTAAAATCTGCTCTAAAATTAATTTAAAGAGTGGTTACCATCAAATTAGAATGAATCCTGGTGACGAATGAAAAACTGCTTTTAAAACTATGTATGGCCTATATGAGTGGTTAGTGATGTCTTTTGGCTTAACTAATGCATTAAGTACTTTCATGTGCTTAATGAATCATATATTTAAAGATTTTCATGGAAATTTTTTTATCGTATACTTTGATGATATTTTTATTTTCTCTAAGACTTTAGAAGAGCATGTAGAACACTTAAAACAAGTCTTTAATATGCTTAGGGAGCATCGTCTATATGCAAATCTAAAAATATGTACATTTTGTGTTGATGAAGTGGTTTTCTTAGGCTTTGTGGTTTGTTCTAGAGGTGTTAAGGTTGATGAAGATAAACTCAAGGCGATTAAAGATTGGCCTACACTTAAGAGCTTAACTGCAGTTAGGAGTTTTCATGGACTTGCTAGCTTTTAGGAAGTTTGTAAGGGATAGCATAGTAGCTTCACCCTTAGCTAAAATTATTAAAAATGATAGACCATTTTCTTGGGGGGAAGAACAAGCTGGGGCATTTAAGTCGGCCGATCCACTCTAGTGGAATCTTGTAGGCTAGCGGGCGGTCTCGCACGGTTTGATAAGACAGGTGGGAGCGAGCGGAGCGAGAACAAAGCAAGCTCTAGTGGTGGGTTGTCTTCGCGATCGGGTTGAAAAACCAGACCCAGTCTCTCTTGGAATCCTGAATATGCCAATAAATAATTAATTGTACTAATCCACATATGTCTCAGATCCTGTAACTGGGGGTCTGTGGCTGACTGATATTGCCCATCGTCATTTAGCTATTGCATTTATTTTTCTCATTGATGGTCATATGTATAGACCTATTTCGGGATTGGGCACAGTATGAAGGATCTACAAATTAGTGCGTTTAACTTGGTAAAAGATAAATTGTCTTCCGCTAATCTGTTACAATTACCTGATTTTAACAAGTCTTTTGAAATTGAATGTAATGCATCTGGTAGAGGTACATAAGCTGTTCTAATGCAAGATTCTAAACCAATTGCTTACTTTAATGAAAAATTGAATAGAGCTATTTTGAATTATTCAACTTATGATAAGGAGTTATATGCTTTGGTTAGAGCTTTAGCAACCTGGCAACGCTATTTATGGCCTTAAAAATTTGTAATTAAAATTGATCATGAATCTTTGAGGCATTTAAAGAGTTAAAATAAGCTTAATAGAAGGAATGCTAAATGGTTGAGTTTAGAGACTTTTCCTTATTAATTCTTACAAGCAAGGGTAAGACAGTGTGGTAGCTGATGCGCTTTCAAGAAGGTACGCTCCTGTTTCTAATCTAACTTCTAAAATGATGGGGTTTGATCAAATTAAGAGTGTATGCTAAAGATCTGATTTTGGTGCTGCATTTTTGGAATGGTTAAATGGACCTTTCGAAAGGTTTAACTTGCAAGATGGGTTTCTATTTAAAGAAAAATAAGTTGTGGGTGTCTAATTGCTCTTTACGAGAACTATTTGTGAGGGAAGCATATTGTGGGGAACTTATGGGTCACTTTGGAGTACCAAAAATTGTCCCACATTTATTTCATTGTTTTAAATTAGTTATCTTTAAGTTGAAAATATCAAAATGATTTTAACACATCAAATACGTTGACAAAAGTACTTTTTTAATAAGCATGTGTTTTAAACATACCTCATCACAGATATTTTTTAGAAATTATAGCATTAAAGGCTATTTTCGAACGTATGCGTCAATTGCGTACCATTTATGTAATTACTACCCTACACCGACATATTTTAAGTCTACATATACAAACTATTAGACATTTACATACAATTCATGCTATTATTTTAAATTATAATCAAGTATATTTTTGTTACTATTTTTTACAATTTTCTGACATTTTTACCTAATTTATAAGTCAACTAAAATAATTTATACACGTGTCATCCACGTAATCCAAAACAGCCAATTACATGCTACCTACTCAGCATTTCATCCAACACACACACCCCCTCAGCCACATCAGCGATTATGTGGCTTAATCTTTGCCCTTGGTTACACGATCTGACGGCTAAGGTCGTTTCTTTCCTTTTTTTTTAAATTAAAACGCCCCAAAATCCTATGTCCCAATTCATTTCCACAACTTCCCCTCACCACCCCCTCTCTTCTCTCCTCTTGCATAGACCCTATCACTCCCACTGTTCAACACCGCCTCCAGCCAATTCCACCGGTGGAATGATCCACAAAATACACCTCTATATTCTTCTCATCGTCCGCAATAAAACCCCTACACTAATTTCTTGAAACAGCGATGTTGCACTTGGTGCACCTATGTAAGACACTAGAGGGGGAGGGGGGGAGTATGGGCGAATAGTGTCCTTGCCATATTTTTAAATCCTAAAACGTGCCTTTGAACTTTATCGCCCAACTTACAATGAACCAGGTTCCTTGCAAGTATCACCTATCTCTGAAACTAAATTTAATGCGGAAACGTAAATAACACAAAGATTTTTACGTGGAAAAATCCTTGCTCAAGGGATATAAAACCACGACCCAAACTCTTGGGATTTCAACTCTTCCACTAAAGAAAAACTCGAGCAAGTTTTAGACTATAATGTAATGTAATCAAGGAACTAGAACCCCCTATTACCTAGAACCTTCCTAGCCACACGTTAGCTGGTTAGGTTAACTCCACTTCACCTCAAAGAGTAATCTCTACTATATGCTTCTAGACAAGCTGATAGATTACAACTCAATAGCCTATAACAAATAACTAACACAACAGACTTATCTATGAAATCAGCCTTTGTTCTTGCAAACAAAGTCTCTCACGATCTGATTGTTCTTGATTTGCTCTGCTAAGATGTCTTTTGTGCGTAATGATTCTGGCAAAATTAACTTGTATACATAGGAGCTAGACTTAACCGGATCCAACTAAGTTTAGAATTCTTTTTCCACTTTGGAATCAGTATTAAACAAGGTTACCCATATTTCCTTATTTAAATCCTAAGTTAAGTTGCCTTTAGTTTCCAATCCTTTTTCGTTTAAGAACCGCGTCCTTTTCAACACCGCTTCTTGCTTCTTCTTTTTCCGGTAGGATTGGAACTTTGACTCCAGCTGTTCTCTTTGTCCTTCTTCAACTCTGACTTGGTTAATCCATTGACCAGCTTAGTCTTCTCACTTCAATTGTGAACCTTTTCATGGTCCACTTAGCAATAGGTCCTTTGTCATCTTCAAAACTCATCCTTCAACAAATTCCCCCTTTTTGATGATGACAAATAATGTTGTCTCACCAAGGGTTAATACGCTCAAGAACCTGTAAAAGTCAAACACAAACCATGAACCAGGGTAATAACAGTTAGGAAACAATAGGTCAAAAACATATAATTAACTAACAACATCTAACTTCCCCCTTTTGGCATCATAAAAAAGTTTCACAGTTGTAAAAACCTGCTCAACTTAAATTAAGTCTAGTTGACTCTAGTGCCAAAGGCAGCAAGCCAACCTTTTAAACGTCAGGAACTTGTTTCAGACAATAAATACTAGTAAGCAGGATATTTACATCATTATAATTGCCAAACCGGCTTAAACATCCAAAACAACATTCAAATATTACAAACCAAAATATAAGTTGTCTTAAAAACAGGCCATAAAAGGAACCAAGAAGGGACTAAGGAAAGGAACTGGTTCAGAATTGGGGAATATCAGGGATGTTAAAGTGAGCAAGAAACAAGGCAAGGTGACACGAGTTTCCTTCCGGTTCACGCTCCAGCTCCGCATCCAGCCTAGTGTTTTCAGCATTCATCCAGGCCAGCTCATCATTTTGCCTTTCAAGCTGCCTCCTGAATCCCTCAATCTTTCTATCCATTCTAGTGTTCCTCCTTTCCTCCACATCTTCCTCCACATGCTCTCGTTCATCAACAGGTTCACCATCCAACACATAGTCACAAGACTTTAGAATATTCCTCCCAAACACGTCATTATGATCCGGCTCCGTCCACTTACCAACAGGCACCCCAAAGAAATCAAATACCTTACCCAGAAGAAACCCATAGACTAGTGCATGTTTACCCAACCCCATGTCAGCTACCCTGCCAATGTGCTTGATCATCAATTAGGGCAAATTAATACGAACCTCGCGATCTAGCAGGTCCATATAGGTCATATCCAGAAAGTTGGCCTCACTCCTCCTTTCCGACCTTTGCAACAGGTTCATCAACACAAATTCAAATAGCAACTGGTAGAAGGGTTGGATTGCCTTCTTCTTAACTTGTGTAGCCCTTGCCAGTCTAGGTCTTCCTGCAAATTTCTGGGTCACCTCCAAAGTAGACACACCATCTCCTCTAGCCGGCCACGAGTTCCTCATGTACTCCCTGTAGCCCTGAGAAGGAACACCCAAAATCTCACCAAGCTGCATATTATCAAACTGTATCACCACCCCCTTGACTATGGTTGTCATAATTCCTTCACTCACTATGCAATTCGAGTAAAATTCCCGAACCTCTTGCTCCCTCAGCTGTCTAGTACGGTCACTGAACAGGTTCAACCAACCCTGAGCTCTCAACTTAGCACCAAGTTGAGTCATCCCTTCCAGCTCTAGGTCAGTTAGAATTTTACCCTTCACTAATGATAACCCTCTAAAGTAGGCCACCCTCCTTTTCTTGTCTTCCTTGTCATCACCACTCACTAACTTTGTTTTGGAACCTCTTCTACGAACCTCAGGTTCCTTCACAATCCTTTCCTACTGCTCTCGAACAGAACCACGAGTTGCAGGTCTCCTCACAGGACTAAATGTTTTTCTACTGCTTTCTCCCATACCCTCAGCATTACCAGAACATCCAATTGTGGAACTGCCCACAAATTCTCCTCCCTTTACCAACCTTCTTTTCTTCACAGTTTGTTTTTGTTCCTGAACCACAGGCCTCTTTACTAATCTCCTCTGTTCCTCCACCACCACAACATCAGTCTCACTGGAGGAACCTTCACTAGCTTGAGGAGTGGGATTGGCCTCAGGCAACACCAAATTCAAAAGTTCGTTATACCCTACACCTTCTACATTCTCTTCCACATAATCATCAATATCTCTCAGATTTGCATCATCGCCTGCGACAAAACCAGAGAATGAACCAGGTTCTTTCTCAGGTTCCTTGGTAGGCTCAGTAGACTTTTCCTTTCCCTTGTCACTAATGGTATTTTCTACCACAGGAACTGTCTCAGGAACAGGTTCCTCGACAGTGTTCTCAGTTTCATTTACAACTACTTCAACCTCTGTATCTACGACCTTTTCAAGATTTTCTACAACTACTTTCTCATTCTCACCTACTTCAGTCACAATAGGCTCTTCTAAAACTACAGGCTCTGAAGGTAAACTAGTATCGAAAATAACAGTACCAGTAGGAGAACTAGGGTTTACCTTTTTCAGTTTCTTGAATATTTTCTTGAACCGTTTCAATGACCCTTTCATCCGTGCCAGCAACTGGAACACTTTCCCCTTACTAGTTGCTTCATCCAACTTCTTCTGCCTTAATTGAGCGAACTTTTTTACCACAGCTACGATGCGACTTGCAGCTAGTTTCTTTGCCTTTTGATTTAGTTTCGAAATTTGGGTTTAGGAGATAAGATTGTGCAACAATTTTGGAATTGGTCGACATTTTTTTTCAGAGTGTTGTGTTTTTAGAAAGAGGAGAGAACGTTTTTGAGAGAGTTTTTCTTTTACACCGATGGAAACAATGTTTCTTGATCATTTAGTGGAATAGGAAAGGGAATAGGCGTATTGGGAAGGGGAACGAGTTTATGGGATGTGAAAAAGCTATTTATACATAATGATGCATGGGAGCTGACGCCAGCGGTTCAAAGATTTTGAATTTTAAAAGCTTACAACTAATCAGGCTCCAAATGAGGGTGATTGGTAACAATTAGGCCACGTAAGACAAACATTATATTCAGTAAGTAACATAGAATGTGTATTGGAATGTCCATGCACCAGTTTCTTCAATACTATCCTTTATTTCAAAAATTTGCCAGTATCTAAGTCATGAAAACAGGTTCCAGATAGGTCAGCAAGGAAAAAAAATAAGTTTCATATTTAGAATCAACTAAACAAAGTTAAGCTAGGTAAAACAAGAAAACTTCACTAGCCAATCATTGGGAGAACCAGGTGCTAGCTCGTTCACTGTATCTTGGTCAACCCTAGCTTAAGCCTGTTCTTTTCAAATTGTACCCTGTTCAATTCCTTAGTGAAGATATCAGCAATTTAGTCTTCAGTCCTGCAAAAATTCATAGTTATTAGGCCTTTCTTAATATTGTCCCTTAAAAAGTGATGCCTAATATCAATGTGCTTTGTTCTCTTGTGCTGGACCGGGTTCTTGGCAATATTGACTGCACTGGTATTGTCACAAAAAATTGGAACTGGTCCACACTTGATTGCAAAGTCCTCAACTGCTGCTTGATCCATAATAACTGTGAACAGTATAAAGCAGCTGCTACATATTTAGCTTCAGCTGTGGAAAATGCCACTGAGTTTTGCTTCTCTATAGCCCATGAAACTAAACAAGAACCTAGGAAGTGTGCCATCCCAGATGTACTTTTCTATCATCCAAGTGACCAGCATAGTCAGCATCAGCATACCCAACTAGATCAAAACTTCCACCTTTTGGGTACCATAATCCAAAATTTGGAGTTCCTTTCAACATTCTCTTGACTGCAGTTAAGTGTGACTCCTTTGGTTTTGACTGGAACCTTGCACACAACCCCACACTATAAATAATGTATGGACGACTTGTAGTTAAATATAGTAAAGAACCAATCATTCCTCTGTATTTAGTTTTCATCAATTGAAGCACCAGTTTCATCCAGATCTATTTTTGTTCCAGGAGCAATGGGTGTGTTCATATTCTTAGCAGACTTCATATCATACTTCTTAAAAAGCTCTTTGATGTACTTCTGCTGATGGATCATTGTGCCTTCCTGAGTTTGCTTGATTTGTAAGCCTAAGAAGAAATTTGGCTCACCCATCATACTCATCTCAAATTCACTTCCCATCAGGTCAGCAAACTCCTTGCACAGGTTCTCATTAGTAGCTCGAAAGATGATGTCGTCTACATACACTTGAACGATTAGCAGGTCCTTGGCTTTCTTCTTTAAAAACAAAGTATTGTCTATTTTACTTCTTGTAAACCCATTTTTCAATAAGAACCTAGACAATCTTTCATACCAAGCCCTAGGAGCCTGTTTCAATCCATATAGTGCCTTGTCAAGTTTGTAGACATGATCAGAAAACTCTGTACTATCAAAGCCATGTGGTTGAACCACATACACCTCTTCATTCGAATAACCATTAAGGAATGCACTCTTCACGTCCATCTGATACAGCCTAAACTCCATGTAAGCTGCAAAGGCAATTAGCATTCTAATGGCTTCCATTCTAGCAACATGTGCAAAGGTTTCATCATAATCGATTCCTTCTTCTTAACTATAACCTTGAACCACAAGTCTTGTCTTGTTCCTTGTTACTATGCCATGTTCATCCAGCTTGTTTCTAAACACCCATTTAGTACCAATGATGGACCTGTCATGGTCGAGGGACCAGGTGCCATACCTTATTTCGTTCAAACTGATGAAGTTCCTCTTGCATAGCAATCACCCAATCTGGATCTTCAAGTGCTTCACGTACATTCTTAGGTTCTATTAAGGACAGAAATGCAAAGATTGCATAGAAGTTCTTTAAAGCTCTTCTAGTAATAACTCCAGTATTCAGATCAGACATAAGGTTCTCCAGTGGATGAGAAATTTGATACTTCTAAGGTTTAGGTTGAATCTGCTGAGTGTTGTTTCCAAGAGGAGCTGAGTCATATAAGTCCTCTTCATCTTGCTCTTTAGTTCCCCCTGTCTGATTGCTTTCTAGTTCCCCCGAAGTTTGATACTTATCATCATGATTACTTTTAACCCCATAGAGATTCTCAAGGTCTTCAGCAGGTTCATCTCTAGCAAGACCAATGTCCTGATCATCATCTTCTTGTCTATTTACAATAGTCTCAGATTCATCAAATACCACATGCACACTTTGTTCTACAGTCAAGGTCCTCTTTTTGAACACTTTATAAGCTTTACTTTGTGAAGAATATCTCAAAAAGACGGCTTCAAACTTCCCTAGAGGTTTTTTCCCGTTGTTATGCACGAAACACTTGCACCCAAAAGCTCTGAGATATGCAATATTAGGTTTCCTGCCTCTAATCAGATCATAGGGAGTTTTCTCTAACAAAGGACGGATAGGACAGCGATTCAGCAAGTAGCAACCGGTGTTAACAGCTTCAGCCCAAAAACTCTTTGATAGACCGCTTGAGAACAACATAGTTCTAGCCATGTCCTCTAAGGACATGTTCTTTCTTTCCACTACACCATTCTGCCGAGGGGACCTTGGTGCAGAGAAATTGTTGTGATCCACACCATGTTTATTATAATATTCTGCAAACTTAGCATTCTCAAACTCAGTTCCATGGTCAGATCTTAAACTTACAAGTTGAAGCCCCAGTTTCTTCTGATTGACTCTGACCCAGTCCTCGAACATATCATATGCTTCATATTTAGATCTGAGGAACAAGGTCCATGTGTATCTGGAGTAGTCATCAACAATTACCATTACGAACCTCTTACCTCCTCTGCTCCTTACCCTCATTGGTCCACACAAGTCCATGTGAACCAGCTCAAGTGGTTTAGACGTACTAACCACTTTCTTTGACTTGAATGAAGATCTTACATGTTTCCCCCTCACACAAGCATTACAAATCTTGATGTCATTGAACCTCTTGCTTTGCATTCCACGAACCAGGTCCTTTGACACCAACTTATTCAATTGAGTCAAGCTTGCATGTCTTAGTCTCTTGTGCCACAACTGACTATCATTCTCCAGCACATTCAGACAAGTCAAATTATTATCAGGAAGAAAACCTAATGTTGCTTTTTACACATTATTGGCTCGTTTCCCTTCCATTATTACTTCACCAGTCTGCAGGTTCTTTACAGTGCAACCTACAGATGTGAAACTCACTGAATCTCCTCTATCACATAGTTGGAAAATACTTAGAAGATTATGCCTCAATCCATCCATAGAGTACATTGTCAATAGCATGATCAAGGGATCTCCCAACTTTTCCAATACCAACAATTTTACCGCTCTTGCCTCCTCCAAAAGCCACACTACCCCCTTGAAATGCTGTGAGTGAGAGAAAGTTTCTTCTATCTCCTGTCATGTGCCTGGAACACCCACTATCAAGAATCCAGCTTGGGTTGTTCCATCTCACTCCAGCCTGCAAAAGAAAATAAAGGGTTAGTAACAGGAACCCAGACAAGCTTGGGTCCCTTTTTGTTATCAAATGGATGAATTAAATCTTTTCTAGCCCAATAAGATAAAAACTCATTTTTTATTCTTTTTCACTGCTTCTTTTGCAATACTGCATTCATTCTTGTTATGTCCAGTCTTACCACACATGAAGCAGAGTTTGTTGCAAGGAAGTCCTATATATTTACTATTAGGGTTCCAAGCAGGTAAATGTTTCCTATGTCCTAACTCAGTTTTACCTCTATTATGATTTTCATGCAACCAATTCAAAGCTTCAGAAGACTTGTTCCATTTAGTGAGTCTGGTGAGCTCAGAGTTAGCTTTTTCAACCTTTTCTTGAAGAACCTGGTTCTTCTCAATTTCCTGATGTAGAACCTGATTTTTCTTTTTAAGCTCAGCTTCAAGGTTGATTTGAGCCTCACTAACTCCTTGCTTACCAGACACTTCTTTCAATTTTTGATTTTCAAGTTCGAATATAGAAACTAGCTTCTTCTCACAAAGCACCTGTTCCTTTAATTGAAGACTTTCTAATTCAAGGGCTGAGACCTTCTGATTTAGTTCAAGAACTTGAGCTTCACTAGCAATTCATTCCTTTTTAAGATCAGATTTAGCTTTTTCCAAGTTTTTATTTTTCATTAAAAAATCAGACACAACTAACATTAGTTGGTCATTCTCAGAAAGTGCTAGTTCCTTCTCAGACCTCAAATTTTCAATCTCTTCAATTAAAGTCAGGGCAAGCAAATTTAATTCCATAAGAGAACTATTATGAAGTCTGGTTTTTAGTTCATCGAGACTTACCTCAGGTGCATCATCATTGGAAGGTTCATAATCAAGAGCCATAAGTGCCAATGGAGAATCATCTTCAGGTTCTTCATCTTCTTCATCACTTTCGCTTTCTGAAGGTCCCCCATGTTGGACAATGTTTAATAACATGGTCTCTTTCGCCACACCTGAAGCATCCTGAGTGATTCATATTCTCTACAGTGCTATTCTTGACAGGAATAACCTTGATTCAACTCTCTTCTGACTTTGCAGTTTCTTCATTGTATAACCTGTCTAGCATATCCCAGATTTCCTTTGCAGTTGAGCACTTGAGAATACATGAACATACATTAAATCCTAGTCCACACTGAAGAATTTTCATGGCTTCAGCGTTCATCTGCAGTGGTTTGAAGTCCCTTTCATTAAATTCATCCACAGACTTTTGAACTTTGTTCCCTGATGTATCAATCTTTGTGGTAATCAAAGGACCATTCTGTGTAATCCTCCATAACTGATAATTCTTTGCCTGTAAGAAGGTTTCCATTCTAAACTTCCAGAATTTGTAGTGTTGACTACCTTCGGGCATGAATGGTGGTGCATTCATTGTTCAGATCCTTCTCAAGATGTTAATCTTTCTTAGAGAGAACCTGCTCTGATACCACTTGTTGCACGTGGTGCACCTATGTAAGACACTAGGGAGGGGGGAATAGTGTCCTTGTCCGATTTTTAAATCCTAAAACTTGCCTTTGAACTTTATCGCCTAACTTTGCAAGTTTCACCTATCTCTGAAACTAAACTTAATGCGGAAACGTAAATAACACAGAGATTTTTACGTGGAAAAATCCTTGCTCAGGAGATAAAAAAACCACGACCCAAACTCTTGGGATTTCAACTCTTCCACTAAAGGAAAACTCGAGCAAGTTTTAGACTACAATATAATGTAATCAAGGAACTAGAACCCCCTAGTACCTAGAATCTTCCAAGCCACATGTTAGCTGGTAAGGTTAACTCTACTTGACCTCAAAGAATAATCTCTACTATATGCTTCTAGACAAGCTGATAGATTACAACTCAATAGCCTATAACAAATAACTAAGACAATAGACTTATCTATGAAACCACTCCTTCACAAGGTTCTGCTGCTCAGCCTTTGTTCTTGCACACCAAGTCTCTCACGATCTGATTGTTCTTGATTTGCTCTGTTGAGATGTCTTTTGTGCGTAATGATTCTGGCCAAATTAACTTGTATATATAGGAGCTAGACTTAGCCAGATCCAACTAAGTTTAGAATTCCTTTTCCACTTTGGAATCAGTATTAAACAAGGTTACCCATATTTCCTTATTTAAACCCTAAGTTAATTTGCCTTTAGTTTCCAATCCCTTTTTGTTTAGGAACCGCGTCCTTTCAGTATCGCTTCTTGCTTCTTCTTTTTCCGGTAGGATTGGAACTTGACTTCAGCTGTTCTCTTTATCCTTCTTCAACTCTGACTCGATTAATCCGCTGAGCAGCTTAGTCTTCTCACTTCAATTGTGAACCTTTTCATGGTCCACCTAGCACCAGGTTCTTTGTCATCTTCAAAACACATCCTTCAACAAATGATGTTCAAAAATCGACTCTTTACTAGATTTAAGTTCGATGACCCCAACACAATAAAACCTTCATGCAAAATAAGGATAGAAGACGGGTCGCGACTGACCCGATCTTGTTTCACACGGGTACGCATCCTTTTTACGATTTCTTCTTCTTTTAGTTATGATTAGTACGATATGTGACTAAGTCATAGATTGTAATAGTTAAAGTTAAATTCCAAGCTTAAGTTTAGGTTTGATTACTTAGCATTAGGTAATGATGGTTCAGTCCTTGATTGTGTACTGCCTAGTTCATGTTTTTGATCCCCGCATCATTCATTTTAACTCTTTGATGTTGTATAGTTTTTGAAACAGGGTTGAATATGTGTATGCTTGATATTATGTCATTGGTGTTCAATCCCTAAATTAAATTTTGACTAAGATTCTTTGATTAGCTACACGTTTCACAATATTTGGTTCATTAGAAGGTCCAGATGCAAGAGAGAGTACATATTTTGATTCTGTATATTTAAAAAAAAATTGAATTGTGGAAAAACATTTGGAAAATATCAGTGTAAATGATAAGGGATCCGTTAGAAATTTTTTAGGTGTTATTCACACAATATGAGCTTCTGATTTCAAGACTGATTTAAATCATATATGGAAATAGAGGTAAAATTGATTTCCTTTGATTTTGGGGAAAACCAAATTTTTCCATATATAATTTTTACCAGTTTTCTTACCCTTTCACACTTGGAATTCAAATTTAAAACAGCCCTACACTATGCCTATATAAACTAGTCTCTTCCACCCTTTACACACTTACACATGACTAAAAAAATACTGTCATACCCACTCTCCCTTCTCTGTTCATTTGGTGTTTACTTGGTTCTTGATGCAGGGCAAAATGAGCGGAAGCTAAACAACGAGATAAACTATGCGGAAGCGATAAATAACAAGATAGGTGATATCAAAGATATCGGGAAACAAGGATTGGGGAATCAAGAAACGAGAAGAAAGAACGGATTAATGAATTCAAGACATGAACTAATAATCCAAAAGGGAGAATGAAACTCGAACCTTACAAGGAATTCACACTAGTGGTGAATCTCCATAGATTCCAAGTCGTACAAGATACTTGAAGCCTCGGGCTTCGGATTAGAAAGGCTCGGCCTTCTCTAATTCTCTCTTCTCTCAATTGTTCATATAATGTAAACTAACTGAAGAAAAAATGACTAAGTGTCCTATTTATAGTCTTTCATAAGACATGGTGAAATGGCTAAAATGCCCCCAAAGTGAAATAAGACATACAAGGTCACTTAAGGGCAAAATAGAAAAACTACACAAAATCCCGTGTGCAACCATCAGGGGGAGGCGGTCCGCCCACCCCTTCTAGGCGCTCCGCCTCTTGTTGCAAATCCAGAGAGTGGCAGCCACCTAGGCGGTCCGCCCTAGGCTTCAGGCGGTCCGCCTCTTGAGTTCCTGAGAGCTGAAGCAATGTAGGCGGTCCGCCTCTTTGAGTAGGCGGTCCGCCTCTTCCTGAAGCTTCTTGAAATGCCTCAAAATGTGCTCCGGTCGCTTCTCCTTTGTAGCCTAAGTGGTCCTCCTTCCTTGGCGCTCCAATGCATGATCTTCAAGACGTTTCCGGAGCTCTTGACTTGCAACCTTTGTGCTCTTCAAGCTTGGTTCTTGATGGTTGTCGTTTAGGCCAATTTGCCCGGCATCATCCTCCCCTTCTTGAAAGGATTTCGTCCTCGAAATCACACCATCAAAACCTACAATCAAAGCAAGCACAACCAAAATTTCCTACTTCCAAGTAGGTTAGCTTAACAAGAAAAAGTGCAAGTAGTGTGGAAAACACACTCTTGTGATAGAGCCAAGCATCAATACCAATTAAAAAGCGTATGTCCCCAAAGGAGACAACATAGTCTTGGCTCGACAAGAACAAGCACCCATCTTCAAAACAAGCAAAGAGATCAAAGTCATACAAGATGTAGCAATTAAATGTCCTATGACCCCTAAGCTTACCATCAACACACCAAGCCTTCAAATCAAGTTTATCACAAAGTGACACATCGGCTTTGGCATGCTCAACACTCAAGGTGTGCTCAACATATGGAATGGAGTAAGTAAAGTAGTTCAATTCACAACTATCATCGACTACTCCGCTCCCCTTCTTAAGAGCATTCTTACACACACCGAGAGGTACCTCCTCACCTCAAAATCTCCCTCCAAGACAATCCTCGCCACTAGACAAACTCCTAAGGGAGGTCTCAAACAACGGATTATCTATAGAGTTAGGCATTCCAATCCATGGAGGTTCAAACTCACACTCTTCCCTAGTTTGATACAACTCACCATTTTCATCGAGGTGGCCCTCATACAAAAGATTAGTATAGGCGCACTTCTCAAGCTCGCTAGCAAGCAAAGGTGAAGTTCTCAAACTAGAGATCACATCTACACTTGAGGAGTCATCGAACACAAGTCGATCTATCTCATTCTCAAGAGACTCCTCAAGGTTACAAACTTCCTCACTACGACACAAGATACCACCGCTAGCAAATAAGCAATCAAAGGGAAGAATAGGATAATCATGCAATTCATCTTCTCCTTTATCAAACATGGGTGGGGTGTCATAACAAGGTTCACAAACAAGGTCAACTTCAACATTTTCACTAAAGAGAGGTTCAATGAAAACCGAGCTCACATCATGATGTGGCTTTTCAACCCTCTTAACTAGTGGTTCATTTTCACACACAAGTTGACCCAAAGGCTCTACACTAGTTGCAAACACATTATATTCATGCAAATCATCAACTAGCCTAGAGTTTTCACAAACAATGTCACAAGACAAGGAAGTATCATGCTCAAGGGAGGAAGAACTAACACATACCTTTGAAGTGTCATGAATGTTTCCACCTTGTAGCTCACATTTGGCATCTCCTTCACCTTGTCTTTCCATCTTGGAACATGGTTGAGGCTCCATTGGTTTGTCTCCAAGAATTCCTACACAAGAACTCAAACACATAGAAGAAAAAGATAAAGGATTAAGGTTAGAATAAGGGGTGTCCTCACTCTTACTTTTTCTTTTTCCCTCTTTCTTTTCCCTCATTTTTCTTTCAAGGTCGGGTGTAGATTCGGGTGGTGACATCCCACTCACATCACTCAACACATCCTCTCCTTTTTCCACTCGAGGAATGTCACCGGTCACTCCCTTACTCCTCTCTATCTTTTGTCTCTCAAATTCGGGTGAATTGGGACGAGGCCCAAGAATACCCATAGCCGGAGTAGGTGGACTCTTCACGTCAACCCGGAATCTAGGACTAGGAGACTCATCACTTGATGCCTCCTTCTTCTTCGTTGGTGAACCACTCGACTTTAGAAGTGGCTTCGGGCTCACCTTGTTGACATTTGTCAACTCTTTTGTAGCACTAGTCCCACCATTGCTCGTGTTTGTAGGACTTCTTGTTTGCACATTGTTGCCCATGGAAGGAAGTTCTCGATCCTTGCTCCTTTGCCTAGCCAAAGAAGGCGCACTAGTAGGCACTTGGCTCTTCGCCCGGTAAGGCACAAAGTCATAAACTCTTTGCCCTACGCCCACAAGATATGCACCCTTCACCGCACTATATTGCACCCTCTTCCCCTCCAACCACCGGTCACCTATCCACACATCAATATGACGCATGGGATACACATCACACCACACATAGAATTTATAGTTCCTATGAGATATGAGTACCCGAGCCTCCTTAGAAACCCACACTCCATCATACTCATAAGGATGCTCTAGCTTGTGGCATGGTATCCTAAGCCTATCAACCAAAGAGGTGCTAATACAATTGGCATCGGTACCACCAATTTTGAGCAAGTATCCTCCAATACCATCTACCTCAACAACGAACCTACATCTACCCAAGTTTTGTAGATTGGCATCCAAGTGAGAACTTGAATGCCCACAAGTGTCAACTCCGACAACTTGGGTCTTCCTTATTCCTCCACTAGTGGCGACACCACTAGAACAACCTCCACTTCCCGTCACTCTCCCAACATTAACAATGTTGTTGGAAGTCAAGGAAGGAACCTCGCCATGGAACCCATAAGTGCCTCTCGCCTTGGTTCCATAGCCCATAGCACTACCCCTACTACAACCATCCACGCCCCTCACGGCATACATTCCCTTTGTAGCAAAAGCAACACTATCTATCATACCACCCTCCACATGGAAATTAGAAGCATTAGGCCGCTTAGCGTACCTAGAAGATGCAAGCTTCTTCTTTCCCATGGAACAACCACCACCACCTCCCATACTAATGGAAGGTCCTCTACTACTCCCTTGTACACCGTTAGCAACACTAAGAGAAGATGCATAAGAATAACCCATATGTTCAACATCATCATCATCTTTATCTATGTCACTATCATGCTCATTTTCATCACAAGTAGAGTAAGTAGGATCAATGTACCTTGAAGCGCCACCATCCTCGGGTTCTTGACTAGAAGCATTAGATTCATCGAATTCGTCTTCATGAGCTTCATAGTCGTCACCAACCTCTCGATCATCATAGTGAACCGCTTCATCATCATAGAAGCCATGGTTTCCATCATCATAGTAATGGCCATCATCACCCTCGTAGGAACCATAGTCTCCATCATCACCATACGAGTCATAGCAACTCGCATCATCCTCACAAGAGCCATAATCTCCACAATCAACATCCGACATCGTTGCAACACCAAAGCACAAAACCTCCCAAAAGTCACTCACTCACGTGTATCACTCAATTTATGAACACTCAAGAGCGAGGCCTTTACAACTTGGGAACCAAGGTGATCACAACTAGCATGTCCAAATAAAAGTTCGGAATGGAGTTAATGAGACTCAATGGACGGACGGTTATTTAAAATGCGCACTTGAGGCCAAAGAAAGTTCTACGAATCTTCTTTGATTTCTAATCTCCTCTAAGCACGAATGTCCTAATACGCTAAAGGATTAGTGTCTTTCAAGTAGGCCAATTATCTTAGAAACACTAACCAAGAAGCCCGTGGGCGAATAAAAATGGAAACCTAGGCAAAAAACTACCCGGGAAAACCCTTCAGGAAGAGGCGCTCCGCCTCAAAATCTAGGCGGTCCGCCTAGTGCATTTTCCTGCAACTTTGCACAACGCGTTTTTGGCTCGTTTTGCACTCAAAACCCAACGTTTTCGACTTGTTTTCGATTCTAATGATACCCAAAGATGTATTTGATGTTTCTAAACAATCCCCAATAGGTTTAAACCCCAAACAAACAACAATCAATCGATTTTGATTCTTGAGCAAAATTCTAGGGTTCTTGAAAATTTTGGAGATTTGAATTCTTCAATTTTTGAAATACACCATCAAATCTCGTAATTTTGGTACCAAAAGAACGGGAATACAATAAGGAACAAACCCCAATGATTTTTAATGTATGGGTGTTCCGATCCAACAAGTTCCACCAAATTTTGTGAAATTTTCAAGTTTTTCACTTTTTTGTTTTTCTTCAAATTTTCAAGAACAAACACAATAATAACAAAGATAAGGATACTACGAACAAGGAACGAGGGTTTGTAAGAACAACACCTGATCCGTGCTCTGATACCAAATGATGCAGGGCAAAATGAGCGGAAGCTAAACAACGAGATAAACTATGCGGAAGCGATAAATAACAAGATAGGTGATATCAAAGATATCGGGAAACAAGGATTGGGGAGTCAAGAAACGAGAAGAAAGAACGGATTAATGAATTCAAGACATGAACTAATAATCCAAAAGGGAGAATGAAACTCGAACCTTACAAGGAATTCACACTAGTGGTGAATCTCCATAGATTCCAAGTCGTACAAGATACTTGAAGCCTCGGACTTCGGATTAGAAAGGCTCGGCCTTCTCTAATTCTCTCTTCTCTCAATTGTTCATATAATGTAAACTAACTGAAGAAAAAATGACTAAGTGTCCTATTTATAGTCTTTCATAGGACATGGTGAAATGGCTAAAATGCCCCCAAAGTGAAATAAGACATACAAGGTCACCTAAGGGCAAAATAGGAAAACTACACAAAATCCCGTGTGCAACCATCAGGGGGAGGCGGTCCGCCCACCCCTTCTAGGCGCTCCGCCTCTTGTTGCAAATCTAGAGAGTGGCAGCCACCTAGGCGGTCCGCCCTAGGCTTGAGGCGGTCCGCCTCTTGAGTTCCTGAGAGCTGAAGCAATGTAGGCGGTCCGCCTCTTTGAGTAGGCGGTCCGCCTCTTCCTAAAGCTTCTTGAAATGCCTCAAAATGTGCTCCGGTCGCTTCTCCTTTGTAGCCTAAGTGGTCCTCCTTCCTTGGCGCTCCAATGCATGATCTTCAAGACGTTTCCGGAGCCCTTGACTTGCAACCTTTGTGCTCTTCAAGCTTGGTTCTTGATGGTTGTCGTTTAGGCCAATTTGCCCGGCATCAGTTCTTCCACTGGTTGCAGACCAAAGTCGAACATCTAGTTTTCTTGATCACTACTACTTATTTGATTCTTGCTATTTGTTCATTGAAGGTAAAGACCTTCAAAGGTCACAATGTAATTCTGGGAATCCTTTATAGGCTCTTCTACTTTCACTGTTTGAAAACTTAATATTGCTTGTGTTTGTTCCTATATATCTCTATTGCATATTCTTATAACTGCTAAGGATCTTATAGAGCAACAAAACTAAGCCCTATGCAGGTTCTTTCTTTGGATTGTTGAACACACCATACCAATCGTGATAATTATGCGTAGGGCTCTACCTTTAGAATACTTTATGTGGCCTGAGGACCCTTCGGGTCGTGGGATGAAGCTGGATGGGGAAGAGTTACGAGATAGTGTATACATGACACATACCTCTCTTTCATTACCCCCCCCCCCCCAGACTCCCCCCTTTCATTGTATTTATTAGGCCATGTATGTACTCGAAGTACCTAAAACAGGTTTTTTTAACCATGGCATAAAGCCATAGTAATGCACAACGACAGCTGTGATTTCAAGGCTACACAGGGGCCATTCCTCAACCTTACTCTTATATGTGTAAAGTGAAGTTAACTGGACAGTGTGTACTCTTGAAAGCTGGGGTCATTTGTTGAGACTAAGTGCTAAAATAATTTTTTTAAATAGGGTAGGATAAATCGGTGTTAAACCATTTATTAAAATTTGGACATTTAAGTTAATAAGTGGTTATTTTTGTATTTTTGTCCTAATAAAGGACTATTTCTGCAGAAAATCGTAATGGTTCAGCCTTTAAAAACGAGCCTATCTTTTACAAACAATGGTTTTAAAAGCAAAATATTTTCTTATACACTTCCTACACACTAATTAATAGTGTGGGAGGTTGTAAAATGGTCAAGGCTTTGGGGTCAAACCTTTGACAAAAAATGTATATATGTGCATACATGCAACTCTATATATACACACACACACACATATGATAGCTATGTGTGGTAATCTTTATGTGTGGCATTATATGCATGTTTTTGGCTAAAGTTAAAAGAAAACGGTGAAAAATGAGGAGTGTTAAATGGGTTATAAAGTTATGCCTATTCTTACAATATTATTACTACTCAATTCATATTGTGTTATGTTATTATTATCGTACTGCATACTTGTCTTAAAGTTACAAAGTTTTGTTCTACGCCATTGTCTTTATCAAACACATTTTAAAACCAAAAATATATACATATATATTTTACAACTACTCGTTTTACACAACACCGTAATAAATAGTCATAACGGTCTTTGGTCCTTGAAATTCATATCAAAAGACCCTCCCCGACTTGGCTAACATTTCTTAGAAACCCTAGCTCTATTGTATTGAAGAGTTATTATGTGACTAAGAATTATAAATTAATGTTTTGGTTATTTTCAAAATTGACTAGTTTCATATGTTTGGAAAAAGAGTCTGAATTTGAGATAGGATTGCGATTCTAGCTAGCTTAAAAATATAAACTGAGGCAGAGGCCAAAAGCGCCAGAAACTGTTGGATATAGCACGCTTATGAAAATGTATAGAGGCTGAAAAAGTAGGTTGGGGCGTTGAACAGAATTTGCATGGGATAAACTCATTTTAAGCATGACTTGGGAATTTACCTTACTCTTTTAGACAAGACTTCTATTAAACAACTTCTACCCAATTTCATAAGTCGGGGCGGGAACCAATTGTTGTGGGACTTGGGGCATGCCTAACACCTTCTTCCCTGGTCACTTGAATATCTTACCTAAAATCGACTTTAGCGTAGACATATCCAGAGTTCATTTAGAGACTTAAATACAAAATTAGGTGACCTAATATGCATATTTAAAGTTATTAGGTGGCGACTCCAACATTTGACTCAAATGAGTCACCTAGTCAAACCCGCTTTCGAACTCACCCGAGTCCCAAAAATAGGGTGCGACAATATACTTGCTGAAAATTTCTGTTGGTCAGGCATGAAAAAAGATGTTGAAAAAGTGTGTGCACAATGTCTTCAATGTAAAAAGGCTAAATCTAAAGTGTTACCACATGGATTGTACACGCCTTTACCTGTTCCATCTTCACCTTGGATTGATATTTCAATGGACTTTGTGTTGGGTTTGCCAAGAACAAGGTATGGTAAAGATAGTATTTTTGTTGTGGTAGATAGGTTCTCAAAAATTGATCATTTCATTCCATTCTTGAAAACTAATGATGCTTCCCATGTTGCTAATTTATTTGTGAAAGAACTTGTTAAATTGCATGGTATCCCTAGAACTATTGTTAGTGATAGGGATGCTAAGTTCTTAAGCCACTTTTGGCGTGTTCTTTGGGGAAAATTGAGTACTAAATTACTATTTTCTATATCTTTTCATCCCCAAACTGATTGGAAAACAGAAGTATTTAATAGAACCTTAAGAAACATGTTGAGGGCTGTTTTGGAAGGTAAGTTAACCTCTTGGGAAGATCACTTGCCTATCGTTGAATTTGCTTACAATGGAACTGTTCATTTTTCCACAGGTATGTCACCTTTTTTGTTGTGTAGTCAGATTTAATCCTCTTACTCCCTTTGCTATTTTACCTTTACCTAGTGATGAAATTGTTAGTCTTGATAGTAAGAAGAAGGCAGAGATGATGAAAAAGATCCATGAGCAAACTAAGCTTGCAATCGAAAGGAAAAATGAACAAACTGCTTAAAGGAGGAACAAGGGCCGAAAGCAACTTATGTTTGAGCTTGGTGACTTAATTTGGGTGTACATGAGGAAAGAAATGTTACCTTCTAAGAGGAAATCAAAATTTAATCGAAGGGGAGATGGACCATTCAAAGTTCTTGAAAGAATTGGGGATCATGCTTATAAGCTCGATCTTCCAGGTAAGTACCAAGTTAGTGCTACTTTTAATGTTGTTGATTTATCTTTTTATGATGCAGGTTTGAATTCGAGGATGAATTCCTTTCAAGAAGAGGAGAATGATAGCATCAAGGACAAGGATGAAGCTTTGGAAGCACCAAGAAGACCATTGACAAGATTACAAGCTGAATTACAAGCAAAGGTTGATGGATTTAAATTGCATATACAAAAGCTATTGATGGTGGAGGCAAAGCTCACAAAAGGAGAGGAACTGGCTAATTGTTACAACTATTTCATGGTCTAAGTTAAAGTCCAAGAGGAGGGTAAAGTGGAGCCCACATTTTTGGTAAAAAAATCAACAAAGAGAAGCTTATATCAGCCCTAAATTAAGGTGGAGAAGCGTCCAAATCAGCCTTGGATAGCAGTCAACAACTCAAAGTTAGTTAGGAGGAAACTTCTACAAGTTATCCTAGTTAATTAGTAATTTGTTTTTCTATTTCTAGTTGGGTTTAATTCCTTTTTATTTATGACTTAGTTTACCTAATTTGAGTAGGATCTTAAGCTTTATTGGTTGTAGTTTCTCTATAAATAGGGGAGTCTTCTAGTATTATTTTCAGCTAGACATTATTATCAATAAAATTATGAGGTTCTTTTCTTGCACTTTTGAGTGTGATTTGTTCATGGATTTATTCTTCAACCTTCAAGATTCAACTTAAGGTGGTAAGAACTAAATTCTTCACAAGGAAGGAATTCTTTTCAAGAATTAGACTTGTCTTGAATTTCTTCGCTTGTCTTGAAATTCTAGATCCGTTCTTGAATTCAAGAAACTCTTTCTTGAATTCGTTCCATCTTTTTCGTTCTTTTTTAATTTCTAGCATTTCCTTTTAGCTTCCACTTTTTTTTTAAAAAAAAAAAAGTTCTTGATTTTTATTATCGAGTTCTTGGATTAGTAACGAGCACGTTATCAAGCCGGAGATTGAAGAAAATTACGAAAATATCCTTGGGCCACGCTTAGCCGAAAGCTCAAAAACCATACCTTTCTAGATTCCTCAAAGTCCAATGAATCTAATGGTATAATTGGGTTACATGTTCGGGTTCAATTTATTAAATTTCCCAATTTATCTAGTGTAGGGTTTTAACCAAATTTTCTTCACCCTAAATTCATAGGATTTCCACCCTAGAATCTTTAACTACCATGATTGAAAGATATAAAATCATTACCATAATGACACGACCCGAATTTCGTCTAGGCCGTGCGGGCACCCGACCACCACCCCTAAACCCGTCGGGCGAACCTTTGTCAACTGAATTCGATAAATGAATATGAATTCAACTCATAAATAAAAAGAAGACTTAGAAAAAGGCACATACATACTGATACCTCTAAGTTGTACAAAAGAAATTACAGCTGATTACCCAACATACTAGGTTTAGGGCTATCCAGACTAGACATCTAAGAGTACGAAAGAAGACAGATACCTCCTGAAGGGAGCAAAATGCAACTGAAATAAACATGAAACTATGGTCATCCTGAATAAAAGCTGGCTCACCCTGACAGCTGAAGTCGTCTACGCTCTTTCACAATATGGCGAACTCAATCCAGGAGCGAACCTGCCGAAACGAAATAGATAGACAAGGAGAAACAACAAACAAGGGTGAGTCAAAAGGACTCAATAAGTGAGGCAGACTAGCCACCTCAAAGAATAGCATAGCTAGCCAGGGAGAAGAAAAATAGATAAACCAAATTCCTCTTATTTAAATTATAAAATAACAGGAAACACGTCTGTGATCATAAACTCATAAACAACTAGGGACATAAGATAGACAGAACATATAGGTTTTTAAGTATTCCGAACATATCATCAATCAGAAATACATAATGTTGCGGCGTGCAACTCGATCCATATATTCATGTTGTCGCGGCGTGCAACCCGTTCCATATATTTATACTGTTGCAGCGTGAAACTGAAACGATCTCGGTCAGTCGTTTCGGAAGTTAGGACTCCGATTGGCGTGCCGATAATTTAAAAATTTTTGTAATGTCCATTAGGACCTGTATGTAAAATTTGAGCTAAATCAGACCTCATTTGGTAGGCATCGGAGGAAGGTTTCAGTTTTTATTGCTGATAAATATTAAAAAGAGTTTTTCGAGCTCGGTTTTGCCGAATGAGCTCCGATTCGAAATTCGAAAGCGCCGTTAGGTTCGTATGATTATTTGTGACTTTTGTGAAGTTTCGAAAGTGAATTTCGATATTGTTCGTCTAGTTCTGCTAAAATGCCGAAAGTTAAATAATTTGACCTTTTCCATTTATATTCGCATCTTGAGTTCCGGGAGTCCGATTTGAGATCCGCTTTAATGAGTATGTTACATATATTTTGTGTAACATGTATACAAAATTTGGAATTATTTCGAATATGCTAGAATCCCGTTTTAATTTTCATCGCGAAAATAAAATAAATAAAAGAAAATGAAAAAGGAAAACATAAAACGACAAAAAAAAAAAAAAGAAATGAAAGAAAGAGAATGGACTATGTCGGCTAAGCTAAGGATTATCATAATCCATAATCCTTAGCGTGACTTACCCTTCCAGGAAACGAAATAGAAACAGAAACTGAAACCAAAAGAGAATATGCAGAAAAAAATGCCAGAAAATGCGAAAAGAGCCGGAGAAAATTAGTATTTTTACCCTAAAACATTCAGGTAATGATCCTAATATATTATTTGAGTTTATTACGTATGTTTAAATATCTTTTAACGGTAAAACTTGGAATATTAGACATCGTTCTAATAAGTTCAACTAATAGTTTAAAGGCTCAAATAGACCCCGATAATAAAATTGATTATATATTCGTACTCAGTGAGTTATGGGCAACATATAAATGTAACTTATTTGGGGTTTAGTTATGTGACCTTAAACCCTGTACATAGGCCTGACCTGCGTATTGCGTATGCGAATAGGGCATCACGTTCCTAACTGGATTGTCCTAAGGCGTAAGGAATGAAGCCGTTAGCCTTATGTGATATATTTTTTTGCTTATTGAACACAGTGGGATTGTTTGGCAATGAATCCAAAGGACAAAGCGGTTATTGAGTTGTTGTGCTAACTTTTTAACAAGGTAAGTGTTTATATCCATTTCTTTGGAGGCACCTGGCCTCGTGGATTTTCTACCACGTGTTCCTTAAGTGTGTAGCTGCCGATAGGCGTACTCATTACGTCTTAGCTTTGGATTTACATTGTATATTGTATATTATATGTTATGTCCGGTTGTTGGTATTGCATTGAGGATTTGAGCATTGTACTCTGGCTATGAGTTGGCATCTACTTCCCAGCTGTTCGATGAGAGTCCCGCGCCGGTGAAGGGTTATTATTGCATCACATTGCATTCATATGCATTATATGTCATTCATATGCATTACATTGCATATCATATTGGGTGCAGGAGTATTCCGCCCCAGTAGTAGGAGTATTCCTCTCCATAGTATCATATTAAGGGTAGGAGTATTCCGCCCCATGAGAAGGAGTATTCCGCTCCATTGTATTCCGTCCCAGGAGAGTGCAGGAGGATTCCACCCCAGGAGAGTGCAGGAGTATTCCGCCTCAGCTTTACATTATATCAGGTGCAGGAGTATTCCGCCCCAAGAGAGTGCAGGAGTATTCCGCCTCTGGTTTATATTATATCGGGTGCAGGAGTATTCCGCCCCAGGAGCAGGAGTATTCCGCTCTAGTTGGTTATCAGATTGGATTCCCCTCGAATGCAGGAGTATTCCGCTTCGGGATGGGATTACGGGCACATGTGACCCTTTGCATCAGATTTCATTTCATCTCATTTCATTTCATTTCATACCATTTTGTAGACTTGTGGTACATCACTACTGTTCTGCTTCTACGGGCATTGCTTATTTGCCTATAAATTCTGGCTCGTATTCTGGGTTGCGGGGATCGGGTTGCACGCCGCAACGCTATGAATATATGGATCGGGTTGCACGCTGCAACGGTATAAATATATGGATCGGGTTGCACGCCGCGACGGTATAAATATATGGTCTGCGACGGTATGAATATATGGATCGGGTTGCACGCCGCAACAGGATAATTATATGGATCGGGTTGCACGCCGCAATAGGATGTATTTCTGATTGTTGATATGTTCGGGATACCTATATGTTCTGGCTATCTTACGTTACTGGTTGTTAATGAGTTTGTAATTCCATACGTGTTTCTAGTTATTATCTAGCTCTGCCTTTTCATAATTTAAATATGAGGAATTTGGTTTATATATTTCTTCTTCCTGGCTAGCTATCCTATTCCTTGAGGTGGCTAGTCTGCTCCACTTATTGAGTCCCTTTGACTCACCCTTGTTTGTTGTTTGTTTCTTGCCTGGGGTTAGCACTGACGAAGCCCCGAGAGTTTTTGATCGTGCTGACGATCTAGTTACGGAGGTCCCAGCTGTACGAGCTTGCGATGGGCAAGGGAGCAAGGCCTTGTAGTCCCCTTGTCTCTCTCTGATGCTTTATGAGAATCTTGGCGACACAGATACCGTAAGAACCTATTATTCGCTGGGCAGCCTATCAGGTTGCCGCATGTGCAGACGTTCGATCTCAGGGAGCTCCTTTTCTGGTTCTTAATATTGCTGCAGTAAATTATATTCCGGACGTAGTATGTGTTGTACCTCTAATTGTTCTGGCTGGTTAGCCAGCCGAGGTATCAGTTCGGTCCGAGTGTTCGAAGAGGTTGCATTATTTTATGCGATTGAACCTTCTGATATTCTTAAGCAATGCATCGGATAAACCTCGTGATTTTTTAAAAAAAATACAACGATGTTAGCATATACTTCAGCCTCTTGATTATATCGAGCGATATGGTGTTGATCATTCTTCTTTCTGATTTCAGTGTCCAGCCTTGAATTGGTGGGTCGCTCTCTTATTAGCTAACTTGGTTCGATTTTTCTTCTAGATTCGTGGAAAGTTCCTTTCGAGTAGCGAGCGAGATGAAAATTATTTCCAGTTTGAGTGGATTAGATAGGGTAGCCTGTCGGTTAGCCTGTTGGTGTTTTAGAATATGAGATTGAATTCTATAGAATGGCTGAATGTGCATTAGAACTAGTCCATAAGCCTTTCGAGAGATTCAAAGATTTATTGATGACCTTTCTTTTTGCTTGAGATCCCAGATGGCTCGAGAGATTGAGGTCGGGATTTCATTAGATGTCGTTGTTGATATTTCTCAGAGGTATTGCGCATACCATAAGTTAGAGAGGGAAGAGTTAGAGTTGGAGAGCAAAAGATCCCACGGCCCTGGTGGGCACAATGGTACCTCATTTGGAGGTAAGAGTTTTGATGATTTTGGGAGGTCACCTTCCAGGTTATCTCAGCTTGTGTCACGTGATTCTCAGAGTGCCCCAGTAGTTCGTCAAGATCAGACCCAGTTTTCTCTTTATAGCCATCAACAATCTGTCCAGCTTCCATTTTCACTGAAAATGTGTTATCATCACCGTGAGTCTGATTATCCTTTGAGGAGTTTTCCCTTACTCCGACAAGTAGGCAGTCGTCTTTTCTCTCGTCATTAGGCATTTGGCGCAGTTGCAGGGAATTTCATTTAGATCTCAATCAGCCAGAGAAATGCCACCATCCAGTAGAGGTCGAGAGCATGATGGCAGTGGTTCTCCAGAAAGTGCTTGTCAGGGTAGTGGCTCAGCTCAGCTGCAGAGGCAGTTCTATGAACTGCTAGTATGGCAGGATGCTGAGGCATCCGATGTAGTAGACCTGTGTGTTTCTTCTTCCCTTATCTGTAAGTAAGATTTATCTTTCCGATCGATCTGGAAATGGTCTGTCTTATCATGTTTTGATGGTTTCCTTGGATATTGTCGTAATTAAGAATCGGTTGCGGTAGAGGGGTGAGTTTCTGATACGATTTATTCCTGGCATTTATGAGACCCTAGTAGTTTATCTGATCTAAATATAAGAGATTTGACGGTGAGTATTGCTATTGCCTGCTTGGCATCCTGTTATGCCACCTTGTGTTATTATGTCAAGTCATTTTACCTCTCTCCTCGGAAATCAGTGTTGGTAGGATGCTGGGATTCTTATTCGTCACCATCAGGAAGTGTCGTTGTTTCTTCCGGTGTAAAGTGGCTAGTAAGTAATGCTCGATCTATGTGTCTCCTCTTGGTTCGAGATTCTAGTAGAGTCATGTTATTCTATGAGCTTGTCTTAGTTATAAAAGGGTATTCTGGTAAATTGCTAGAGTTTGCTTCTTATTGGGAGGCTCAATTGGTATGGATGTTTTTCCATAAAGCTTATTTAATGTTTATCTCTTCAATTGCGATTCTTTAGCTCGCCTGACTCGGAAGTAGTCTAGCTTTGGTAGCCAAGCAAAAAAAGAAGATGAACTTCCTGAAGCTTTAATTATTTCTATCCTCGATCCATTTCCATCTCTTCTTTGTTCGGTACTGGTGAGCTTAGGCGGTCAGTAGCCTCTTGTGATGTTCCCTGTGTTGAGCCAGAGTGCATGTCAAGGTGGCCGGGTAAGCGCATTCTTATTTTTCAAGGCTACTAACGGTAATGAGAGGCGTCATTTGACCTTTGATTCGATCCATCAGGCGGCGGTGCTTATAGAAAATGTATGGAGTTGTGAACTCAAGAGTTGCAGCTATTTGGCAGCTCGAGAGAGTACTATATTTAGCTAAGTCTTCCTTAATCCAGCAGGTTGTGCGAGGATGACTATTTTTATTCAACTTAGCTGTATGAGCTGAAGCTTTAAGCGGAGGAGTCTTCCTCCAATAATGAATATAAATATTAAATCTCTAAGGCGTTGTGAGAGCGTAAGCTAATTCTTAGTTCCATCGACCTATTATATATCGAAAGGTATATCGAAGAGGTGATTATCAGCCGAATCATGTTATCCATCCAAAGTTTCGTGTATCTTTGTTTCAAAAATATAGAACTCTCTTCTCGTGATCGAGGAAGAATCAGCTTAGTCAGAATAAGCTGTGTAATGGTATTATCATATTATCCAGATATATTTTATTCCAAAAGTTCGATATGCATGTTATAATTCTGATCCTGTAATCAGGAAATAATACCCGTGGAGTAGCTTATGAAGGTCGTGCAAGTTCTTTTGCTATCTGTGCGAATTTTTCTTTAGATTTAGACTCGTTCGAGGACGAACGAGAGTTTAAGTGGAGGAGAATGAACGACCTCGGTCAGTCGTTTCGGATGTTAGGACTCCGATTGGCGTGCCGATAATTTTAAAATATTTGTAATGTCCATTAGGACCTGTCGGTAAAATTTGAGCTAAATCAGACCTCGTTTGGTAGGCATCGGAAGAAGGTTTCAGTTTTTATTGGCGATAAATATTAAAAAGAGATTTTCGAGCTCGGTTTTACCGAATGAGCTCCGATTCGAAATTCGAAAGCGCCGTTAGGTTCATACGATTATGTGTGACTTTTGTGAACTTTCGAAAGTGAATTTCGATATTGTTCGGATAGTTCCGCTAAAAAGTTAAATAATTTGACCTTTTCCATTTATATTCGCATCTTAAGTTCCGGGAGTCCGATTTGAGATCCGCTTTAGTGAGTATGTTACATATATTTTGTGTAACTTGTATACAAAAGTTGGAATTATTTTGAATATGATAGAATTCCGTTTTAATTTTCATCGCGAAAATAAAATAAATAAAAGAAAATGAAAAAGGAAAACATAAAACGACAAAAAAAAAATGAAAGAAAGAGAATGGACTATGTCGTCTAAGCTAAGGATTATAATAATCCATAATCCTTAGCGTGACTTACCCTCCTAGGAAACGAAATAGAAACAGAAACTGCAACCAAAAGAGAATATGCAGAAAAAAATGCCAAAAAATGCGAAAAGAGCCGGAGAAAAATAGTATTTTTACCCCGAAACATTCAGGTAATGATCCTAATATATTATTTGAGTTTATTATGTATGTTTAAATATGTTTTAACGGTAAAACTTGGAATATTAGACATCGTTCTAATAAGTTCAACTAATAGTTTAAAGGCTCAAATGGACCCCCGATAATGAAATTGCTTATATATTCGTACTCAGTGAGTTATGAGCAACATATAAATGTAATTTATTTGGGGTTTGGTTATGTGACCTTAAACCCTGTACATAGGCCTGGCCTGTGTATTGCGTATGCGAATAGGGCATCAGGTTCCTAGCTGGATTGCCCTAAGACGTAAGGAATGAAGCTGTTAGCCTTATGTGATATATTTTTCTGCTTATTGAACACAGTGGGATCGTTTGGCAATGAATCCAAAGTACAAAGCGGTTATTGAGTTGTTGTGCTAACTTTGTAACAAGGTAAGTGTTTATATCCATTTCTTTGGAGGCACCTGGCCTCGTGGATTTTCTACCACGTGTTCCTTACGTGTGTAGCTGCCGATAGGCGTACTCATTACGCCTTAGTTTTGGATATACATTGTATATTGTATATTATATGTTATGTCCGGTTGTTGGTATTGCATTGAGGATTTGAGCATTGTACTCTGCCTATGAGTTGGCATCTACTTCCCAGTTGTCGATGAGAGTCCCCCGCCGGTGAAGGGTTATTATTGCATCACATTGCATTCATATGCATTATATGTCATTCATATGCATTACATTGCATATCATATTGGGTGCAAGAGTATTCCGCCCCAGTAGTAGGAGTATTCCGCTCCATTGTATCATATTGAGGGTAAGAGTATTCCGCCCCAGGAGCAGGAGTATTCCGCTCCATTGTATGAGAGTAGGAGGATTCCACCCCAGGAGAGTGCAGGAGTATTCCGCCTCAGCTTTACATTATATCAGGTGCAGGAGTATTCCGCCCCAAGAGAGTGCAGGAGTATTCCGCCTCTGGTTTATATTATATCGGGTGCATGAGTATTCCGCCCCAGGAGTAGGAGTATTCTACTCCAGTTGGTTATCAGATTGGATTCCCCTCGAATGCAGGAGTATTCCGCTTCGGGATGGGATTACAGGCACATGTGACCCTTTGCATCAGATTTCATTTCATACCATTTTGTAGACTTGTGGTACATAACTACTGTTCTGCTTCTACGTGCATTGCTTATTTGCCTATATATTTCTGGCTCGTATTCTGGGTTGCGGGATCGGGTTGCACGTCACAACAGGATGAATATATGGATCGGGTTGCACGCCGCAACGGTATAAATATATGGATCGGGTTGCACGCCGCAACGGTATAAATATATGGATCGGTTTGCATGCTGCGACGGTATGAATATATGGATCGGGTTGCACGCCGCAACAGGATAATTATATGGATCGGGTTGCACGCCGCAACAGGATGTATTTCTGATTGTTGATATGTTCGGGATACCTATATGTTCTGGCTATCTTACGTTACTGGTTGTTCATGAGTTTGTAATTCCATACGTGTTTCTAGTTATTATCTGGCTCTGCCTTTTCATAATTTAAATATGAGGAATTTGGCTTATATGTTTCTTCTTCCTGGCTAGCTATCCTATTCCTTGAGGTGGCTAGTCTGCACCACTTATTGAGTCCCTTTGACTCACCCTTGTTTGTTGTTTGTTTCTTGTCTATATATTTCATTTCGGCAGGTTCGCTCCAGGATTGAGTTCGCCACGTTATGAAGGAGCTAAGACTACTTCAGCTGTCAGGGTGAGCCAGGTTTTATTCCGGATGGCCACCAGTTTATTGATTATTATTTCAGCTGCATTTTGCTCCCTTCAAAAGGTATTTGTCTTCCTCTGTACTCTTAGATGTCTAGTCTGGATAACCCTAAACCAAGCATGTTGGGTAGTGAGCTGTAATTTCTTTTGTACAGCTTAGAGGTATTAGTATGTCCGTGTTTATTTTTAAGTCTTGTCCTTATTTATGAATTATTATATTTATTTTCCCAATTTAATTGGTAAGAGTTTGCCCGACGGGTCTAGAGGAGGATGTCGGGTGCCCGCACGGCCTAACCGGATTTCGGGTGGTGTCAGAAACCCGATCCATATATTTATATTGTCGGTGCGTGCAACCCGATCTATATAGTTATACTGTTGCGGTGTGCAACGCGATCCATATATTTATACTGATGTGGCATGCAACCCGATCCATATATTTAAAGCATATAAACCAATTAGGGGTATAAAATAGCAAGCAACATATAGGCAACTAAAATATGTCCACAACATGGTATACATACCGCATACACAAAACACATCACAATATTCATACAATAGTGAGTATGCGGCGCAATGAAATGGGATGAATGCAGTATGATTGAATGCAGTCACATATGCCTGATAACCATTTCCGGCGCGGGACTCTCATCGTCTGCTAGGAGATATATGCAATAATGACCTTTCACCAGCTCGGGACTCTCATCGATTATCGGGAGGTATATGCAATGATTACCATTCACCGGTTCATGACTCTTGTCGATTACCGGGAAGTATATGCATTGATGACCCTTCACCGGCTCGGGACTCTCATTGATTACCGGGAAGTATATGCAATGATGACCCTTCACCAGCTCGGGACTCTCATCCATTACCGGGAAGTATATGCAATGCTCAAAACCCGAGTGCAATGCTCATATGCTCATGAGTGCAATACCAACAACAGGGCATCACATTTAATATACAATGTAAATTCAAAGCTAAGGCGTAATGAGTACGCCTATCGGCAGCTACACACGTAAGGAACACGTGGTAGAATATCCAAAAGGCCAAGGGCCTCCTAAGAAATGCATATAAACACTTACCTTATTTCAATGTGACACTCAACACCTGCTTTATCCTTTGGATTCACTACCCAAACGATCCTGCCTATTCAATAAGAAAAAAATATATTAAATTAGGCAAAAGGCTTCATTCCTCGCATCTTAGGGCAATCCGGTTAGGAACCTGATACCCTATTCGCATACGCAATACGTAGGTCAGGCCTATGTACAGGGTTTAAGGTCACATAACCAAACTCTAAATAAATTATATTTATATGTTGCGCATAACTCATTGAGTACGAATATATACTTAATTCCATTATCAGGGTCCAATTAACCCTTTAAACTATTAGAATATATTCAAACACACGTAATAAACTAAAATAATGCGTTAACATCATTACCAGGATTTTTGGGGTGAAAATTCTACTTTTCTCCGGCTTTTTTCTCATTTTCTGGCATTTTTTTTACCTCACTGCATTTTCCTCTTTTTCATTTCCTGTTTCGTTTTGTTTCTCCTTCAGTTGTAAGCAAGCTAAGGGATATATCCCTTAGCACCGACATTTGTCCTCTTTCTTTTTCTTTCATTTCCTTTTATTTAACTTTTTTTCTTTTCGTTTTTATGGCGATAATTAAAACGGAATCCTACGAAATTCAAAATGATCCCAAATTTCTCAAGCTAGTTATAAAAAATATATGTAACATATTCGCTAAGGCGTATCTCAAATCGGATTCCCAAAAGTAAATATGCAAATTAAATTGAAAAAGGGCGAATTATTTAATTTTCGTCATTTTAACGGAAACTAGCTGAACAACCTCGAAATTCACAGTCGAAAATTCTCACATGTCACAAATATTCATACGAACATAACGGCACTTTCGATTTTCGAATCGGAGATCATTCGCCAAAGTAGAGCTCGAAAAGCTCTTTTTAAAATGTACCGAAAAAGAAAATTGAAACCTTCTTCCACTACCTACCAAACAAGGTTCGATTGAACTCAAATTTTACAAACAAGTCCTAATGGACATTACGAAGTTTTTAAAATTATCGGTACGCCAATCGAAGTCCTAACTTCCGAAATGACTACCTAAGGTCGTTTCATTCTCCTCCACTTAATCTCTCGTTTGTCCTCGAACGAGCCTAAGTCGAAAGAAAAATTCACACAGAAAATAAAAGAACTTGGACGACCTTCATAAAATATTTCACGGATATTATCTCATGATTACAGGATCACAATTATAACATGCACACCAAACTCTTTAAATAAAACATATTTTGATAATATCCTCACATCATTGCCCAGCTTATTCTGACTAAGCTGACCCTTCATCGATCATGAGAGGAGAGTTCTACATGTTCAAAACAAAGATACAAGGAACTTTGAATGGGTTAACATGATTCCGCCGACGAATCACCTCGTCGATATGATTTTCGATATAGAATAGGTCGATGAAAATAAGAATTAGCTTACGCTTCAGCGACGCCTTAGAGATTTAGTATTACCATTCAATATTTGGAGGAAGACTCCTCCACTTAAAGCACAAACTCATGCAGCTATTAGAACAGGAATAACCATCCCTGCATAGTCTGCTAGACTAAAGAAGATTTAGCTAAAAGCTGAATGTAGGTAGACCTAAGCTACCAAACTACCCTTTCGAGTTGCCAAACAGCTGCAACTCTCGAGTCACAACTCCATACATTTTCTATAAGCACCACTGCCTGATGGATCAACTCAGGGGTCAAATGACACTTATCATTACCCTTAGTAGCCTTAACCAACACTGAATTCCGAGAAGAGAGGTAAACTAATTTGACATAATAACAGAAGGTGGCACAACAAGATGCCAAGCAGACAATACCGACATTCACTCCCAAATCTCTCGCATATAAACCAAACAAACTAGTAAGGTCTCACAAATTCCAGGAATAAATCATATCAGACACTCACCTCTCTATCGCAGCTGATTCTTAAACTGAAATGACATACAAAGAAACCATGGAAACATGATAAGACAAGCCATTTCTAGATCGATAGGAAAAATCAAATCTTACTCGCATAAAAGGGATGAAGAAATACTTGGGTCTATTACCTCGAACGCCTCAGCATCCTATCAGAGCAGTTCATAGAATTGCCTCTGCAGCCAAGCTTATTCAGTACCCTGATAATTACTTCCAAAAGAACCACATCCACCGCGCTCTCGACCTCTACTGGATGGTGGCATCTCTCTGGCTGATTAAGATTTATATGAAATCCCTTGCAACTGTGTAGGTGCCTGATGACGAGAGAAAGGACGACTGCCTGCTTACTTGCCTGAGTAAGGGAAAACTCCTCAAAGGATAACCAAACTCATGACAATGATAACAACTTTTCGCTGAAAATAGAAGCTGGACAGATTGTTGATAGCTGTAAAGAGAAGACTGAATCTGATCTTGAGGAGCCACTAGCGCACTCTGAGTATCACGCACCACAAGTTAAGATAACCTTGGAAGTAACATCCCAAAATAATCAGAACTCTTACCCCCAAAGGAGGTATGGTGCCTAGTAGGGCCGTAGGATCTCTTGCTCTCCCGCTCTATCTCTTCCCGCTCTAACTTATGGTACGCCTAATACCTCTGAGCAATATCAACAACAACATCAAATGAAGTCCCAACCTCAATTTCTCGAAACATCTGGGATCTCAAGGAAGGAGAAAGGTCACCAATAAATCTTGAACATTCTCGAAAGATTCATGGACTGGTTCTAGTGCATATCCAGCAATCCTAAGGAATTTAATCTCATATTCTAAAATCCGACAAGCTACCCTATCCAATCAACTCAAATTGGCGAATCTTTTCATCTCGCTCGCTACGCGGAAGGAACCTTTCCACGAATCTAGAAGAAAAATCGAACCAAATTAGCTAATAAGAGAGCGGTCCACCAATCCAAGGCTGGACCCTGAAACTAGAAAGCACAATAATAAACAACATACTACTCGAGATAACAAACACCCTGAAGGATATGCTGACATCATTTTATTTTTTTTTTTAAAAAATTACACGGGGATTATCTAATGCATGGCTTAAGAATATTGGAAGGTTCAATTGGGTAAAATAATGTAGCCACTTCGGACACTCATACCGAGCTATTACCCGATCTACCTAACCGGTCAGAATAACTAGAGGCACAACACATGCTGCCTCCGGAACATAATTTTGTTGCGGCAACATTAAGAACTGTAACAGGAGCTTCCTGAGACCGAACGTCTCCATCTAGGACAACCTGATAAGCTGCCCGGGGAATAATAGGTTCTTGCAGTATCTGCATCGCAAAGATTCTTGTAAAAGCATCATAGAGTGCCAATGGAACCACAAGGCCCTGCTCCCTTGCCCATCGCGAGCTCGTACAGCTGGGGCCTCCGCGACTGGATCGTCAGCACGATCCACAATTCTCAGGGCTTAAGTAGTGCTAACCCCAGACAAGACTGCTTCGTCCTGAACTCCTACTGTTTGCTGATTTGTCACACGAGGGTTCATGATTACCACAAAGGAATTAACAAAAATACTTTTGCATCCTAGACCGATACACGATCAGAAAAGAAAGAAGTGAAACTTCCTAAATGCTATCATAGCCTCTCGTAGATAGGTACGGACGTCTACGTACCCATCAGCAAGACTCTACTTGACACTGTCTTAATCTGGATAGACTCTAAACCAGGCTCTGATACCAACTGACATGACCTGGATTTCGACTAGGCCGTGCGGGCAACCAACCACCTCCCCTAAACCCGTCGGGCGAAACATTATCAACTGAATTCATGAAATGAATATAAATTCAACTCATAAATAAGAAGAGTACTTAGAAAAAGGCACAAACAAACTGATACCTCTAAGTTGTACAAAAAAAACTACAACTGACTACCCAACATACTAGGTTTAGGGCTATCCAGACTAGAAATCTAAGAGTACGAAAGAAGACAGATACCTCCTGAAGGGAGCAAAATGCTGTTGAAATAATAAACAAGAAACTGTGGCCATCCTGAATAAAAGCTGGCTCACCCTGATTGCTGAAGTCGTCTTCGCTCTTTCACAACGTGGAAAACTCAATCCTAGAGCGAACCTGCCGAAATGAAATAGATAGGCAAGGACAAACAACAAACAAGGGTGAGTCAAAAGGACTCAATAAGTAGGGCAGACTGGCCACCTCAAAGAATAGGATAGCCAGCCAGAGAGAAGAAAAACAGATAAACCAAATTCCTCTTATTTAAATTATAAAAAGGCAGAACCAGATAATAAAAGGGAAACACGTATGGGATCATAAACTCATAAATAACTAGAGACATAAGATAGATATAGGTTGCGGCATGCAACCCGATCCATATATTCATGTTGTCGCGGTGTGCAACCCGATCCATATATTTATACTGTTGCAGCGTGCAACCCGATCCATATATTTATACTGTTCGGCGTGCAACCCGATCTATATATTTATACTTTTGCGGCGTGCAACCCGATCCATATATTTATACTGATGCGGCGTTCAACCTGATCCATATATTTAAAGCATATAAACCAATTAGGGGAACAAAATAGCCAGAAACATATAGGCTACTAAAATATGTCCACAACATGGTATAAATACTGCATACACAAAACACAACACAATAGTCAGTATGTGGTGCAATGAAATGGGATGAATGCGATATGATGCAATGCAGTCACATGTGCCTGATACCCATCTCCAGCGAGGGACTCTCATCATCTGCCAGGAGATATATTCAATAATGACCCTTCACCGGCTCGGGACTCTCATTGAATACCAGGAGGTATATGCAATGATGACCCTTCACCGGCTCGGGACTCTCATCGATTACCGGGAAGCATATGAAATGATGACCCTTCACCGGCTCGGGACTCTCATCGCCTACCGGAAAGTATATGCAATGATGACCCTTCACCAACCCGGGACTCTCATTGATTACCGGGAAGTATATGCAATGATGACCCTTCACCGGCTGAGGACTCTCATCGATTACTGGAAAGTATATGCAATGGTGACCCTTCACCGGCTCGGGACAATCATCGATTACCGGGAAGTATATGCAATGATGACTCTTCACTGGCTCGGGACTCTCATCGATTACCGGGAAGTATATGCAACGCTCAAAACCAGAGTGCAATGCTCATATGCTCAATGCAATACCAACAACAGGGCATAACATATAATATACAATGTAAATTCAAAGCTAAGGCGTAATGAGTACGCCTATCGGCAACTACACACGTAAGGAACACGTGGTAGAATATCCTCAAGACCAAGGGCCTCCAAAGAAATACATATAAACACTTACCTTATTTCAAAGTGCCACTCAACACCCGCTTTATCCTTTGGATTCACTGCTCAAACGATCCTGCCTATTCAACAAGCAGAAAATATATCAAATTAGGCTAAAGGCTTCATTCCTCGCATCTTAGGGCAATCTGGTCAGGAACCTGATACCCTATTCGCATACGCAATACGCAGCTCAGGCCTATGTACAGGGTTTAAGGTCTCATAACCAAACCCTAAATAAATTACATTTATATGTTGCCTATAACTCACTGAGTACGAATATATAGTTAATTCCAGTATCAGGGTCCAATTATCCCTTTAAACTATCCCTATTTTTACCATCAGAATATATTCAAACACGAATAATAAACTAAAATAATGCATTAACATCATTACCTGGATGCTTCGGGGTGAAAATTCTACTTTTCTCCGGCCCTTTTCTCATTTTCTGGTTGATGTTGGACTTATTTCGCTATGTTTTAGTATCAATTTTTATTCAATTTAATATCTTTAAGTATTTAAGTGACTTATATGCCCAACATGATTTAAAAGTGTTGATCTTACATTAATAGATTGTATTTGATGACACTGGTGCATTTAGGACTATAAGCAAAAGTGCAGAGAAGTGGAGGTCATTGACTTGCATGCGAGCTGCCACTATGTTCTGGATATATGGCAATGAAAATATGGAAGTTGGGAATTGAAAATAACCAAAGCAAGTCCAACATGGAATATGTTTCCTGAAGTTAAAAAGAATGAGAAAAGTGATTCTCCTAAAGCAACATGACATTAGAAAGTGCATGTGCATCTTCATATTCTAAGCAAGTTAGGAAAAGTTCAATTAAAATCCTGCATATTTGTAATCTCTATAAATAGATAACATGCAATGGTTTTAAGACCACGTTGGAGAGGAAAGGAAACACAACAGCACACGCTGGGGTTCATACCACAAGCTATTCTTCTTTTCCCTTCTTTTATTTTATAGTTTATTGGTTCTAGCATTGTGGGATATCCATGAATGTTGAATTTTGGATGTTAATTTGATTTTTATTAGCTTATGATATTAGGTTATTTATTAAATCATGCGCTTAATTATTTCACTGCTTGATCACCAATTGAAAACTATTTACGAATCTTGAGTTGAACTTGGAAAAGGAAATTCTTGATTGTAATAGGATTTAATAGAGCTTGATCTTGAACCTGGACATCGGACAATTAATTTTTGGATATGGATACAAATATATGCCTATTCACCTAGGTTAATAACTTTTACAAGAAGTATTAATCCATTATCGTTAACTTGTAATTTCATATATTAATTTCATAGGAATATAGGCGTTAAATTAGCTTGAATAGGCGAGCAGGATACCAGACTAGTCCTGCGAGCAATATTAATCCAGTCGATTAGTAACCAGATAAATAATTTAATCAAATTATCTGAAGAATTCAACAGGATTGGTACATTTCCCATAATCCTGGAGCATTATCTCTTATTAAACTCGACTTCCTACTTGTTCAGGTTTAATAGTTAATCAATTTATTTTATTGTTAATTTTAGTTAGATTAATTCTGAACAATTATTGAACTAATAATTAATCATAAGTCTCTGTGGGACGATATTTCGTCTTATCACTTTATTACTTGTCGACCACGTATACTTGATTAGACTTTTACTGTTTATCTATTTCTAAGTTTTTCTTATTTATTTAGTTTTTATTGTAGTCTAGTTTAGTATTATTGTCTTATCATGGCATCTTTGAATAAAAATTGGTCGAATGGTAGTTGCTCAAATTTTACTGATCCTTTTCTACTTTGTGGAGGACGTAACTTGTGGGAAAATTGTCCAAGTCTTTCAACTCTACGGGATTGGTTATGTGAATTTTCTAAAAAATTTGATTGGAACTTTTACAAATTCTGTGGTGGTCAATGGAATGATTGTCCTAAGTGTCATACTCCTTCCCCATTCAATTTTCATTATGATGTCAACTTTGCTTCTAAGTTTGACAAGAGTGATGAAGTGCAGGTTGTGAGCGGAACTTGGATAATGGAGCACGCCCAAGTCTTAGAAGCATATGGAGATTTTCTGGGTTAAATTACAAATATGACGAGCCGGTTTATGGAAGTAAAAGTGGAGCTCAAACAAGAGGTTGACCAATTTGGCTTTGCTAATCATGACTTAGAGGTGAATTTACGTGAAAAGACTGAGGAGCAAAAACTGGAATTCTAACTATTCAATCCAATACTAGTTAACGATGTCGAAGTTGAGAAAGTTGCATTAGAGTCGAGTGAAGATGGGAGCGTTGTCATTATTCAAGACTCTAGTGTGTTAAAGGTGAGGATACCGAAAGTGATACAATTTTGGGGTTTGAGCGCACGAGACCTTATTCTAAGCTTTTTATCATTGTATTTGGATGTCGACATAAAAATCAAGCCATTTGAGCCTATGAAGAAGTTAAGGGAGGAGAAACGAAATGCCTATACTCTTACATTTATGATGCCAAGAAGACAAAACGACATTTCTCACTTAAAAGCTAAGAAGTGCAAGATGCGACGTCATGTGCTTGCTTCTTTTGGATTTGTAGCACCAACTCGGAATCATAGTCGGAAGCTTGAATCAAAGTTGGGGATTCAATTCATATCTTCAAAGTGGAGACAGAAGTGTGTTTTACTATGAATTTTTAGGCAAGGATAAGGACTTACTGTCAAAGGCAAAATTGGAGATATTGCTAGTAAAAAAGTATAGAAAAATGGAGGAACCAAAGGAGTAAGAGACGTTTTTCTTCAGCCAAGCAGTAAACTATACATTATCGCAACCACCATCGCATCTAACAACAATTTCTGGAAATAACATTAACACATCGCATCTTCCTCACGCGCATAGGTAAGTCCATAAACTGAACTCTTTTAAAATTCCTCCCACCCGTAATTCCCTTTTGTCCACAGCCCCTCTCCATACATCTTTACCTCAGGATTGCACAATCACTGGTCTTCCACGATCATCTACTGGAACTCAGGTACGCCCCTCCCCTCTTCTATCTCACTCCTCCTCTCTCTCCCTTTGCTGCACAGCCCCTCCGACGATGAATTTTGCTTTTGGAGGAAATTTTTTTTGGGAGTTCGAAGTTACTCGGCTATTGTTTGATTGTGGAGAGGTGTGGGGTTGCATAGAGGTGGTGTGATTGATAAATCCCCAGGAATTTGATGGTTGAAAGATGAGCGATGACTATGTAACAGGTGCCCTGAATTGCGCACGCGAGCTATTTGATAAAATGCCTAACTAACTGCAGGACTAGTTTGACGAATTCTGAGTAGTTGAACTACACTATAAGCATCACAGAGCATAATTTTAAGTGTGGGTGGTTGGTCGAGGGATATTTTGGGAGTTGAGCGTTATCTAGAGTTGTCTTTGCTGTCGAAGATTGTTGTTTCACTTAAGCAGCAGAATAAATATATACTGATCATAAAAAAGAGTTTGAATTGATTACTTGATTCTATATTCTGTTTGTTTTTTAATTCTATATTCTGTTCAGTCACATAATACCTTAAACAACATTGGGTTCTAAAGTAGAGTTGAGACTCTAAGGAAGCTAATCTAGGAAGCTCAATATATAATTGTATTTCGAGTGCACTAATCCCATTATATATTCATTGTCAATCTGCGGGTTTTATCTTCAAACAATATGATGTTAGAAAGGCGATTCATGTTCAAGAATATTCAATGAAATGAGTTTGGTGTTCTTAAATATCAATACACTAGTGGCTGCTCCCTTTGCTTTGTTCACATAATTTTTGCAATCTAGAGTGTCTATGCTTTCATACTTTGTAACTAATGGCTTTAAGAATGCTTCTATATGCACCATGTTGAACAAGGGTAGTAATACTGATGCTACAGATGTACACTTTGAAATAGAGGCTAAACAAGCAAAACGGACAAAGGCAAGGAAACACATCCATCTGATGCTTCACCTGCTATTGTGGAGCCCCTATCGGCTACATGAGGGAAGTTTTTTGTGACTCTGCTTGTTTTTTTATTGTTATGTGCATTGAAGACATTGCACAATATTAAGTGTGGGGTGGGAATTCCTATATTTCGCTAGGTAGTTCTTTTTAATTTGTCAATTGGTGTAGTTTTATTTGTTTCATACTTTCTAGTTTAGTATATATTAATTCAAAATATAAAAATAAAAAAAAAGTAGAAAACACGAAAGTTCCAAAAAGAGTTAGTTTTCTTAGGTATTTTTTCTTAGTTTTTTAATATTTATATAATGCCCCGTGGTTTTTCTTACGTTATCGATTCTTTTTCATAGGATGTAGACTTGAACGAGGCATTTTTTATTTTTTAGATAGTTTTAGTTAGCTGTAGTTCGAAAGGGAAGAAAAAAATGGGGGTTTTCATTAGGTGCCTTGTGACTTGTTTGATACTACCATATTTAAACCTGAGCACGTGGATTAAAATGCCTTCCTTGTGAGTTTTTGAAACTAATTGAGCCAAGAAAAAGAATAACCTTGCTTGTGGCGCTTAGGCTCAGTTTCTTGACTCGTGTGCTAAGTGCTTTCTGCTTTATTCTTCGAGTCTGTTTAACTATTTTTAATAGAGAGTCTAAATTGAGCCATTTTGATTGAGTTATGTGCCATGTACGAGTGAGGTTTTTCATTATGTTTTATTCTTTGATTTGAGTCTAGAACTTTTTCGAAATGTGGTTGAAGAAAAATCCTAGGTTTTGCTCAGCTTACGAAATGATAATAGGCCTTCCTTGGCCCGTTTGAGATTTTTCTAGCCTACCCTTGTTTGTCATGACCCTAGTTTCTAGCCTACCCTTTGAGCCTATATCCTTTGATTGGTAGCTATATTACAAGCCTTAACCTGTTGTGATTTGAATTTCCTATCTTTTGCTCACCTTAATTCCTAGAGCACTTGCAAAATTACACAAAGACCTGAAAATCTAAAGAGGAGGAAAAGGTTGGTTAGGGCATATCTTGATGCCAATTAGAAGTGAAAGAATTGCTTGGAAAAAAAGAAAGAAAAAAAAGTATATGAACTAGGAAATAAATGAGCAAAGTTTGAAAAGATAAAGCTTTCTTTGTGAGCTGGAAAATATCCATAGGCATAAATGAAAAGGAGAAGATTGGGTTGTTTATGCCTAAATTTGTACGCCTAGGTTAAAAAATTAATTACGAATGAGGTCACAAGCAACACGGTAAATTACGATGGAAAAAATAAGTAAATACGATGAAAATAAAGATAAGTAATTAAACAAGAAATAATAGAGAAAGTAAAGTAATCTTATTCTTTGAGAGTAGCCGACCTTGGTGGCGAATAGTGTCTCTTGTACAATACAATGTAAGGAGTGGTATTTATAGTAGTGATACACAGTCCTAAATAAGGTAACATAAAAATACTAATAAGGCCATGGGCCTACGACGCAAGGTGGTGATATACTAAACACTAACTAGGAGACTGTAAACCCTAGGTGGCGGGATGTGTACCCTGCGCCCTATGACCAAACCACCTAAACAGTCATCGGCTCTATGAGTGGGCATATATTCTCAGTGCCCGGTGACTTGTTGGATAAGTCTAGTCTCGCCAGCTGGACTCGTATCCCCATAACAATAGGTGGTGTATTTTTTATCGACACAGTCAGTCCCCCCACTCGCTGAGTGCTGATGCAAGCAGTCAGGAAGTGAAAGGAGCGTGATAATAGATGTAAAGGTGTGATGGAACTGATGCTCGCCTCCTTGCCTCTTCGCGTGCGTCATTAAATGAAAATTCCTTAGTACAGCGATGTGTTCCCTAATGATTGGAGGGGTTTTTCTGCGTATCTACCCAATACTACTGCTGCTCTATTAACATCCCGTAACTATGGAGATACATATCACTTAAAGTGCAGTAATCATAATTACGATCACACGTGATTGAGATCATTGCGTTTCCAGCCTAGACGTGTATATATACGTCGTAAGTGAGGAAGTTTATTCATAACCTTCCAATGATTTTCAAGAACTCTTCTTCAAAAGATAATATCTTTTCCAGCCCTGCTAATATTATCATCATGGCACAAGGTCCAAGCTTTCTCCCACCGAACTTCAGAGCGCAGGATTACCTCACCAATTCTTTTAATTTTGAAAATGATGATCGTATGCTGTGCCAAACCCCTAAAAAAGAGGTTGAAAACAACAATCTCCCCATTGAATTCTACCCTTCTGCAGTCACAGAGAGTGATACTATGCGCATCAGGAATGAATGTGAATGACCTAATTTTGTTGTCGTTTTTTGCTCCTGGAGCTGAGGAAAGAATTACTTCCCTTCGGGCTGGCTTTTCAATGGTTCACATGTACCCTTTCACTCTTCATCTCATCAAGCACGTCCACTCGATCATAGAGGACATATGCCACCATTACAATGTTTGTTCGGGCCAGATCAGCCCTTCCATGTGGAGACTAGTGGCCATGCTTGATCACTTGGCTAACTATGCCCCGGTTGCATTTTCCTAGTGGCCATGCTTGATCACTTGGCTAACTATGCCCAGGTTGCATTTTCCTTTGATCACCTTCTGGCCTTCTACTCCCCTCATCTTGATTATGCTGGGATCCTGATGTTCATAAGATGGGGGGAAAAAAGGTATAGTCCCCAATAGTGAAGATTCCAAAGACCATAGTTGGGTGCACAGGTATGTGGCTGTGCCAATAACCGATTTAGTATCCTCTCTTCCCTTTCCAGAGGTCTTTAACAGAAAGTGTAAGTCCAAAGAAACTTATCTCCTTGCTTTCAACTGTGGTTATTTCAACCTGATTTCTTTCTTCTGTGCAGTGAAAGTCGTGTCCACCATTTATTTGAGCCACAATGAACTAATGATGTGGTTCACCACCACCTTTTCGAGGAATCCTCCTGAATCTCTAACTTCTCGGCCCTGGCGACTGTGAATGGCTGGCAGGTGAAAGTCCATGGTAAGTAATTATTAAGCCATTCTTTCTACCCGAAATTTCTCCCATATTTTGATTTACCACTGCTTCTAGGGTTTTCTCGTCGTGATATGCCCCCACTGGTGAAGATTCAGATTGCTGCCCAATATATTGCTCCCTTACCCGATGTGCAGGCATCAGGTGGAAGAATTTTGGAGAGGGCGAGCAGATCCTGTTCCTCGAAGATAAGGAGGTCCTCTAAGCTGACCAACGTGTCCATTGCTAGTGAAACCCTTGTGATTTCTAATAATGAGGGAGAAGCCCCCCGTGTGCCCGTATCCGAGGCTGTTGAAAAAACCTTTCTGCTGTTGTTGAAGCTGGTCCTTCTTCACGAAAGCGTAGACATTTGATCGAAAAGACTCTCATATCCGAGGAAGAAGCTAGTGTGGAGAATGATTTCTTGCTTTCGGCCTTACCTTCTGATCCGCAATTTCTAGGTTTGGGCTTCATTTTTTAAAATAACACTCTTTCTTTGTTGACGTCAAAGGCTGACATTGTCCACTTATGTTTAGAACCTATTGCCGTTGCTCTGACTCTTGAGGGCTCTGACTCTTTTTAGCAGCGCCCTAGCAAAGAAGTGGCCGTAGAGGCCGTGTATGAACCCGTAGGTGGAGCTCGGGAGGTTGTAATCCTTATTGCAGTGGGGAACCTGATGAAGACTACACGGGTTGTAATAGACCATATCGTTGAATTGATCGGCCCTGTAGAACAAGAACACCTCTCTGGCTATAGCAATCACGAGCTGCTTGAGGTCGCCACCGGATGCTCCCTTCAAGTAAGTTTCCTGCAACCACCATGTCAAGTTCAACATCATTTTTCCTTGACCAAACTTTTGTTCCTACCATTACGTAGGGATTGATGGTGTATCATGAGATACTCCGCCGGGGAGGCATAGAAGGAAATCTTGTGGAGGAGGCTTATGCTCTACGTGGAAAAGTAGCCAGCTTGTAGCCCTTTGTGGAGAAGGCTGAGGAGTTGAAGGATGAGCTGCGGACCACTCGTGATGCCCATCGCGTAGAGGTTCTTAAGAGCAGGAATTTCGAGAAGGTGCTGGCTAGTGAAGTCCGCAAGCACAAGCAGGATGTGGAGGCCATTAAGTTGTCCCTTACAGATGTCAAGGTCTCGGACCAGTTTCATTTTAGAAACATGAATCGTCTAGAAGGGATTGTGAAAGATCTGCGGCAACAACTATCTGGCATGGAGGAAAGAATGAATGTTGTTGATCGCGCCAATGTCGGAGCTGCTCTTTCCACTCTTCTTCGGGTTTGTGACGACCCTAACTTCGACTTGGACGCTGAGATTGCCTCGTATACAGGCCTTGTTGCCCAGGCAGATACTCAACTTGGTCCTGACCTTGAGGAAGGCTCAGAAGAGATGAGGAGAAAGAGTGGAGACACCTACTGGGGAACCTGCAGCTAGTGAAGCAAGACCTTCACGAAATGTTGTCGATGAAGGAAGTCCCTCGAGAGAGGAATGAAAATGCCTTCTCCTCCTGTTTGATATTTTTTTACGCATCTAGTGATTAGACATTTATCCGCGTATGTGGATGTTTAATGCAAAATCTTGGGCCTGTTTTGTGGCGTATACTTAAATTACTTGTGCCTTTATTGGTGACGTTTTTTAATTTTCGCCGTAAACAATAAGTAATTCTAAGTTATGCCTCTGTGGTCATTTGCACCTAAGAATTAGATGGCGTCCGGTCGTCCTGACTGTTCTAGTCATTTAAGAACGTGTGTCAGTGTGTCTGCCTTGAGCAATTACGTCCGTTGTGCACCGATAAACGGCGGCTAGGTTCCATCCGTAGCAGATGGCTATTTGTGCCCACAATGGGATGGCTTTAGCCCGTTTGGTAATAGCCCTTTTGCGTTCTGAGATAGAATGTCTTAGCTTAGTTACTCGAGCATTTAAGACATTCTAGAACTACGCGAACAGGCCTCTCCATCGGCGTGTAGGTGCAATTGTTGATTTAGCGAGTTCAGCTCTCGATAGATTCCTAGTGGCTGAGTTAGACATGGTCTAGCTCTATGAGAGTAGTGTACTCGACTTTTGTCACAGAAAGTGGGTGGATTACTTCAACTTGTATGTTGCCTGGGCATGAATATTTGGATCGTAGATGGATATTAATTTGTGAAAAACTGACTGTAATAGTAGTTTTATTAGTAAAGACGCGGAGCCTAGGATGTTGTGGGTGAAAACCCGTAACATGTCCAAAAAGTATGAAAATACTGTAATCTAAGAGGAAGACTAATGTGCTAAGTAAATTCTGAAAAGAAAAGTACTTTCACTTATCCCTACTCCTTCTCCCCCTCCCCTCGAAAGACGTCAATCAACCATAGCGTCTGAGTTGCAGTCTTGGTTGGTTGCGGCTTCAAGGTCTTGGGGGTCTCCTAGAATATTCACCTCGGGCACTTGCTCGGGGACAACTGCTCCAAGGATTTCAGTCGTATAGCATTCCCTTGCTGCCTCCTGATCACCGTTCACTTATTTTATCACCCATTGAGTAGGATACTTCAGTTTCTGATGCCAGATGGATGGTATTGCTTTGACATGATGAATCCATGGTCGCCCGACGATCGCATTGTAAGGAATGCCTTCCTTGATTACCTGAAAATATGAAATATAATCTGTCCCCGACAAGCGGTTTGTCAGGTTAATTTTGCCTATAGCTTTTTCACAAGAATTGTTGAAGCCTGTGAGCGTGTAAACGCTTGGCATAATTCGATCCTCAACACCCATCGCCTTCAGTGCATCCCATTTGATGAGGTTTATAGTGCTACCAGCGTCGACCAATACACGTTTCACGTCTGTGTCTTCCATCCTAAGTGTTATGACAAGGGCATCGTGGTGCGGGGTGCTACAGATAATGTTGTCCTCCTCACTGAATCGGATCGTCTTATCTCTAGCGAGACCCTGATTGGGCGCCGCTGAGATATCCTCTGACCCCTTGAGCAATGTTGGTCCCCTGATTATCACATTGATGGACCTCTTAGGATCGGGCAGACTTGGCGGTGCGTCCTGGTTCTTGCTTCTGGCAAAGCTCTACTTTCCCTTGTCGGTGAGCAGATCCTTGAGGTAGCCTTTGTTCAACAAACTCATGACCTCTAAAATCAATGCTCTCCACCCGGTCGTGTCATGTCTGTGGTCCTTATATGAATGGAAGTAAAGGTCCTTATTTCTCCTGCCAGGTTCTGCTCTCAAGTTGCTTGGCCAACGAATTTGTGCCTTCTTCATATGATCTCTTACGAATTCCATGGCGTTGACTCGCAGACCCAATTCTTCAAATCGGTTAGGAACCCACTCTACATTGAGCAATCCCTTGGACAATGACCCTGACATTCCTTGACCATCTTGCCGCTTCAGAAATTGTCCCTGCTATCTTTCCTGTTTCGCTTGCCTTTGTCCCCCATTCAAGGTTCCTCCATGTATCCTTATTTCTGTCCTTGGCGGATGACATCTTAGATAGCCGGTCGGACTTTCTTAGAAGCAGAAGACTCCTCAGGCTCTAGGCGAAGCTTCTCGGTGTACTTCTGGTGCAGGGTGTTCCATGTTAACACGGGGTGCTAAGTCAGACTCCACTACAACTCTCTGGCGGTTAGGGATCCCTTTGAATTCAAACTTTTTCCAAAGGCTACCACAGTAATATTTTTGGGAACTGGAGGGAGCTCAATGCGTTCCCTCTGAGATATATCGAGGTAATCCTTCAATAACACGCTATCACGTTGCCGTATCTCAAAGATGTCTTCTATGCGCTTCTCTCGCTTGCGGGCACTGGAATACCCTTTCTTGAATAAATTCTGCATCTGAGTGAATGATTTGATCGAACCCATTGGCAGTTGAGTGTACTAAGCAAGGGCTCATTTGGTCAGAGTTGAGCCAAATCTCTTTACGAGAGCAGACTTGATTTCTTTCGGTGTAATCTCGTTACTCTTCACAGCCGTATAACACGTAGCAATATGCTCCTCCGGATCAGTGGTTCCGTGATACTTCATGTTATCCAGCAAGCGGAAGTGCTTTGGTATGTGGACTGGTGCAGCACTTGCCTTGTAAGCATGCTTGTAAAATTTTTGCTTATCTACCATGGTAACTTGAGGTTGAGCTCCCGGCACATTACCAATCTGGACATGGACGGCCTTCATCTTCTTTATGAGATTCCGAATGACAGGGGCTCTCTTAAGATCTTGGTTGTTGATTGTTGATGAGCCTCCTGGAGCAGCATTTATGTTAAGCCTTCAGCTGGGCATAGATGCTGGTGAATCGTTCACAGGCGTTGGTCCTCGTGGAGACACCGGCCTCTGAAACGTTCCTGTAAACATCATGCCTAGTTTGCTGTTGACACCCAATTTTGTCCTTCTTTTTCTAAAATTGGCTATAATTTAACTTAAAGATGCAATTTAGCTATTTGTGCAAAATGTGCATTAGAAATAATGCATTTACGTGCGTTATTCCCTACCTATATATTACATACCTAAATGTGTGATGTAGGAAATCAAACGCGGAAAAGTAAAAGATAAAGAACGAGACGTAACTCGATCTCTAATCCCAAGTAGCAACGGAGAACTTGTTCCGTTACACCCCGAGAGAAGGACAAGAACACCTACGCTATGCAACTACCCTCGAGCTAACGCGAGCACGCAAGTAGAATGGTCGGAGAGGAAGAGTATTCATCTAGATCCGCTAGAAGACATACAAGTCCAAGATCAAAGGGTTTCATTCATTACCAAGAGCCATGCTCATGTTCAATGTTCAACATTCATCAATATCAATAATAAGCTAAGTGTAAAATAAGCTAGGCTTGGGTATTTATAGTGTTTTCCCAAGCTTACACAAAGACTTAATTACCCTTACTAATAAGGTTCACCAAATAAGCCACGTAGGGCAAATCAGTCAAAGAAACATAAATTCAGTAGCTAGGAGGGGCGCCTGGGGCTGGGAGGGGCGCCTGGAATATGCTGAAGCCAGGCGGGGCGCCTGGAGCTAGGCGGGGCGCCTGGCTTGGCCTTCAGCTAGGCTGGGCGCCTTCAGCTAGGCGGGGCGCCTGGGCCTTAGGCAGTGAGCTCCCTAGGCGGGGCGCCTGGGCTAGGCGGGGCGCCTAGCTCTGCTGGGCTCTCTTCTTCCTTAGGCGTGAGGCCTAGTTTGAGCACCCGGAATGGCTTCCAATCGCTTCCTTCTTCAAGGCCCTTCCTCACCAAGTGTAAATGCGCTTCTTGGACATCCTTGGCTTGGCTCCGAGTGAATGGTCGTCTTGTGGTGGATTGCCCGGCATCATCCTCCCCTTCTTGAGAAGATTTCGTCCTCGAAATCGAGGCATCATCATCCACGACCCCTTCATTACCTACATCCAAAGGAACCAAGTCACAAACATTAAAAGTATTAGAAACTTGATACTCACTTGGCAAGTCGACCACATAGGCGTTGTTTATCTTTGAAAGCACTTGGAATGGGCCATCGCCACGGGGTGCTAACTTCCCTTTTCTAAGGTTTGGAAATCTTTCTTTCCGGAAGTGCACCCACACATAGTCACCCTTCTTGAGTTCCACCCTCTTGCGTCCTTTGTTTTTCTTGGAAGCAACCTTAGCATAGGCTTCCTCCAAATTCTTCTTCGCCTTTGCATGGAGTTCCATCATTGCTTTTGCTCTAGCTTTACCTTCAAAATTAACAACCATTTCCCTTGGCAAAGGGGTTAGATCAAGGGGAATCAAGGGGTTAAAACCATAAACACACTCGAATGGAGTCATGCCAATCATTCTATGCACGGTTCGATTGTAGGCAAACTCCATAAGAGGTAGCTTATCTATCCAAGTCCCACCCTTACCTCGGGTCATGGCTCTAAGAAGAGCACCCAAGGTTCGGTTCACCACTTCGGTTTGCCCATCGGTTTGGGGGTGGTGGGACGAAGAAAACAAGAGTTTGGTGCCAAGGGCACCCCATAAACTCCTCCAAAAATGACTTAGGAACTTAGTGTCCCTATCACTCACTATGGTTTGAGGCACACCATGCAATTTCAAGATATTATCAATAAACAAGGTTGCAACATGTTGTGCATCATCACATTTACGACATGGAATGAAATGAGCCATTTTGGAGAACCTATCCACAACAACATAAATGCTATCATGGCCCCCCCTAGTCCTTGGTAATCCCATCACAAAATCCATCGAGATATCCAACCATGGACTAGTAGGTACGGGGAGTGGGGTATACAAACCATGGGAGTTCGACTTGGACTTGGCAACCTTGCATTCAAGACAAGAGTTGCAAAGTTTCTCAACATGAGTCCCCATTTTTGGCCAATGGAATTGTTCCCGAAGGATGGCCAAGGTCTTGTCCCGACCAAAATGACCCATGAGTCCTCCACAATGTGCCTCTCGCACAAGCAATTCCCTCCATGAGGACTCGGGTATGCACACTTTACCATTCTTAAAGATATATCCATTAACCCATTGGTATTTCTCAACTCTCTCCCCCTTCTCTAGAGCGTCAAGGACACTCTTTAGCTTTGGGTCATGAGCATACATCAATTTAATGCTCTCAAACCCCATGAGCTTAGAGGTGAGAATGGTGGCTAGAGCAAACTTCCTTGAAAGCGCATCCGCCACCACATTGTCCTTCCCTTTCTTATATTGAATCACATAGGGAAAGGACTCAATGAATTCAACCCACTTGGCATGCCTCTTATTGAGCTTCTCTTGGCCTCTCAAATGCTTGAGTGACTCATGGTCACTCTTGATTACAAACTCACGAGGCCAAAGATAGTGTTGCCAATGGGCAAGGGCTCTCACAAGGGCATACAACTCCTTGTCATATGTAGAATAGTTCAAGGAGGCCCCTTTCAACTTCTCACTAAAGTAGGTGATGGGTTTGCTATCTTGCATTAGTACACCACCAATTCCCACCCCCGAGGCATCACATTCAACCTCAAATGCCTTTCCGAAGTCGGGCAATTGCAATAGAGGGGCGGTACTCAACCTACTTTTCAATTCATGGAAGGCCTTCTCTTGAGGCTCTCCCCAAACAAACGGTTGGTCTTTCTTCACCAATTCGGTGAGTGGGGCGGCAATGGAGCTAAAGTCCCTCACAAATCGCCTATAAAAGCTTGCGAGACCATGAAAGCTCCTCACTTGAGTCACGGTAGTAGGAGTAGGCCAATCACGTATGGCCTCTACCTTAGACTCATCCACCTCCACTCCTTGGGCACTCACAACAAACCCAAGAAAGACAACCCTATCCACACCAAAGGCACACTTTTTGAAATTAGCATAGAGCTTTTCGGCTCTCAAAGCATCAAGCACTTGCCTAAGGTGGTCAACATGTTCATCCATTGTCTTACTATAGATCAAGATATCATCAAAATAGACAACAACAAACTTGTTGATAAAAGACTTCAAAACATGGTTCATGAGTCGCATGAAGGTGCTAGGTGCGTTGGAAAGCCCGAAGGGCATTACCAACCATTCATAGAGACCGAATTTGGTCTTGAATGCGGTTTTCCATTCATCCCCGGGTTTCATCCGGATTTGATGGTAACCGGACCTAAGGTCGATTTTGGAAAAGACACACGACCCACTCAATTCATCCAACATATCATCAAGCCGTGGAATAGGGTGACGGTACTTGACCGTTATCTTATTCACGGCTCGGCAATCTACGCACATTCTCCAAGTGCCGTCTTTCTTTGGGACAAGAATGACCGGTACGGCACAAGGACTCAAACTCTCCCTTACCAAGCCTTTTGAAAGCAAGTCATCAACTTGTTTTTGCAACTCCCTTGTATCCTCGGGATTGCTTCTATAGGCCGGCTTGTTCGGGATTTGAGAGCCCGGAATAAAGTCAATTTGATGTTCAATTCCTCTCAAGGGAGGTAAGCCATCGGGCATCTCATCCGGGAACATGTCCCCAAAGTCTTCCAAGACATTTTTCAAAGCACTAGGCATAGGGCTAGAAGAAAAATCACAATTAGAGTTAAGGATCATACCTTTGTGCACTAGGCATAGGAGAAATTTGGTGCCATCATTACCTTTCAAGAGCTCGCCCGGTTGCATCATGGCACACATGCCACCGGTAGATGAAGTAGGTGGGATTGCCACCATGCTTTTGGACAAAGGGCTAGTCTCAATGCTGACTTAGCCTTTGCCACCTCCCTCAACTCCTTCATTTTCTTGTAATCATCACTCACTTGCTTAGGAGTGAGAGGTTTTAGCACAAATCTCTTCCCTTCATGTTTGACCGTGTAAGTGTTGACACGACCATCATGCACCACTTGCCTATCGAATTGCCATGGCCTCCCTAAGAGTAGGTGGCATGCTTGCATAGGCACAACATCAAACAAATGCTCATCAACATAACTACCCATTCTAAACTTGATCATGGCTTGTTTCATCACCTTAAGCTCTCCACATTCACTAAGCCATTGTAACCGGTAAGGTTTAGGATGCTTCATGGTAGTCAACTTCAATTGAGCCACTAGTGATTGACTCACTACATTTGCACAACTTCCGGAATCAATTATCATAGAGCAAACAACATCTTTGACCCGGCACCTAGCATGGAAAAGATTTTCCCTTTGCAAGGTTTCACTATCTTCCACAATCATAGCTCCTAGGCTCCGTCTCACAACCAAGAAAGTATGAGGATCCTCCTCCTCCATTGTATCATCAAGCAAATCATTCTCCTCTACTCCCTCATCTCCCTCTACTCCCTCTACTCCCTCATCCTCCGATTCACTCTCTTTCTCATATGCTTCATTACCAACAACAATCATGGTCCTCTTTGTAGGACATTCCCTAGCAAAGTGACCATACCCCTTGCACTTGTGGCATTGTATTGAAGAAGAAGTAGGAGCATGTAGTTGAGTTTTAGAGTTACCTCCCACGTTAGGCGTGTTCTTCTCAAACGGCTTTTTCACATCCTTGGTAGCATTTGCACCACTTGTTCCACTTGCACTTGGGAACCTTGCATTTGTGGTAGGAGGCTTCCAATCCTTTGGTTTGCTTGTTGGAGTAGTAGTGCTACTCTTGTAGCGAAGGGATTTCTCCTCCTTGAGCCATTTCTCGGCCTCAACCGCATCTTCACATAGCTTGTAATGATCATCATATTTGTGGAACTTCAATTGTGAAGCTATGTCTCGGTTCAAGCCCCCTTTGAAACGGATCAAGGCCGTCTCATTGTCTTCATCATCTAAGTCAAGGATCATTCGGATTTGCTCAAATTCATTGAAGTATTCACCAACCGATTTGGAACCTTGCTTCAATTCATATAGACGCCTTTGTTGTTCAACCCGGTATTGATTAGTCAAGTACTTCTCATCCATCACACGGATCAACTCTTCCCAAGTAAGATTAATAGCCATACCCGTCCTTCTTCTATTTCTCTTCACCGACTCCCACCAAGTAGAAGCAAAAGATTCAAAGGAGGATATTGCATACTTGGTCTTCTTCACATCGGGCATATCATTAGTGTCAAAGATACGCTCCATAGCCAATTTCCAACCAAGGTACTCCACCGGGTCACTACTTCCTTTGAAAGAAGGAATAGTGAGCTTCACACTATTAAGGTTGTTGTTGTTGTCACGACCCCCTTGGAATGGCTCCGGTTGGCCTCCTTGGTGATCATCATAAGCAACATAGTCCCTTCTAACATTCCTCCCTCCATATCCTAAGGGTGGCCCTCGACCTCGGCCTCTACCCCGATCCACATTTCGACCCCAATTCATAGCTCGCCTTGGTTGAAAGTGATCATCAAACCCATACTCATTGTCATCATAATCAACTTCCTCCCCTTCTTGAGCCTCAACAACTTGCTCAAGAGGTTGCACATTTCGGACGGGTCTTGGTAGTGGAAAGTTTCTTGGAGGATTGTCTAAGATACGGGGAATGCCCGTTCGTTCAACTCTCTCTCGGTCCTCCTTTACCCGTTGTTGATTGAGCAATTCAACAACTTGCTCCGGGGTAAAAGTAGGACTACTTGAGCCTTCACCGGTCTCAATTTGGACACTCGGGGTCCCCTTTTCAATTGGGACACTCGGGGTCCCATGTTCTCCTTGAGTACTCGAGGCTCCCTTTTCAAGAGAGTCAATCCTTTGGTTCATGAGGTCCATCTTGGCAAGAAGATTAGCCAAGGCCTCCTTAATGAAATCTTGACCTTCGTTGGCCATTGTACCTACAAACAAAGAAAACAAGAGTTAGTTGAAACACCTCACTCGCTCCCTCACTTGTGTTCACTCGGATCACTCTTTTGGGTGACGGTGGATATTTCACTCAACTTGTAGTCCCAAGCTTCACGTAGATGATTAGCAACTCCTCAACTCAACTAAACTATTCACGAGTCACGCACACTCCGGGGTGAGTGGAGTTAATGGGACTCAATGAACGCTAGGCACTTTGAAGTGAAGGACTTGAGTCAAAAGATTCTACGCTTTTCTTTAGAATTCTACTCTCCTTGCTAGGCACGAATCACTTAAGAGCAATCAAAAGGGTTAGCACTATTCAAGTAGATCAGTTACTCAAATTAGTACTAACTAGATGTTATGTTATCAAACAAAGGGAAATACCTACGAAAATCTACCCGAAACAATGCGTTCAGCACTCAGGAGGGGCGCCTGAAACTCAGGTGGGGCGCCTGGGTTGTGCTGTGTGCCAGGCGGGGCGCCTGGGTCTAGGCGGGGCGCCTGGGACTTAGGCAGTAGCCAAGTCAGGCGGGGCGCCTGGCTTAGGCGGGGCGCCTAGCCTGAAGCTTTTCCCAACTCGTTCCAAACTCGTTCCAAGTCGATTTTCAAGCCTCAAATCCGATGTTTTCAACTTGTTTTCACAATCCAATGATACCCAAAGTTGTGTTTGATCTTCCTTAACAAAACCCAACCAAATTTTCAATCAAACAATCAATCAAATCAGGATTCAATCTCAAGAACTCAAGAACACAAGGGTTTATCAAAAGGGTTTCAACAAGGATTGTGATTCATCAAAGTAGGTGTTATACATGTTCAAATCCCACAAAATTGGTACCGAATTGTTTGTATTTCAATGAAGATCAATCCCCAATAACAAGTTTCCAAACAAGCATCAATCCAACCCAAGAATCAAGCCAAAATTCATCAAGAACAAGTTCTTCAAGGGTTTAAGGGGTTTTGGGGTTTCAATTTTTCAAACTTCTCCAATTCCAACAATTTTGGTATCCAAGTAATGGGAAATCAATCACGATCAAGAATCCATAACACCCATATCACAAATCATCCAAATCAACAAGTTACACCAAATTTTTGTATTTTTCAATTTTTCAATTTTTTTGCAATTTTCTCCTTTCTAATAACTTCAACAACAAGAAAAACTATGAGAAGATACTAGGCACGAAGAATCAAGGGTCGGGGGTTTGTAGAAACAAAACCCGAGCCTTGCTCTGATACCAAATGATGTGGGAAATCAAACGCGGAAAAGTAAAAGATAAAGAACGAGACGTAACTCGATCTCTAATCCCAAGTAGCAACGGAGAACTTGTTCCGTTACACCCCGAGAGAAGGACAAGAACACCTACGCTATGCAACTACCCTCGAGCTAACGCGAGCACGCAAGTAGAATGGTCGGAGAGGAAGAGTATTCATCTAGATCCGCTAGAAGACATACAAGTCCAAGATCAAAGGGTTTCATTCATTACCAAGAGCCATGCTCATGTTCAATGTTCAACATTCATCAATATCAATAATAAGCTAAGTGTAAAATAAGCTAGGCTTGGGTATTTATAGTGTTTTCCCAAGCTTACACAAAGACTTAATTACCCTTACTAATAAGGTTCACCAAATAAGCCACGTAGGGCAAATCAGTCAAAGAAACATAAATTCAGTAGCTAGGAGGGGCACCTGGGGCTGGGAGGGGCGCCTGGAATATGCTGAAGCCAGGCGGGGCGCCTGGAGCTAGGCGGGGCGCCTGGCTTGGCCTTCAGCTAGGCTGGGCGCCTGAAGCTAGGCGGGGCGCCTGGGCCTTAGGCAGTGAGCTCCCTAGGCGGGGCGCCTGGGCTAGGCGGGGCGCCTAGCTCTGCTGGGCTCTCTTCTTCCTTAGGCGTGAGGCCTAGTTTGAGCACCCGGAATGGCTTCCAATCGCTTCCTTCTTCAAGGCCCTTCCTCACCAAGTGTAAATGCGCTTCTTGGACATCCTTGGCTTGGCTCCGAGTGAATGGTCGTCTTGTGGTGGATTGCCCGGCATCAATGTGGCTATATTACGTAATTTTGCATCATTTAGACTTTTTGTTAAATTGTAAATATTTGCGCAATTTAACATGTCACATACTTGCGTCATTTAGGCTACATGTCATGTTTGTTTCAATTTGTGATTATTTGTGCAAATTAGTAATTATCTGTGCATTTTATACAATATATATCAATATTTTATTTTATTATTGTACCTTTAAGTTATATTGGCCAATTAGAAAAGAAAGTGTCCGAATTCCTTTTTCTTACTAATTCTTCCATATTTCAAAATTCCTATCAAAATTTTTTATTTATTTATATTTATCTTATTTATTAAATTATATTTTTTAATTTGAACCTAGACCAAATTGTTAACCGAATATATTCTTATTATTTGAATTTTTAAATCTCAAACCTTCTTCCTAAGTCTACCTTGAATCTAGACCAAATAATAGTCTAGATACGTCTTCCCGTTCAAACCTCCCTCCTAATTTCTCCCTATCTCTTTAATTGGGTAAAAATCATTAGAAATCCCAAAAATCCCTCCCCCAATCTTCCTAATCCCCTCAATCTCTCAAAATCCCCCTAATCTCTCTAAGTCTACTCCCAATTCCAACGGTTCCTAGCTAGTTTTTGCTATACATATCCATCAGCATACCAAGGCATACAAATACACACACTTCACCCACAACTCACACAAGGTCAACATCAACATACACCACACCCTTGTCGTTTTTTTCAATATACAAACATAGAGACCCACGCACAGTACTTCGTATCTTTCTCCTCCCCAACTCCAAAATCACCATCATCGGCCACCACACCAACGTTAGAATTCACACACAGATCACATACATACATACTCATCCTCGCCTCTATCATTAAAATTTACACCTACACATTGAAACAAATAGAGTACATGCCACACACATCAAGAAACGTCGACACAATTCATATCTACCACTCACAAAATTAGTACACTGAGATCAGTACCTACGCACACCATCGTAACTCTTCTTCTTCTTCCCCATTTACACAAACCACACACATACAAAATATCATACACCCTAAAAGATCAACACATACACAGTATCCTTTGTCTTCTCCATCGCACACAACATCATCACTGAACAAATCCGTATACACACGTAAACAACAATTGAGCAGAAATAGATCAGAGAGGGAACACGACCGGAGAAACAAAAAATCAAAACGGAAAAGGGTTTGGGGTTTGCAGTGACGCTGCTATCGGCGTTGCACCTCCTTCCCTGATTTCTGCCGCCGGTTCTTCGAACCACCGTCGCCTTCACTGATATATTCATATTTCCTTGACTTCTATTTTTTTTTTCTAATGATGGTTGTTGAGTATTGTTGACAGGGGACAAATAGATCGGAAAAGTGAGGCGGAGGGAAATTTGTAGCAGCGATGCCATCGCCGGCTTCTTGTTGGTGAAGCTTGGATGTCGCGCCACCTCTCTTTGTTTGCCATCGCCGGAGAATTGAAATTCCGATCTCCCATCACGTTGGTTAACAGAGGGCGACTGTGTTTGGGTCATTGTTTGATTTGGGCCGTTGTAGTGTCGACGCTCTCATGGTCGCCTGATTCCTTGAACGTTATTGCTCCCCTGGTCTCACTTGTGTTGACTCTGTTTTGGGTTGCACTGACTTATGCATAAATGTGTTTACTGGGTCTAGCACTTCTTATGAGACTCAACTTTTATTCTAATTGGTTACTCGTGCTAAATTGTTACTTTAGCATTGACAATAAAGTATTACTGATTATTTTTTTGAGATTTTGCGGTTCCAGGCATTGACTACGCTAAAGTATTATAATTTGAGGCCTATATAAGGATTTGACGGAAGAACAACGAATTGACGGACCAATTACGGTCAAGGAAAATATTTATTTATTTGAGGCCTACTGATTTGAACGGATAAACGATCCCATTTCCGTGTCCTTAAAACAAAAAGGCTATGATGACGTGTATGAGCCGTGATTGCAAAACGAGCCTGTGATGGAGTGGTGGGGACCGATACTTGGCATGGCAACACGACCGGCCTGCGTGTTTGCAGCCGTACCAACGTCCCTAACCTCCACCCAATTCATACACACCTGGGCCGACACATTCAGAAATCCCTTTCCCCTTTATTTTAAAGCTAGTACTATTATTATTATTGCTCTTATTATCATTATTGTTGTTGTTATTATTATTATTATATTATTATTATTATTATTATTATTATTATTATTATCATTACTATTATTATTACTCTTATTGTCATTATTATTATTATTATTATCATTATTTTGAATATTATTATTATTCTCTAACTCTTTTTTTTTTTTTATATTTTTGTGAGGTACATCGTGGCGGAATCACGAAAAGATTACACTTCTATAAAAAAAATTTCCCCTTTATTTTTAATTATTATTATCATTATTATTATTATTATTATTATTATCATTATTAATATTATCATTATTGTCAATGACTTCTTCATTATTATTTTCACTAACTTATTTTTATATTCTTTGCGAGGCATATTTGGATGAGTGAATCTCGAAGACGACACCCATGAGAACACCTTTTCTGAATTACATTATTTTTACTTAATCATTATTTTTATTATGATAAACTAACTAATTTGTTGCATTTTGGTAGGTACAATTCTCTAAGGAAGGAGAATTAGTAGAAAAGGGCCTTCTTGTTTAAATTTAATTTAACTTGTACAATGCTTAGTTTTAGTTCGTTCGGTTGGTAACCACATGTGGTAGAGCCAGAGAGGTGCCTAACCCCTTCCTCTCGGGTTAACTTGAACCCTTACCTAGATATCTGGTTCGTAGACTAAGTCTCAGAGTTAATTGTAAAATTGGCTAGAAACAAAATAGGTGCCCTAATACGCCTAGCTAAAAAATATGTTAGGTGGCGACTCCAACTCTTTACCCGTGAGTTACCCACTAAGTCAAGCCATATTTTGAACTTTAACCAGTTCGGGTAAAAATAGGATGCGACAAAATGGCGACTCTGCTTGGGATGTCAAGGTTCAAACCATAACGGACTTTTAATTGGGATTTTTACTTGCTTTATTTTCTTGTCATTTATTTCGATACTAACTTTTTTTTTCTTTTTTGCAGGATTAAGGTTTATTTTTGAATTTTCAAATTTATGTGTCTTATTCTTGAATTATTTGATTATATTTTATTATTTGTTCATGTCATTCACACTTCTCCCACTCCTGGAAAATGACACTTTGCACACACACGGGCAATTATGTGGATCCCACGGTCACTTCACCACAAAAAATATTTTAGGAGGGACATTTTGGAATATAGTTGGTCCCTCGTACAACCAACAATTTCGAATGGTCCCACTCCTTGGTCGTCCGCCTTGGGGAACCGTGTCTAGAATTACCCAACTCAGAGACTCTTGTCTAGGAATCATACATCATATCATGTTTAGGGAAATTTTGACTTCGGCTCATGTCTAAGTCTACTAGTTCACCATATTTGAATGAACCGAACGGGTTTTTGACCCTAAGGGACGTTTAAATATGTTATGTGTGCATTTATTTAAAGTTGAACGTGTCTAATATAGACCATTTGTTCACATAAAAGTGGGTTCTCATAACAAAATCAATTATTTATTTTCCTAAAATCCTTATTTCTACATTTATACAAACAAAACCAATTATTTTATAAAATTATTTTGGGTTATCAACGAAATTAATTTTTCTACTTTTGTGAAAACAAAATCATAGATTTTAAATTAAATTTTTCTACTTTTAATGTAGCAAGATCAATTATTATTCCTATTTACTTAAAATAAAAGTGTTATTTCTACATTTATACAATAAAATTAATTATTTTATAAAATATTTTCTATTGATTTTGGGTTATGAGAACAATTGGGATGATACAAAATATACGTTCAATTTTAAATACCATAATCAAATTAGGAAGGCTTAACATCCTTGGTATGTTAAAAGTCCATGAGCCACTTTCGTCCAGAAGCGTCATCATATGACGCCTATCATGCATATTATGTGCTTTGCATATGAAATTATTATCTAAACACTAACTTGTTGTTTCATGTGTTAGTTCTGCTCCCACTCTCGATGTTGACTTGTGCATTTATTCCAAGACTTGTGCATTTATTCCAAAACTTGTGCATATCATGCATACCTTCCGCCACTCCTGGCAACTTTCTAAAATCGTGCGTTGAAAACACGATAGTCGCAACCACCTCTTCCCTCACATAAAAACTTCCTTTAGGGGGAACGACTTGGAATCTATTTGGTCCGAGAGGTTCCCGCTCCTGAGTCGTCCGCTTGAGAGGATAATAAACCCGGTCTAGTTAACTCCATTCCTTAGTAGCGACGCTAGGAATCATGCATCATGACATGTCATTAGACGAGTTGTTCTCAAGTTCGATAGGCCAACTTGTTCAAACAACCTGAACAGGTTTTTGACCCCCAATGAGCATTGAACATGATTTATTTGCATTTACTTAAGGTATTGAACGTGCAAATGTGGACCGTTATTGGCATTATTCTGCATTCAGTGCCCTTCAAAGGCATAAAGGTTACCTAAAAGGCTTTAAAAGCCCAAAGTGAATAAAAAATGATTGTTTATTCCTACATGGTCGAAATTATTCTGTATTCAATGTCATTCAAAGGCATGAAGGTAACTCAAGAGGCGCCAAAAGCCCGAATTGAATCAGAAATGATTGCTTAAATAGTCAGAATTATTCTGTATTCAATGCCATTCAAAGGCATGAAGGTTACCTAAGTGGCGTCAAAAGCCCGAATTGAATCAGAAATGATTGCTTAAACAGTCAGAGTTATTCTGTATTCAATGCCAGTCAAAGGCACGAAGGTAACCGAGGAGGCGTCAACAGCCCAGATTGAATCAGAAACGACCGTTTATTTTTTAAACAATTAGAATCATTCTATATTCAATGCTATTCAAAGGCCTTAAAGGTAACCGAAAAGGCATTAAAAGACCATTTCGAAGCAGAAATGACCGTTCGATGGACGGGATGACACATATTGCACGTTTATCCTTTAAGCATTAGATAAAGACTTGACGTCCTTTGCATGTCACAAGTCCATTAGCAATTTCCTTCTAAAGTGTCTAAAGGGTTCTCAACTCACAATGACATATCTCCTCATATCCTTTGTTGCATTGTTTCTAAAAGCTTGTGCCACACGTTGATCATTTTGCTCACAACAAAGAAAATTTTAGACATTTTTCTTCTCCCTTTTTCTATCATCCTTCACCTTTTTCAAAAGTTCATGGCCACTAGAACATTTGACATGGTTGTTGAAACCCCTCAGTGTCTTAGAGATTGGTGGGGAAACCTAAGCATAGATCAACAAGACCAAGTGAAAATGGTGCTGGGAAATATGATTTCACTAATGGAGCACACTGCGGTAGAAGGGATGATAGAAGCAGCAGTATACTATTGGGATGCAGACCGAGTAGTTTTCCACTTTGGGAGTGTAGAGTTGACACCACTACTGGAGGAAATAGGCGGGTTAACTCAATTTCTATTTGAAAGTGAAGAAGTCTTGACGCCTAAGAACACTACTATTGAGGAGTTCTTCGAGATGGTAGGGTTTAAGCCCGAATTATACACAGACAGTATACGACAATCGGGAATTTCTCTAACTTCCCTCTACATCAAATTTGGGTATGGAGAAGCATTTCAAGAATCTGAAGGCTATTTCAACATTGACCAGGTAGATTGGCAAGAGCGAAGGGTACTTGCTTTTGTCACCAGCTTTTTAGGGACTGTCGTCTTTCCACAACACAAACGACGAGTTGATTTTTGCATGGTCTCAATTGCTGATGCCTTACTCAAAGGCAAACCCTTGTGCGGATTTTCACTTCCTATTCCGTCAAGCATTGGGTCTAACTTATTACTAGGTGTTTGTAAACATTATAAATAGTATTTTACTTAGTTTTTGAGGAGAGTTCTTACTTTGGAGCAATATTGAGAGCAACACACTCATTGAACAAGGGTTTATTCCTAATCTTTCATCTATTACATCAATTACTTCATTATTACACCAAATCTTTGCCTTGTGATTATGAATATGTGTGGCTAAACTTTACGATCTAGGGTTAGAGTATTACATGAAGGTTGATTGTTTGAAGATTGATTCCCATTAATTGAATCCCATAACGGGTTGCTTATTCTTTCTTGATTTCACTTGTATAATTGTTAGAGCTCGATAATTATACATTATCTATGGTTTTTGGATTGAACTCGAAAGAGAGAATTTAATTACGTAATAAGAAAGAATAGAACTAGTTTGTGAACCCGGGCATCGGGGAACCAATTTGCGAGTAGGATAGGCATATACTTGCTTGCCTAGTTTAACTCATTACATGATTCATTAATGCGTGCATGAGACATATATGGATTAAAGTAGCTTGCATAGACTGTGAAGAACTGAAAGGTTTTCACAGTTACATTTACTCTGTCAGTTAGTAACCCGGGATTTAAGAAGTGGAATCAATTGGATACATCAACTGGATTGTTCGTAACTCTGAGCCTGGACCGTCCTCTTAATATTGTTAACAACCAAAGTATTGCACCATTGCTTGACTACACTTCTAGCATTTTAACTACTGCTTTTTAGTTATAAAAACTCTTACCATCAAAGAAAAAGATCCCTGAGTAGTTTGTTAGAAATTATTTGTGAAGTATTAGTCTGCTTAGTCCTCATGGGAACGATACTCGATTTATCACTTTATTACATGTCGACCGCGTATACTTGCGTGTGCGTTGGGAGAACAACCACCCGATATCGATTTGCATTTAAATTAGCTGAGCGTACACAACCCGAAGCGTCGGTTGAGGGTACACAGCCCGATATCGATTCGCATTTAAATTAGGTAAGGATATACAGCCCGAAGCGTCGATTGAGGGTACACACCCCGATATCGATTTGCATTTAAATTAGCTGAGGGTACACAGCCCAAAGCGTCGGTTAATGGTACACAGCCCGATATCGATGCGCATTTACATTAGCTGAAGGTACAAAGCCTGAAGCGTTGGTCTAGGTTACACAGCCCGATATCGATTCGCATTTAAATTAGATGAGGGTACACAGCCTGAAGCGTCGGTTTAGGATACACAGCCCTATATCGATTTGTATTTATTTTCTCAAGGTACACAGCCCGAAGCATCGATTGAGGGTACACAACCCGATATCGATTTGCATTTAAATTAGCTGAGGGTACACAGCCCGAAGCGTTGGTTGAGGGTACACAGCCCGATATCGATTTGCATTTACATTTGCGGAGGGTACACAGCCCGATATCGATTCGCATTTACATTAGCTGAGGGTACACAGCCCGAAGCGTCGGTTGAGGGTACACAGCCCGATATCGATTCGAATTTACATTGGCTTAGGGTACACAACCCGAAGCGTCAGTTGAGGGTACATAGCCCGATATCGATTAGCATTTAAACTAGCTGAGGGTACACAGCCCGAAGCATCGGTTGACGGTACACCACTAGATATCGATTTGCATTTAAATTAGTAGAGCGTAAATAGCCCGAAGCATCGGTTGATGGTACACCACCCGATATCGATTTGCATTTAAATTAGCAGAGCGTACACAGCCCGAAGCGTCGGTTTAGGGAATACAGCCCGATATCGATTCACATCTAAATTAGCTTAGGGTACACAGCCCAAAGCATCGGTTGAGGGTACACCACCCGATATCGATTTGCATTTAAATTAGCTAAGCGTACACAGCCCGAAGCGTCGGTTGAGGGTACACAGCCCGATATCGATTCGCATTTAAAAGAGGTAAGGATATACAGCCCGAAGCGTCGGTTGAGGGTACACACCCCGATATCGATTTGCATTTAAATTAGCTGAGGGTACACATCCCGAAGCGTCGGTTGATGGTACATAGCCCGATATCGATTTGTATTATAATTAGCCGAGGGTACACACCCTGAAGCGTCGGTTGAGGATACACATCCCGATATCGATTCACATTTAAATTAGCTGAGGGTACATAGCCAGAAAGCGTCAGTTGAGGCTATACAACCCGATATCGATTTGCATTTAAATTTGAACAGAGTACACAGCCCGATATCGATTCGCATTTACATTAGCAGAGGGTAAAAAACCCGAAGTGCTGGTTGAGGTTACACAGCCCGATATCAATTCGCATTTAAATTAGCTGAGGGTACACAGCCCGAAGCATCGGTTGAGGATACACAGCCCGATATCGATTTGCATTTAAATTTGCACAGGGTACACAACCCGATATCGATTCACATTTACATTAGCTGAGGGCACACAGCTCGAAGTATCGGTTGAGGGTACACAACCAGATATCAATTTGCGTTTAAATTAGTTGAGGGTACACAGCCTGAAGCGTCGGTTAAAGCACACAGCCCGATATCGATTGTCATTTAAATTTGCTGAGGGTACATAGCCCGGAGCGTCGGTTGATAGTACATAGCTCGATATCGATTCGCATTTACATTAGCTGATGGTACAAAGCCCGAAGTGCTGGTTGAGGTTTCACCGCCCGATATCGATTCGCATTTAAATTAGCTGAGGGTACACAGCCCGATATCGATTTGCATATATTTGCTCAGGGTACATAGCTCGAAGCATCGGTTGAGGGTACACAACCCGATATCGATTTGCATTTAAATTAGCTGAGGGTACATAGCCCAAAAGCGTCAGTTGAGGCTACACAACCCGATATCGATTTGCATTTAAATTTGCACAGGATACACAACCTGATATCGACTCGCATTTACATTAGCAGAGAGTAAAAAACCCGAAGTGCTGGTTGAGGTTACACAGCCCGATATCAATTCGCATTTAAATTAGCTGAGGGTAAACAGCCCGAAGCATCGGTTGACGATACACAGCCCGATATCGATTTGCATTTAAATTTGCACAGGGTACACAACCCGATATCGATTCACATTTACATTAGCTGAGGGTACACAGCTCGAAGCATCGGTTGAGGGTACACAACCAGATATCAATTTGCGTTTAAATTAGTTCAGGGTACACATCCCGAAGCATCGGTTGAGGGTACGCATCCTGATATCGATTTGCATTTAAATTAGCTGAGGGTACACAGCCCAAAGCATCGATTAAGGGTACACAGCCGGATATCGATTTGAATTTACATTTGCTGAGGGTACACAACCCGAAGTGTCGGTTGAGTGTACACAGCCCGATAACGATTCGCATTTAGATAAGCTAAGGATATACAACCTGAAGCGTCGGTTGACGGTACACACCCCGATTTCGATTTGCATTTAAATTAGCTGAGGGTACACAGCCCGAAGCCTCGGTTGATGGTACATAGCCAGATATCGATTTGTATTTAAATTAGCCGGGGATACGCAGCCCGAAGCGTCCGTTGAGGATACACATCCCGATATCGATTCGCATTTAAATTAGCTGAGGGTATACATCCTGAAGCATCAGTTGAGGGTACACAACCTGATATCGATTTGCATTTAAATTAGCTGAGGCTACACAGCCCAAAGCATCGATTGAGGGTACGCAGCCCGATATCAATTTGCATTTACATTTGCTGAGGGTACACAACCCGAAGTGCCGGTTGAGGGTACACAGCCCGATATCGATTCGCATTTACATTAGCTGAGGGTATACAACCCGAAACGTCGGTTTAGGGTGCACAGCCTGATATCGATTTGCATTTACATTAGCTGAGTCTAAACAGCCCGAAGTGCTGGTTAAGGGTACACAACCCGATATCGATTCACATGTAAATTACTTGAGCGTACGCAGCCCGAAGCATCGGATTAGGGTACACCACCCGATATCGATTTGCATTTAAATTGACTGAGTGTACACAACCTGAAACATCGGTTCAGGGTATACAACCCGATACCGATTCACATTTAAATTAGCTAAGGATACACAGCCCGAAGCGTCGGTTGAGGGTACACAACCCGATATCGATTCGCATTAACATTAGCTAAGGGTACACAGCTCGATCGTGAGGGTACACAGCCCGATATCGATTTGCATTTAAATTAGGTGAGGATAGAGAGCCTGAAGCGTCGCTAGAGGATACACAGCCTGATATCGATTTGTATTTACATTAGCCGAAGGTACACATCCCGAAGCGTCGGTTGAGCGTACACAGCCCGATATCGATTCGCATTTAAATTAGCTGAGGGTAAAGGGCCCGAAGCGTCGTTTGAGGGTACACAGGCTGATATCGATTTTTATTTACATTTGCTGAGGGTACACAGCCCGAAGCGTCGGTTGAGGGTACACAGCCCGATATCGATTTTTATTTACATTTGCTGAAGGTACACAGCCCGAAGTGCTGGTTCAGGGTAAACAACCCGATATCGATTCGCATTGAAATTAGCTGAAGGTACACAGCCCGAAGCGTCGGTTGAGGGTACACAGCCCGATAATGATTCGCATTTAGATTAGCTAAGGATATACAGCCCGAAGCGTCGGTTGAGGGTACACACTCCGATATCGATTTGCATTTAAATTAGCTGAGGGTACATAGCCCGGAGCGTCAGTTGATGGTACATAGCCCGATATCGATTCGCATTTACATTAGCTGAGGGTACAAAGCCCGAAGTGCTAGTTGAGGTTACACCGCCCGATATCGATTCGCATTTATATTAGCTGAGGGTACACAGCCCGATATCGATTTGCATATATTTGCTCAGGGTACACAGCACAAAGCATCGGTTGAGGGTACAGAACCCGATATCGATTTGCATTTAAATTAGCTGAGGGTACATAGCCCGAAAGCGTCAGTTGAGGCTACACAACCCGATATCAATTTGCATTTAAATTTGCACAGGGTACATAGCCCCATATCGATTCGCATTTACATTAGCAGAGGGAAAAAAACCCGAAGTGCTGGTTGAGGTTACACAGCCCGATATCAATTCGCATTTAAATTAGCTGAGGTTACACAGCCCGAAGCATCGGTTGAGGATACACAGCCCGATATCGATTTGCATTTAAATTTTCACAGGGTACACAACCCGATATCGATTCACATTTACATTAGCTGAGGGTACACAGCTCGAAGCATCGGTTGAGGGTACACAACCAGATATCAATTTGCGTTTAAATTAGTTGAGGGTACACAGCCCGAAGCGTCGGTTAAAGCACACAGCCCGATATCAATTTGCATTTAAATTTGCTGAGGGTACACAGCCCGGAGCGTCGGTTGAGGGTACACAACCCGATATCGATTTGCATTTAAATTAGCTGAGCGTAGACAGCCCAAAGCGAAGGTTGAGGGTACACAGCCCGAAGCGACGGTTGAGGGTACATAGCCCGATATCGATTAGTATTTAAATTAGCTAAGGGTACACAGCCCGAAGCGTCAGTTGAGGGTACATAGCCCGATATCGATTAGCATTTAAATTAGGTGAGGGTACACAGCCCGAAGCATCGGTTGACGGTACACCACCCGATATCAATTTGCATTTAAATTAGCAGAGCATACACAGCCCGAAACATCGGTTGGTGGTACACCACCCGATATCGATTTGCATTTAAATTAACAGAGCGTGCACAGCCCGAAGCGTCGGTTGAGGGTACAGAGCCCGATATCGATTCACATCTGAATTAGCTTAGGGTACACAGCCCAAAGCATCGGTTGAGGGTACACCACCCGATATCGATTTGCATTTAAATTAGCTGAGCTTACACAGCCCGAAGCGTCGGTTGAGGGTACATAGCCCGATATCGAATTGCATTTAAATTAGCTGAGGGTACACAGCCCGAAGCGTCGGTTGATTGTACACAGCCCGATATCGATTCGCATTTACATTAGCTGAGGGTACAAAACCCGCAGTGTTGGTTGAGGTTACACAACCCGATATCGATTCGCATTTAAATTAGCTGAGGGTACACAACCCGAAGCATCAGTTGAGGGTACGCAACCTGATATCGATTTGCATTTAAATTAGCTGAGGGTACACAGCCCGAAGTGTCAGTTTAGGATACACAGCCCTATATTGAGTTGTATTTATTTTCTCAAGGTACACAGCCCGAAGCATCGATTGAGGTTACACAACCCGATATCGATTTGCATTTAAATTAGCTCAGGGTACACAGCCCGAACCGTCGGTTGAGAATACATAGCCCGATATCGATTTGCATTTATATTTGCTGAGGGTACACAGGCCGATATCGATTCACATTTACATTAGCTGAAGGTACACAGCCCGAAGCGTCGGTTGAGGGCACACAGTCCGATATCAATTTGCATTTACATTAACTGAGGGTATACATCCCGAAGCGTTGGTTGAGGGTACACCGCCCAATATCGATTCGCATTTAGATTAGCTGAGGGAACACAGTCCGATGTGCTGGTTAAGGATACAATACCCGATATGGATTCGCATTTAAATTAGCTGATTGTACACAGCCCAAAGCATCGGTTGAGGGTACACCACCCGATATCGATTTGCATTTAAATTAGCTGAGCGTACAGAGCCCGAAGTGTCGGTTGAAGGTACACAGCCTGATAACGATTCGTATTTAGATTAGCTAAGGATATACAGCCCGAAGCGTCGGTTGAGGGTACACACCCCGATATCGATTTGCATTTAAATTAGCTGAGGGTACACAGCCCGAAGCGTCGGTTGATGGTACATAGCCCGATATCGATTTGTATTAAAATTAGCCGAGGGTACACACCCTGAAGCGTCGGTTGAGGATACACATCCCGATATCGATTCACATTTAAATTAGATGAGGGTACATGGCCCGAAAGCGTCAGTTGAGGCTATACAACCCGATATCAATTTGCATTTAAATTTTAGTAGGGTACACAGCCCGATATCGATTCGCATTTACATTAGCAGAGGGTAAAAAACCCGAAGTGCTGGTTGAGGTTACACAGCCCGATATCAATTCGCATTTAAATTAGCTGACGGTACACAGCCCGAAGCATCGGTTGAGGATACACAGCCCGATATCGATTTGCATTTAAATTTGCACAGGGTACACAACCCGATATCGATTCATATTTACATTAGCTGAGGGCACACAGCTCGAAGTATCGGTTGAGGGTACACAACCAGATATCAATTTGCGTTTAAATTAGTTGAGGGTACACAGCCTGAAGCGTCGGTTAAAGCACACAGCCCGATATCGATTTGCATTTAAATTTGCTGAGGGTACATAGCCCGGAGCGTCGGTTGATAGTACATAGCTCGATATCGATTCGCATTTACATTAGCTGATGGTACAAAGCCCAAAGTGCTGGTTGAGGTTACACCGCCCAATATCGATTCGCATTTAAATTAGCTGAGGGTACACAGCCCGATATCGATTTGCATATATTTGCTCAGGGTACATAGCTCGAAGCATCGGTTGAGGGTACACAACCCGATATCGATTTGCATTTAAATTAGCTGAGGGTACATAGCCCGAAAGCGTCAGTTGAGGCTACACAACCCGATATCGATTTGCATTTAAATTTGCACAGGATACACAACCTGATATCGATTCGCATTTACATTAGCAGAGAGTAAAAAACCGGAAGTGCTGGTTGAGGTTACACAGCCCGATATCAATTCGCATTTAAATTAGCTGAGGGTAAACAGCCCGAAGCATCGGTTGACGACACACAGCGCGATATCGATTTGCATTTAAATTTGCACAGCGTACACAACCCGATATCGATTCACATTTACATTAGCTGAGGGTACACAGCTCGAAGCATCGGTTGAGGGTACACAACCAGATATCAATTTGCGTTTAAATTAGTTTAGGGTACACAGCCCGAAGCGTCGGTTAAAGCACACAGCCCGATATCGATTTGCATTTAAATTTGCTGAGGGTACACAGCCCGGAGCGTCGGTTGAGGGTACACAACCCGATATCGATTTGCATTTAAATTAGCTGAGCGTAGACAGCCCGAAGCGAAAGTTGAGGGTACACAGCCCGAAGCGACGGTTGAGGGTACATAGCCCGATATCGATTAGTATTTAAATTAGCTAAGGGTACAATGCCCGAAGCGTCAGTTGAGGGTACATAGCCCGATATCGATTAGCATTTAAATTAGGTGAGGGTACACAGCCCGAAGCATCGGTTGACGGTACACCACTCGATATCAATTTGTATTTAAATTAGCAGAGCGTACACAGCCCGAAGCATCGGTTGGTGGTACACCACCCGATATCGATTTGCATTTAAATTAACAGAGCGTGCACAGCCCGAAGCATCGGTTGAGGGTACAGAGCTCGATATTGATTCACATCTAAATTAGCTTAGGGTACACAGCCCAAAGCATCGGTTGAGGGTACACCACCCGATATCGATTTACATTTAAATTAGCTGAGCGGACACAGCCCGAAGCGTCGGTTGAGGGTACACAGCCCGATATCGAATTGCATTTAAATTAGCTGAGGGTACACAGCCCGAAGCGTCGGTTGATTGTACACAGCCCGATATCGATTCGCATTTACATTAGCTGAGGGTACAAAACCCGCAGTGTTGGTTGAGGTTACACAACCCGATATCGATTCGCATTTAAATTAGCTGAGGGTACACAGCCCGAAGCATCAGTTGAGGGTACGCAACCTGATATCGATTTGCATTTAAATTAGCTGAGGGTACACAGCCCGAAGTGTCAGTTTAGGATACACAGCCCTATATTGAGTTGTATTTATTTTCTCAGGGTACACAGCTCGAAGCATCGATTGAGGGTACACAACCCGATATCGATTTGCATTTAAATTAGCTGAGGGTACACAGCCCGAACCGTCGGTTGAGGGTACATAGCCCGATATCGATTTGCATTTACATTTGCTGAGGGTACACAGCCCGATATCGATTCACATTTACATTAGCTGAGGGTACACAGCGCGAAGCGTCGGTTGAGGGCACACAGTCCGATATCAATTTGCATATACATTAGCTGAGGGTATACATCCCGAAGCGTTGGTTGAGGGTACACAGCCCAATATCGATTTGCATTTAGATTAGCTGAGGGAACACAGTCCGATGTTCTGGTTAAGGATACAATACCCGATATCGATTCGCATTTAAATTAGCTGATTGTACACAGCCCGAAGCATCGGTTGAGGGTACACCACCCGATATCGATTTGCATTTAAATTAGCTGAGCGTACAAAGCCCGAAGAGTCGGTTGAAGGTACACACCCCGATATCGATTTGCATTTAAATTAGCTGAGGGTACACAGCCCGAAGTGTTGGTTGATGGTACATAGCCCAATATCAATTTGTATTAAAATTAGCCGAGGGTACACACCCTGAAGCGTCGGTTGAGGATACACATCCCGATATCGATTCATATTTAAATTAGCTAAGGGTACACATCCCGAAGCATCAGTTAAGGGTACGCATCCGGATATCGATTTGCATTTAAATTAGCTGAGGGTACACAGCCCAAAGCATCGATTGAGGGTACACAGCCTGATATCAATTTGCATTTACATTTGCTGAGGGTACACAACCCGAAGTGTCGGTTGAGTGTACACAGCCCGATAACGATTCACATTTAGATAAGCTAAGTATATACAGCCTGAAGCGTCGATTGAAGGTACACACCCCGATTTTGATTTCCATTTAAATTAGCTGAGGGTACACAGCCCGAAGCGTCGGTTGATGGTACATAGCCCGATATCGATTTGTATTTAAATTAGCCGAGGATACGCAGCCAGAAGCGTCCGTTGAGGATACACATCCCGATATCGATTCGCATTTAAATTAGCTGAGGGTACACATCCTGAAGCATCAGTTGAGGGTACGCAACCTGATATCGATTTGCATTTACATTTGCTGAGGGTACACAACCCGAAGTGCCGGTTGAGGGTACACAGCCCGATATCGATTCACATTTACATTAGCTGAGGTTACACAACCCAAAACGTCGGTTTAGGGTGCACAGCCTGATATCGATTTGCATTTACATTAGCTGAGTCTAAACAGCCCGAAGTGCTGGTTAAGGGTACACTACCCGATATCGATTCGCATGTAAATTACTTGAGCGTACGCAGCCCGAAGAATCGGTTTAGGGTACACCACCCGATATCGATTTGCATTTAAATTGGTTGAGTGTACACAGCCTGAAGAATCGGTTGAGGGTACACAACCCGATATCGATTCACATTTAAATTAGCTAAGGATACACAGCCCGAAGCGTCGGTTGAGGGTACACAACCTGATATCGATTCGCATTAACATTAGCTGAAGGTACACAGCTCGATTGTCGGTTGAGGGTACACAGCCCGATATCGATTTGCATTTAAATTAGGTGAGGATAGAGAGCCTGAAGCGTCGCTTGAGGATACACAGCCTGATATCGATTCGTATTTACATTAGCCGAAGGTACACATCCCGAAGCGTCGGTTGAGGGTACACAGCCCGATATCGATTCACATTCAAATTAGCTGAGGGTAAAGGGCCCGAAGCGTCGTTTGAGGGTACACAAGCTGATATCGATTCGCATTTACATCAACTGAGGGTACACAGCCCGAAGCTTCGATTGAGGGTACACAGCCCGATATCTATTTTTATTTACATTTGCTGAGGGTGCACAGCCCGAAGTGCTGGTTAAGGGTAAATAACCCGATATCGATTCGCATTGAAATTAGCTGAAGGTACACAGCCCGAAGCATCGGTTGGGGGTACACAGCCCGCTATCGATTCACATTTAAATTAGCTGAGGGTACAGAGCCCGATGCGTCTGTTGAGGGTACACAGCCCGATAATGATTCGCATTTAGATTAGCTAAGGATATACAGCCCGAAGCGTCGGTCTAGGGTACACACCCCGATATCGATTTGCATTTAAATTAGCTGAGGGTACATAGCCCGGAGCGTCGGTTGATGGTACATAGCCCGTTATCGATTCACATTTACATTAGCTGAGGGTACAAAGCCCGAAGTGCTGGTTGAGGTTACACCGCCCGATATCGATTCGCATTTAAATTAGCTGAGGGTACACAGCCCGATATCGATTTGCATATATTTGCTCAGGGTACACAGCTCGAAGCATCGGTTGAGGGTACACAACCCGATATCGATTTGCATTTAAATTAGCTGAGGGTACATAGCCCGAAAGCGTCTGTTGAGGCTACACAACCCGATATCGATTTGCATTTAAATTTGCACAGGGTACACAGCCCGATATCGATTCGCATTTACATTAGCAGAGGGTAAAAAACTCGAAGTGCTGGTTGAGGTTACACAGCCCGATATCGATTCTCATTTAAATTAGCTGAGGGTACACAGCCCGAAGCATCGATTGAGGATACACAGCCCGATATCGATTTGCATTTAAATTTGCACAGGGTACACAACCCGATATCGATTCACATTTACATTAGCTGAGGGTATACAGCTCAATGCATCGGTTGAGGGTACAAAACAAGATATCAATTTGCATTTAAATTAGTTGAGGGTCCACGGCCCGAAGCGTCGGTTGAGGGAACACAGCCCGATATCGATTTGCATTTAAATTTGCTGAGGGTATACAGCCCGCAGCGTCGGTTGAGGGTACACAGCCCGATATCGATTCGCATTTAAATTAGCTGAGGATACAGAGCCCGAAGTGTCGGTTGAGGGGACACAGCCCGATAACGATTCGCATTTAGATTAGCTAAGGATATACAGCCCGAAGCGTCGGTTGAGGGTACACACCCCGATATCGATTTGCATTTACATTGGCTGAAGGTACACAGCCTGGAGCGCCGGTTGATGGTAAATAGCCCGATATCGATTCGCATTTATATTAGCTGAGGGTACAAAGCCCGAAGTTCTGGTTGAGGTTACACAGCCCGATATCGATTCGCATTTAAATTAGCTGAGGGTACACAGCCCGAAGTGTCGGTTTTAGGGTACACAGCCCGATATCGATTTGCATTTAAATTTGCACAGGGTACACAACCCGATATCGATTCACATTTACATTAGCTGAGGGTACAAAGCCTGAAGTGCTGGTTGAGGTTACACGGCCCGATATCGATTCTCATTTACATTAGCTTAGGGTACACAGCACGAAGCATCAATTGAGGGTACACAGCCCGATATCGATTCACATTTAAATTAGCTGAGGGTACACATCCCGAAGCATCGATTGAAGGTACACAGCCCGATATCGATTTGTATTTAAATTAGCTGAGGGTACACAAACTGAAGCATCGGTCGAGGGTACACAGCCCGATATCGATTCACATTTAAATTAGCTGAGAGTACACAGACCGAAGCGTCGAGGGTACACTGCGTGATATCGATTTGTATTTAAATTAGTTGCGGGCACACAGCCCGAAGCATCGGTTGATGGTACACAGCGCGATATCGATTCGCATTTACATTAGCTGAGGGTACACAGCCCGAAGCATCGGTTGAAGATACACAGCCCGATATCAATTTGCATTTAAATTAGCTGAGGGTACACAAACCGAAGCATCGGTCGAGGGTACACAGCCCGATATCGATTAAAATTTACATTAGCTGCGGGTACAAAGCCCGAAGTGCTGGTTGAGGTTACACAGCCCGAAGTGTCGGTTAAGGATACACAGCCCGATATCGATTTGCATTTATTTGCTCAGGGTACACAGCTCGAATCTTCGGTTGAGGGTACAAAACCCGATATCGATTTGCAATTAAATTAGCTGAGGGTACACAGCCCGTAGCGTCGGTTGAGGGTACACAGCCCGATATTGGTTTGCATTTAAATTTGCACAGGGTACACAACCCGATATCGATTCGAATTTACATTAGCTGAGGGTACAAAGCCCGAAGTGCTGGTTGAGGTTACACTGCCCGATATCGATTCGCATTTAAATTAGCTGAGGGTACACAGCCCCGAAGCGTCGGTTGAGGACACACAGCCCGATACCGATTCGCATTTATTTGCTCAGGGTACACAGCTCGAAGAATCGGTTGAGGGTACACAACCCGATATCTGAGGATACACAGCCCGAACCGTCATAGCCTGATATCGATTTGCATTTATTTTCTCTGGGTACACAACTCGAAGCATCGGTTGAGGGTACACAACCCGATATCGATTTGCATTTAAATTAGTTGAGGGTACACAGCCCGAAGCATCGGTTGAGGGTACACAGCCCGAAGCATCGGTTGAGGGTACACAGCCCGATATCGATTTGAATTTACATTTGCTGAGGGTACACAGCCCGTAGCGTCGGTTGAGGGTACGCAGCCCGATATCGATTCGCATTAAATTAGCTGAGGGTACACAGCCCGAAGTGTCGGTTGAGGGTACACAGCCCGATAACGATTCGCATTTAGATTAGCTAAGGATATACAGCACGAAACGTCGGTTGAGGGTACACACCCCGATATCGATTTGCATTTAATTAGCTGAGGGTACACAGCCCGGAGCGTCGGTTGATGGTACATAGCCCGATATCGATTCACATTTACATTTGCTGAGGGTACACAGGCCGAAGTGCTGGTTGAGAGTACACAGCCCAATATCGATTTGCATTTATATTAGCTGAGGGTACATAGCCCGAACCGCCGGTTTAGGGTGCACATCCCGATATCGATTTTCATTTACATTAGCTGAGGGTACACAGTCCGAAGCGTCGGTTGAGGGTACCGAGCCCGACAATGATTCGCATGTAGAGTAGCTAAGGATATACAGCCCGAACCATCGGTTTGAGGGTACACACCCAGATATCGATTTGCATTTAAATTAGCTGAGGGTACACAGCCCGGAGCGTCGGTTGATGGTACATCCTGATTTTGATTCGCATTTACATCAGCTGAGTGAAGACAGCCCGAAGCATCGGCTGAGGGTACACAAGCCGATATCGATACGCATTAACATTAGCTGAGGGTACACAGCTCGATCGTCGGTTGAGGGTACTGCCCGATATCGATTTGCATTTAAATTTGGTGAGGGTAGAGAGCCTGAAGCGTCGCTTGAGGGTACATACCCCAATATCAATTTGCATTTAAATTAGCTGAGGGTACACAGCCCGGAGCGTCGGTTGATGGTACATAGCCCGATATCGATTCGCATTTACATTAGCTGAGGGTACACAACCCGAAACGTCGGTTTAGGGTGCACAGCCTGATATCGATTTGCATTTACATTAGCTGAGTCTAAACAGCCCGAAGTGCTGGTTAAGGGTACACAACCCGATATCGATTTGCATTTATTCGCTCAGGGTACACAGCTCGAAGCATCGGTTGAGGGTACAGAGCCCGATATCGATTTGCGTTTAAATTAGCTGAGGGTACACAGCCCGAAGCGTCGGTTGAGGGTACATAGCCCGATATCGATTTGCATTTAAATTTGCATAGGGTACACATCCCGATATCGATTTGCATTTACATTAGCTGAGGGTACAAAGCCCGAAGTGCTGGATGAGGGTACACAACCCAATATCGATTTGAATTTAAATTAGCTGAGGGTACACAGCCCGAAGCGTCGGTTGAGGGTACACAGCCAGATATCGATTTGCATTTAAATTTGCACAGGGTGCACAACCCGATATCGATTCGCACTTACATTAGCTGAGGGTACAAAGCCCGAAGTGTTGGTTGAGGTTACACAGCCTGATATCGATTCGCATTTACATTAGCTGAGGGTACACAGCCCGAAGCGCCGATTGAGGATACACAGCCCGCTATCGATTTGCATTTATTCGCTCAGGGTACACAGCTCGAAGCATCGGTTGAGGGCACACAACTCGATATCGATTTGCATTTAAATTAGTTGAGGGTACACAGGCCGAAGCATCGGTTGAGGGTACACAGCCCGATATCGATTTGCATTTACATTTGCTGAGGGTACACAGCCCGTAGCGTCGGTTGAGGGTACGCAGCCCGATATCGATTCGCATTAAATTAGCTGAGGGTACACAGCCCGAAGTGTCCGTTGAGGGTACACAGCCCGATAACGATTCGCATTTAGATTAGCTAAGGATATACAGCACGAAACATCGGTTGAGGGTACACACCCCGATATCGATTTGCATTTAATTAGCTGAGGGTACACAGCCTGGAGCGTCGGTTGATGGTACATAGCCCGATATCGATTCACATTTACATTAGCTGAGGGTACAAAGCCCGAAGTGCTGGTTGAGGTTACACAGCCCGAAGCGTCGGTTGAGGATACACAGCCCGATATCGATTTGCATTTATTTGCTCAGGGTACACAGCTCGAAGCATCGGTTGAGGGTACAAAACCCGATATCGATTCGCATTTAAATTAGCTGAGGGTACACAGCCCGGAGTGTCGGTTGAGGGTACACATCCTGATATCGATTCGCATTTAAATTTGCACAGGGTACACAACCCGATATCAATTCGAATGTACATTAGCTGAGGGTACAAAGCCCGAGGTGCTGGTTGAGGTTACACGGCCCGATATCGATTCGCATTTAAATTAGCTGAGGGTACACAGCCCCGATACTGGTTTGCATTTAAATTTGCACAGGGTACACAACCCGATATCGATTCGAATTTACATTAGCTGAGGGTACAAAGCCCGAAGTGCTGGTTGAGGTTACACGGCCCGATATCGATTCGCATTTAAATTAGCTGAGGTTACACAGCCCGATATCGATTTGCATTTATTTGCTCAGGGTACACAGCTCGTAGCATCGGTTGAGGGTACACAACCCGATATCTGAGGATACACAGCCCGAAGTGTCGGTTGAGGATACACAGGCCGATATCGATTTGCATTTATTTTCTCAAGGTACACAGCCCGAAGCATCGGTTGACGGTACACAGCCCGATATCGATTTGCATTTACATTTGCTGAGGGTACACAGCCCGTAGCGTCGGTTGAGGGTACGCAGCCCGATATCGATTCGCATTAAATTAGCTGAGGGTACACAGCCCGAAGTGTCGGTTAAAGGTACACAACCCGATAACGATTCGCATTTAGATTAGCTAAGGATATACAGCCCGAAGAATCGCTTGAGGATACACACCCCGATATCAATTTGCATTTAAATTAGCTGAGGGTACACAGCCCGGAGCGTCGGTTGATGGTACACATCCCGATATCGATTTCCATTAATTTGCTCAGGGTACACAGCTCGAAGCATCGGTTGAGGGTACACAAGCCGATATCGATTCGCATTAACATTAGTTGAGGGTACGCAACCCGAAGCGTCGGTTGACGGTACACATCCCGATATCGATTCGCATTTACATTAGCTGAGGGTACACAGCTGGAAGCGTCGGTTGAGGGTACACAGCCCGATACCGATTCGCATTTACATTAGCTTAGGGTACACAGCACGAAGCATCAATTGAGGGTACACAGCCCGATATCGATTCACATTTAAATTAGCTGAGGGTACACATCCCGAAGCATCGATTGAAGGTACACAGCCCGATATCAATTTGTATTTAAATTAGCTGAGGGTACACAAACTGAAGCATCGGTCGAGGGTACACAGCCCGATATCGATTCACATTTAAATTAGCTGAGAGTACACAGACCGAAGCGTCGGTTGAGGGTACACTGCGTGATATCGATTTGTATTTAAATTAGTTGCGGGCACACAGCCCGAAGCATCGGTTGATGGTACACAGCGCGATATCGATTCGCATTTACATTAGCTGAGGGTACACAGCCCGAAGCATCGGTTGAAGATACACAGCCCGATATCAATTTGCATATAAATTAGCTGAGGGTACACAAACCGAAGCATCGGTCGAGGGTACACAGCCCGATATCGATTAAAATTTACATTAGCTGCGGGTACAAAGCCCGAAGTGCTGGTTGAGGTTACACAGCCCGAAGTGTCGGTTAAGGATACACAGCCCGATATCGATTTGCATTTATTTGCTCAGGGTACACAGCTCGAATCTTCGGTTGAGGGTACAAAACCCGATATCGATTTGCAATTAAATTAGCTGAGGGTACACAGCCCGTAGCGTCGGTTGAGGGTACACAGCCTGATATTGGTTTGCATTTAAATTTGCACAGGGTACACAACCCGATATCGATTCGAATTTACATTAGCTGAGGGTACAAAGCCCGAAGTGCTGGTTGAGGTTACACTGCCCGATATCGATTCGCATTTAAATTAGCTGAGGGTACACAGCCCCGAAGCGTCGGTTGAGGACACACAGCCCGATACCGATTCGCATTTATTTGCTCAGGGTACACAGCTCGAAGAATCGGTTGAGGGTACACAACCCGATATCTGAGGATACACAGCCCGAACCGTCATAGCCTGATATCGATTTGCATTTATTTTCTCAGGGTACACAACTCGAAGCATCGGTTGAGGGTACACAACCCGATATCGATTTGCATTTAAATTAGTTGAGGGTACACAGCCCGAAGCATCGGTTGAGGGTACACAGCCCGAAGCATCGGTTGAGGGTACACAGCCCGATATCGATTTGAATTTACATTTGCTGAGGGTACACAGCCCGTAGCGTCGGTTGAGGGTACGCAGCCCGATATCGATTCGCATTAAATTAGCTGAGGGTACACAGCCCGAAGTGTCGGTTGAGGGTACACAGCCCGATAACGATTCGCATTTAGATTAGCTAAGGATATACAGCACGAAACGTCGGTTGAGGGTACACACCCCGATATCGATTTGCATTTAATTAGCTGAGGGTACACAGCCCGGAGCGTCGGTTGATGGTACATAGCCCGATATCGATTCACATTTACATTAGCTGAGGGTACAAAGCCCGAAGTGCTGGTTGAGGTTACACAGCCCGAAGCGTCGGTTGAGGATACACAGCCCGATATCGATTTGCATTTATTTGCTCAGGGTACACAGCTCGAAGCATCGGTTGAGGGTACAAAACCCGATATCGATTCGCATTTAAATTAGCTGAGGGTACACAGCCCGAAGCGTCGGTTGAGGGTACACAGCCCGATATTGATTTGCATTTAAATTTGCACAGGGTACACAACCCGATATCGATTCGAATTTACATTAGCAGAGGGTACAAAGCCCGAAGTGCTGGTTAAGGTTACACGGCCCGATATCGATTCGCATTTAAATTAGCTGAGGGTACACAGCCCGAAGCATCGGTTGAGGATACACAGCCCGATATCGATTTGCATTTATTTGCTCAGGGTCCACAGCTCGAAGCATCGGTTGAGGGTACACAACCCGATATCAATTTGCATTTAAATTAGCTGAGGGTACACAGCACGAAGCGTCGGTTGAGGGTACACAGCCCGATATCGATTTGCATTAACATTTGCTGAGGGTACACAGCCCGAAGTGCTGGTTGAGAGTAAACAGCCCGATATCGATTTGCATTTAAATTAGCTGAGGGTACATCGCCCGAACCGTCGGTTTAGGGTGCACAGCCTGCTATCGATTTCTATTTACATTAGCTGAGGGTACACAGTCCAAAGCGTTGTTTGAGGGTACACAGCCCGATAACGATTCGGATTTAGAGTAGCTAAGGATATACAGCCCGAAGAATCGGTTAAGGATACACACCCCGATATCAATTTGCATTTAAATTAGCTGAGGGTACACAGCCCGGAGCGTCGGTTGATGGTACACATCCCGATATCGATTTCCATTAATTTGCTCAGGGTACACAGCTCGAAGCATCGGTTGAGGGTACACAAGCCGATATCGATTCGCATTAACATTAGTTGAGGGTACACAACCCGAAGCGTCGGTTGACGGTACACATCCCGATATCGATTCGCATTTACATTAGCTGAGGGTACATAGCTGGAAGCGTCGGTTGAGGGTACACAGCCCGATACCGATTCGCATTTACATTAGCTTAGGGTACACAACACGAAGCATCAATTGAGGGTACACAGCCCGATATCGATTCGCATTTAAATTAGCTGAGGGTACACATCCCGAAGCATCGGTTGAAGGTACACAGCCCGATATCAATTTGTATTTAAATTAGCTGAGGGTACACAAACTGAAGCATCGGTCGAGGGTACACAGCCCGTTATCGATTCGCATTTAAATTAGCAGAGAGTACACAGACCGAACCGTCGGTTGAGGGTACACAGCCTGATATCGATTTGCATTTAAATTAGCTGAGGGCACACAGCCCGAAGCGTCGGTTGATGGTACACACCCCGATATCGATTTGCATTTAATTAGCTGAGGGTACACAACCCGGAACGTCGGTTGATGGTACATAGCCCGATATCGATTCACATTTTCATTAGCTGAGGGTACAAAGCCTGAAGTGCTGGTTGAGGTTACACAGCCCGATATCGATTCGAATTTAAATTATCTGAGGGTACACAGTCCGAATCGTCGGTTGAGGATACACAGCCCGATATCGATTTGCATTTATTTGCTAAGGGTACACAGCTCGAAGCATCGGTTGAGGGTACACAACCCGATATCGATTTGCATTTAAATTAGTTGAGGGTACACAGCCCGAAGCGTCGGTTGAGGGTACACAGCCCGATATCGATTTGCATTTAAATTTGCACAGGGTACACAACCCGATATCGATTCGAATTTACATTAGCTGAGGGTACAAAGCCCGAAGTGCTGGTTGAGGTTACACGGCCCGATATCGATTCGCATTTAAATTAGCTGAGGGTACACAGCCCGAAGCGTCGGTTGAGGATACACAGTCCGATATCGATTTGCATTTATTTGCTCAGGGTACACAGCTCGAAGCATTGGTTGAGGGTAAACAACCCGATATCGATTTGCATTTAAATTAGCTGAGGGCACACAGCCCGAAGCGTCGGTTGAGGGTACACAGTCCAATATCGATTTTTATTGACATTTGCTGAGGGTACACAGCCCGAAGTGCTGGTTGAGAGCACACAGCCCGATATCGATTTGCATTTAAATTAGCTAAGGGTACATAGCCTGAATCGTCGGTTTAGGGTGCACAGCCTGATATCGATTTCCATTTACATTAGCTGAGGGTACACAGTCCAAAGCGTAGGTTGAGGGTACACAGCCCGATAACGATTCGCCTTTAGAGTAGCTAAGGATATACAGCACGAAGCATCAGTTGAGGATACACACCCCGATATCGATATGCATTTAAATTAGCTGAGGGTACACAGCCCGGAGCATCGGTTGATGGTACACATCCCGATATCGATTTGCATTTATTTGCTCAGGGTACACAGCTCGAAGCATCGGTTGAGGGTACACAACCCGATATAGATTTACATTTAAATTAGTTGAGGGTACACAGCCCGAAGCGTCGGTTGAGGGTACATAGCCCAATATCGATTTGCATTGACAATTGCTGAGGGTACACAGCCCAAAGTGCTGGTTGAGAGTACACAACCCGATATCGAATTGCATTTAAATTAGCTGAGGGTACATAGCCCGAAGCATCGGTTGAGGGTACACAACGCGATAACGATTCGCATTTAAATTAGATAAGGATACACAGCCGAAGAATCGATTGAGGGTACACAAGCCGATATCGATTCGCATTAACATTAGTAGAGGGTACACAACCCGAAGCGTCGGTTGAGGGTACACATCCCGATATCGATTCGCATTTACATTAGCTGAGGGTACACAGCTGCAAGCGTCGGTTGAGGGTACACAGCCCGATACCGATTCGCATTTACATTAGCTTAGGGTACACAGCACGAAGCATCGATTGAGGGTACACAGCGCGATATCGATTCGCATTTAAATTAGCTGAGGGTACACAGCCCGAAGCATCGGTTGAAGGTAGACAGCCCGATATCAATTTGTATTTAAATTAGCTGAGGGTACACAAACCGAAGCATCGGTCGAGGGTACACAGCCCGATATCGATTCACATTTAAATTAGCTGAGAGTACACAGACCGAAGCGTCGGTTGAGGGTACACAGTGTGATATCGATTTGCATTTAAATTAGCTGAGGGCACACAGCCCGAAGCGTCGGTTGATGGTACACAGCGTGATATCGATTCGCATTTACATTAGCTGAGGGTACAAAGCCCGAAGTGCTGGTTGAGGTTACACGGCCCGATATCGATTCGCATTTAAATTAGCTGAGGGTACACAGCCCGAAGCGTCGGTTGAGGATACACAGCCCGATATCGATTTGCATTTATTTGCTCAGGGTACACAGCTCGAAGCATTGGTTGAGGGTAAACAACCCGATATCGATTTGCATTTAAATTAGCTGAGGGCACACAGCCCGAAGCGTCGGTTGAGGGTACACAGTCCAATATCGATTTTTATTGACATTTGCTGAGGGTACACTACCCGAAGTGCTGGTTGAGAGCACACAGCCCGATATCGATTTGCATTTAAATTAGCTAAGGGTACATAGCCCGAATCGTCGGTTTAGGGTGCACAGCCTTATATCGATTTCCATTTACATTAGCTGAGGGTACACAGTCCAAAGCGTAGGTTGAGGGTACACAGCCCGATAACGATTCGCCTTTAGAGTAGCTAAGGATATACAGCACGAAGCATCGGTTGAGGATACACACCCCGATATCGATTTGCATTTAAATTAGCTGAGGGTACACAGCCCGGAGCATCGGTTGATGGTACACATCTCGATATCGATTTGCATTTATTTGCTCAGGGTACACAGCTCGAAGCATCGGTTGAGGGTACACAACCCGATATAGATTTACATTTAAATTAGTTGAGGGTACACAGCCCAAAGCGTCGGTTGAGGGTACATAGCCCAATATCGATTTGCATTGACAATTGCTGAGGGTACACAGCCCAAAGTGCTGGTTGAGAGTACACAACCCGATATCGAATTGCATTTAAATTAGCTGAGGGTACATAGCCCGAAGCATCGGTTGAGGGTACAAAACGCGATAACGATTCGCATTTAAATTAGATAAGGATACACAGCCGAAGCATCGGTTGAGGGTACACAAGCCGATATCGATTCGCATTAACATTAGTAGAGGGTACACAACCCGAAGCGTCGGTTGAGGGTACACATCCCGATATCGATTCGCATTTACATTAGCTGAGGGTACACAGCTGCAAGCGTCGGTTGAGGGTACACAGCCCGATACCGATTCTCATTTACATTAGCTTAGGGTACACAGCACGAAGCATCGATTGAGGGTACACAGCCCGATATCGATTCGCATTTAAATTAGCTGAGGGTACACAGCCCGAAGCATCGGTTGAAGGTACACAGCCCGATATCAATTTGTATTTAAATTAGCTGAGGGTACACAAACCGAAGCATCGATCGAGGGTACACAGCCCGATATCGATTCACATTTAAATTAGCTGAGAGTACACAGACCGAAGCGTCGGTTGAGGGTACACAGCGTGATATCGATTTGCATTTAAATTAGCTGAGGGAACATAGCCCGAAGCGTCGGTTGATGGTACACAGCGTGATATCGATTCGCATTTACATTAGCTGAGGGTACACAGCCCGAAGTGCTGGTTGAGGTTACAAAGCCCGATATCGATTCACATTTAAATTAGCTGAGGGTACACAGCCTGAAGCATTGGTTGAAAGTACATAACCCGATATCGATTTGCATTTAAATTAGCATAGGGTACACAGCCTGAAGCGTCGGTTAAGGGTACACCACCCGATATCGATTTGCATTTAAATTTGCTCAGGTTACACAACCCGAAGCATCGGTTAAGGGTACACAACCCGATATCGATTTGCATTTAAATTAGCTGAGGGTACACAGCCCGAAGCGTCGGTTGAGGGTACACAGCCTGATATCAATTTGCATTTTCATTTGCTGTGGGTACACAGCCCGATATCGATTTGCATTTAAATTAGCTGAGGGTACACAGCCCGATATCGATTTGCATTTAAGTTAGCTGAGGTTACATAGCCCGAAGCGTCGGTTGAGGGTGCACAACCTGATATCGATTTGCATTTAAATTAGCTGAGCGTAGGCAGCCCGAAGCGAAGGTTGAGGGTACACAGCCCGATATCAATTCGCATTTAACTTAGCTGAGGGTACGCAACCCGAAGCGTCGGTTGAGGGTGCACAGCCCGATATCGATTCGCATTTACATTAGCTGAGGGTACACAGCTCGAAGCGTCGGTTGAGGGTACACAGCCTGATATCGATTCGCATTTACATTAGCTGAGGGTACATAGCCCGAAGTGCTGGTTGACGGTACACAGCCCGATATCGATTCGCATTTAAATTAGATGAGGGTACACAACCCGAAGCATCGGTTGAGGGTACACCACCCTATATCGACTTGCAATTAAATTAGCTGAGCGTACACAGCCTGAAGCGTTGGTTGAGGTACACAGCCCGATATCGATTTGCATTTAAATTAGCATAGGATACATAGCCCGAAGCGTTGGTTGAGGGTACACAGCCCGAAGCGTTTGTTGAGGGTACATAGCCCGATATCGATTTGTATTTAATTTATCTTAGGGTACATAACCCGAAGCGTCGGTTGAGGGTACACAATCTGAAGTGCTGGTTGAGAGTACAGAGCCCGATATCGATTCGCATTTAAATTAGCTAAGGGTACACAGCCCCAAACATCGGTTGAGGGTACACAACCCAATATCAATTAGCATTTAAGTTAGTTGAGGGTACACAGCCCGAAGCGTCGGTTGAGGATACACAGCCGGATATCGATTTGCATTTAAATTTGCTTAGGGTACACAGCCTGAACCGTCGATTAAGGGTACACAGCCCGATATCGATTTGCATTCAATTTTGCCGTGTGTACACAACCCGAAGCACCGACTGAGGGTACACGGCCTAATGTTGAAATTGACACCGCAGAGGGTACACAGCCCGATGCAAATTTTGGCTTTGTAACAGGAAGACAGCCTTGGAGGGAGACATCCTGTTGAAAGGACAACATGACAAAGGGTAGATAGCCTGGCGAAAGGATAGCATAACAAAGGGTGCACAACCAAGATGAAAGAATGATATGCAACCCTGCATAAAGAGATACACAGCAATACAGAAAAAGCATACAGCCGGACGTGACAAGCACACGTTTAAAAGACGAAAAGCAATGGACATACAATCCAGCATCACACTGGCAAGATGATTCAACAACAGTTCAGCACGACAAACCAACTACCTCCTGACGAGAAGCACTTAGCAAATCGATATCCCCTAGAGGTGAGGCACACATTCCCTAGCCCTGAGTACCTGAAAGCGGACAAGACAAAGGAGAGATCAACTCAACAGGGAAGTTTACTTTATCTTTATTTTTATCTCAATTTGCATTTATCTTGATCTAACTGTAGGGACTCCCCGATCTCTCGATGAACCCCTGCGCCACACTCTCACACCTGCTCCTAAAATTACTACCAATTGTGCAACCATAAAGCCTCAAATATATCTCAAAGAATCATCCTTAAACCCAATTCAAAAGTCCTAATCCCACAGACAGTGCTTTTTCTACTCCCCAAGCTACCTATTTTGCCGAGTTCCAAAAATTCTCAAAGTTACAGTTTCGTACTCGCACCAGTGATCTACCCAACCTTTCCTTGCCAATTGGATACCAGCTCCGTATTCCTTCCTATTCATGCCTATCTTTTTGAATCGTGCGTATTTATTGTGCTTTACTCCTCAATATTCTTCAGTTCATTCCAGACAATGTTGAGGCCAAGATGACTCCTCTATCGAGTTATAGTGAAAAATGTGCCCATGTAAACCCCTCTTTATGGGTGTGTCGTGCACCACATCTTCATAACTAGGACGTTTACAACCCCATTTCACCACACTCGATCTATCGATGTTATCTCGACTTCGGCAACGCCATTGTCCTACCTGCAAAATACCTATTCTGTCGAATTCTGATATGCCAAAAGCCGATCATTTCATGCCCTCACAAGCAATCTGCCTAATCCTTCATTGCAAATTAGGATGTCACTTTGCATTTCCTTCCAGCCAATGCCTATTTTGCCTATTCAAGCCTATCGGTGTCAATTGTGCGTGTTGTCGTGCCTAATCGTGCCCATCTGTTTGAGTCGTGCGCAATTATAAAACTCGCTCCTCATATTCTTCCCAGCTCAGTCAAGGTAATATCGAGGGAAAATTACTCATTTATCGAGACGAAATGAAAATTATGTACATACAAACTCCTCTTTATGGGTGTATAGCGCGCCACATCTTCATAACTAGGATGATTATAAGCCTCTTTTCCCACGCTCGATCTACTGATATTATCTCATCTTCGATAGCACCTTTACTTTATTCTTCGTTTATCCCACCTAAAGACAAAGCATACACAAACCTAAACTTTACATACTTGAATAAGTTTAGTCTTTACATCCAAAATCATGCGTCATAAATTGCTCACAAAGGCAACACGCCATTCTAGAACTACACACGGCTTGATTCTCGTGAAACCCGAGATATGTAGGAAACTCAGAGACCGGGGTTCGGCCAAAACACCCCAAAACTCCCATTTTCCCCTTTCAGTCATTTTGTCTTCCAATCGTGACAAAATTTACTACTCCGCCAACTATCTTTGTCGGAAGACTCTTTCATCATCCTCGGGCAAAGAGGGCCAGCTGTTGACACCCAATTTTGTCACTCCTTTTTCTAAAACTGGCTATAATTTAACTTAAAGGTGCAATTTGGCTGTTTGTGCAAAATGTGCATTAGAAACCATGCATTTACGTGCGTTATCCTGTACCTATATATTACATACCTTAATGTAGCTATATTACGTAATTTTGTATCATTTAGGCTATTTGTTAAACTGTGAATATTTGCGCAATTTAATATGTCACATACTTGCGTTATTTAGGCTACATTTCAAGCTTTTTTAGTTTGTGATTATTTGTGCAAATTAGTAATTGTCTGTGCATTTTATACAATATATATCTATATTTTATTTTATTTTTGTACCTTTAAGTTAAATATTGGCCAATTAGAAAAGAAAGTGTCCGAATTCCTTTTTCTTACTAATTCTTCCATATTTCAAAATTCCTATCAAAATTCTTCATTTATTTATTTTATCTTATTTATTAAATTATATTTTTTACTTTGAACCTAGACCAAATTGTTAACCAAATACATTCTTATTATTTAAATTTTTAAATCTCAAACCTTCTTCCTAATTCTACCTTGAATCTAGACTAAATAATAGTCTAGATACGTCTTCCCGTTCAAACTTCCCTCCTAATTCCCCCTATATCTTTAATTGGGTAAAAATCAATAAAAATCCCTCCCCCAATCTTCCTAATCCCCTCAATCTCTCAAAATCCCCCTAATCTCTCTAAGTCTGCTCCCAATTCCAACGGTTCCTTGCTAGTTTTTGCTATACATATCCATGAGCATACAAAGGCATACAAATACACACACTTCACCCACAACTCACACAAGGTCAACATCAGCATACACCACACCCTTGTCGTTTTTTTCAACACACAAACACAGAGACCCACGCACAGTACTTCGTATCTTTCTCCTCCCCCAACTCCAAAACACCATCATCGGCCACCATACCAATGTTAGAATACACGCACAGATCACATACATACATACTCATCCTCCCATCTATCATTCACATTTACACCTACAGATTGAAGCAAACTAGGCACATGCCACAGAAATCAAGAAACGTCAACACAATTCATATCTACCACTCACAAAATCAGTACATTGAGATTAGTACCTACGCACACCATCGTAACTCTTCTTCTTCTTCCCCATTCACACAAACCACACACATACAGAATATCATACACTCTAAAAAATCAACACATACACAATATCCTTTGTCTTCTCCATCGCACACAACGCCATCACTGTACAAATCCATATACACACACAAACAACAATTGAGCAGAAACAGATCGGAGAAGGGACACCATCGGAGAAACGAAAAATCAAAACGAAAAAAGGTTTGAGGTTTGCAGTGACGCCACTATCGGTGTTGCTCCTCCCTCCCTGATTTCTGCCACCGGTTCTTCGAACCACCGTCGCCTTCACTGAGTTATTCATATTTCCTTGACTTCTATTTTTTTTTTCTAATGATGGCTGTTGAGTATTATTGACAGGGGACAAACAGATTGGAAAAGTAAGGGGGAGGGAAATTGGTAGCAGCGATGCCGCTACCGGCTTCTCGGTGGTGAAGCTTGGCAGTCGGGCCACCTCTCTTTGTTTGCCATCGCCGGAGAATTGAAATTCTGATCTCCCATCACGTTTGTTAACGGAGGGCGACTGTGTTTGGGTCATCGTTTGATTTGGGCAGTTGCAGTGTCGACGCTCTCATGGTCACCTGATTCCTTGAACGTTCTTGCTCCCCTGGTCATTTGTGTTAACTCTGTTTTGGGTTGCACTGACTTATGCATAAATGTGTTTGACTGGGTTTAGCTCTTCTTATGAGACTCAATTGTTATTCTAATTGGTTACTCATGCTAAATTGTTACTTTACCATTGACAATAAAGTATTACTGATTATTTTTTTGAGATTTGCAGTTCCAGGCATTGACTACACTAAAGGCCAATGAAAATATTATAATTTGAGGCCTATACAAGGATTTGACGGAAGAACAACGAATTGACGGACCAATTACGGCCAAGGAAAATAATTATTTATTTGAGTCCTACTGAATTAAACGGATAAACGATCCCATTCCCGCGTCTCTAAAACAAAAAGGCTATGATGACGTGTATGAGCCGTGATTGCAAAATGAGCCGGTGATGGAGTGGTGGTGACCGGTACTTGGCATGGCAACACGACCGGCCGGCGTGCTTGCAGCCGTACCAACATCCCTAACCTCCACCCAATTCATACAAACCTGAGCCGACACTTTCAAAAATCCCTTTCCCCTTTATTTTAAAGCTAGTACTACTATTATTATTGCTCTTATTATCATTATTATTATTATTATTATTATTATTATTATTATTATTATTATTATTATTATTATTATTATTATCATTACTATTATTATTATTACTCTTATTATCATTATTATTATTATCATTATTTTCAATATTATTATTATTCACTAACTCATTTTCTTTATATTGTTGCGAGATACATCGTGGTGGAATTACGAAAAGACTACACTTCTATAAAAATCCTTTTCCCCTTTATTTTTAATTATTATTATCATTATTATTATTAATTTTAACATTATTATTATTATTATCATTATTATCAATTACTTCTTCATTATTATTTTTGCTAGCTTATTTTTATATTCTTTACTAAGTCTCAGAGTTAATTGTAAAATTGGCTAGAAACAAAATAGGTGCCCTAATACGCCTAGTTAAAATGGCTATAATGGTTAATACATGTTCCTATGTTGAATTGGAAGTTATTTGAGTGTTCAAATGAGTTCTCATGCATTCCCTATCATTGGAGCATTAGAATCTTAGGATTTGGCCTTTTCATTAGATAGTAGTTGAAATAGTGATGGTCAAATATCTCAAATCTTGGTTAATTGGAGTGCCTGTAATGGGGAATCCATGTTTCGATGTTAAACTGGAAGGTATTTGAGTGTTCAAACGAGTTCTCAGGCATTAATTGTGCTTTTGGCTGTTGATAATGATTGAATGTACTCACACATAACTTTACGTGCACACATAAAATTAATATGTATACACATATTATTATATGTGTACACGTATATTATATGTGTACACATATAGCATTTACGTGTACACATAATTAATATGTGTAATCTACCCACACATCAGCAAGATGTGTACACGTCAAACGAGATGTGTACACATAATTTATATGTGCACAGTACATTAATTTTTTAGTATTTCCATCTATCATGTTATAATTTTGTTTGTTCGTTTTACGCTGAAGGATAAAGAAACAATAGGTAATGTGTGCACAAAAGACATATTAAACAAAAAAAAATAGATAAAAAACAAATAGGAACTATAAGTTTACAAATGGTTACAAATACAAGAAATAAAAATATATGGTTCTATGAAACAACACTGGTGGGGACATGTTGTTTTCTTATGGCCAAGCCTCTTGCATATGCCACATCTATTCTTCTTACTTGTGAATGCTTCACCCACCGAAGGAATTCGCTTGGTCTTCCTTCTTCATCGTGTGATTTTCACAAAAGGCGACTTTATCTTCATTTCATAAAGTTCTGGTGGTGCATTCCACAACTCCTCTGCAATCATTGGATAGATTAAGCCGTCATACGCAAAAATGTATGCATTTGTAAAATAATACCCCGATGTATATTGGTATATCTCGTTCCTAAAATCAAACGCTCTTCCATATCGGCATCTTAAGGCTGCCATAGCATGTGCACAAGGTAGTTCATCCAAATCAAACCTCCGACAAGAATAAGTCCTTTGAATTAGATCGACACTAACAACCTCATCCCCAGTATCGACATTGTAAACATCATTTCCAACGCAACAAATGTAAAGCTTGTTGCCCTCTGTGACATTTTTTCTTAATATTTGTTCAATCGAAGGAACACAAGGCTTTGAGTGCTGTAAGAACATGGTACGCCTATGATGAAACTTTTTAGAAAAGTTCTTCAAAATTCCATTGAACATTGCAACAATGGGATATTCTCTTTCATCCTTTAGCATTGCGTTAATTGACTCGGCGATGTTTGAGGTCATCACACCAAACCTACACATATATAACTAATTCTTACAACGTGTACATATGATTCTGCATTTATTTAAATGACTACACATGAGACAGGCGTGTACACATATAAACTTATGTCTACACATAATTAATATGTGTACATGTATTTACTATGTGCACATAAGTCTACATTTTAAAAAATGACAACACACGGACACATATAAGTTGTATGTATACACATATATTATGTGTACACATATACAATACGTGTACAAATATGGCTAATGTGTAGAAATTTCAAGGCACATGACTACACATATAAAGGATGTGTACACATATAATATATGTGTATACATATTAAATATGTGTAGAAAGTATTACCTGCAGCCTGGAATAAAGGCTCTACTCCAGCACTCAAACCCAACCTGCTCATGATATGTGGCAACCCTTGGGCACAATGAACGAATTTGCTGGAAAGGTTCCTGGACTCAACGGGCGTATATGATTAGGCTGCTCTATAAAAATAGGATACAAATTCACCACAATGAAGCTTTGCACGAATACTTTCAGCCAAGTGCCACTTGCAAACTCCATAATGAGCTTGTGGAAAATACTTTGAAACTGCCTTGGGGATGCTTGAATTCCTATCAGAAACAACACACAACTCATCGGTGCTTGGGAGTATACCGACCAAATTTTCAAAGAAGAAATCATATGAGGCATCACATTCTGCATTTACAATACAAAATAGTATAGGAAAAATATGCGTCTCCGAGTCTTGTGCCATGTCAGACAAAAAAACTCCCCCATACTTTCCCCAAAAATGAGTTCCGTCTACAGCGATGAATTTCCTCATATGCGCGAAACCCCTTATCCATGCACCAAGAGCTACAAGAAAATACATAAACCTTTGGTTGTCATCAACCTTCAACGTTGTATGTGTAACCTCATTTGTCGTCCTAAGCATATAACGGTACGCATCCAATACCACATAACCGTGCTCCGGAGTCCCTCTTGTCAAAGCATTTGCAATAACAGTCCCCATTCGGCACTTCCAATAACTAATGTTACAACCCAAATCCCTACGGACTGCAGCTTTAACATCCTTTATTGATATACCTTTTCCTTTTCCCTCTTCATAACTACTTTTCAAGTATGAACCGATGAGTTCCGCAGAGGTATGTCGGTGATTACTTGAAAGATGCTCTAACCCGCACGAATGCTTGTTCCTGTACACAATAATGATGAACCTATCACTATCTATGTACTTTATGGCCTGGATCCACCACTTGCAGCTCTGATTTACACATCTCACACAAAAAACTTTTTTTGTATTTTTCACTTTCTTGAAACAATAATGCTTCTTCATTGCAGCAAGCTGCAAGGCATTTATTAAGGCGCGCTTGTTTTTTAAGGTTAAACCCTTATAAAAATCAGTGCCATCGTCGTCCCCGTCCCTTTGAACACTGCAGCCTGCTTCAGAACCTCTAACATTAACCGTATTGCTCTCAACTACAGGAGTCTGACTGAATTCTATTTCTTTTTCTTCTTCTTGTTCTTCTTCTTCTAGTTCTACTTCTGCTCCTCCTTCATGTGCTTCTCCAACATTTTCTTCTTCTTCTCTTTGATTCAGTGGAATTTCCATATTCAACGGATCTGGTAGCTCCATGTCATCCCATCCACTAGTAGAAAAATCATCACACATCCCATCATTACGCACAGGCTGTTCAGTTGCTTCTTCTTAAAGTAGGCCTATTTCCAGATTTGTCGACATCGGCAAGGTAAACAAAGAGATCCTCGTCGTTCTTTATTTTACAAGGATGACTCTTTTACTTGAACAGATGCTAAGCATGTATGTAATGCAAAGATCATTTGGATCATGACTTCCCCCACATCTAGTAATGATCTTGTTAACCAACTCAGAATACGTAACATCGTTATTCAAAATAACTGGTACCGTCTCCCTTGTCATCGAAATCCACGTGAAACATTATGGGGTCTCAATCCATTCACCAAGAAAATCAACTGCTAACAGTAGTACAACCATTTATGGTGCAAAAATACCTGGATGCATCATAAAGTGATATGCATTAGAAGCTGAACACACAATTGAGATGTTTTCACGTATAAAGTAAAATGTGCACACATATATGTTGATTTGTACACATAGTTATTACGTGTACACGTCAATATAATATGTGTACACACACACGTATATTTGATGTGTACGAACAAAAAGGATGCAACGTCAGCTGATGTGTACACATTATATATTATGTGTACACATATATTTGATGTGCAGGGTGAAACTTAATATGATGTGTACACGTCTCTCATTATGTGTACACATTCTTACATAAATGTACACATATTATATATGTGTACACATATTCTTCGAATCCGTACACATCAGCTGTCCAGAATTTACATTTTTCATAAAATGCATAAATTGAAACTCAAAAATCACAAAACAAACTGCATTAAACAATGTACAACACTGGACACTTACCGGAGCTCCTTTCAAGCGAAAATGTGACAGATTTTCAACCCAGCTTTTAAATCGCGGAAATTAAAATTTGAAAAAAACTTTTCGATTTGAATTGAAATGGGTTTAAATCGGGTTAGAGATAAAGAAAATCTTAAAATACCCATTAATGGAGGATAGATTTGAAGCGAAATCGAAAGGAAAAAAATAAAAAGCGGGAACAAGCAGCTGCTGCGCTGCAAAAAAAATGGGAAAGAAGAAGAAGAATGGAGGAGAGAGAAATATAGGTTTTTTTACCTTTTTTGGCTATCGAATTGTTATATATATGGAGGGCCATTTCACACTTATTCAAACTTTGGGTGGTTTTTATGGGACCACATAACACTCCTTAATCATTAATTAGATGGGTGTCCCCCACACCCAATTCTTTATAACTTTGTCCCTTTTTTTTTTCTTTTGGGGACTCAAAAGTCCCCCTCACCCAAAGGACCCTGCTTTCTAACTCTGATTTGGAGAACTTTTATCACTTTTTATACACTCCACAATCAAAACATTCCACTCCTAATATCGCTTATGCAGCCGTGTGTTCGTACTCTCCCAAAGCCTAAGGAAAAATTAATTCCCTTATTTGAAAAGTGGGTAAACTTCTCCTTTTTAAATTGGAAGTTGTTTCTCCCTTGAATTAGGCTTACGGTTTCTTCTTATTCCCCGCTATATGCAGCGCCTCCCTTCTTCTTTCAACCTTAAAATTCAGCAAACAACAAGTCCTAATTAACGTGTTGATGGCTACGGAATTTAAGATCAAATCAAGTATTTTCAATTCTTATTCAAGAACAAGAAGTTGTTGTCCAAGAACTATTGATTTTAAGTCAAAAAACACGTCCACAAACTCAAGAACACGCTGCCTATATGGTTCTACAAGTTTCAAGACTTTCCTTTCAAGAACTTGCAACAATTCAACCAAGAACAATTCTGAAATTCAACAACACACCAAGAAAACTCAAGAAACGTTTCAAGAATCCAACTAGCGTTTCAAGAATCAATCAAGATCACTTCTTTTCTTTAATTTTCTTAACCCTAGGAGTGTAACAACAACTCTGCACGGCTGTTCTTCCTCTTTTTCACCTTTTTTCACTTGTGTTTTTTTTACAAAAATGAAAATAACAAGAAACTAACTAAGAAACCTAATTCCTAAGGCACGAAGAACAGGATTGGAGTTGTAGAAACAATTCCATTTCCTTGCTCTGATACCAACTAATGTAATCTAAACTATGAATTCAAGAAATGGGATAGAAACTCGACACATGATAATCTATCAAGACTATAAGTAGGAACTAGTCTACTTACCTTCTTGATGAAGTCAAGGAGAACCTAAGCTAAACGAACAATCCTCAAGGCAACTAGAACTTGCAAATTGATCGATCAAGAAGAGGAAACTGCTCAATTCGATTTCACACAAAAAGAACAAGTTTTCCAGCATAAAGTAGTCTTAGCAAAAGCTGTATTTTTGTATTCTGAAGGTGCTAAACAAAAATAATGACTACCGGCATGCTTATATAGGTGTAGATAATATACCTATAATGCTAACGTAAATGCTACAGGCTCCCTATATTAAAAGTAACCACGCAGGGCCAATAAAGTGTCATTCACCCAACTAAGACTATCTATGTAAACTAAGAAGTAGGAGCTCGTTGCAGTGCTCGATGAGAGCACCAAATTTCTGCCCGAAATACTAAAGTATCCAATGCCCAAGAATGAGCTCGTTGAGCTCTCAAGCTCTCAGCCTCAACACTAAAAAAACGTCTCTCCTTCTCCAAAGCTAACTATTGTGCTTCTTGTCGCCTCTAACATGATGTCTGCTTCTCCAAAGCTTGCACCATCACGGCTCTTCAACACCATCACATGAATATCATGGAGCTCCTTAGCTTGACTCCTCATAAATGGCTTGAAGGCACGAGCTCAGCTTGATCACGTTGGACTGCATCAATGTGACTTTGTTAGCCTTCTCAATTGGAGTAAGTGAGCGGGCTTAAGAAATTTGGCGTGACTAGGGATTGCAAACGGTGCGGGTACGGGGTGGGTTTTGTATAAACCCGCAACATTTAAACCCACCCTCTTCCCCCCATAGCATCTGTACCCGCAAAGACCTGCGTCCACCTACCCCGTGCCGCTTACTTTTTTAAAAAAAATTCCAGTTTTATTGTGCAGAGCTGAAATCAAAGAAAGCTAGGGCGTCCGGTGGATGAAGTCTACCTTTGTAATGTCAGGCTGAAAAAGGCACCTTCCTTTACTCAGCAATAGCGCACCACTCTTCACAAGTAGGCTTCCCGCTTACTTCAATTCACAAGATTGAGATTTAGGTATTGGGCTGTCAGACAGAGACTGAGCGCAGACGCACCCGAGGAGTTTGATTTCTACGCTTCTTCTTCTTATTCCGCCCCTAAAGCTAGCTCCTACTCCTCCTCCTTCTCCTCCGGAATCCTCCTTGGTCCTTTTTACATATCTTTGTAAGTGTGCAATGTAGTTGTTTGATGTCACCTGCATAATTTCTATCTTTGGCCAATAACTTTTAAAAATAATGAAAAGAAAGCCAACCCTAGAATTTATTTTTATAATTTGTTCTGCTTTCTTGCACTAATGCAAGTTAAGTTCAAGTGAAAAGTAATCCAAAACTGATAGAAACTTACAGCGGCTTGGTTTTAATATTCATTTTTTATCTTCTGACAGTCAAGATAAATTTATTAGACTTGAAAGTTGAATTCTCTTCTATTTGCTCCCAATTACTCCAGCTAGTTAAAACACCCATTATACAAAAATTTAAAGTTGATCACTTACGTGTAATATAAAAATCACTAAAATTTTGCTTAATTACTTTACCCGGAGCATTTGTAGTTGTACAGTAGATGTTGCCAAATCTTACATTTCAATATCAAGGGTACTTTAAATTAATTTTTTTGTAAAATCCACCCCGCCCCCGACCCGCAAAATTATTTTTTTAAGAATATAAACCCGCCCCGCACCCGCGAAGACCCACACCGCATCGCCCTGCAAAGGCACAAACCCACCCCGCCCCACACTCGCACCGCCCGCTTGCCGTCCCTAGGTGTGACGGGTCTTATTGAGGTTAGGATGTCATAAGCAGGTTGTTTGGTTGTTTGGAACTGTTTGAATTATTTCTGGCACTATAAAAAAATGAGGAAGCACTTGAAAAGAATGCATGTGTAAAAGTTTAATTGTTGGTATCAACCATGATCACATATAAATTTGTTCTAAAGTGTTAAGTTGATCTCTGAGAATGAGATTGAGAAGTGTTAGTGTCTTGAGTTTTTCTTGAAGTTAAAGTGTATTTGTGATTGCTCGAGGAGGAGCAATAGCTTAAGTGTGGAGTATTAATGTTGTACTTATTTCTCTATGTTTTAACATCAATTGTCTTTCAATTTAATATCTTTGAGTTTGTTGTAAGTGACTTATATGCCCAATATGAGTTAAAAGTGTTAATCTTACATTAATAGATTGTATTTGATGACTCATGTGCATTTAGGACTAAACTTCAAGTAGAAGTACAGAGAAATGGAGGTCGTTGACTTGAATGTGTGCAGCCATTTTGTTATGGATATATGGAAAAGAAAATATGAAAGTTGGGAATTGAAAATAACCAAAGAAAGTCCAACATGGAATGTGTTTCCTGAAGCTAAAAGGAATGGGAAAAGTGATTCTCCTAAAGAACCGTGACATTGTTAAGTGCATGTGCATCTTCTTTTTCTAAGAAAGTTAGGAAAAGTGCAATTAAAATCCTACATATTTTGTAATCTCTATAAATAGATAACGTGCACAAGTTTTAAGACCACGTTTGAGAAGTAAGGCAACACACCAGCACACGCTGGGGCTCTTAGCACGAGTTTTTGTTCTTTTTCCTTTTTTTATTTTATAGTTTGTTCGTTCTAGGATTGTGGGATCTCCATGAATGTTGAATTTCGGATGTTAATTTGATTTTATTAGTTTATCATATTGAGTTATTTATTAAATTCTGCACTTAATTATTTGATTGCTTAATCACCAATTGAATACTATTTACGAATCTTGAATTGCACTTGGGAAATGGAATTCTTGATTGTAATAGGATTTAATAGACTTTGATCTTGAACCTAGGCATCGGGGAATGGATTTGCAGATATGGATAGGAATATACCTATTCGCGTTGCTTAACAACTTTTATAGGAAGTATTAATGTGCTCTTATTAACTTATGATTCCATAGGAATATAGGCATTAGATTAGCTTGAATAGGCTAACACGATATCGGAAGAGTTTTGTGAACAATATTAACTCTATCATTAGTAATCAGATAAATTAATTTAATTAAATTAACGGAAGCATTCAACAAGATTGGTGGATTTCTCATAACCCTAGAGCATTATCTCTTATTAAACTCGACTTCTTACTTGTTAATCAATTATTGAAACTTGTTTCTTGATTATATAATTAGTAACTGTTTGATTTAGTTAATAATTAAACACAAGTCTCTACGGGGCGATACTTGGTCTTATCACTTTATTACTTATCTATCACGTATACTTGCGTGTGTGTTTTTGGGAGCAACACTGCTGATCACCACGGACGAAGGATAGACTCACCAATAATGATAGAATAATCTTCACTTTTCAGCCACACGGCTTACTCGATCCCTGATTAGATCTGTCGAACAAAAAAATACACAACAAAGAGAGAAAGAACATGGATGGCCGACTAGCCACCCTTGAATTATAGGTAAGCTAGTCCTGTACAAGAAACAATCCAGACAGTACCAAAAATCAGATAAGGAATGTAACAACAACATCACATTCACATTATATGTAAGCCAAGAACAACAAATCAATAATTGGAATGAGATGCAATTCGACGCAATGAAGTGAAACCGGGTCACATGTGTCCAAACCATTCATCAGAGCAAACTCCTTAATGCATTCGAGGAAATGAATGAACTGACGCAGACTCCCCATTGCTAACCAGTTTGATGAATATAATTGGCCTTTGGCCCAATATGCCATGCAATAGGCTAGAATAGCCGATAGTTACAGCGATAAAAATAGAAAAATGTAAATCTAGTCCATGACATGGTAAGTATGCATTCTCGACAGCTATACACATAAGGAACATATGTACAGACATCCATATTCCCTAAGCCGACAAAAGAACATATGGAATCACTTACCTCGATTCTGCGCTAATAGGGGCCACATAACAACCTCCTTTCCCACCTGAATCCTTTCAGAATGATCATCCCTTAAGCATTTGAAGGTAAATTGCTCAAATAAGCGCCACGATGAAGAATTAACAATGGTAATTCACGAAATATAAAGAATCCCCAAAATGCACTCGGACCAACATCAGAGAATTTCAACAAGAAATATATTTCTAGAATCCCCACAACCCCATAATACTAATCATATTTACACAACCCAGATTCTCGGATAGGTCGTGCCGGCACCTGACACAGCCCCTACTCTCGTCAGGCTAACTCTTTTGAATATAATTAACTAATAACAATAGAAATAATCATATATATATATATATATATATATACACACACACACACACACACACACACACACACACACACACACATACAAGGGAACCAAAAGATACATCTATCAGAAGAAACCAAAAGCTGGCGACCACTACAAACAAAAATTTGGCTCACCACTAATAGTAAAATAAATCCATGCTACTCAGCCACCTGGTGCACTCGAAACTGGAGCAGAATCTGCCAAAACAAGTAAACGAGAAGGAGAAATAGAAAGCGAGTGAGTTGAAAGGACTCAATAAGTGACGGCCGACTAGCTACCCTTGAATAACAGGTAAGTGAGTCACCTTAAATAAAGCAAAACAAACAGCAGCAAAAGCTAGAGATGTATCACTCCAAGCAGCATATAATAAATTCAATACCACTAAAGCACGTAAAGCCAAACATCCAATAGATGAGATGCAATGCAATGTGATGCGGTATGGTGCACAACAATGGAACTCTCAAAATATGGATCGTCAAACTGTCTCTCCTTAATCTGGTTGATTAAGGAGGACTAAGCCACTAAACAAACAAGAACTCTACTTGGGTCTGAGCTATCAAATCTCACCCCTGAGTGGCCAAGAGTCTTCAAGTCCCGAGCCAATGGCCTTATCTCACCATCAGGAAAGGAAAGACTAACCATGGACTTTATGCCAATGCATCGACCACTACATTTGCTTTCCTTATTTGATAGCGAATAGTGAGATCATAATCGTTAATCAACTCGAGCAATCTACGATGCCGACCATTTTGATCATTCCAAAAAAGCAGGTACTGTATGATTACTAAATATCTCATAAGGCTCACCGTACAAATAATGCCTCCAAATATTCATGAAAAATACCACAGCCACAAACTTCAAATCATGAGTCATATAATTCTTCTTATCCACCTTTAATTGTTGAAGCATAGGCAATGACTCTATCTTGCTGCATCAAAACACATCCACACCAACACGAGAAGCATCATAATAATAGACCACGAATCGACCAATTCTCGAAGGAATAGATAACACTGGTACAAAAGTCAATAATGATTTGAGCTTCTAAAAGCTCGCATCACATTCATCTGACCACCAAAACTGAATTGCTTTATAGGTAAAATGGGTCAAAAGAGCTGCAATGGATGAGAACTTCTCCATAAAATGCCGATAATAGCCCACAAAATCAAGGAAACTGCGAATCTTTGTTGGAGTAGCGGGGCGTGTCAAATTTTAAATGGTCTTTTCTTAGGATCAACTTAATTACCTTCATTGGACACAGCATGTCGCAAGCTACATAGTCTAGCCAGAACTCACACTTTGAGAACTTAGAATAAAGCCTCCAATCTTGAAGTGTCTAAGGACCAATCTCGAAGTGTCTAAGGACCAATCTCAGATGGTGATCATGCTCCTCGTAACTGCGAGGATATATCAATATATCATCAATAAACACAATAAAAGCAAGCCAAGATAAGGCTTGAAAACCCTATTCATTAAATCCATAATAGCTATTGGGGCATTGGAAAAGATCTTCAGCTGATAATACCAGACCTCAAAGCAATCTAGGAAAAAAACTTGGCCCCCTACAATTGATCATATAAATCATCTCTGTGAGGCAAAGGTAATGCAATCCGGATTAGCACTAGAAGCCGTGGAGGATTCACACCCAACATTAGGACCTTGGAATGCTTCAAAAGAACTTAGAAGCCAAGAATTAAGTCAAAAGGATGGCCAAACAAGTAAATGAGAGCTTGCAGGACTTTGGATACACGTGATTGCGGGACTCAGAGCACGGTTGGCGATAAAATAGTCAACTCAAGTACGCAATCGCGAGACTCAGAGCGCGGTCGCAATGAAGCTTCATGTCATATGGTGTGATCACGACACCCTAGGTGCGGTCGTAATGAAGGGCGTTTTAGGCAATTTACTACTTTAATACCTAGGGGTTACTTACTCATTTTGTAAAAACTGTGGGTTTACTATATATAGTAGTATTAAGGGTAATTAGAGAGAAAAGTTGATTGATGATTGTTGAGTATACTCTACAGAGAGTGTTGTGGAATCTCTTTACCTCTTCTTGGATCTCTCTTTGATTCTCTTGTGTGAGATTATCTATTGTAGGAGTTCAAGTATCTTCCCCATTCGATATTACTCTTGTATTTGATTACTAATTAATAGGGTTAAGCATTGATGACTTAGTTTGATTAGTTGCATCCTTACTTGATTTTAATCATTTCTTTCTTCAATCTATTCACTATCTATTCTATCCTTACTTTGTGTCATTGATTTGTGTTGTTTAATTACTTCTCTTCCGAGTTTGGCAATGTTCTTGTGATTTGAAGAACTTATTCTTCAATTTTCTTGAATCTCTATTTTTCGGTTCATACCATTTGGTATCAGAGCTAGGATTAGTGTTTGTATTTATAAACACTATCTAGGTTTTGATTTTCTATATCTCAAAGTCTCAAAAAAATATATATATTTAAAGGTGAATATCGAAATATACAAAAAATGGTTGAGTTCACGGTTTGGTTGCATTCTCAGATTAGTGCTTGTGAACCATAGATTCTAGTTTGGGGATTTGTTGACATGACCTGAATTCTTGGCTAGCCCGTGCGGGCACCCAACTACCGCCCCTAGACCTGTCGGGCGAACACTATTGACTGAATAGACATAAATACCGTAGCATTATTTCGAGATCAAAATAAATCTAACCTTAACAACAACACATTACTCCCAAAGAAAGACATATATACAAGTTATCTAAATAATACAACTAACTACACAAAATACATAGGTTTAGATATTTCTAGATCAGACATCTAAGAAGTCCAAAAGATATGCACATCTCCTGAAGGGGGAAAATATATGATAAACTATAATATCTACAGCTGGCGGCCTCAATGGACAAGCTGGCTCACCATGGACAGCTGACAATAACATGCTCCTCAATCACGACGCGATTAGCTGGGTCCTAGAGCAGAATCTGCCGAACAAAACGATACAACAAGAAACAAAGAAGGAGTGAGTCATAAGGACTCAGTAAGCAAGGAATAACTAGCGACCTTAAAGGATAGATACACCAGTTTGGGGAAAATAGAATCACAGCAGCCAATCAACTAAGTCAATCACAAATAAACAATGCAACAAGTTCATACAGCTCAAAAAACACACATAAATATATGAAATGAATGTATCATGATGTAATGGAGTCACATGTGCCCAAAGCCTATCTCCGGTGCGGGACCCTTATTGACTCCAAGGAAATATATGCAATAATAATTCTTAACCGGTGCGGGACCCTCATCGACTGCTGGAAAGTACATATCAAGCTCACAACTGGAGTACAATGCTCCCATGCTCAATGCAATACCAACAACAAGGCATAACATATAATATATAGTGTTAATCCAAGCTAAGACGTAGTAAGTATGCCTATCTGCAGCTACACATGTAGGAAACATGTGGTAGAATATCCACAAGGCCAAAGACCATCAAAGAAATGGATACTATCACTTGCCTCAAGTTCTGGGTCAGAATAGCTACTGAATAACTTCCTTTCCTTTTCGATGTCTCTCAGAATAATCTTTTTCTAAGCCAACGAAATATATTCGCACTTATAAGTGCCCGAAGAATGAGTATCTAACCTTTATATAAGACAGAAGGAAAATTATCAAAATACCCCAAGGCCAGCTTAGCCGGAAGCCCATAAATTATACATTTCCAGACTAATCATAGTCCCACGAGTCCAATGGTATCATTAATTTCATATTTTGATGTCATATGCCCATTCAATTTCATAAAGTATTTTGGTTTATAACTGTAGTGAACTTTTCAGTCTCCCAAATAATAATTTAAATCAAACTAAACATACATAATCATCATAAAAAAATACTGTAGAAATTTTACCTTAATTTATCATGATCAATGTTAGCTAGTTTCTCTTTTTCCCTTATCTTTTCTCTTTCTCGTTCTTATAGTCTAGTGCTTTAGCTTTAGTTCGATAAGTTTAAAATGTTAAGCTTTCTTAGCTTTTGGATGTTGCTGCCCCTTTTTAACATTATTAGCTTATCATGTATGAAGCTTATGGGCTAACACTTCTAGGCCCATTTAAAGAGAATTCTTTTTGAAATGACTAAGATAAGTTGAATTGATCCATTTATTTCCATCATTTTTTATAAAATATCAAATCCACCTACTAATTTATCTTTTTAAATATTTATAATAAAACTTACTTGCGAAGATGGATCTCCAATTGGATTCCCGAAACTCAAGATGCAAATTAAACGGAAAGAGATCAAATTCTTAACTTTCGGGACTTCGGCGAAAACCATCCGAATAACCTTGGTTTTCACTTTCAAAAGTTCGCACAGGTCAAAAATGACCATACGAACCTAATGATGCTTTTGAATTTCAAATCAGAACTCATTCACCCAAATCGAGCTCGAAGACCTCTTTTAAGCTTTATCGACAATGGAAACGAAAACTGAAACCTTCTACTGAGACCTACCAAACGAGGTCCGATTCTGTTCAAACTCTGCAGACATGTCCGAATGAACCTTACAAAGCTTTTAAGACTGATGGCATGCTAATAATTGTCCTAACTCCCAAAATGAACAGCGAAGGTCGTTTCATTCTCATTAACTTAGACTCTCATTCGTCCTCGAACGAGCCAGAATCTAGAGAAGATTTCACATGTCTGAAGGAAATTCCTACGCAAACTATCAATAATTGTTCAACGGACATAATTATACCATACAAAACTAAAAACATAAATACATATAAGATCTTTTAAGCTTTAGAAATTAAGATCCTACCTGACTCATCAAAGAGATGAGGATATCTATCACGCATGCTAGACTACAGCTCCCAAGTGTCCTCCTCGTGAGGACGGTTGCGCCATCTCACTTGAACTATCAGAATCTGCTTTGAACGAAGCTTCCAGACATCTCGAGCAACTATGGAAACTGGGAACTCTTCATAAGCTAGATTTACATATTGCTGAGTAGGATCTAACTCAATCACTTCAGAAGGATCCCGAACACAATTCCGAAGCATCGACATATGAAACATTGGATTAACTGGTATAGAAGCAGGCAAATTGAGCCGATTAGCCACCTTACCAATATGCTTCTCGATACAGACATGGCCAATGAACCTGGGACTGAGTTTTCCTTTCCTCCCAAATCTCTTTACACCTCGCATTGGCGACACTTTCAGAAAAACCATATCGCCGACCTTGAACTCTAACACCCGGCTCCTCTGGTTCGAGTATGAAATCTACCAGCTTTGGGAGGTCTGCAGACGTTCCTAAATAACACTGACAACATCAACAGTTTGACGAACAATCTCTGAACTCATCACCTCAATATCTTGAGACTCGAAACAACCGATAGGAGAATGAAATTTATGACCATACAAGGCCTCAAATGGAGCCATCTGAATAGAAGACTGATAGCTATTTCAATAAGAAAACTCTAATAAGGCCAAATAATAATCCCACTGGCCTCCGAAGTACAATGCACAAGCTCTCAACATATCTTCCAGAATTTGAATAACCCACTCGAACTGACCATCGGTCTGAGGATGGAATGTCGTGCTAAGTTGCACATGGGTCCCTATCTCCGTCTAAAAAGACTGCCATAATTGGGAAGTAACTGCAAACAACGAACAGATATGATAGGCACTAGAGTTCCATGCAGCCTAACCACCGGATCAATGAAAATTCGAGCCAATCTCTGAGTTGAATCAGTAGTCTTCACAATATGTCCACAATAACCCAGACTGAATCATCGCACCGCAGGGTCTTCGGCAAACCAACTACAAAATCCATTGTGATCTGCTCCTATTTCCACTCGAGAACGGGCAATGCCTGAGCTAACCCTGCTGATCTCTTATGCTCAAATTTAACTTGATGACAGTTCAAGCAACGAGACACATAATCAAACACATCCCTCTTCATCACTTTCCACCAATATAGCTCTCGGAGATCCTGATACATCTTAGTAATACCAGAATGAATAGAATAATGTAAGCTATGAGCCTCGCGGAGCGTTGACTACCTCAGATCTCCGACATTAGGGACACAAAGTCGGCCATTAAACCGAAGAATACCATCTGACTCAAGCTAGAAGGAAGTAACATCTCCACTTAGGACACGACCACGCAACTCCTGCATATGAGGATCCTCGAATTATCATCCCTTAATTTTGCTGACTAAGGAGGACTGAGCTGCAATACGTGCCAAAACTCGGACTGGGACATCAAGTGGAGTACCAGCCTCAATATCATGAGCCATCTAGGATTGCAAATGTGGAGAAAGCCCGTTAATAAAACGTCTGACCCTCTTAGAAGGCTCCTGCATGAGATCTGGAGTATAGTCGGACATCTCTAAAAATAAAAGCTCATATTTCGAGAATGACAGGTTACCCTGTTCAATCCTCTCAAACTGCCTGTAAGGAAGAAACTTCTCCATGATCGGTGAGAGCTCACTCCAAGCACTTCATAGCTGATTGGAGTGCGGTCAACCAAGCTAAAGTTCGACCCTCAAACTGGAAGGCATTATACTCAACTCCATACTACTCAAGATACCCAAGGGCCTAAAGAATACGCTAGAATCTATCAAGAAACTCATAGGCATTAGGTTTATCATATGTATGACCAGAGAATTTTGGAGGATTAAGTCGGGTAAAATAATACAGCCTTGTCGGATCATCGACCTGACCTGCTTGAAAAACTGAAGGCACAACACCACTGCCTCTAAAGCACCATGGAGCTACATCAAGAGCTAGAATAGGGGCTCTCTGAACCTGAGCACCAATATCTACCGCAGCCTAAGAGCTGCCTGAGGAATAGGAGGTCCCTAGGGCATCTGCGCTGCTAAGAATCTCATGAAAGCATCATGAAGTGTCGGGGGAACGAATAATCCCAGCTCCCCCTGCCTACCAGGAGCTGAAACTACCGAAACCTCTGCAACTAGATCAGCAAGATCCACTATCCTCGCAGCACAGGCAGCTCTACCTCTACCTCGACCACGACCTCTACCACGGACAGCACCTCTACCTCGTAGAGCAGTAGGCATAGGGGCTGCCGCTAGCAACTCCACCTCTCGTTGAGCAGTCGCGCGCGTTCTATTATTTACTGTGAAAGAATTAAAAATATTTAACTTCAAATAAGAAGACTTACGCATGACGGTGAAAGAAAGAAAGGAAACTCATTAAATTCAACCATAGCCTCTCGTAGATAGGTATGGGCGTCTCCGCTCGATTAGTGAGACTCTATTAGACACAGTCATGATCTGTAAAAACTCTAAATCGGGCTCTAATACCAACTGACACAATAAAAATTCTCTACTAGGTCGTGCGGGCACTTGACTACCTCCTCTAGACCTGTTGGGCGAACACTATTGACTAAATTGACATAAATAGCATAGCATTATTTTGAGAACAAAGTAAATCTAGGCATAAAAACACAAGATGACGCCCAATGACAGACATATATAGAAACTGTCTGAATAATACAGCTAACTACCCAAAATACACAGGTTTAGAGGTTTCCAAATCAGACATCTAAGAAGTCCAAAAGATGTGCACACCTCCTGAACGGAGCAGAAACAAGATAAACTATAATATCTATAGCTAGCGGCCTCAAAAGATAAGCTGGATCACGGTGGACATCTGGTAACGCGTTGCTCCTCAATTACGACGCGGTTGATTGGGTCTTGGAGCAGAATCTGCCGAAACAAAAAGACACACCAAGAAATAAAGAAGGAGTGAGTCATAAGGACTCAGTAAGCAAGGAATAACTAGCGACCATAAAGGATTGTTACACCAATCAGGCAAAAATAGAATCAGAACAGCCAATCAACTAAGTCAATCACAAATAAACAATCAACAAGTTCATACAGCTCAGAAAATACATATAAAGATATGAAATGAATGTATCATGATGTAATGCGGTCACATATGCCCAAAGCCTATCTCTGATGTGGGACCCTCATCGACTACCAGAAGATATATACACAATAATAACCCTTCACCGATGTGGGACCCTCATCAAATGCCGAAAAGTATATATCAAGCTCACAACTGGAGTACAATGCACATATGCTCAATGAAATACCAACAAAAAGGCATAATATATAATATATAATATATAGTGTTAATCCAAGCTAAGGCGTAGCAAGTACGCCTATCAGCAGCTACACACGGAGGAAACATGTGGTAGAATATCCACAAGGCCAAAGGCCATCAAAGAAATGGATACTATCACTTACCTCAAATCCTGGGTCAGAATAGCTACTAATAACTTCCTTTCCTTTTCGATTCCTCTCAGAATAATCCTTTTATAAGCCAAAGAAACATATTCGCACTTACAAGTGCCCTAAGAAGGAGTATCTAACCTTTATGCACGACAGAAGGAAAATTAGCAAAATACCCCAAGGCCGGCCCAACCGAAAGCCTATAAATTATACATTTCCAGATTATGCATATTCCCACAAGTCTAATGGTATCATCAGTTTCATATTTTGATATCACATACCCATTTAATTTCATAAAGTACTAATTTCTATATTTTGGTTTATAACTCTAATTAACCTTTCAATCTCCCGGATAATAGTTTAAATCAAACTAAAAATACATAATCATCATTAAAAAAATAGTGTAGAAATAATTACCTTAATTTATCATGATCAATATTATCTAGTTTCTCCTTTTTCCCTTCTCTTTTCTCTTTCTCGTTCTTACTGTCTAGTGCCTTAGCTTTTGTCGGATAAGTTTAAAATAAGCTTTCTTAGCTTTTGGATGTTGCTGCCCATTTTTAACGTTATCAGCTTATCATCTGAGAAGCTTATGGGCTAATACTTCTAGGTCCATTTAAAGAGAATTCTTGTGATTTCATAAAATGACTAAGATAAGTTGACTTGATCCATTTATTTCAATCATTTTTGATAAAATATCAAATTCAGCTACTAATTTATCTTTTTAAATATTTTCAATAATACTGGTGAAGACAGATTTCAAATTAGATTCTCGAAACTCAAGATGCGAATTTAACGGAAAGAGATCAAATTCTTAACTTTCGGGACTTTGGCGGAAACCATCTGAATGACCTCGGAATGTACTTTTGAAAGTTCACATAGGTCACAAATGACCATAGGAACCTAACGACGCTTTTACATTTCAATCAAAGCACATTTGCCCAAATCGATCTCGAAAACCTCTTTTAAGCTTTACCGACAATAGAAATTGAAACCTTCTTCCGAGATCTACCAACCGAGGTCCGATTCAGTTCAAACTCTGCAGACAAGTCCTAATGAACCTTACATAGCTTTTAAGTTTGACGGCATGCTAATCACAGTCCTAACTCTCGAAAAGACTAACCAAGATCGTTTAATTTGTTGTTGCATTTAAACCCTTGAGATACACAATGATCTGGGCTCACTTTAGTGTTAAAATCAGAATTCCACAATAATTGACTTTTAAAAGCTTGAATACGTAACTAGGTTTTTTTATTGGGTTTTTGTTTGAAAAATTTAGGCTAGGGTGTTGCTCCAATGGTGTTTAAGAATTCGTGGTTTAAGTTTTAACAATTTTATTTGACAGATGATTTTAGATCAAATAGTGAGATATTGAAAGAAAAAGTGATGAACTTGAAGAACAATTTCAAGCTATAGGTTCACTGACGAGCATCGAAACGCGACGTGAATCTCATGAAAGCAAACTTGTTTATCTAAAACCACTTCACGAATGCAACGATTCCACCGCGACAGCGAAGGAGTAAAATTCTAAAGAGCTCACAGACGCGGACTATTTCTACGCGAACGCAAATTGGAAAATGTTATCGTGCAAAAACCCCTGCCACCTGCTTTAGTTAATTTTGGTTCTCTACTTGTGTTCAAATCTGGTCTGGAAGTGTTGAGTTGAACTTGAAAATAGTAAAGTGGAAGTGACTAAAACATTTAAAAAAGTTGTTATTCTTGGGTTGAAGAGGTTGGTCCGAATTTGTAGTAACCCAACATGGACAGATAAATCTGAGTTCCTTATATTATGCAGCTTGAATAATTGGTTGCATTCTTCTTGTAATCGTTGCTGGTGGAAAGAAGTTTGACGAAGAAGACGACCTACAGTTCTAAATTCCAAGAATTGAATAATTGCAAAAGTAGCCACCAGGGGCGACTATTTTGACCTGATTGCTACTTGTTGTCTTGAGAACTCATTTCTACCCCATTTTAGAAATAGCCTTTGTAGATTTGTTTTTTAGTCACTTTATGTTTATTCTTAGCTAGATTAACATTAGTACTAGTTCATATTAGTGTTGTCTAGCTATGTCCGTATTTCATTTCGTGCCAATTTATTTTGTATTTTTCTCTTTTTAATTTCGTTGTATGTTTACCTATTTCCTAGTCCATTAGTGTGTGTTTTCCCATTTCTTTCGTGTTATAATAATTCCATTCCAAACTGATACTTGGATACTTGCCTTGTTGAGATTGTAGAATCTTGAACATAATAAGGGAACCTTTGAGTGGAAAAAGGCTTGAGTAGTGAGATCATTAGAGTGTGGTCATAAAATCCATTGACCTTGAGGGAATACCCGAGTGGAAAGAAAATTATGTGCGTATACTTTGAGTAATACATGTGAGGGAGTGAATTTGTGAGGCCATTATCTCTTTATTGTTGCAAATATGTCCTCAGATGATGATTGTTGAGGTTATGACTCCTATGATGATGATGAGAGTTGATATGGTGATTGTCAAGATATTGGCTCCTATCATAATGGTGGGAGTTTTTATGATGATTCAAGGGACTATAGTTCTTATGGTGATGAAGCGAGTTACTATGATGACGTGGAGCATATGAAGAGTACGAAGCTTATGGGGGTTAAAATGATGAAAACTCTTATGCTTCTAGTCATGACGCTGAAGATAGTGACGCTTCAAGGTAAAATATCTCTTCTTACTCTTCTTGTGATGAATTTGGAAATGGAAATAGTGACATAGGGAGTGTTGATGAAATTTTTTTTAGAAACTATCATATGCATCTTCTTCTCTTTGTGTTTCCAAATATAAGAAAAAGAGTAGTAGTATTATTTTTATTGGTTTGAGAAGAAGTGGTAATTATTCCATGAGAAAAAGAGAGCTTACATCTTCTACTTGTGCTAAAACGTTCAACGATTCTAATTCTTATGTGTGAGGCAATTAGAGGCATAAAGTGAGAAAACATGCTACTTTTTCTAGAAACGGTTTGTCTTGGCCTAACAATGGTTTGAGAGCTTTGGTTAAATGGAATCATCGTGTAGACAACCATGAGTGTGATGAAATGTGTATGGATCAACTTTGGGAGGAAAGAAAGAAATTCTTCCATACATATTGTAGGGTTGGGGAGTATATTTGTGTTATAATTATTGATGATAAGAGTTGGACTAATGTTGCAAGTGTCGCTATGGTTGAGCAATTAAAATTGAAAGCTTGCAAACATCACTTTCCTTGTAGGTGGCCTTGGTTGAATGAAAATAGGGTTGTGGAAAGTACACAACAAGTCTGGGTGACGTTCAAGATTGGCAATTATCAAGATGAAGTGTTATGTGATGTAATGCCAATAAAAGGTTTTCACTTGTTGTAGGGAGAACCATGGAAGGTTACTAGAAATGCTAAGCATAGTGAAAAGGTGGGAAAGATTGCCCTTACTTTAAGAGGCCAAAAGTTTATTCTTAAAGCCTTTACCCCCTTGAAGGTCAAAGAAGTATACTTGAGATTACTAGAATCGAAAAGAAGGGGAAAGCCAAAGGGGTTTGGGCAAAAGTTGGGTAAAAATTCTTAAGATGACAAATTGAAAGTTAAGGTGAAAAGTAATTACTCCCTCTAAAGGGATTCTAGGAACATGTCCTAATTCAAATGAACTTGAGAGAGAAAAGAATGAGAGGAGTAATGGAGTGACAAGTGGCAACTCAAGAAGAAAAGAAAAAGAGTTTGAATTGAGTAAACTGAGTGAGTTGTCACAAAGAGCTTGGATGAAAAATGAGAGAAAAGAAAGAGAAAAAACAAAAGAGTGAGGGTGATGATTTTTCTTATTCTTATGATTCTAATCTTTCTTCTTTCTCTAGTTTTTTTGTCTTGTGAAGGAGCTTTTGGAGATGATCAATTGGAGAATCTATCGTTGGACCCGAAGCAAATTATACAAGTGAGCAAGTGAGCTTCATTGTTCAAAATCAAGGTAAAGAAAGTACTTTAGAAGGGGTTAAGGTAAAATGGCTAAACCTATTACTCTTTGTTCTTTAAATGAATTTGATGAATGCTGAATTTAGATAATAGTCAAAGTGGTGTTGTGTTTACTAATTCTTCATCTTGAGATAATAATCAAAGTGGAAGTTGTGAGCACGCACTAGTTGGGCACACTTGTGAATGGAAAATTGATGGAACTGGTGCACAAATGGTTGAGCTTGAACAAAATGACTTGTGTTATGACACCCCACCTTTGTTTGAAAAATGTGAAAATGAATTGCTTGATCTTGATGTGATAACATTTGATAGCATTCTTGATTGTGGTGGTAGTTTATGTCAAGTGAAAAATAGTGTTGGACTGGAAAGTGTGCACTTACTTGAACAGAGTGAAATGGTTGATGAGTGGTCCTTTGATGCAATATAAATTGGCCTAAACAATTATCATCAAAAACCAAACTTGAGAGCACAAAGAACACAAGTGAAGGACTCCGGAAGCGACTTGAAGATCATACATTGGAGCACTGTGGAAGGAGGACCATCTAGGCTACAAGGAGGAGCGTCCGAGGCACATCTTGAGGCGTTTCAAGAAGCTACAGGAAGAGGCTGAGCGCCTATTTTGAAAGGCAGACTGCCACTTTTTGAAAGCCTCTCTGAAGATGCAAAGGGGCGGACCGCCTACTCCCTAGTGGTAGGCCGCCTGGTTCCCCTTGTGATGTTCAGGCGGAGCACCCCTTTTACTAGGCGGGGCTTCTATTTTCTAGGTGGGTTTTTGACTAGTTCTAGTGTGTAATTCCTATTCTAGCCCTAAGTGACTCTATTGTATTAACTTATCTTATGGGATTTTAGTCATTTCACACTCATGTATGGGAGTACTATATAAACTCCCCTTAGCCATTTTCTTCATTACTTAACTTAGTCTTGAATTGAAGAAGAGAGAATTTAGAGAAGTCCGAGCCTTTCTAGTCCGAAGCGGATCGCTTCGTGAATCTTGTACGACTAGGAACCCATGGAGATTCATTGCTAGTGTGAAATTCTTGTAAGGTTCGAGTTTCATTTCTCCCTTTTGGATAATAAATTCTTGTTTGAATCGAATTATCCGTTCTTTTTTCTCGTTTCTTGTCTCCCCAATCCTTGTTTCCCGATATATTCATTGATATCACGTATCTTACCATATCGCTTCCGCATTACGGTATCATTCTTTGCTTCCGCGTAGTTTTGATTGCATCATGCATGACTTAGTGGTGAGTTTGGAGTTGATTTGGGATTAGAAGGTTGATTTCATGCACTTGGTTGTTTTTAATTATTTTTGGAAGGAATTTTGTGTGAATAAGGCATGATCAGTGCATATGCAACTTGTTAAGTGCCAGTATAAACCCAAGTCACTGTGTGAGTTGTTTTGGTACGTCTCGATTTCAAGGTTTAAGTTTCGAGGACGAGCAAAGGTTTAAGTGTGGGGTGTTGATACGAGGCCAGATATTACTCTATTTTCTATACTTTCGCCTTGTATTTATGCTTCTACTTGTGATATTTGTTAGTACTTTGAGCTGAATTTCTCTCATTTGGTGTGTTTCATGTTGTAGGAATTATGTTGAAGCTAATGAGGAGTTCGTGGAGCAAAGTTTATTGAAAATAAGGGTTTTGAAGTCTGTGTAGAAGCTCGAGGGTCATTCGAATGAAGGACAGACGAAGAAGGGACAAACCAGACGAAAAAGGCCAGGCTGCACTATATGTTGCATGGCGTGTAGCCCCTTAAATTGCACTAGTCTGACTTTTTGATAGTTTTTCCAAGGGTAGAGCCATCGTATCTCAAAACCTACACTAAATACACCTTTGAACCCAATTAGATAGAACTTTAGGCTTAATTAGCATCAAAAGGAGGCAAGGAAGAGAGAAGATCAAGATTCAAGGCTCTACCTAGTCAATCCATCATCTCTAGTGATTTTTGCATGCTTATAGTTTATTCTTGTCTTAGAATATGATTACGAGTGGCTAAATCATCCATTCTAGGGTCTATTGAATCACTCCACAGGCTTATGTGATGACAATTATTATATTATGAATGAACCTTTTTAATTCTTCATATCTATGTTGTTTACGAATTTCATGCTATTAATTGGTAAGATTCCTAATTAATTATCCCCTTTATTCTTGTGATTACTAGGAATAGATTCATCAGTTAGGGTTAACCACATAATAGTATTTCAACCTAAAATAAAGGCATTGGTTAGGTTGTCAAAACTGTGAAGTAGGAATATTCAACCTTACAGTGAACCATAAGTATAGTCCTCCATATCTTCATTAGTTAATTGAAATAGTTTGAAATAGTTGATTAGTGAAAGTTATGATTACTCAACGGAAGTGGGTAATTGTAAACTTGGAGCACTTGTTCAAATGGAATTGATAGCACAACATTTTAGCACAAGTTAGAAGTTGGGGAAATCAATCCTAGGTCTTCCATCTCTCGAATCAAATCAATCTTTCTATACTTATTATTACTATCTTGTTAAGTAGTAGATAGAACCAAACCACGTTAAATACGTTAAATATACCCCTCCTGAAGTTGATTGGATAGATAAGTTGGCTAGATTAATAGCTAAAAGTCGTGTTCTCTATCGAATTCGACCTCGAGACTTTAAGTACTGAGATATATTTGCTGTGACTGCTTAGTCCCATTTATATGGAATAGTTGAGCGTGATCATATGCCCCAGGCTGTTCATGGTTCCGACAGGTAAACTAGAGAGGTTATATCTTTTCACCAAATTGCAGCCTCTGACTTGTTCTGGCCTTTCATTAGAGAATCCACGAGAATTTCTAGATCACTGCCAGCAAATATTGGAGACTTTGGGTTATCTAGAGGAGCACATAGTTGATTATACTTCTTTGTATCTTGCAGGTGCTGCTTTGGCATGGTGGACTATGATTTTTTCAGCTAGGTAAGGCTTTCCTAAGCTAACTAGCGGCTAGTTTTCTCAACGATTAATGGATAAATTTCTTCCTCATGACAGGTAGTACCAGAAGCACTATCAGTTTGAGAGCTTGAGGAAGGAGCATATGTCTGTATCTGAGTATGAGATTAAATCCTAAAACATTGTCTTGTTATGCTCCAGGCATAATTTGTGAGCCGTTACAAAGGGTCAAAAGGTTTATTGATGGTATTTCTCCTTCATTGAGTAGCATGACTCATCAGATAGAGACTAGTACTTCTTTTTGATATGGCAGTGGATACTGCTCACTGATATGAGTCTTAGAAATTTCTGGAGCGGGAAGAGTTAGAGGGGGAGAGCAAGAGCTTTCGTGGCTATGGCGGATTTTCTAATGCCTCATATGGAGGCAAAGGTTCTCAGGGGATCCAACTTGTTAGGCCAGCTCCGCCTTTGACATATGGTTCTCATGGTGTACCAGTATCTTAACATGATCAGCCTTATTTTCCTCCTCGTAGCCTTCGGTGTTTGCTCAGTGAAGGTTTGATTCACGATACTTTATTCATTTTGATCATGACCGTCATAAGAAGGATTGCCCTAAACTTCCCTAGGGAGGTATTAATCTTTCCCTCGACTCCAAGCATCTATGCCAACTCAAGACACTTCAACAAATTCTTATTTAGCTAGGGGTGCACCAGTACTAGGTAGAGCTCGTGGGCGTGATAGTAGAGGTCCTTTGTCGGGTGTTCATCAGATTAGTGGCTCAGCTCAGCCGCAGAGGTAGTTCAATGCTTGCTAGCTAGGCAGGATGCTGAGGCATCCAATGTAGTATTCACAAGTATTGTTTCTATTTATGGATGTGTTACATATTCTTCAATATTAAGCTCCATGTATTCCTATGTGTATCCTTATTTTGCTGAGGTTTAAATGTTGATTATTTATGCCTTCGTGATTCGTTTTGTGTTTCCACTCATGCCAGATATTCTATTGTGGTTGATTTTTTGGTCTTGGATATGGTGGATTTATATGTGATTATTCGTATGGACTGGTTGGTAACGTACCATGCAACCCTTGATTTCCATGCCAGGTCAGTCCGGCTTTCTCTTTCGGGCTCGCTGCCAGTAGTGTGGCAAAGTTCTCATTTGCCACCCATGGGGCGTGTTGTTTCTTTCATGAGAGCGAGGCCAATGATAAATAAAGGGTGCTTACTTATCTTGCTTTCATTGGGGACACTAATATGTAGATTTCGTCTCTTGATTCTGTTCCGGTCGTGAGAGAATTTCCTGATGTGTTTACCGATGATCTGTCAGGACTTCCTCTAGACTAGGAGATTGAGTTTGGTGTTAATGTGTTTCCAAGGAATCAGCCGATATCTATTCTTCCTTATTGCATGGCTCCATAAGAATTGAAAGAATCTAAGGCGAAGTTGCATGCTTTTTTTGATAAAGGGTTTATCCGGCTGAGTATATCACCTTGGGGAGAACAAATATTGTTTATAAAGAAGAATGATGGTTCTATGCATGTGTATTGATTACATGCAGTTGAACAAAGTCATCATTAAGAATAAGTATCCTTATGATATGAACCGAAAAATGAAGATTCAAGCAAATTGAAAAATAAGTTCTTCAACCCTCAAGAATACTACCAAACTTGGAAGACAAGTAATTAAACGACACAAATCAATGACACAAAGTAAAGATAGAAGAGATAAGGAATAGATTGAAGAAAGAAATGATAGAAATCAAGTAACGATGCAACTAATCAAACTAAGTCATCAATGTTTTGCCCTATTAATTAGCAATAAAATACAAAAGTAATATCCAAGGGGGAAGAGACTTAAACTCATACAATAGATAATATCATACAAGAGAATCAAAGAGAGATCCAAGAAGAGGTAAAGGGATTCCACCACACTCTCACGAGAGTATACTCAACAATCATCAATCAACTTGTCTCTCTAATTACCCCCTAATACTACTATATATAGTAAACCCAAATTTTTTATTACACGATGAGTAACCCCTAGGTACTAAAGTAGTAAAATTTCTAAAACGCCCTTCATCACAACCGCACCTAGGGTGTTGCAATCGCGCCATGTGACCTGAAGCTTTATCACGACCGCACTTTGAGTCCCCGAGATCGCGTACTTGAGTTGACTACTTCATCGTGACTGCGCTCTAAGTCTCGCGATCACGTGTATCCAAAGTCCTACAAGCTCTCGTTCACTTGTTTGGCCATCTTTTTTACTTGATTCTTGGCTTCCAAGCCCTTTTGAAGCATTCCAAGGTCCTAATATTGAGTGTGAATCCTCCACGATTTCTAGCGCTAATTCGGATGCATCCATTCCCTCCTTCTTTAAAGGAATTCATCCTCGAATTTGTACCTTGCAAAATCATGATGCGAATGAGTAGCAACTCAACAATTTTCCAAGCACTGCATAACAGAGTGGAATAAAACTCATATACTCACACTAAAAGAGCACACACTTATGATGTAGCCAAGCATCAAAATAGTCTATAAAGAACACTTTTCCAATTCAACCATCAAATACTTGACTAGAAAGATAACAACTAGCAAGTTTATTCACAAAGTGACATTCATTTTTATACTCATTCAACTCATGCCAAGCCTCCATTAATAACTCATCACTCTTAACTTGGAAGCTTTGGCAAAATTTACCCCAAATATGCTCAAAACTGGAAATAGAGCAAGTGAAGAATTTGACACTAAAACTAGCATCTATTTATTTATGTATTCACTAGTGCATGCCTCCTTTAAAGGACAATCTTCGTTTTTGGAGGACTTTCCAACGTATGTATTCTTTAAGTTTTGAATCATGTATGTCATCAAATGCAAACCTTTCAACACAACTATCATTCAAAGCAACATCTTTAATGGTGACCATACACTCAAGCTCGCTTTCCAAATTAGAATCTCTATCAAGCACAAGGTCAAAATTAGAACAATCCAAAGAATGATTCACCTTTTCAAGTGTACACTCACTTAACAACTCATAACAAGTTTCATTAATTTTAATCACAAAGGAAGCTAATTAAATGTCATTCAAGGATGATGCAATCAATACTACGCGGAAGCAAAGAATGATACGATAATGCGGAAGAGATAAAGTAAGATACATGACATCAATTAAGATATCAGGAAACAAGAATTGGGGAGACAAGAAACGAGAAAAAGAACGGATAATTCGATTCAAACAAGAATTTATTATCCAAAAGGAAGAAATGAAACTCGAACCTTACAAGGATTTCTTACTAGCGATGAATCTCCATAGCTTCCTAGTCGTACAAGATTCACGAAGCGATCCGCTTCGGACTATAAAGGGCCGGCCTTCTCTAAATTCTCTCTTCTTCAATTCAAGACTAAGTTAACTAATGAAGAAAATGGCTAAGGGGAGTTTATATAGTACTATCATACATGTGTGTGAAATGACTAAAAGCCCATAAAATAAGTTAATACAATAGAGTTACTTAGGGCTAGAATAGGAATTATACACTAGAACTAGTCAAAAACCCGCCTAGAAAACAGGAGCCCCGCCTAGTAAAAGGGGCGCGCTGCATGAACATCACAGGGAACCAGGCGGCCCATCGCTAGGGAGTAGGCGGTCCACCCAAAAACATGGGCGGTCCGCCCTTGCATCTTCAGAGAGGCCTTCAAAAAGTGGCGGTCCGCCCTTCAATGTAGGCGCTCGGCCTCTTCCTGTAGCTTCTTGAAATGCCTCAAAATGTGCCTCGGATGCTCCTCCTTGTAGCCTAGACGGGCCTCCTTCCACAGTGCTCCAATGCATGATCTTCAAGTAGCTTCCGGAGCCCTTCACTTGTGTTCTTTATGCTCTCAAGTTTGGTTCTTGATGGTCGTCGTTTAGGCCAATTTATATTGCATCATCCTCCCCTTCTTGAAAGGATTTCGTCCTCGAAATAAAACCATCAAACCTACATTCAAAACAAGCACAAACAAGTTTCCTACTTCACAAGTAGGTTAGCTTAAAAAGAATAAGTGCAAATAGTGTGGAAAACACACTCTTGTGGTAGAGCCAAGCATCAATACCTATTAAAAAGCATATATTCACAAAGGAGACAATAAATTCTTGGCTCAACAAGAACAAGCACTCAAAATCACAACAAGCAAAGAGATCAAGGGCATGCAACATGTAGCAATTAAATTTCCTATAACCCCTAAGCTTATACTCAACACACCAAGCCTTCAAATCAATATTATCACAATGTGACACATTGGCTTTGGCATGCTCAACTCTCAAGGTGATCAACATATGGGATGAAGTAGGCAAGATAGTTCAAGAGACAACTAACATCAAATACTCCACTCCCCTTCTTAGAAACGCTCTTACACAAACCGAGGGGGTACATCCTCACCTCCAAATTCACCTCCAAGACAATCCTCCTCCCTAGACAAACTCCCAGGGGAGGTCTCAAAGAATGGATTATCTATAGAATTAAGCTTTTCAAACCATGGAGGTTCAAACTCACACTCTACTCTAGTTTGTCATAAATCACCATTTTCAATGAAGTCGCTCTCATACAAAGGATTAGTATAGGCACACTTCTCAAGTTCAATAGCATTCAAGGGTGAAGTATCCAAACTAGAGACAACATTCACACTTGACGAGGCATCGAACCCAGTTCGATCTATCTCATAGTCAAGAGACTCCTCAAGGTTACAACCTTCCTCACTACGACACAAGAGACCACCACTAGCAAGTAAGCAATCAAAGGGAAGAATAGGATAATCATGCAATTCATCTTCTCATTTATCAAATATGGGTGGGGTGTCATAACAAGGTCAACAAACAAGGTCAACTTCAATATTTTCACTAAAGAGAGGTTCAATGAAAACCGAGCTCACATCATGATGTGGCTTTTCAACCCTCTCAACTAGTGGTTCATTGGCACACACAAATTGACCATTCGACTCTACACTAGTTGCAAACACATTGTAATCATACAAATCAACAACTAGCCTAGAGTTTTCACCAACAACATCACAAGACAAGGAAGAATCATGCTCAAGGGAGGAAGAACTAACCCATACCTTTGAGAGGCCATCTTGCTCACTCAATGCATTTGAAGTGTCATGAGTAGTTTCTCCACCTTGTAGCTCACATCTTGTAATCACTTTCACCTTATCTTTCCATCTCGGAACATGATTGAGGCTCCTTCGGTTTGCCTCCAAGAATTCCTATACAAGAATTCAAACAAATAAAAGAAAAAGATAAAGGTTAAGGTTAGGATAAGGGGTGCCCTCACTCTCAATGATTCTTATGTCCTCTTTCTTTTCCCTCATTTTTTTACAAGGTCGGGTGTAGATTCGGGTGGTGACATCCCACTCACATCACTAATCACATCCTCTCCTTTTTTTCACTCGAGGAATGTCACCGGTCACTCCCTTACTCCTCTTTATCTTTTGTCTCTCATATTCGGGTGAGTTGGGACGAGGCCCAAGAATACCCATAACCGAAGTAGGTGGACCTTTTAAATCAACCCGCAATCTAGGACTTGGAGACTCATCACTTGATGTCTCCTTCTTCTTTGTTGGTGAACCACTTTGCTTTGAAACGTGTGGTTTTGTGCTCACCTTGTCGATTATTGTCAACTATTTTCTTGCACTAGTCCCACCATTTCTTATGTTTGAAGGACTCCTTGATTGCACATTTTCACCCATGGAATGAAGTTCTCGCTCCTTGCTCTTTTGCATAGCCAAAGAAGGTGCACTAGTAGGCAATTGGCCTCTTGACTGATAAGGCACAAAGTCATAAATCCTTTGCCTTATGCCCACAAGATACGCATCCTTCATCACAGTATATTGCACTCTCTTGTCCTCCAACCACGGCTCACCTAGCCACACATCAACATGTAACATGGGATACACATCACACCATGTATAGCATTTGTAATTCCTATGAGATATGAGTACTCAAGCCTCCTTAGAAACTCACAGTCCATCATACTCATAAGGATACTCTAGCTTACGGCATGGTATCCTTAGCCTATGAACAAAAGAGGTGCTAATACAATTAGCATCGGTATCACCAATCTTGAGCAAGTATCCTCCAATACTATCTACCTCAACAACAAACCTACGTCTACCCATGTTTTGTAGATTGGCATCCAAATGAGAACTTGGATGCCCTCGAGTGTCAACACCAACAACTTGGGTCTCCCTTATCCCTCTTCTCCTAGCAAGATTGCTAGGGTCACTTCCACTTCTCGTCACTCTTCCGACATTAGAAGTATTGTTGGAAGTCGAGGAGGGAACCTTGCCATGGAACCCATAAGTGCCTCAAGCCTTGGTTCCATAGCCCATAGTACTACTCCTACTACAACCATCCAAGCCCATCACGGCATTAGAACAATAAACCCCTTTATAGCAAAAGCAACACCATCTCTTAAACCAACCTCCACATGGGAATTAGAAGCATTAGGTCGCTTAGCGTACCTAGAAGATGCAAGCTTCTTCTTTCCCATGGAACAACCACCACCTCCTCCCACACTAATGGAAGGACTTCTACTACTCCCTTGTTCACTACTAGAGACACCAAGAGAAGATGCAAATGAATAATTCATATAATTAACCTCATCATCAACTCTATCTATGTCACTATCAACATGCTCATATTCATCACAAGTAGAGTAAGTAGGATCAATGTACCTTGAAGCGTCACCATCTTCATATTCTTGACTAGAAGCATAAGGATCAATAAAGTCATCTTCATGAGCTTCATAGTCTTCATCAACCTCTCGATCATCATAGTGAACCGCTTCATCCTCATAGGAGCCATGGCTTCCCGAGTCATCATAGTAATGCCCATCATCATCATCATAGGAACCATTGTCTCCATCATCACCATACGAGCCATAGCAACTCGCATCATCCCCACATGAGCCATAATCTCCATATCATCCGACATTGTTGCAACACCAAAAGAAAGAACCTCACAAAAATACTCCCTCACGTGTATCACCCAATATATGAACACTCAAGGGCGAGACCTTAACAACTTACAAACCACAGTGATCACAACTAGTATGTCCAAGAATTAGTTCGGAGTGGAATTAATGGGACTTTATGGACGGACGGCTATTTAAGTGCGCACTTGAGGCCAAAGAAAATTCTACGACTCTTCTTTGAATTCTAGCCTCCTCTACGCACGAATATCCTAATATTCTAGTAAGTTAGTGTCTTTCGAGTAGGTCAATTACCTTAGAAACACTAACCAAGAAGCTCGGAGGCGAACACCAAGTGAAAACCTACGAAAAAACTACCCGAGCGACCCTCAGGAAAATAGGCGCCCCGCCTCTGTACAGAGGCGGTCCGCCCAAACAAACTTCAGAGAATTGCCACAAAAGTGGGCGGCCCGCCTACTACTGCTTCCTGCAGCTTTGAAAAACGCATTTTGGCTCGTTTTGCACTCAAATTCCAACGTTTTCGGGTTGTTTTTCAATTCTAATGATACCCAAAGATGTATATGATGATTCTAAATAATCCCCAATAGGTTTTAACCGCAATCAACCAACAACAAATCAACTTTGATTCTTGAGCAAAGTTCTAGTGTTTTTTTGAAAATTTTGAGGATTTGAATTCTTCAAATTTTGAAATACATCACCAAATCATGAAATTTTGGTGCCAAAAGAACGGGAATCACATATGGAACAAACTCCAATGATTTTCAATGTATGGGTGTTCCAATCCAACAAGTTCCAATAATTTTTGTGTAATTTTCGAGTTTTTCTATTTTTTATTTTTCTTCTTTCAAAAACAACAACAACAACAACAACAACAACAAATAATAACAAGATAAAGAGTCACGATCGAGGGTTTGTAAGAACAAAACCTATCCGTGCTCTGATACCAACTGATGATATCAAAAATATGCGGAAGTAAAGAATGATATGATAATGTGGAAGCGATAAAGTAAGATACGTGATATCAATAAAGATATTAGGAAACAAGGATTGGGGAGACAAGAAACGAGAAGAAAGAACGGATAATTCGATTCAAACAAGAATTTATTATCCAAAAGGGAGAAATAAAACTCGAACCTTACAAGTATTTCACACTAGCGATGAATCTCCGTAGGTTCCTAGTCGTACAATATTCACGAAGCGATCCACTTCAGACTAGAAAGGCTCGTCCTTCTCTAAATTCTTTCTTCTTTAATTCAAGACTAAGTTAACTAATGAAGAAAATGGCTAAGGGGAATTTATATAGTACTCCCATACATGTCTGTGAAATGACTAAAATCCCATAAGATAAGTTAATATAATAGAGTCACTTAGGGCTAGAATAGGAATTACACACTAGAACTAGTCAAAAACCCGCCTAGAAAACAGACGTCCCGCCTAGTAAAAGGGGCACTCTGCCTGAACATCACAAGGGGAACCAGGCGGCCCACCACTAGGGAGTAGGCGGTCCGCCCAAAAATAGGGGCGGTGATGCGGGCACACTACCTCAAGGCCTTTTACTACAAGTCAAGCCAAATTGATTCAAGACATTCATCTCCACTTGACTTGGAAGGACATGGAAGAAGACTCTAGAAGAGACTTGAAGATCATTCAATGAAGTGCTATGGAAGGAGGACCGCCTAGGCTACATGGAGGAGAATCCGAGGACCATTTTGAAGCTCCTCAAGAAGCCCCAGGATGAGGCAGACCGCTCACAAAAAGGGGTGGACCGCCTAGTTGAAGATGAGTGCAAAATTGGCTAAGTGTGGAATTCAATGCTCTTGGGATCTCAAGCAGGCGGACCGCCCCTGTTCACCAGGCGGACCGCTCATTTCCCTGTGCCAATTCTCCACAGTTATGCAGAGACGGGGCGCCTCCTTTTAGGGGCGGACCGCCCACCCCTGATTCTTCTCGACGGGAAACCTCATTTAATTGCTATGTATTTCCTATTCTAGCCCTATGTTGCATATATCATTTAAGCCCACTTTAGGGGTCTTTTAGACTTTATATTATGTGTGTAAGGCACCTATAAAAGGGCCATTAGTCTTCATTTGAACTTTAGATTACTTTGATGAATGATGAAAACCTTTGAAGAGTTGTATTTCTTGAGTTAATGAAAGAAACCCTTGTTGGCTTGATTCTTCTAGTGGACCTAGTTGATCTTCGAACCAACGCCCGATCACTCTATTTGTGAGTCCCGAGTGTGACTCGAGGGTAGTTTCTTAGCGTTAGGTAAATCTTGACACGATACGAGGGTTTCACGGAACAAGTTCTCTGTGGATACTTCGTAGGGAGTTCAAGACGAGTCTCGCTCCTATCATTTTTTTCTTATCTTTATTTCGATCCGTATCAGGCGGTCTACCCTTTTGCACGAGGCCTTCAAAAAGTGGGCGGTCCGCCCTTCAAAGTAGGAGCTCAGCCCCTTCCTGTAGCTTCTTGAAACGGCTCAAAATATGCCTCGGACGCTCCTCCTTGTAGCCTAGACGGTCCTCCTTCCACAGTGCTCCAATGCATGATCTTCAAGTCACTTTCGGAGCCCTTCACTTGTGTTCTTTATGCTTTCAAGTTTGGTTCTTGATGGTCGTCTTTTAGGCCAATTTATATTGCATCAATGCAAGTACTCACTCTATTTAAACGACTAATAAAATAGCTTGTTTCTCGTAAATCATGTGTCCTCACAATCAATTCAAAGTTTAACGAAGGAATTCACACAAGAGAATAAATATGAACAAAAGTTCACATAAATATGAAAGACTTACTCTCTGAAAAGAACTCACACGGTACACAAGACGTACCATATGTAATTTCCTGATGTCATAGCTTTTTTATTTCTTTTATAAACTAAAAGAATATGCACAAAAGCGAAGTTAATTAAACTAACAACTCAACAATCCTAACAAGCTAGAAATACACCGTGTTCTCCGGCAACGGTGCCAAAATTTAATCACACCCAACTACACCCTATAAAAGGGACAAAGCGGTCGCGGTAAATATAGCTTGGTACTTAAAGTCCCGAGGTCAAATCCCATAGAATGACTCTTAGCCGTTGATCTAGCCAACTTATCCATCCAATCAACTTCAAGATGGTATCTTTAATGTGGTTTAGTTCTATCTACTACTTAAAAAGAAAGTAAATAAAAAGTATAGAGAGTTAGATTTGATTCAAGGGATGGAAGACCTAGAATTGATTTTCCCAAATCGTAACTTGTGCTAAAGTGTTGTGCCATCAATTCTCCTTGACTCTTTCTATTGAACAAGTGCTACAAGTTTGCAACTACCCACTTCTGTTAAGTAATCATGACTTCCACTAATCAACTATTCCAATTAATAATGAAGATAGGGAGGACTACACTTATGGTTTACCGTAAGGATCAATATTCCTAATTCACCATTTTGACGACCTAAGCAATGCCTTTGTTTTAGTATTTTATGTGATGAACCCCAACTCGTGAATCTATTCTTAGTAATAACAAGAATAAATTGGACAATTAATTGGGGATCCTACCAATTAATAGCATGCAATTCGTAAACCATATAGATAGGAAGAATTTAGGAGGTTTATTCATAGCACAATAATTATCATCACGCAAGTAGGTGGAGTGGTTCAATAAACCCTAGAATGGGTGACTTGGCCACTCATAGTCATATTCTCATAGTCATATTCTAAGACAAGAATAAAGTATAAGCATATTAGAGATAGATGGATTGATAAGGTGAAGCCTTGACCTTGATCTTCTGTCTTCCTTGCCTCCTTTTGATATTAATTAAGCCAAAAGTTCCATCTAAATGGGTTTCAAGGTGTATTTATAGTGTAGGATTTGAGATAGGACGACTCTACCCTTGGAAAAACCATCAAAAAGTTGGACTAGTGCAACTTACGAGGCTGCACACCGTGCAGCACATAGTGCAGCAAGGAGTGCCTGCACATCGTGTAGCACATAGTGAAACCTAGTCTTTTCATCCGGTTCGTTCCTTCGTCGTCCGTCCTTTGTTCGGACGACCCTCAGGCCTCTACTCAGACTTCAAAACCCTTGATTTCACTAAAATTTTCTCCACGAACTCCTTATATCATCAACATAATTCCTACAACATGAAACATACCAAATGAGAGAAATTTAGCTCTTAGTACTAACAAATATTACTAGTAGAAGCATGAATACAAGGCCAAAGTATAGAAAATATAGTAATATATAGCCTCGTATCTGCATACCACCCGCTACTATTGCCTCATAAGCATGCATTGCAAGAGGTAACCCATGGAAGGTCCCTGAGGTAACTGCATCGCCTGAAGCCCCCCAAGTCTCAACATAGATCCTGAAGAGCTGGAGTAGCAACGAACCCCTCATCAATATGCCTCTTAGGTACTGGCCTTGTCGGCATATCTGGCTAACCCCCAATCTTGAGATCATCATCATGATCTACAGCCCTCGCGGCCTGAGCCACTCTTCCCCTAGATTTGGCATCTGCCTAAGGCCGAACTCTACATCTGCCTCAACCACGGCCCCTATGTCAGCCTCTACCTCGACCGGCACCTCTACATTTTTTTTAAACAAAGTGGATGTTTCAATGAGCATAGTGACTAATTTTATTAATAATAACACAAAACAAAAGATAGCGTCATTACAAAGTGAAGATAGTATGAACTTGCTAAGACTAAGAAATGACTAGCTAGAGCGAAAATAACTATATGCCTAGATACTACATCTACCCATTGGAATGAGCATATTAAATGCTAATACCACCAAATAAGACATATGTAGAGTCTTGGAAATGAGCTTTACCTGGGTGCTACAGCTAGCAATAGGAAGAATAAGCTCGAATAACAAGATTCTAGGATATACATATGCCTCTTGAATATTTGCCATACATTACTCCATGAAACTACTCCTAGTTGTTGATTTGTATTCCACTCTTTAAGGTAATGGCACAATGTAAAACGAGGGCCATATACGATGCCTTGGCACCACAGCATGTAAAGCAATGCTAGACAACCAAAACAACCATAAACCAAGCCAAGGGCGGACCTATGATTTAAGGTTGAGGTGCCATTCTTTACACATGTCTTTAGCTAGAATGACCGAATAGGAAGGAAGGATCAGTTTGGTAAACTATTTGTTAGTTCGACTAGGTTTGATTAAGTTTTTTATATGTAATGACAAATAAGCTCGGTTAGTTCAATTGTTATTTCACACGCTTTTACATTTATAGTATGGAGAAAATTTACCCAAAAAAGACAGAAAAAGGAAAATCATAATAAAGCACATCCATTAAAATATTTTCTTAAAAAGTAACTTCTTAACTAAAGTATAAATTCATTATTTAACTAGATTAACTTACATTCAATAATCTTGAGTTAATAATTTTATTTTAATGGTGATTAGTTGAACAACAAAAGCTTCAAATGTTAACTAAAAAAACTATAATTGTAGAGATGGAAATATTTTAGCAAATAAAAAAATAAAAAGAAAAGGGAGAAATAGAAAAAGGGAACATAGACGTGCCTAGAGATTAATGAAGGATACAAAGGAAACACTGTAATAGCTAAAAAAGGAAAATGACAAGACGTAGGAAAAAGAGGAAGACAAAACTAAAAAGGAAAAAAATGGTTCCAGCAAGATTTAAACTTGGTTTCTCGCGGTTAGAAGAAATTACAAAGAACGCACTCGCCCATGTCACCCGCAGCTCATTTGTTATTGTGGGTGCTACTTAATTTTTATATAGTTTTTATGCAGATATATACCTATACTTACAGAATTTTTGCCGAAGCTAGCGGGTGTCATCGCACCTGGTACCTTTAGTGTAGATCTACCCCTGAACCAAGCTGAAGCGTCAGTCCCAAAATCGCTTCCAATATGTGGAAGTTGTGACTAATGTGTCGCTTGATAACACCCTGGTTAAAAAGGATGTCGTTGTTTGAGCAAAGTGATGGTGAAGGCGATGCCCCCAAAACAGCCTTGTACCAATCGTCCCAACCTTGACAAATGCGATTTCCAGTGAACCGCCTCTTCTGTAACATTTGTTCCTGCTGCTCTAGATGCCAATCACAATGAGGAGGTTCTATTCCAACTCCTCTATTGAGAATGAGGAAGCTTAAACTTGCAACTTTTATTGTTCTTGAGAGTACCTGCAGAAAAGAAAACAAATTAGTAGAAAATCCTCCATATTCTCCTCTTCACGGACTCGAAGTCATCTTTGCCAACGCTGCTTCTATCCACCCTTCCAAGGTCTGGCCCGTAGGTATGGCTTATTTATTTTGTCTCCATTAAGAAGATGCCTACCTTGAACATCCATGTCTATGAACGAGTTCCACGTAACCTCTTCATTATCAGGTGCATATTTAGCTAAGAAATCAACCACCTTGTTGCCTTCTCTATACACATGGGTTACTAACTTACTACTACCACCTTATCGTCCATTAATTTCCAGATTTCCTCCATTATAGCCACTATTTTCCAAGGAGCCTCCCATGTTTTTTCATAAGATTCTTGGGCAACATAGAATCTGTTTCAATAATAACATGAGAGAAAGACTTAGCTACAACATACCTCATAGCCATGAAAATTGCCATGGCCTCCTCTTCATTACTTGTAGTCATAAAATCATCTATCTCCTTTGCACAAGCATGTAGCAATCTCCTTTCTCATATCAAACACAAAATTCCCAAGAGCTTCTACTAGGATTGCCTCTCGACGCACCATCAGTATTACACTTAATCCAACCTACTTCAGGCGGGCTCTAACTAGCTTTTGACACCTTTAATCTAGGTGTTATTTCCCATGATACACCGCTTTATTGTTTTAAGGACCAGTTCCTTAAATGTGTTTCTTTACTGTATTATATGCTGAATTGAAACTGTAAGTAAATGAACACCCAATATTATTGTGGAAAAACCCCTTTAACTAGGGATCAAAAAACCACGACCTACTCTTCCAAGTAGGATTTCAACTTCAATATATAAAAGACTCACTTGGTTACAAGACTACCTTCTTACTAACCTAGGATTAACTCTAATCCTCTAGTGACCTCTTTCACGATCAGTGAAGTTTCTTCAAGTACACGACTTGAACTGAAATGATACAACTCGATAGTACCTACTATAGTTGAACTAAGATTGAACTTTTACAAGACTCAATCTAAGGAACAAGTTCTTACTTAGTTCCCTGTAGCTTACTGAAAACACAAATATGATTAAAACTCTTTCAATGTAAGACTCGATTCTCTCTGTATTTGTGCATACTTCAATGGCTGATATGCTCCTCGTTTTATAGCTTCAGCAGCCAAGAAGTCCTGAGCAATTAGAACTCCAAAGCTCCCAAGAGTTTGAGTCCTAATTGAACTCTTCACTAGATCATCCGAAATCCTTTAGCCAGGTCCACTCTTTATGCAATCTTTTCATATCACGTTTAGACCTGCATAATTATCAAGATAAATATTAGACTTAGGATAATTGATAATATTTCAGCTTAAATAATTTTGCATGAATTATCTATTTAGCTGTAGTGATTCAAAGGAACATGTCCTTTGGATCTGTTCCTTAATCATCAGTCAAAACTTCAAGCTTATCCAAGCTAACATTTTCCCCTTTTTTTATGATGACAAACTCATAAGCGTAGCTGCATGTCCTTAATGTCCTGAAGTACAACTTGAAACTCAAAATCAATCAGTAGAGACTTATTTTATCATTAAGGATCAGATTTTCAAATAGGTATAAAGTTCACGCAAAATCAACTTACTCTTCCCTCTTTTGGCATCATTGAAAAGGTTGCATAAAAAATAATTCAAGTGTTAGAAAAATCAGCACATGGCCATTGAGGAAACTCAAAATGCAAACATAATTCAGACTAAAGCAACTGCAAAACAATGATATTAGCCATCCAAGACAAGTCATCATTAACAAAAGGTTAAACCAGGGGATACAAGCAAGTACTACTAAATTATTCAAAAAGCTAGAAAAGGAAAAGACTAAGGTACTAGAACTAGTCTAAATCCCACTAGACAAAAGATGGCTTATAGCTAAGGTGATCAAGATGTGGAAGGACCAGGTCCCTGAGACTTGTTCAGCAACTCAAACATCTGTTTGAGCATACCCTCATTCGTCTCCTTTGCTTCTGTAGCCTCTGCCTTCCAGTAGTTCTTCTCCTCCTCCAACCTTGTTATCTCAGCAGCTTGTATGGCAACTTGCTGCCTCAATGCCCTCACCTTATTATTCAAAGGCTGTCTACCAACACCAGCCAGTGGAGGATCAGCTTGAACAGGCAAGTCACGGCTGATGAGGGTAGCACATCCAAACTTCTCCTTCTTTGTAGCCTTAACTACCCCCTCCAAAGGAATTTTCATTTTGGCAAACAAATCAGTTAGGATGAATCCAATGGGCAAAGAGTGCTTTTTCTTCCCAGTAACAACCGTTTTGATCAAGTGAATCATGAACCTGGGCCAATTAATTAGCTTATCACTATCTAGCAGTTCCATAAAGACCAGGTCCATAAAACTGGCAATCCCTCTCTTCTCCTGCCTTGATAACATAATTTTGTTCACAAATTCAAACAACACTTGGTGCTGAGGGTGCATTTCACTCTTCTGTACAGCCCTTGGTTTGTCCTCATCATCATTCTCAGCAAATTTTCTAGTAATTTCCAGCCCAGTAGGCAAATTTGTCAAACCAGGCCACACCTTCTTGATGTAGCTTTCATACCCCACAAATGGAATCCCCAGCAGTTCACCCAGCTTCTTAGTGTCAAAGGTAATTTCATGGTCATGGAAAGAGGTGGTGATCTGGTCCCTCCTTATAGAGCAGTTTTTGTAAAACTCCTGAACCATCCCCTTTGCATAGTGCCCCTTGATCTGAAGGACCATGTCCCTCCAGCCTTGAACCTGCAATTTCTGCAACAACCAGACCATACCTTCTTCCTCCACATCAGAGAGTACCCTGCCTTTCAGAACTTTCCTAGTCATAATGTCATCATGGACACAGTGTTGAACCACATCTCCCTCATTCTCACTCTCACTGTCCTCACCAACAAATGATTCATCAGAACTTGAATAAGAACTCTCATCAACTAAAGTTCTTTTTGAGGACCTGGTCCTCTTGGAAGATTTCACTGCAGCAGTTTTCACAGAGCTCCTTGCCACACGCCCCTGTGCAACTTTTCTTTTCTTAGACTGAGGCACAACTACCTCAACATCTTCCATCTCATCATCTTCATCACCCACAACATCCTCTCTTTTTCTACTAACTCAATTTCCCCTTCCTCAACAGGATCAGCAACCTGTTTTCCCTTCCCTTTTCTGCTTCTTTCCATAGCAGCAGCCAAGTTCTCATCAGCAACCTTGGCTGCACTCCTTGTCCTCCTAACCCCACTAGCAGGAGTAGAGACAGAAGGAACAGGTCCTTTTGCCTTAGAGGAACTTTCACCTTTCTTCTTAAGTCCTGGCTTATAACTATCTCTAATTTTCTTCAACTTTGCAGCAATCTCAGCAGACATTTTGTCATCAACGGTCCCTTCCTAGCAAGTTTTCATTTTAAACACCTAATGTTGATCAGATCAATAATAGACCTATCACTATCACTCATAACATCATCAACATTTATCACATCCTCCATGGGTGCTCTAAAAACAACCTCTGGAGACCCAGATGACTCATGTATGGGTGCATCCAAATGTTTTACAGTTTCCCCTTCCCCCTCAGGAACAGTTCCAGACCCCTCTTTCTTTTCCCATTCATCCTCTACTACATTTAAGGGAAGGCATAGTTTACCTGATATTGATAAATGATCATAGCCCTTGACAAGTCCTCAACCTGTTCTACGATCGACTCAGCAGTGGGAACTGGTCCTTCCCCCTGAATTTCTGGTTCAGGTACTTCAGGGTCTGGGTTTGTGGTGTCCATGGGAGAAGGAGGGTTGGAAATTTTTGGTTGATCAGAGGTGGGTAGGGATGATGAATTTTCAGGTGAAAGAGACATTTTAACAATACGATTCAAAAGATATTTCACTATTCTTTCTGAAATTTTGATAATTCAATTTAGAGCAAAGTAAAAATAATGAACAAGAAGAAGAGTATTTATAGAGTGAAATAGGTAGTGGAGATTGAGTGCAAATCGATCACTATTACCTCATTGAATGTAATTCAGCCGTTAAAGGACTCTTGGGAGTCTCCCGAAAAAGAGTCGTTAGGTTTCATGTTACCTGATTTGATTGGGAACTGGTTCTTCGGATGGGACTCTTATGCAGTTTGGATATGATTACGCTTCCAAGTGGGATTTATCCTAATTACAAGTTACCTATAGCCTCAACCTTTTAAGATACATGAATAATAAAGAGTACATACCTGATTTTAACACGAAAATCATTGTCCTTCCTATTTTAATCACTTTTGCTCAATCTGAAATTCTACGAGCATAAGGGTAACATCATTCAATTTTAGCAACTCTAAAAAGAAATTATGGCATAAGAGTATAAAATGAAGTATTAAGCTCGACAGAATATTTAAAAATAACTTGAATAAAATTCATTTAAAGTGCAATTTTCTAGCCAATTTTGAAGAAAAGTATTGATGAATTTAGGTGAATTGAATCATCCCTAATTCCAACCTATTTCTTTCAAAATGATCTCTTCCTAAAGCTTTTGTAAAAATGTCAGCAATTTGCTTCTCCGTAGGACAAAAAGCTATAGTGATCAAATTATTTTCATAGTTATCTCTCAAGAAATTGTGTCTTATATCAATGTGTTTGGTTCTTTTGTGATGCACTGGATTTTTTGTCATGTTAATAGCACTAATATTATCACAAAAGATAGGAACAGTTTCTACATCAACACCAAAATCTTGTAATTGTTGTTTAATCCATAACAATTGTGAACAACATGAGGCTGCTGCCACATATTCAGCCTCAGCAGTGGAAAGTGCCACTGAATTTTATTTCTTGGTTCCCCAAGAAACCAAAAACTCACCAAGAAAATGTGCCATACCTGAGGTACTTTTTCTATCAACAAGGAAACCTACATAGTCAGCATCAGTATATCCAACAAGATTAAAACTACCACCTTTTGGATACCAAAGTCCCAAGGAACCTGTTCCTTTCAGATATCTCAATATTCTTTTAACAGCTTTCAAATGAGATTTCTTAGGATCTGACTGAAACCTAGCACATAAACCAACACTAAACACAATATCAGGTCTACTAGCAGTTAGATAAGGTAGAGAACCAATCATACCTCTATACAATTTTTTATCAACTGATATTCCATGTTCATCAAGATCCAGTTTTGTGGCAATGGCAATAGGTGTATCAATTTCCTTAGCATTACCCATATCAAATCTTTTAAGTAATTCCTTAACATATTTTTGTTGATGGATCATAGTTCCATTTGAGGTTTGCTTAATTTGTAAACGTAAAAAGAAATTAAGTTCACCCATCATGCCCATCTCAAACTCACTCCCCATCAGATTTGCAAATTCTTTACTTAAATTTTCACAAGTAGCACCTAAGATTATATAATATACATAAATTTTAACAATTAAGAAATGCTTACCTTTTTCTTTCAAAAACAGTGGGCTATCAATTTTACCTCTTTTATACCCATGCTGAAGTAGAAATTTTGATAGACGTTCATACCATGCTCTTGGTGCCTGCTTGAGTACATACAAGGCCTTGTCCAACTTATACACATGTTCAGGGAACTGTTCATTCTCAAGACCTGGAGGTTTCTTAACATACACTTCTTCTTTTAAGTAACCATTTAGAAATGCACTCTTAACATCCATTTGATGTAGAGTAAATTCCATGTATGTAACAAAGGCTATAAGAAGTCTTATTGCCTCCAATCTTGCAACTGGAGCAAAAGTCTCATCATAGTCAATGCCCTCCTCTTGACTATACCCCTGAACAACTAACCTAGCCTTATTTCTGGTTACCATGCTATCCTCATCAAATTTGCTTCTGAAAACCCATTTTGTTCCTATTATGGACCTGTTCCTTGGCTTGGGTTCCAGATGCCAGACTTGACTTCTTTGGAATTGATTCAATTCTTCCTGCATAGCATTGATCCAATCTGCATCCTTTAGTACTTCTTTCACATTTTTTGGTTCAACAAGAGACAAGAAGGCACTAAAGGCACACAGATTATGATTTTTAACTGCTGATCTAGTTTGTATTCCAACAGTCTTTCTGAGATTATTTGACCCACAGGATGTGAACCTTGATATTTGTAAGGCTTGAGTCAAACCATTTTCAGAAGTCCCTTGCTGAAGAACAGTTCCTGAGGGAGTAGCATTGCCAGTTTGTGAGGTGGGTCCAATATTTGTTCCCCCTGTTTCTGTGCTACTCTTCTCAGTTCTGTCCTGATGAACAGTTCCTTGCAGTTCACTTCTCACAGATACCCATCCAATGTCTGCATTTGTGGATCAATTTCACCATGCTTCAGCATTCCAATCTCTTCATCTTCCTGTACCTGTTCTTGAGTCAGACTGTCAGTTTCATCAAATTTAACATGCATGCTTTCTTTCATTTTCAATGTTTTCTTGTGAAAGACTCTATAAGATTTACTATTTGAAGAATAACCAACAAAGACTCCTCATCACTTCTAGGATCAATTTTTCCTAAGGCATCCTTCCCATTGTTATGTATGAAACATTTGCAACCAAAAGCCCTAAGATGAGAAATATTTGGTTTTCTTCCCTTAAGCAACTCATATGGTGTCTTTTCTATTAATGGCCTTGTCATACATCTATTGATTATGTAGCATGCAGTATTGATAGCCTCAGCCCAAAAGTTTTGTGGAGGATTTCCAGATATTAGCATAGTCCTTTTAATTTCCTCTAGGGTCCTATTTTTCCTTTCCACTACACCATTTTGTTGTGGGGTCCTAGGTGAAGAAAAATTGTGATTAATGCTATTTTCATTACAAAAATTGAAAAACATATGATTTTCAAATTCAGTTCCATGATCAGACCTAATTGCAACAATGTGACTATCTAGAGTCCTTTGAGCTTTCTTAGAAAAAATTGAAAATGCATTAAAAGCTTCTTCTTTAGATGCAAGAAATATAGTCCATGTAAATCTGGAGTAATTATCAACCAACACCATAACATACTTCTTACCTCCACGACTCATTGTTCTCATTGGTCCACATAAGTCCATATGGACCAATTCTAAAGGTTTGGTAGTACTTACCTTTTTCTTTGGTTTGAAGGAGGATTTTACCTGCTTTCCCCTGGCACAAGCTTCACATATCTTATCATCCTTAAACTTGATGTTAGGAAGACCTATCACCAAATCCTTGGACACAAGTTTGTTAAGTTGTGAAAGACTAGCATGGCCAAGTCTTTTGCGCCATAGGAGGGGATCATTTTGCACAACACTTAAGAAACTCAAGCTTCCATCAGATAGTGTCAATAGATCTACCTTGTAGATGTTTCCATGTCTGTTTCCCTGCAAAATAATCTCTCCAGAGGTTTGGTTAGTCACAGTGCACCCAGTAGATGAGAAATTAACATTATTACCGTTATCACACAATTGAGATATATTCAATAAGAAATGCTTCAGTCCATCTACTAGAAACGCATTGTCTATACTATGTGAATCAGGCCTACCTACCTTTCCAATGCCAATAATTTTCCCTTTCTTACCATTACCGCAGGAAACACTTCCTCCTTGAAAGGCTGAGAGTGAAAGGAACAGTTCCTTATGTCCTGTCATGTGCCTTGAGCAACCACTGTCCATGTACCATTTGTGGTTCCTTTCCTTCACTCTAGCCTGCCAAAGAAAACTCGGGGTTAATTTTAAGAACCCAAACAAGTTTGGGTTCCTTTCCTTGAGAAAAAGGATGAATCAGATCTCTCCTAGCCCAGAATAGTAATGGTTTCTTTGTGTTAACAGTTTTCTTTCTCACAGAATTTTGAACTGGTTTATAGGACTTGTTCCTCTGTGCATCCATTTTTAGAGATTGGCAATTTTCTTTCAAGTGACAAGTGTTCCCACAATGAGTGATAGCCAATTTTCAGGAAGTAGTAAGTACTTACTCTTTGGATCCCATTTGGGTGAAGACTGTGATTTCATGAATCCAATACCCTTCCTGTTACTACTGTGATTTTCCTGTAACCATTCTAGTGCTTCAGAGGACTTGTTCCATTTTACAGTTTTTCCTAATTCCATCTTAGTTTTAACCAAGTCCTCTTCTAAAGATCTTATCTTTTCATCTTTCTTGCACAGTTCATCAACTGTGACTTTCAGTTTCTTTTCAGAAATGATCTAATATGAATTAGCAATGCCTTTACCATTTTCTATTGTTTTAACATTTTCCAGTTCCTGAACATTTGATTCAAGTGTGAGGACATGTTCCTCAAGCATGCTAATTTTCCTTTTCAGAGAGTCATTTTTAATTACTGCCTTTTTATATTCTGTTCCTAGACTTTCAATTTCATCATGCAGTTGATTTTTGTCATCCCTTAGAGATTTAAACTCATTTAGCACAGTATGAAATACTTTAATTAATTTCTCTCTAGGCATGATTTTCACATCTTGTCTAAGTTAGAAACAAATACCTCAGCATCTTCTACATTATCTGAGTCTTCAAGAGCCATTAGAGCAAGATCCTCATCTGGATCATCATTAGATTGTTCATCCTCACTGTCTTGCCAACCAGCAACCATTGCTTTGGGATTTTCACTTTTCTTCCGGACTTGTTCCCTAGCCTTTTTCTTTTCTTCCACGTATCTCTTCCTCCATTCTCCTTCCATAACTGGACACTTGCTGATATAGTGCTCCATGCTTCCACATTTGAAGCATTCTCCAGCCTGTTTCATGTTAGAATACCTACCCTGTCCACTAGCCCTCCTTTTTCTTATTCAAATATCTTTGAACACTTTTAGCGATAAGGACCAGTTCCTTATCATCAATAGGCTTATCAGCAGCAGTTACGGTCAGGTTAGGTTCAGTTTTAACTGGTTCACCTATGTTTTTAACCATTTTCCTTAGTTCATAAATTTTCAAATTGCCTATAAGCTCATCTAAGGATAAGGTGGTCAGATCCTTGCTTTCAATAATAGCACAAGCTTTAATCTCCCAAGAATCTGGAAGAACCCTAGTTAGAATTTTTTTCTACTCTATCTTCAACAGTTAAAACCCTTCCCAAAGAAATAAGTTCAGATGAAATAGCATTAAATCTAGTGTACATTTCAGAAATTGATTCTCCTTCTTTCATTTTAAAGATTTCATATTCAACAAAAATGAGTGTACCTCTAGATTTTTTGACCTGACTTGTTCCTTCCTTCATGTGCAACCTGTAGAGTATCCCAAATTTTCTTTGCAGTGGTATATCCTCTAATTCTAGTGCACTCATCAGGACTGAGTCCACAGACAAGCCACTTCCTAGCTTTGGCATTCTTTTCCCACTACTTTAAGTCTTCAGCATTGCATTCCCTTCTAGTTTTGGGAACATCGTTTCCTTCAGCATCCTTTTTCATTGGAATCATGGGACCTTCAATCACTATGTCCCATAACTCATAGCCTTAAGCCTAAAGATGATCTCTCATCCTTTCCTTCCACCATGAGTAGTATTTTCCATTGAGCAAAGGTGCCCTAACAGTTGACTGACCCTCACCATTTTCCTGTGATGTACTCATTCTAATCCTAGGTGTTAGCCTTTTCAAGGATAACCCGCTCTGATACAAATTGTTATTTCCCAAGATACACCACTTTACTGTTTTAAGGACCAGTTTCTTAAATGTGTTTCTTTACTGTATTATATGCGGAATTAAAACTGTAAGTAAATGAACACCCAATATTAGCGTGGAAAAATCTCTTTAACTAGGGATCAAAAAACCACGACCTACTCTTCCAAGTAGGATTTCAACTTCACTATGTAAAAGATTCACTTGGTTACAGGACTATCTTCTTACTAACCTAGGACTAACTCTTATCCTCTAGTTCTCTTTCACGATCAGTGAAGTTTCTTCAAGTACACGACTTGAACTAAAATGATACAACTCGATAGTACCTACTACAGTTGAACTAAGATTGAACTTTTACAAGACTCAATTTAAGGAACATGTTCTTACTTAGTTCCTGTAGCTTACTGATAACACAGATACGATTAAAACTCTTTCTATGCTAAGACTCGATTCTCTCTGTATTTGTATACACTCAATAGCTTAAATGCTCCTGGTTTTATAGCTTTCATAATCCAAGAAGTCTTGAGCAATTAGAACTCCAAAGCTTCCAAGAGTTTGAGTCCTAATTGAACTCTTCACTAGATCATCCGAAATCATTTAGCCTTATCCACTCTTTATGCAATCTTTTTATATCACGTTTAGACCTGCATAATTATCAAGATAAATATTAGACTTAGGATAATTGATAATATTTCAGCTTAAATGATTTTGCATGAATTATCTATTTAGCTGCAGTGATTCAAAGGAACGTGTCCTTTGAATCTGTTCCTTAGTCATCAGTCAAAACTTCAAGCTTATCCAAGCTAACACTAGGGGTGCAATCCCTTAGAACTAAAACAATTCCTCCCTTCAGACGGAGCATACTGAAATTTTACTCTTCGCACTTTCAACAACATTAATATGTTTTGTAATTTGATACACCATCCTTGCTCTTGACACCTTACCTCCATGAACTAATATATTCCTTCTTTTTCACAACTCCCAAATTATAAAAAAGAAAATAGCATGAAACACCAATTTTAACAAAGATTTACCAGGAGTATGTCACAATTAATTAATAACTTGAGTTAAATGTAACCCATTAAAATGAAAGCCTACGAAACCTCCAAATATTCCCATAAAAAATGTGCGACTGGAACATGTAAAAACACATGGGGAAACAGCTTCAGCACTAGGATGTACACAGCAACGATACCTAGAAGTAAATTGAATTTCCCACCTCTTTAAAGTATCATCTAATGGAAACTTGAATTTTCACAATCTCCACAGAAAGAAAGAAATTGTAAATGGGATACATTTAATCCAAATATGGTTGAATAAATTACTTGATACCTTCTTTTGCCTCACAAGCTGGAAAGCAGACCTCACCAAATATTTGTGTCGCGCCTTAACTATGCAAAACGCCTTGTCAACTGCATGAGAACTATCTGGAGGTCTAATATTCTGTAGTATATGTTCAGCAAAATCATTTGGAAGTAGCTCTTTAATGCGCCAAGGGCGGATCCATAATTTTGAGTTACCGGTGCCGCAATGCTTTGACGTAGACATGTAATTATATTGTCAAATAAGGGAAAACGTTTGGTCAGTTTGAGCAACGTTAAACTTTGATACGACTTCACTACAACATTATGCATATATATATCAATACATTCTAATTAAATCTGAAATTTGCGTGGCTAAAAGTTTAGCTATGATTAATTTTTCATGATGTTGTGTAGCTGAATTAGCTACAATTACATGTTTCATAGCTAAGAATAGTTATTTTCCATAAATTTTCTTGTGTTGTAGCTATTATAGTAGAACGTTTTACCATGAAAAATATGTTTATAGCAAATGATTTTATCATTAAACCATAAAAGACTAACTAAAACCTGTAATTACAAGGTATTATATTGTAAACAATCAGTGTTAGCTAATTTAAAGGTATGCCTATTAAGCTACATACTGCAGTTAAATACTAAATTCAAGTCAAATATCTTTTTCAAGAAACTATTTTAAATAATAATAATAATAATGTTAAAATATAATTTTAGACAATTAGTATCAACTACTTAATTTTAGTAAATGCCTTCTAAGCAACATAATATAATTAAAATTGTCAACAAAGATTAAGTTATAAGGGGTCGGTCGGTTGGGCTGCATAAGAGTTAATACCTGCACTAAATTCCTCACAATGTAATACAACGTTTGGTTTGTTTTGTAAAAGAGTATAGAAACCTGCACTAATATATACAGTTTTTGATTTGGATTTTTCTCTCTTTATGCATAATATCCGCATAAATTAATGAGGGGTAGAAGGTGGAATAAGTAATGTGGTATTAGCAATGCAGGTATTAAAATTTAAAATGACAAACTAACTCTAATAATAACAAGGATATTTTAAAATTTTATTTAAGGAGTAAATAAATATTTTATATTAAATTATAATATATTAGTGATTCAAGTCCTAAATGAAGCACTAACTAAATAATAAAATAATAATTAAAGTTATAAACACCGTAGCAAACAAGTTTCGAATTCAAGTCCTCCGCATTAAAACATTGTTCCCTTACCACTAGCACAATCCACCCATTTATTCCACCAGGTGCCACTATTAACATTTAACGTATGCTATATATATATATATAATATATATATATATATACCTATATATACACAGTGTCAACTGAAGCTACTGGGTGCCGTGGCACCCCCACCTAGGCACCTATATCCACCCATGTAATGCGCTGGTCATTCCAGCAGCCTTCTTCCATGACCTTATACACGCATACAACAGTGTAATCACATATAAATTCTCTTGAAACTGCATGAGACAATGCGTCAATTCCCGTCCAGTTATCAAGCTAGAAATATGAGTTGACTGCTTTCAATGCCATGGTATCTCATGTTCCAATGCATCTCTACTTTGTGATATTTTTTTCCACACATATGTCCCTTTTTTTCCATGGAACCAACACTGCATGCAACTTTTTTAAATACTTGTTGCTCATATAATCTCTCCACAAAGATTATTTGGCGCGAAAGTTCAACCGTAACTTCGAAAAGAGTTCCTTGGAGATATCATATAAGCTTCTAAAACCAACACTGTCTTTATTCAAAGTGATGACATAAAGCCTTCCAGGATACCCAGTGCATGACATCTTTACCCACAGAGTTAGTCTAGAAAAATTTAACTTATCGTATGAATCTGGGCAACTACCATCGAAGGAAGATCACAAGTAGATAAAAGATGGATAGGCATACTCTGAAGTATAGATGAAATCTAAGTAGTGTTGACACTCAATTTTACCCCTCCATTTTCGATAATTGTCTATATTTAATTTAAAGGTGCAATTTGACTGTTTGAACAACATATGCATTAGAAAGCATGTGTTTATTTGTGTTACTCTCTATTTATACGTTATATACTTGATTGTGATTATATCATGTAATTTGCATCATTTAGGCTATTTGTTAAATACAAGTCAAAATTGTGGCAATTTGTTCAATCTGCATAAATAACATTTAATAATTATTTGTAGATATTTATACGTGGTTAATTTAATTTGACACAATTTATTCTTACGTGTGCATTTGTTTCTTTTATATATAAGATATATAATATTTTTATATTTACACTCATTTCATTTGAAAGAAAATAGTTACACCGTACATTATCTTTTTTCTAAAATTACTCCATATATTATTCCTCCGCATCTCTCCTTCCTTCTGATAAGCAAAACACTTTTTCTTTTAAAGGGATTTCCCATATCTCCCTCAATTAAAAATTGGGATTCCTCAACGCCTTATTTGCTATTTTTTTAATACAAGTTCTGATTTTGTCTCAATCACCTTCCTAACATTGGGATATATACCCCAACAGCTCTCAAATTTTTTAACTATATATTAGCCCCTTCATTTTAAAATTCACATACAATATAAACACACGCACCACCAAAAAACAGTGGAAACACCATTGTAGAGGGATATAAACACACCACAAGAAAAGATCAAAGGCAGGGGGAGGGTTAATGATGAGAGTAGAATAGAAGTGAAAACAGAGGGTACGGGAGATCGGGGGTAGGGTGGCAGTGACACCATCGGAGAACTGGTCGGAGTCGCTCCCCTTCCCCATCTACGTTGTCGCCGGAAAAGTGAACAGCAGTCGTTCACCCTTCTCCTCGTTTTTCTGCTCGTCCCTGTTTCTTGTCCCTCGTTCATTTTGAGTAGTCGAATCATATTTGACTGTTTATTGTTTTTTTCAACGTTTCGTCCTAAGTTTCGATTTATCTTCTCTATGAATTGGTTGATCAGCACATCCCGTTCACTGCTTCTGGGTTTTCTTAATCAGTGATATTTTCCGCTATTTGTTAAGCTCTAGGATTCACCCATTACTGGAAATGGAGTGAGAAATGGGTTATGGTGATGGTTAAATTGATATCTGATTGGAAAGTTGTCACTGTTGGTGGTCTGGTCTCTTAAGCCTGTTTAGTTCTGTCACACCGTTATTGGAAATGGGATTAAGAAATGGCGGAAGAGTGAGGACTCAGAGTAGCAGCGACGGTGAGGCCTTTCCGAAAAATCCCTCACAAGTCGCTCATCTGCCATCCTGTTTGTTGCACGTTGTTGTTTCTTCGGCTTGTGGTTTTCCACAAGTGGGATCACTTGATTCTGTATCTCTGAAGGCTTATTTTCTAAGATTTTTGAAATCTTTGATTGTTATCTGTCTAATATCCTGAACGATTTTTGACACTATCCGGATTCGCGGCTAGGCCGTGCGAGCACCCGACTACCTCCCTTAGACCTGTCGGGCAAACCCTATTTACTGAATCGATATTGATGGCGTAGAATTATTTTAAAAACGAAATGAAGCTAACCTTAACAACACAAGCATAGACATATATACAAGTTGTGTGAATAATACTCTAACTACCCAAAATATACAGGTTTAGAGGTTTCCATATAAGATATCTAAAAAGTCCAAAAGATATATACATCTCCCAAAGGGAACAAAATAAAATAAACTATGATATCTACAACTCGCAGCCTCAATGAACAAGCTGGCTCACCGTGGACAGTTGAGAACATACTGCTTCTCAATCACGACGTGGCTTGCTGGGTCTTGGAGCAGAATTTGCCGAAACGAAAAGACATAACAAGAAACAAAGGAGTGATAAGTCATAACGACTCAATAAGCAAGGAATAACTAGCGGACTTAAGGGATAGGTACACTAGTCAGGGGAAAATAGAATCATAACAGCAAATCAACTAAGTCAATCACAAATAAATAATGCAACAAGTCCATACAGTTTACAAAACACACATAAAGATATGTAAGAATGTATCATGAAGCAATGGGGTCACATGTGCCAGAAACCTATCCCAGACGCGGGACTCTCATCGTCTACTAGGAGATATATGCTATAATAACCCTTCACTGGCGCGGGACTCTTATCGACTGCTAGGAAGTACATATCAAGCCCATAACTAGAGTACAATACTCCTATGCTCAGTGCAATTGCAATAACAAGTCATAACATGAGGAATACGATGCAAACCGAAAGCTTAGGAGTAGAAAGTATGCCTATCGGTAGCTACAAACGTAAGAAACATGTGGTAGAAATTCCACAAGGCCAAAGGCCATCAAAGAAATCGATATCATCACTTACCTCAATCCTGAGTCAAAATAGCTACTGAATGGTCTCCTTTCCTTTTTGATGCCTCTCAAAAATATTCCTTTTCTGAGCCAAAGAAATATATTCGTACTTATAAGTGCCTGAGGAAGAAGTAGCTAACCTTTATACATAAAAGAAAGAAAAATTACTGAGATACCCATGGGCTTAGCTAACCTTTAGACGTGTGTCCTCTGCACCCGATGACTTGTAAGGTAAGTCTAATCTCGCCAGCTGGACTAGTATCCCCGTAATCATAGGTGGCGTATTTTTACCCGCACAATTATGCAATTGAGAAAAGAGCTATATCATAACATGTCTGGAGCGTGCTTAGAACGTGCATATTCCCTCTGGTACATTAATAAGCAACATCAAGCTAATGAACACAATGTTGACATCATACAGTAACACCAAAGGAATACCAAGAAATATAGAGAGATGTTGGAACTAATCACTAAAATGTGGTGTAGAAGTAAATTCAATCCCCAATTCGTTGAATTCTCCATGCCATCTTTTGAACTCGACCCACCAATTCTCAAACTCAACTAGACCAGCAACAAAGATCCTCCACAAAGCCACAAGCTAGGCCTAGTGGGGATCCATAACATCCCCCTAATGAACTAATATTGGAAGTCTGTCAACGATGGGAATCAAAGACTCGACAACATCAACTAATCTACTTGTGGTCCTCAACAACCCACTCAACACTGGTTCAACCAGCAAGACAGTAATGGGCAGGATATTGGTGCGCGGGGCATCTTTGGAGGCCGGAGAAGAAGAAACTGAATCAATATAGAATTCAAATTTAACATTTGAATATGTTTCAACTGATAAAATTCGTTCTAATCATATGAATGTGATCAAGACGAACTGAACCAATAATTTATCCTCAAGACGAACTGAACTAATAATTTATCTCTTTTTCAACATAACCTTTGCTATTCAATAATTTAATTCTATTTCATAAGCAGCATCAATTAACTATCAAGTAAAACATATAGTGAAAGTGATTCATTTTAGGTCAAAAGCACGAAACAATAAAAATGTGAATTAACAACTTAATGAAAAATAGTACTAGTCCATAGCAGCGAGCAACAAACCACCGGCAACTTCCGGAGCAGCGGCGAGCACCAGAACAGTAGCGAGACTTGGAGTGAGCGATTGAGAAGCAATGAGAACTGAAGAAGAGGCGATTTTCGAAGAAGATCCAATTTCTGGAGAAGAGACGAGTGCTGGAGAAGTGGAAGGAGTCAATGAAATCGGAGGCCTAAAATGGACACCTAATAAGATGCTATAAATTATATTAATATTATTAGTGTATATTTTAATTACTTTAAAGTTTGCTCTTCTAATTCTTTGAGCGGAAAAGGTACAAACTAGTCTTTTTAAAAATTAATTTTTTTTAAATACTTTAATGGTTAAATAAACACAATTGATTCATAGAAATTAGTTAAAATTGTATGGTGACAATATTAGGTATGTGGTAACTAAATCTTCTTTTCAAGGTTTAAAAAAATAAAAGTTTTCTTAGTAGAACTTTGTTTATGTCACGACCCAATTTAGGGCCGTGACCGGCACTTAGGAAGTTCCTAAACAAGCCTTATCAATATATATTCTACAGAAAATCGGGCAGAATTTTCCCCTGTTTTAGGCCTATCCAAAATTTACCTGCTTTTAAATAAACAGAAAACCTAGCAAAAACAACCAATATTCTTACGCATTAATAAAAAAAATACCACGTTTGACTCCAAATACTACGACAATATCTAACAAGGTTGTAATAAGTTCATAAAGACCAGATACTCTCAAGACTAGCTTATAAATAAGTAATTCAACTGGTTACCCAACTGACTAAACGAATGACTGACAAATGACTAAATGGAGCGACTCTAAGAGGTTCAAAGAAGGACAATGATGAATAAATAAAGCTTCTTACCCACGCGAACTAATGCGGGGCTCACCAGGATTGCCAACTCGCGGCTCTAAGAATGGAAATCCTCGGCTACGGCACATGCTGTCTCTGGAAAAAAAATATAGCGAGGAGTCAGTCACAACTCAGTAAGCGATAACGCTTATCCACAACCGTTTCAACGGGGACAAGTCAAAAACATGCCAATATGCCTTATGCAGTTATATATCATATAAATAAATTGTCAATTTCAGAGTAACAAACAGTAACCAGTCTTTTCAAGAACTTATTGTTAACAATAATAAATATCAATTCAGTAGTGAATTCGGTAATACTATATCATATCAAGTAAATGGGTTTGGGAGATTTCCAAGAATGAACCATGTAATCGGTATAAATTCTTCCTTGAGGAAATCAGTAACGGGAAGCTAGTTCTACCTTCCCACTAGCAAGGACTGTAGTGATAATCCGGAATTTACAAGGGGCACCAGGTCTAATGTACCCGTCATTAGCTACGGGGTTCGTCAAATCTCATCCCAAAATACATATTTTTTTTCTATACAAAGTAAAGGACATTTCAAGTAACGGTACAATATTCCAAATAGCGGTAAAACTTGTCAAATAACAGTAAAAACATATCATGTAATGGTAAAATAATTCAAGTACATATCTCGGTACATATCTAATAAAAGGACTTGTCCCATGCAATTCAAATCATTCAGTAACACATTTATTTTAAAATCAAGTATAAACCATGCAAGTTATGGAAACACAAATTATGGCAATGTCATCACTCACAGTACAGATGCATGTAGCTTAAGCGTATCTTCTACGAGCAATCCAACACCTCGTCTGATCAATCTATAATCACATTCTATTGATCTCGTGTTAATTTCCTTGTTTAGGATAATTCAAAACTAATTAGAATACTCGATCCTCGAGGATGCCTGATTGGGATTCTATTCTTCAATTTAGTCAATTGTCATTGTCATCCCTTGTACAATCATTCAATTTGTTTATCTGCTAGTTCATATCTATGTAGAGGAATAAATTTTGATGCAGCCCAAATTGCATCGACACCTACGCTTGGTTTGGAAGTCGAGGCATGGATGATATGAGCTCGGGGACGACTTGAAGACAATGCATTGGAGCTCAATCAAAGAGGAAACGGAGCAGGAAACAGTGCAGGAAGCAGAGGAGCAAAACAGGGCAAGACAGGGTAGCACTTTCTGAGCTTACTGCCTGACGAAGAGGATTTGCTCTTCGAGATCGCGTGCACAACTTCGCGATCGCGAAGAGACTTTGTGTTGTCTTCGCCTTCGCGCCACACCTCGCGCGATTGCGCGCCTCAGCAGCCAAGTGCCTATGCGATCGCTATTCCATTCACGCGATCGCGAAGACCAGTGGAGTGGCAGCGACTAGAAACTTGGCAAATCTTGTAATGGGAAACTATAAATAGACCCCTTAGTCATTTATTGCATTTGAACCAACCTTGAATGTAGAATGATGAATTTCTTGAGTAAATCTCAATGATGAACCCGTGAGCGGGCATGATTTCACTTGGTGGATTCCAAGTTGAATATCAAAACCTCTTTGATCATTCTATTTGCGAGAGCTGAGTTTCTCTTGAGGGTAGTTGCATAGTATAGGTGATCCTTGACTTCACCCGGGGTGTATCGAGACAAGTTCCTCGGTGCTACTTAGGTAAACGTTTCAAGCCTCGTCTTGCTTTTTATCTCAATATCGTTATCGATATCGCCTATCTTGTTTTAGCTTCCGCATTATCGTATCGTTTGTAGCTTCCGCCTATTTTCCATTGCATCAACTTTTGACATGATAGAGTCAAATATAGAACGATCTAACACTCAACATTCCTACGTTGTAGTGCTTGCTAAAAGTTTACATAATTTGCATCCAATTAATAGTAAATTCATGATTGTGCTATATTAAATTAATCCTAATTTTTTCTTCTTATGTTATCATCACTGCTAGTTAATAAATTAATACTTATAGTAGGCTAAGTATTGAGTAAAAGAAGAAATTACTTATGGAAGGCAAAGCTTGATTTACTTTTGTTATCTTTTTTCTTCCCTGACTATTTTCTTCTAATTGCCCCAATGCTTTCTATGGCAGAAGCTTTGCTTTGTTACTGCCTATATGTTTTTATTGTTCCATAATCTGGTTGGCTTAAGCCCACTTTCCTTATTTCTCTCTTTTTTTTTTTGGAGGGGGAGGGGTCAAATGACTAGTATGCCCCTTTTAAATATAGGATATTACATTCTCTCCCCCTTAGGAAAATTTGGTCCCTGAATTTAAATCTAGTGCAGACCTGTAGATTGAAATAAGTGAGGATACTTGGCTCGCATATCATCTTCCTTTTCCCAAGTAGCTTCCCTTGCAGTATGGTTTTTCCACAAAACTTTTATGAACACAATTTCTTTTCTCCGTAACTTCCTTATTTGACTCTCAACTATGGCTATTGGTTCCTCCTCATAAGATAGTTTCTTATTAAGCTATATAGTCGGTGCCTCAAGCACATAAAAAGCGTCAGGTACATATTTTCGTAGCATGGACACATAAAATACAGGATGAATAAAAGATAACTCAGGAGGAAGAGCCAAATTGTAAGCAACAGCTCCAACTCGTTCAAGTATCTCATAGGGTCCTAAGAATCTCAGGCTCAACTTCCCTCTTTTCCCGAATCGTGTCACGCCTTTCATCGGGGAAACTCATAAGAACACATGATCCCCAACTACAAACTCCAGGTCCCTTTTCCTTTTATCTGCATAAGAATTTTGCCTGCTTTGAGCTGTGAGCAATCTCTGCCTAATCAACTGGACCATATCAATAGCTTCTTGTATCATGTTTGGTCCTAGTACCTTAACTTCACCGGCTACAAACCATCCAATTGGAGAACGACAATGCCTACAATATAATGCCTCATAAGGAGCCATCTGAATGCTTGCCTGATAGCTGTTATTACAAGCAGACTCAGCTAAAGGCAAGTAAGCATCCCAACTACCTCCAAAATCAATAATGCAAGCTCTCAACATGTCCTCCAATATCTATATGATACGTTCAGACTGACCGTCAGTCTAAGGATGGAATGCAGTGCTAAGGTCTACTCTAGTACCCAATTCTCTTTGAAAGGACCTCTAAAAGTGGGAAGTGAACTGTGATCCTCTGTCAGAGATAATGTACAGTGGAACTCCGTGGAGTCGGACAATTTCATTCATGTATAACTATGCATATCTCGCACCACTGTAAGTAGTTTTAACCAGCAAAAAGTGTGCTGACTTTGTAAGCCGATCAACAATCACCCATACTGAATCATAACCCTTAAGTGTACGAGGTAGCCCAGTCACGAGATCCATGGTAACTCTTTCCTATTTCCACTCTAGAGTCTCAGCCATTGTAGTAGTCCTGTGGGTCACTGGTGCTCAGCCTTAACCTGTTGACAATTCAAGCAACTAGCAACAAAGTTAGCAATATCTTTCTGCATACCTTCCCACCAATACAATTGCTTCAGGTCACTGTACATCTTAGTGGATCCAGGATGTATAGTGTATCTAGAATAGTGAGCTTTCTCAAGAATAACTCGTCTTAGCCCATCAATTTCTGGTACACATAACCGGTTACCTAGTCAGAGAACCCCATTACCATCAACAATCATATTCTTGCTCTTACCAGCTAGGACTTCATCTCGATATTTGCACAATCGTTCATCCTTGTACTGAGTGGCTTTAACACGTTCTACCAATGAAGACTTGGCTGGAACATAAGCCAATAAAGACCTGGAATTAGTCACATTGAGCCTGATACATGTACCTTCGAGCCTGTGGATGTCCTTGGCCAACTGTCTCTTTACATGAGCTATATGTGCCAAACTACCCATGGACTTTCTTCTTAATCCATCAGCCATAACATTGGCCTTTTCCGGATGATATAGAATAGTGCAATCATAGTCCTTAAGAAGTTCTATCCAGCGACGCTGCCGAATGTTCAGATCTCTCTGCTAAAAAATATATTTTAGGCTCTTGTGATTGGTATAAATTTCACATGTTTCTCCATATAAGTAGTGCCTCCAAATTTTCAGGGCAAATACCACTGCAGCCATATCCAGATCATGAGTGGGATAGTTTTGTTCATTTTTCTTCAACTGTCTCAAAACATAAGCTATCACACGACCATTTTGCATGAGAACACATCCTAATCCCACCCTCGAAGCATCACAAAACACCGTGAATCCTCCAAAACTGGATGGTAAGGCTAGAACTGGTGCGGTGGTCAAACATGTCTTTAGCTTCTGAAAACTCTGCTCACATTCATCTGTCTACTGAAACTTTGCACTTTTCTGTGTTTGCTTGGTCAATGGTGCTGCTATTCTAGAAAAGTCCTGCACAAAACACCTGTAGTAACCTGCTAAACCCAGAAAGTTGCGAATCTCTGTAGTAGTGGTGGGTCTGGGCCATTTCTGCATTGCTTCCATCTTTCTAGGATTTACCAGTATTCCATCCTTGGATACAACATGCCCAAGAAATGCTACAGAGTCTAGCAAAAATTCACACTTAGAGAACTTCGTATAAAGCTTATGTTCCCGCAATGTCTACAGTACAACTCTCAGATGAGCCTCGTGTTCTTCTTGACTATGAGAATAAACCAAGATATTGTCAATACAATGACAAATCTGTCCAGACACGGCTTGAACACCCTATTCATTAAATCCATGAATGTAGCTGGAGCATTAGTCAACCCGAAAGGCATCACAAGGAATTCATAATGCCCATACCGCGTTCTGAAAGTTGTCTTTGGAATATCTTTGTCACTGACTCTGAGCTGATGATAACCAGATCGAAGATCAATCTTTGAAAAATGGGCAGCTCTCTGCAACTGATCAAACAGATCATTGATACGAGGCAAAGGGTATTTATTACGTACCCTTACCTTGTTCAGCAGTCTGTAGTCAATGCACATTCTTAGGGACCCATCTTTCTTCTTTACAAATAGTACTGGTACACCCCCAAGGTGATACACTTGGCCTAATAAACCCCTTCTTCAATAACTCCTGCAATTGTTCCTTTAGCTCCCTCAAATTCGTTGGTGCCATACGATAGGAGGTATCGATATAGGCTGCATGTCAGGTGCTACATCAATGCTGAAATCTATATTCCGCACTGGAGGTAGCCCCGGTAAATCCTCAGGAAATACATCAATGAACTCTTGCACCATTGGTACCATTTCCATGCTAGGAGTCACGTCTCTCGTGTCTCTTACCATAGCCAAGAATGCCCAACACCCTTTCTTCAATAACTGTTGAGCCTTTACAAATGATATAACATTACACGTCTCTGGAATTTGATCCCCTTACATAATAAAACTGGGTTCATTAGGCATCTCGAACTTTACTACCTTCGCATGGAAATCGAGGGTAGCGTGGCAAGAAGATAACCAATCTATACCCATCAGTACGTCAAAATCAACCATATCAAGTACAATTAGATCAGCTAAGGTATCCCTACCCTCAACTCGAATCTTACAAGCACGGTACACATGCAACAAGCAAATAATCTCCCACAGGATTAGCAACTAGAAAAGAATCATTTTATATTTCTGGTAGTCTATCAAACCTCAAAGCAAAGAATGAGGACACATAGGAGTGGGTAGATCCTGGATCAAACAATGCAAGTGCATAAAGTGAGCAAACAGAAAGAATACCTGTAACCACAGCATTGGAGGCATGAGCATCCTGCCTAGTAAGTGTAAAAACTCTCGACTGGCCTCTACCAGCAGTCCCCTGTCCTCGATTACCCATGGCACGATCTCCAGTACCTCTACCTCTGTTACCTCTACCAGCAGTACCTATATTATTATGAGCAGTCTGCGTAGGTTTCGCTGCCTAAACAGAAGCCTAGCTAAACTCTCTCTGAGGATGAGGGCAATCCTTTATGTGATGTCTCAACTGGCCACACCGGAAGCACCCTCTAATCAGAACATGAAATGGACCCCAATGAAATCTACCACAAGTCTGACAAGCTGAATCACTGGCATATATCTGCCCAAAATTATGATGTCTAGATGATGATGGTAGTCCCTTAGCATTATCTTTGTAAGGAGGTGCTCTAAATGGCTGGCTGGGAAACCAAGTTTGTCCCTATCTGAAAACCTTGTCGCTGTACCTGATTCCCTGCTCTACGGTCTGTGCTAACTCCCTCAGTGAAAGATCCCCCAGTCTTAGCCTTCTTATGTGAATCTTTAGCTGCACGTGTTTCACGACCCCTATTTTCAATCTTTCTTGCAAGGTCGACTGCATCAGAGTAATTCAAATTTTTCATCTGTGGAGCCACTGCATTGAATAGATGATCAACCAACCCATCAACAAACCTCTGAACCCAAGATGCTTCATTAGACACTAGGTTAGGAGCATATCTGGCCAGCTTAGTAAACTTAATGTTATATGTCGATACATCCATATCTGGAGTCTGAACTGATCTCTCAAACTGCCTAGCATATTCCTTCCTCAGACTTTAAGGGAGAAAGCGATCCATGAACAACTTAGTAAACTCGTCCTATGTCAATCGTGTTGCTTCTACGGGCCTTTTTTAAAGTACAGTTTCATACCAAGTGTTAGTTGCATCCTCCAACTTGTATGATGTAAGTTCCACGGATCTCTCACTAGAACATCCAAGAGCACGCAATGCCTTAAGTGTCCCATCCAAGAAACTCTGAGGATCCTCTGTAGTGTCAGAACCCGTGAACCTTGGCGGTTTCAGTTTCAAGAACTCTGGTAAGGATACTTCTCTGTTACCAAAAATCTGAGTTTGTCTCTGGGCTTGAGTCTGTGTCTGAGCCTGAGTCTGTGTCTGAGTCTGTGTCTGTGTCTGTGTCTGAGCCTGAGTCTGTGTCTGAGTCTGAGCCTGAGTCTGTGTCTGTGTCTGAGCCTGAACCTATATAGGTGCCTGAGGTTGCGTTGGAGCAACGTTCTATTGTCTAGCCCTTTCCTGTCTAATCCATTCTGTCATTCAAGATATCAATGGACCTTTGCATAGCATTAAGTGCCTCAATAGTAGCATTCTCATATGATGGCGGAGGTAGATTATCCTCTATTTCAGGAGTAGGCTCTCTTGTAGCTCTTATGGTAGCACCTGCCCTCGTGGTGACAGCTTAGCCTTGTCCCTGAGTATTACTTCATTTCCTAGATGTGGTAGATGACGGCCTAGCAGCGGAGGAATTCGGAGTAGCTCGGGCCGCCTTTTTAGATCTTGTCTTACCATCTATCTGAGTAATAGAATAAATAACTTTAGATTTATCTATTTAGAAGTAGTCATCTCACACGTACGAAAGGAACAAGAAAGAAAGAAAGAAAGAAAGAAAGACACGAAATATTTTATTATGCCCTCGCAGAATAACAATTATGGGAATGGCCGGCTACATAACCATAATAGAGATTCTACTACTGACGTGTGCTCCATTAGTCACAGGAATAACCTAGGGCTCTGATACTATCTGTAATAGCCCAAGTCCACTAGTGAAACTGTCCGCTTTGGACCTGGGTCCTCACGGCTTTAAAATGCGTCACTAGGGTCTAAGGCCAGTTAGCTTATATTCTCTGCATCTCTCCTATGTTATGCCGATGTGGGACACTTAACCCTTAGCTTGGGTGTTACATACACCACCTCTTATGGACTCAGCATCCTCACTGAGGTTTGCCCTGCGTACCGGGATTCGCCTAGACTCACCATTGAGGTTTGTCATACCGAGATTTGCCTAGACTCAGCCCTGAACTCTGACCTACATCGACAAGGCTGACACGGAGTTGCTCTGATACCATCTGTAACAGCCCAAGCCCGCTAGTGATACTGTCCGCTTTGGGCCTGGGCTCTCACAGCTTTAAAACGCATCACTAGGGTCTAAGGCCAGTTAACTTATATACGCAGCATCTCTCCTATGTTATGCCAATGTGGGACACTTAACCCTTAGCTGGGGTGTTATAAATATTTTGTAACTTTAAATTAAACTACTCAAATTTTCATATTCATCAATGTGTGAAACAATCTTAGCTAGTCATTCGAGGATTTAGGACTCCAATTGATGGACCAGCAGTATTAAAAGCTCCATAAGGTCCATTAGGACCTGTCCGGAAAAAAAATTTAGCAGATTCGAACCTCGTTTATTAAGTTTTCGGAGAAGCTTTTCGTTGCGGTTGTTGGTAAAGCTTATAAGAGGTTTCTGAGCTCGATTTGAGTAAATAAGCTCCGAATCAAAATTCGAATGTTGTGTTAGGTTCGTATGGTCATTTGTGTCCTGTGGGAACTTTTGTAAGTGGATTCTGAGGTCATTCGGATAGTTTTCACTAGAATTTTGAAAGTTAAGAATCTGACCTCTTTTCGTGGGACCCATATCTTGTGTTCTGGGGATCCGATACGAGATCCGTCTTGGCGAATACATCACATAAGTGTTTTATAACTTGCATAAAATATTTGGGGTCAATCCGAGCTTCGTACAATCCTTTTTTGATCACAAACGTCGCAACAACTGTTGCTGGTGCAAAATTCCGCACTGTAGCATTTTTTCAAAGAGTATAGAAGTGTGAGTTAGTCATTTTATTCGAAAATTGATCCAAAGCAATTCTAAAAAGAAATAAGTGTAATTGAAGTGCTAATTTATTCCAATATCATTAGGTAACACCTTTTGATCTTCCAATTTCGTTATTTCCTGATTCCAAAGATAGAATTTCTCAAAACTGAATTAGAACCCAAAAAAATTATGAAATTGCAAAATTTGATGAAATTGAATTCGAAATGATATCATTGGTCTCATGGGATTATGCGGAGTCTAAAAATGTATAATTTATGGGCTTCAAGCTAAGCCCGGCCTAGGGGTATTTTGGTAATTTTCCTTCTTTTTTCGTGTAAAGGTTAGATATTCCTTCTTCTGGTACTTACGAGTGCAATAATATTTCTTTTGTTCAGAAAGTGATTATCCGGAGAAGCGTAAGAAGGGCAAAGAAATCGTCCAGTGAACCCAAGACTTGAGGTAAATGATTATATCCATCTTCTTGACTGCCTTTGGCCTTATGGATATTCTACCACGTATTTCTTACATGTGTAGCTACCGATAGGCGTACTTTATGCCTTAGATTTGGGTTTACATTGTATATCATATGTTATGACTTGTTATTGATTTTTTATTGAGCATAGGAGTAGTGTACTCCAGCTATGGATTTGATATGTACTTCTCGGCAGTCGATGAGAGTTTCGCACTGGTGAAGAGTTATTATTTCATATATCTCCTTGTAGTCGATGAGAGTCCCGCGCCGAAGATAAGTTTCGGGCACATGTGAACTCATTGCATCATGATACATTCATATCATATCTTTATATGTGTTTTGTGAGTTGTATGGACTTATTACATTGACCATCTATGAATGACTTATCTAATTGGCTTTAATGATTTCTATTTCCCTGGTTAGCGTATCTATTTTCGATGTCGCTAGTTACTCCTCACTTATTGAGTCCTTATGACTCACTCCCTCTTTGTTTCTTGTTGTGTCTTTTTGTTTCGGCAAATTCCGCTCCAGGACCCAGCCAGCAGCACGACTGAGCAGGGAGGACGTTTTCAGCAATCTGTGGTGGGCCAGCTTGTTCGTTGAGGCCACCAACTGTAGATACTATAGTTCTATCTTATTTTGTTGGTGCAAGGCAAACCCGAAGGTAAGCTCTACACGGAAAATGCGGAAGAAACGGCAAGAAATAAAAGATAGAAGCAAGACAAATCTTGCTTCGATTCAAAGAACGGCGAGGAACTAGTCTCGGGCTCGACGAATCGGAAGCAAAGAATCACCTATACTAAGAAAAAATCCTCAAGAAAGACAACGCTTCTTGCAAATTGAATGACCAAGAAGAAAATGTTCAAACGACTAACACCGATTGACACAAGTTCTTTAAAATCCCACGTCGGGGTTAGGCTCCATCGGAGATTCACAATAGCAACTGCTATGTTCAACATTCAACAATAACTAACTGCTTACAAATGAAATGTAATGGAATATTTATAGGCTATGTAAGGGTAAAACAGTAAATGGTCACAGGTGACCAATTAGAACAAGCCACGCAGGGCTGAGTAAATGCGTGTGTTCGGCAGCCTTGACTTCGATCCTTGGTTACTTGCTCGAACACATTTGTCATTGGGCGCTCACTTGACTTCGAACACAATTTTTGGTGTTTGGTTCTGTGCTGCTCGGCGCCAAGAGTTGGTGTTCGGTCACTTTGTCCTCGAGCTCAAATTCGAAGAGGTGGCCTTTTATTCGTGAGATCGGTCACTCATTCGGAGTAGTTGCATTCCTTCGGCCAAGCCAAGTGAATGTGGACATCGTACATCAGCTTGGCTTGGCTTCGTGTCATTAGCCTCGATGGATCAAACAGTTGATCAGCACGTGCTCGGGCTGCATCATCCTTCCCTTCTTAAGAAGATTTCGTCCTCGAAATCGAGCCCTCCTCATCCTCTGAAGTTTAACCTACAACACAAGGGACTAAGTCAGCAACATTAAAGGTGTTGGACACGTTATACTCACCAGGGAGGTCGATCACATAAGCATTGTTGTTGATCTTCCTCAGCACTTGGAATGGACCATCCCCTCGAGGAACCAACTTTCCTTTCCTTTGGTTCGGGAATCGTTCCTTTCGGAAGTGAACCCAAACCCAATCTCCCTTCTTTAATTCCAGCTTTTTACGCCCCTTGTTTTTCTTCGATGCAACTTTGGCATAAGCTTCCTCGAGGTTCTTCTTCACCTTTGCGTGTAACTCGATCAAGGCAATAGCTCGCCGATTACTTTCAAAATCAATAACAGAATCTCGAGGCAATGAGGTTAAATCAAGTGGAATTAAAGGGTTAAAACCATACACACATTCGAACGGGGTCATATTTGTCATTCGATGCACCGTTCGATTGTCTGCAAACTCCATCATAGGCAAACGATCTGCCCAGTTTCCGACCTTGCCTTTGGTCATTGCTCGAAGCAAAGATCCCAAGGTTCAGTTAACTACCTCGGTATGTCCATCAGTTTGAGGATGGTGAGACATCGAGAATAGTAATTTGGTGCCGAGGGCACCCCACAAACACTTCCAAAAATGACTCAAGAACTTTGAGTCTCGATCACTCACAATAGTACGAGGCACACCATGCAATTTCAACACATTAGAAATAAATAAAGTAGCTACATGTTGTGCATCATCACACTTTTTGCAAGGAATAAAGTGAGCCATTTTGGAAAAACGATCGACTACAACAAAAATGCTATCATGTCCACCCCCTGACCTTGGTAACCCACAAAGTCCATGGATATATCAACCCAAGGTCGATCAGGCACAGGCAGCGGGGTGTACAAACCATGAGGGTTTGACTTCGATTTAGCTTTCTTGCAAATGAGACAAGCGTTGCAAAGATTTTCCATATCTCGTCGCATTTTTTGGCCAATGGAATTGCTCGGTTAAAATACCAAGAGTTTTGTCGACACCGAAGTGTCCCATCAAGCCTCCGAACTGAGCTTCTCAAACTAAGAGCTCTCTCCATGATGACACTGGCACACAAACCCTCCCATTCTTGAAGAGGTAGCCATCATGCCACTGATATTTCTCAACCTTTCGGCCACTCAAGATTGCATCACGAATGCATTTCAGCTTGGAATCGTCTTCGTACATCAACTTGATTCTTTCAAATCCCATGAGCCTTGAGGCGAGAGTGGTCGCTAAAGTAAATTTTCTTGATAACGCATCGACCACGACATTGTCTTTTCCCTTTTTGTAATGAATTACATAAGGAAAACTTTCAATGAATTTAACCCATTTGGCATGCCTTCGGTTCAATTTCTCCTGGCCTCGATGATGTTTCAAAGATTCATGATCACTTTTAATCACAAACTCTTGAGGCCACAAATAACACTGCCAATGGGCGAGTGCTCGAACGAGGGCATACAATTGGTGCAAGCAAACCCGAAGGATTAGCTAAACACGAAAACACGAAAAATTAACAAGAAATAAAATATAGAAGCAAGACAAGACTTGCTTCGATTCGAAAGAACAGTGAGGAACTTGTCTCAAGCTCGATCGAATAAAGGTCAAGAATCACCTATACTAAGCAACAATCCTCAAGAAAGACAACTCTTCTTGCAAATTGAATGACCAAGAAGAAAATTTTCAAACGACTCACACCGATTGACACAAGTTCTTTAAAATCCCACGTCGGGGTTCGGCTCTATCGGAGACACTTTAATAGCAACTGATGTGTTTAAAATTCATCAAAGACTTCCTTCCCACAAATAAAATGTAAATGGAGTATTTATAGGCTATGCTAAGGATAAAATAGTAAATGGTCACAGATGACCAATAAAAACAAAGCCACGCAGGGCTGAATTAATGTATGTGTTCGGCAGCCTTGACTTCGGTGCTTGGTTGCTTGCTCGAACACATTTGTCATCGGGCGCTCACTTGACTTCGAACTCAATTTTTGGTGTTCGGTTCCTTTCTGCTCGGCGCCAAGAGTTGGTGTTCGATCACTTTATCCTCAGGCTCAAATTTGAAGATGTAGCCTTCGGTTCTTGAGCTAGGCCACTTAGCTTCGGAGTAGTTGCTTTCTTCCGGCCAAGCCAAGTGAATGTAGACATCGTGCAACAGCTTGGCTTGGCTTCGTGTCACTGGCTTTGGTGGATCGAACACTTGATCAGCACGTGTTCGGGCTGCATCATCCTCCCCTTCTTGAGAAGATTTCGTCCTCGAAATCGAGCCTTCTTCATCCTCCGAAGTTTGACCTATAACACAAGAAACTAAGTCAGCAACATTAAAGGTGTTGGACACGTTATACTCACCAGGGAGGTCGATCATATAAGCATTGTTATTGATCTTGCTCAGCACTTGGAATGGACCATCCCATCGAGGAACCAACTTTCCTTTCCTTTGGTTCGGGAATCGTTCCTTTCGGAAGTGAACCCAAACCCAATCTCCCTTCTTTAATTCCAGCTTTTTACGCCCCTTGTTTTTCTTCGTTGCAACCTTTGCATAAGCTTCCTCGAGGTTCTTCTTCACCTTTGCATGCAAATCGATCAAGGCAGTGGCTCGCCGAGTACCTTCAAAATCAATAACAGATTCTCGAGGCAATGGGGGTTAAATCAAGTGGAATTAAAGGATTAAAACCATACACACATTCGAACGGAGTCATATTGATCATTCGATGCACCGTTCGATTGTATGCAAACTCCATCATGGTAAAGCGATCAGCCCAGTTTCCGACCTTGCCTTTGGTCATTGCTCGAAGCAAAGATCCCAAGGTTCGGTTAACTACCTCGGTCTGTCCATCAGTCTGAGGATGGTGAGACATCGAGAATAGTAATTTGGTGCCGAGGGCACCCCACAAACATTTCCAAAAATGACTAAAGAATTTTGAGCCTCGATCACTCACAATAGTACGAGGCACACCATGCAATTTTAACACATTAGAAACAAACAAGGTAGCTACATGTTGTGCATCATCACACTTTTGGCAAGGAATAAAGTGAGCCATTTTTGAAAAACGGTCGACTACGACGAAGATGCTATCATGTCCACCCCCGACTTCAGTAACCCCAACACAAAATCCATGGATATATCAACCCAAGGTCGATTAGGCACAGGCAACGGGGTATACAAACCATGAGGGTTGGACTTCGATTTAGCCTTCTTGCAAACGAGACAAGCGTTGCAAAGCTTTTCCACATCTCGTCGCATTTTGGGCCAATGGAACTGCTCGGTTAAGATACCAAGAGTTTTGTCGACACCGAAGTGTCCCATCGGACCTCCGGAGTGAGCTTCTCGAACTAAGAGCTCTCTCCATGATGACACTGGCACATAAACCCTCCCATTTTTGAAGAGGTAGCCATTGTGCCACTGGTATATCCCCTTCGGCCACTCAAAATTGCGTCACGAACACATTTTAGCTTGGGATCGTCTTCGTACATCGACTTGATGCTTTCGAATCCCATGAGCCTTGAGGTGAGAGTGGTTGCTAAGGCAAATTTCCTTGATAGCGCATCGGCTACAACATTATCTTTTCCCTTTTTGTAATGAATTACATAGGGAAAAATTTCAATGAATTCTACCCACTTGGCATGCCTTCGGTTCAATTTCTCCCGACCTCGAAGATGTTTCAAAGATTCATGATCACTTTTAATCACAAACTCTCGAGGCCACAAATAATGCTGCCAATGGGCGAGTGCTCGAACGAGAGCATACAACGCCTTGACATACGTTGAGTAGTTCAAGGTTGCACCCTTAAGCTTTTCGCTAAAGTAAGCGATCGGCTTCGATTCTTGCATCAGCACTCTTCCGATCCCAACTCCAGATGCATCACACTCGACTTCGAATGCTTTTCCGAAGCTAGGGAGTTACAACAACGGGGCAGAACAAAGCCTCCGTTTCAACTCTTGGAAAGCCCTTTCTTGGGACTCTCTCCCACACAAATGGATGGTCTTTCTTAACCAGCTCGGTTAAAGGAGCTGCCACGGTGCTAAAGTCACGAACAAACCTTTGGTAAAAGCTAGCTAAGCCATGGAAGCTACGAACTTGTGATACCGAGGTTGGAGTTGGCCAATCTTTGATGGCTTCGACTTTTGACTCGTCCACTTCGACACCATTAGCACTGACAACGAATCCTAGAAAGACTTCTCTTCTCTAAGCTTATCAAGCACTAGCCTTAGGTGTTCGACATGTTCATCCACATTTTTACTATAAACTAGTATGTCATCGAAGTAAACGACAACAAACTTATTTAGAACGGTTTGAGCACATGGTTCATCAGTCGCATGAATGTGCTCGGTGCATTGAATAAGCCAAGAGGCATCACCAACCATTCATAGAGACCGAATTTGGTCTTGAATGCGGTTTTCAACTTGTCTTCGGGTTTTATTCAGATTTGGTGGTAACCGGACCTGAGGTCTATCTTCGAAAAGCATGAAAAACCACTTAACTCATCTAGCATGTCATCTAATCGAGGAATAGGATGACGATACTTTACCGTTATTTTGTTGACTGCTCGGCAATCAACGCACATTCGCCATGTTCCATCTTTCTTCGGGACAGTGATAACAGGAACGGCGCAAGGACTCAAGCTCTCTCGAACAAGGCCCTTGTTCAGCAACTCATCAACCTGCCTTTGGAGCTCTTTGGTGTCTTCGGGATTACACCGATATGCAGGTTTGTTGGGGATTTGAGACCCTGGTACGAAGTCAATTTGGTGCTTGATTCCTCTCAATGGAGGTAATCCACCTGGCATTTCTTCGGGAAACATGTCTCTGAAGTCCTGTAAAACACTTTGTATAGCGCTAGGCAAAGGGTTATCGTTACAAAAATCATCAATAGAGTTTAGAAAGATACCCCTGTGCACGAGGCAAATCATCATCTGATCGTTGTCGTTGCCTCGTAGACACTCACCCGGTTGCATGATTGCACAAATACTTCTTACTTCGGGCGGTGAGTTTGTGTCTTCAGTCCCAATTTTTGTTCCCATCGGAAGCTTAGCTTTGGCCGCTTCTTTCAATTCTTTCATCTGTTTATAGTCCTCGGTGACTTGTTTAGGAGATAAGGGTTTGAGTATGAAACTCATCCCTTCGAGCCTTGCAATGTAAGTGTTGGATCATCCATTGTGAACAACCGACCGATTATACTGCCATGGTCGACCCAATAGCAAAGACAAGCTTGTATCGGCACCACATCGAATATCATTTCATCTTGATATTCTCAAATTCTAAACTTGATCCACACTTGTTTGACAACCCTCAATTCTCAGCACTTATTCAACCATTGTAATTTGTAAGGGCGGGGATGTTTCAATGTAGGTAGTCCTATTTGTGAAACCAAGGTTTGGCTTACCACATTTGCATAACTACCTGAGTAAATGATCATCGAACACACCTTCCCCCTCACTCGACATCGGGCATGGAAAAGATTTTCTCTTTGGTTGTCCTCTTCTTCGAGAGTCATGCAGCTCAAATTCCTTCGAACCACAAGAAACATTTCTGGATGGTCAGCTTCGGCAGCTTCACGACCATCATCCTGTTCAGCTCGGTCAATCTCCTCGATAAATTCCTCTTCGGTGTCACTCACTTGCTCATGGACGGTTCCATCTTCGAGCAAAAGCATAACCTTGCGAGTTGGACACTCCTTTGCCATGTGACCATAACCTTTGCATTTATGACACTGAATATTTGAAGCACTAGGAGAGTTTAGTTGAACTTTACCTCCCACTTCTCTTGGCTGGTTAACGGTCACACCCCTTTCGAAGGGTTTCTTCGAATCTCGAACAGTGTTGGCACTTATTGGATTAGGACTCTTCCACTCTTTACCTCGGTTCAAAGGAGTTGAAGTAGTGACTCCTCGATACCGGTTTGCCTTATCGTCCTTCACCAATTTCTCAGCTTTGGTGGCAGCTTCGAATAGATCTTCCAACGTGTGGTACACGTGTAGCCTCAATTGAGATGACACATCCCGAGCTAAGCCATTTTTGAATCGAATAGTGGCTTGCTCTTCATCTTCTACCAGATCAAGATTCAATCGAACTCTTTCGAATTCATCATGATACTCTTGGACTGACTTGGACCCTTGCTTTAGCTCATAGAGCTTTTGTAATTGAGTTTGCCTATACTTAGCACTCCAATATTTAGCATCCATTGCTCTTTTCAACTGTGCCCAAGTAATGACTTCGGGATAGGCATTCTTTCGTCTATGCCTTTTGTCAGCTTCCACCATGTAGATGCATACGCTTCAAACGAAGCAATGGCATGGGCAGCTTACCTCTCTTCGGTCATCTCATTGGTTTCGAAGATTCGCTCCATTTTAAGCTTCCATTCAAGATATTCATCCGGATCACTAGTTCCTTTAAACGGTGGAATAGTGATCTTGACACTGCTCAGGTTTGAGTCTCGAACACCACGAACATATTCGGGATACTCATCATAGCGATCATCAGCCTCACGCTCAATATTTCAATCAACATTTGCGCCTCGGCCTCGACCTCGAAAGTTTCCATGTCCTCGGTGAGCTTGCCTTTGTTGAGCGAACGGCTGCTCATATTTCGGTTCGGCATCAGGAAATTCTCCTTCATCCACCTCTTCATCAATGACCTCAATTTGTCTTCGGGCCATTAGAAGTTGTACTCTTTCACTTCGGTGAATGCCCAAGTGTTGATTCTCAGCTTGGGGATTGCCCAAGTTTTGTTGTGTTTGGGGATTGCCCAAAACTTCCTTTCGAATTGCCTCGCTTTTCAACTGATGTTGTCGAATAAGCTCAGCATACAGCTCAGGTTTCATCGGAGTGGAGTTGCTAGTTCCAGCGCCGGACCCAGGTAAGGTCACAGACACACTTCCTTGCTCGAGTTGAGCTACTCGAGCACTCACTCCTCTTACTTCGGCACTGATGCCTTCTATCGCAGCCATGAGATCGGCTAACGACACTTCGAACTTCTCAATGCCTTTGCCATCGCCTCCATTCCCAGCCATGGTAGCTGCACAAATCAAAGACCAAACAAAATGTTAAGGTTAGAAATCACCTCACACACTCCCTCACCTTTGATGGGTGGCACTCGGGTCCACTCAATTTATGGGTTCGGTTTTGGTCACTCAAGAACTTGTAGCCAATGGCTTCCTCGGTTGATCAACTTCTCTCAGTTCCTTCGAATTTGACAAGCTACAATGTCTCCTTCGGGATGAGTGAATTGATACGACTCGATGGAACGGACGCTTTTTACTCTTGCGCTTCGGGAAGTCAAAAGAATTTTCTACAAAAGTTGGACTTTGGTCACCCCGCGCACGAGTTCCTATAAGCTCAAATGAGTTAGTACGACCTCGAGTAGGAAGAATTACTCAAAATATCCACTAACTAGATTTATCGAACACAAGAAAAGTGAAAACCTAGGAGAATCTACCCTCCGATTCCTCTTCGGAATCCCTTTCGAATACACCAACTCTTGTTCGTATGAGAGTGGTCCCTCCTTGGTACGGATAGGGTTTCACCTTATCCAATTCCCTTTTCTAGCCGACAACTTTTTCACCTGGGGTTTTGATCTTTACACTTTACCCCTTTCTTCTTCAATGGAACAGTGAAGTTTTGCTTCGGTGTACGGACAACGTTAACCTCGTTCACTGACCAAAATTTTAAACAGAATTTGCGTTGCTCATTCAACTCCGGTAACAACAACAACGGAGGAATTCAGTCCAAAGTTCTTTGAGCTAAGACTCAGCTCTTTCGTGTCGTACACTGTCACAACAGTAACAACTTTCCGGCGTATGGACACGATTTCAAATCATAGAACTTTGAAAATTTAAGCACAAACACACCCAAATCAATCAACAACCACCAGTCTTCATCGGTATCAACCAAACACACTGGGGTTCGAAATCAGTCACCACTAAGCTCAAAACAGTCCAAAGGTTTGTCGAGAAACCCTAGTCACAAATGTTGTACGTTGGGTGCTCAATTCAATCCTTGGACAATGGTGAACACAAACCAATGGTTATTTGATTCAAACAACCAACAAATCAACCAAAATTTTTGAATTTTTCTTTACACTTTTTTTTTTTTTTTGTAAACACCACAGAAACAACAATCAACAACAAGGAAGAAAGCTGAAACTGGAGACACAAGCACGAATAAACGAACAGGATTTGATGTAGTAAAAACAAGCTCAAACCTTGTTCTGATACCAAGATGGTGCAAGCAAACCTGAAGGATTAGCTAAACACGAAAATGCAGAAAATTAACAAGAAATAAAAGATAGAAGCAAGACAAGACTTGCTTCGATTCGAAAGAACAGTGAGGAACTTGTCTCAAGCTCGATCGAATGAAGGTCAAGAATTACCTATACTAAGCAACAATCCTCAAGAAAGACAACGCTTCTTGCAAATTGAATGACCAAGAAGAAAATGTTCAAATGACTCACACCGATTACCACAATGATGCAACCCAAAACGAGCGGAAGCTAAACACGATACAAATATGCGGAAGCGATAAAAACAAGATACGATATATCTAAGATATCGAGAAATTCAAGACTTTGAAGGCAAGAAATTAGAATAAAGAATCGAATTCAATTCACTAACGTTGATTGAATTCAAAAGGGAGAAGGGAAACTCAAACCTTACAATGGAATCAAACTAGGTGTCGATCTCCATAGATTCCAAGTCGAGACATACACGAAGCCTCGGGCTTCAACAAGAAGGGCTCGGCCTCTTCAAAGTTCTTTCTCAATTCTATCTTCTAAAATGACTAACTAATGAATGAAAGAGCTAATGTGCTATTTATACATTTACATTGATAAATGGACAAAATTGCCCTTGCAGCTGATTCTGGTTCGCTGCTAGACACTTCTTCTTCGCGATCGCGCAAGGCATCAAGCGATCGCGCAGAACACTCTTCAAAGAATCGCGATCGCGCAACATGGCTCGCGATCGCGCAAGACACCAGCTTCTTCAGCATCGCCTTCGCTCAGAACAAGACGCTGTCACGCAGAGCATTCCTGATGCGGGGCAAACTGGAGCCAAAGCGCCAACCATCAAGAGCCAAGATTGAGAGCACAAGGAGTACCGTCAAGGCCTCCGGAAGCAACTTGAAGATCATGGAATGGAGCCCCAAGGAAGGAGGAGCACATAGGCACCAAAGGAGAGGCTCGGGGGACACATTTTGAGGCATTTCAAGGAGCTTCAGGAAGAGGCGGAGCGCCTACACAAAGAGGCGGACCACCTAACTAAAGTCCAGAGGCTGGATCAGCATGAGGCGGGCGCCTCCCCACTTGAGGCGGGCGCCTCCCCCTGTTATGTTTTGACGGGATTTTGCGTAAACTTCCTATTTTGACCCTACGTGGTCTTTTATGTCTTAGCCCACTTTGGGGGCCTTTTAGTCATTTCGCAGGGGGTTAGGAAACATTATAAATACACCCCTTAGCCATTTCATTCATTAGCTATCTAGTTTTGAAGATAGAATTGAGAAGATAGAAAAGGCTTGGTCATTCTTGTTGAAGCGTTGACTTCATGTATCTCTTACGTTGAATCCATGGTGGATCACCGCTAGTGTGACTCCCGTTTAATGGATCAAGTCTCTCCTCCATTTTGAATCAATCTAATTGTTTAGTTTGATTCGTTCTTTCTTCTATTTCTATTCTCCCCTATCCCTATTTTCCTTCTATCGTGTTTACTTTGTTGCTTCTGTTACTTGTTATTCGCTTCCGAGATTTGACCCGTATCATCTTGGTATCAGAGCACGGATCGGGTGTTTTTCCTACAAACCCTCGATCCTTGTTCATCCTATCTTTACTTTATTATTATTGTTGTTTATGTTCTTGAGAAAAGAAGAAAAAACAAAAAAAAATTGAAAAGGTGAAAAATACAAAAAATTCATGTTGTGGATTGGATTCGATTACCCATTGATTGTTTGATATCGGGGATCGATCTATGATGTTTACCCGTTATTTTGGTACCCAAAACATATGATTTGAAGTTGAAACACAAGATTTGAAAATTTGAAACCCTTGAAAAATTTGAAAGTTTGAAACCCTAGTTTGAAATTGATGAACATGGTGAATTGATTGTTCTTGATTGGGGTTGGATAAAAATCATTGGGGTTTGATCTTTGTGATTGAAACAACATTTGGGTACCTTCGGATTGCTAAAACATCGTGTGATTTGTTGGATTTTTGGGTGTTAAAGTCGAAAAACACGTTGCTGAACTGTGCTGAAAATTGCAGTAGGCGGAGCGCCTAAATTCAGAGGCAGACCGCCTCTTTTTTAGCTCTCTGGATTTTTGGGAGGCGGACCGCCTACCCCCTGCTGAAATACACAGGGCGGCCGCCTACTCTGAAGAGGCAGAGGGCCTCAATTTCTGGATGTAGGGCCTCAATTTCTAGGCGGAGGGCCTCACACCTGAAGCCTTTTGGGATAGTTTATCCTAGGTTCTCTTGTTTCCTTGCTTCCATATCATCTAATTAGTGCTTCTCTAAGTAACATTCCTACTTAGTTGGTACTAGTCTTTGATCCTTTAGGGTGTTGTGTGTCTTGAAGTCTTTACTTAAAGTCATAGAACTTGCTTGCTTCAAGTGCGCATTTAAATAGCTTCCGTACATCGAGTCACTTAAACTCTATTCCGAACCATTACTTGGGTGCATTAGTTGATTGATCTTGCCATTGTGATTACTAAGAGACAAGAAGGTGTTGAGTGGAAAAAGGCTTGAGTGGTGAGAACAATAGAGTGTGGTCACAAAAGCCAACGACCTTGAGTGTATACACGAGTGGAAAGAAAATTGAGTGACATCTTTTGAGTGATACACGTGAGAGAGTGAATTTGTGAGGTCCTTAACTCTTTGGTTACAACTATGGCTTCGGATGATGATTGTGGAGGGTATGACTCATGCGGAGATGATGGAGACTATGGTTCCTATGGTGATGATGATGGGTATTGCTATGACGATTCGGGAAACCAAGGCTCATATGATGAAGAAGCGGGTCACTATGTTGATTATGAAGATGAAGAAGACTATGGGGCTTGCGAAAACGAATGTGAAGAATCTTATGCTCCAAGTCAAGATTATGAAGATAGTGACGCTTCAAGGTATGATGATCCTACTTATTCTTCTTGTGATGAATTTGAGCATGATGATAGTGACGAAGAGAGAATTGATGATGAGGTTGATTATGAGAATTGCTCATTTTCATCTTCTCTTGATGTTTCTTGTGGTGTGCAAGGGAGTAGTAGAGGTCCTTCCATTAGTATGGGAGGAGGTGGTGGTTGTTCCATGGGAAATGGGAGGTTTGCATCTTCTAGTTCCTATGTGAAGGGTGGAAGGAGAAATGGTATTGCTCTTACCGTTACGGGGGTGCATTGCTCAAGTAGTAGTGGTAGGAGTGGTGTTATAGGTTATGGAACCAAGGCGAGAGGCAATTATGGGTTCCATAGCGGTATTCCTTCCCCGACTTTCAACAACACTTCTAATATTGGAAGAATGACGGGAAGTGGAGGTGATAAGGGGAAAAACACGCGGAAACAACAAACGATACGAAAATGCGGAAACTAAAACAAGATAGGCGATATCGATGACGATATCGAGATATAAAGCAAGACGAGGCTTGAAACGTTTACCTAAGTAGCACCGAGGAACTTGTCTCGATACACCCCGGGTGAAGTCAAGGATCACCTATACTACGCAACTACCCTCAAGAGGCACTCGGCTCTTGCAAATAGAATGATCAAAGAGGTTACGATGTTCAACTTGGAATCCACCAAGTGAAATCATGCCCGCTCACGGGTTCTTCATTGAGAATCACTCAAGAAATACATCATTCTATATTCAAAGTTGTGTAATGAAATGAAATGGCTAAGTGTTCTATTTATAGGACTTTCTAAGCCTAAAGTGAAATGACTAAAATAGCCCTCAACTAAGTTAAAACAATATACAACACTTGAGGGCAAAATAGGAAGTTCACAACAAAAATCAAGTCTTCAGCATTGTGGGGCGGAGCGCCCAAAAAGGGGGCGGAGCGCCTTGCTTTGGTCTTCCTTGGGCAACCCATTTGGGTGGGCGGAGTGCCCAGTTTGGGCAGCCTTTGGGCGGACCGCCTAGGGGTTTGGGCGGACCGCCTGAATCCCTGGGAGGTGCGCCTGAGAGCTTCTCCGCTTGTTGCTTCTCCGGATCGCTCCCAAAGCCCTCGGTGATAAGGATCAAAATCAAATACGCGGAAAGTAAAGATAGGAGCGAGACACTACTCGAACTCCCTACGAAGTAACCACGGAGAACTTGTTCCGTGATGCCCTCGTATCGGCGTCAAGGAGGACCTACGCTATGCAACTACCCTCGAGTCACACTTGGGACTCGCAAATAGAATGATCGGATTTTTGGTTCAAGACTCAACTAGGTTCCACTAGTGAATTCAAGCAACCAAGACAAAGGGTTCTCCAAACAAGAGATAGTTTCTTTTCATCATTCATAAAATTCAAGGTAAGCTAAGGTTTGAATAGGTTTGTGAAGTATTTATAGACTTCACTTACACGTAATGAAAGCTCAAAAATACCCCCAAAGTGGGTTAAAACAATAAAGGCCTCATAGGGCTATAGTTGTCCAAATATAGCAAATAAACTAGGAATCCCGCAACCTTCAGCACACTAGGCACCCCAAGTAGGCGCCCAGCCTTCTAGGAGTAGGCGCTCAGCCTAGTTGAAGCAGGCGCCCCAGCCTTCTAGGGAGTAGGCGGTCCGCCTGTCCTGAGTCCTCTGTAGAGGCGGCTCCGCCTGGTTGGAGATCCAGAGAGTGATCAAAAACTAGGCGGCCGGCCTAGTTGAGTAGGCGGTCCGCCTGTTCCTGTGGCCTCTTGAGTTGCTTCCAAACATGCTCCGGATGCCTCTCCAAGTGTACTAGAAGGTCCTCCATCCATGGCACACAAAAGCATGGTCTTCAAGTCGCTCTTGGGGCCTTCTTCCATGCCCTTCCATATCAAGTGAAGATGGGTATCTTGGATCAACTTGGCTTGACTCCGAGTGAAAGGTCTTGAGGGGGTTTGGGTCTTATCACTCGGCTTCCTGTCCTTTGCATCCTTCAAGCTTGGCACTCGTTGATTGGCATCTTAGCTCGATTTGCCCCGCATCAGGAGGTTATTATAGTGGTGTTGCCACTAGTGGAGGGATAAAGAGAACCCAACTTGGGGGTGATGGTTTCCTTGGACTTGATCCTATACAAGACATGTGTGAATGTAGGTTCATTTTTGAGGTGAATGGTAGTGGAGGATGCTTGCTCAAGATTAGTGAAGCCTATGCTAATTTTGTTAATGTCTCTTGGGTTAATAGACTAAAGATACCATGCTACAAATTGAAATATCCTTATGAGTATCAAGGTGTTTGGATTACTAGTGAAGCTCGGGTACTCATATCTCATGGGAGTTACAAGGAATATGTTTGGTGTGATGTGTGTCCCATGGAGCATTATGGTGTTTGGCTAGGACAACCGTGGTTGCAAGGTAAGAGGGTGCGGTATGATATTGTGAAGGATGTGTACAAAGTGAGCAAGGGGCAAAGAACTTATGACATTGAACCTTGTCGGGAAAAGTTTAAGTTCTATCCTAGTACATTTTCTTGGCCTATGCAAAAGGGAAAGGAGCAAGTATCTCAATCCAAGGATGCAAGAAAGCAAACAAGAAGTCCTACAATCACAAACAATGGTGGGACTAGTGCAAGAAAAGAGTTGACAATTGTCAACAAGGTGAACCCCAAGCCACAAGCTCCAAAGCCAAGTTGTTCACCAACAAAGAAGAAAGAGACCCCAAGTGATGAGTCTCTTAGTCCTAGATTTCGGGTTGATGTTAAAAGTCCTACTCCGGCTATGGGTATTCTTGGGCCTCGTCCTAATTCACCCGAATTTGAGAGACAAAAGATTGAGAGGAGTAAGGGAGTGACCGGTGACATTCCTCGAGTGGAAAAAGGAGAGGACGTGTTGAGTGATGTGAGTGGGATGTCACCACCCGAATCTACACCAAACCGTGAAAAGAACATGAGGGAAAAGAAAGAGGGAAAAAGAATCATTGAGAGTGAGGACACCCCTTATTCTAACCTTAACCCTTTATCCTTTTCTTCTACTTGTGTTAGCTCTTGTGTAGGTACTCTTGGAGGCAAACCGATGGAGCCTCAATCATGTCCCAAGAAGGATGGACAAGGTGAAGAAAATCTTCAATGTGAGCTTCAAGGTGAAGAAATAATTCAAGACACTTCAAGTACATTGAGTGAGCAAGATGGCCACTTAAAGGTATGTGAAAGTTCTTCCCTTGAGCATGTTACTTCCTTGTCATGTGTTAGTATTTGTGAAGGTTCTATACTAGTTGATGAGTTATGTGACTATAATGTGTTTGCAACTAGTGTAGAGTCGGTTGGTCAACTTGTGAGTGATTGTGAACCACTAGTTGAGAGGGATGATAAGCCACATCATGATGTGAGCTCGGTTTTCATTAAACCTCTCATTAGTGAAGAATGTGTAGTTGACCCTATTTTTGATCCTTGTTATGACACTCCACCTATATTTGATAAAGGGGAAGATGAGTTGAATGAATACCCTATCCTCTCCCTTGATGAACTGCTTGATAATGGTGGGCCTATGTGTTGTAGTGAGGTTGGTAGTGACCTTGAGGAGTCCCTAGTGAATGAGATGGATCGAATTGTTTTTAATGACTCCTCGGGTGAGAGTGAAGAACCTAGTCTTGATACCATGTTTTTGGGTGACCATGAATTTGAGGTGCATGCTTTTACATTTCCATTGTGTGAAAATGATCTCATTTGTGGTAGCGAATTGTATCGGACTAGGATTGCTAATAGAATAGAACCTCCATGGTTTGAAAGGTTGGACTCTATCGAGGATCCATTGTTTGGAACTCCAAGTAGGATGAGTGGTCTTGATATTGGTTATGTTGAACCATCTTCTAGTAGTCCTAACCTTCATTGTGTGGACTATGATGATGAAGGACCTAGTTTAGAGACCTTCCTTTGGAGTTTGCGTAGTGAGGGAGATTGTCTTGGAGTTGGATTTGGGGGCGAGGAAGTCACTCTTTTGGTGTGTGTAAGAGTACTTCCAAGAAGGGGAGTGGAGTATTTGATGTTAGTTGCCAATTGAACTATTTTGTTTACTCCACTCCACATGTTGATCACACCTTGGGTGTTGAGCATGCCAAAGCCGATGTGTTACATTGTGATAATATTGTTTTGAAGGCTTGCTGTGCTGCTCAAAAGCTTAGGGGTCATAGGGATTGCTATATCTTGCATGTTCCATGTCCTATTGATCTCTTTTCTTGTTCTTGTGATGGGTGCACCTTCTTTATAAGTCAAGTACTTGTCATTTTCTTGGGAGACATGAGCTTTTTCATTGGTATTGATGCTTGGCTCTATCACAAGAGTGTGTTTTCCCACACTTTTAGCACTAACCTACTCTTGTAGTGGGAAGCTTTGTTTGTACTTGTTTTGAATGTAGGCTTGATGGTTTGATTTCAAGGACGAAATCCTTTCAAGAAGGGGAGGATGATGCGGGGCAAATTGGAGCCAAAGCGCCAACCATCAAGAGCCAAGCTTGAGAGCACAAGGAGTACCGTCAAGGCCTCCAGAAGCAACTTGAAGATCATGGAATGGAGCCCCAAGGAAGGAGGAGCACATAGGCACTAAAGGAGAGGCTCGGGGGACACATTTTGAGGCATTTCAAGGAGCTTCAGGAAGAGGCCGAGCGCCTACACAAAGAGGCGGACCGCCTAACAAAAGTTCAGAGGCTGGAGCAGCATGAGGCGGGCGCCTCCCCACTTGAGACGGGCGCCTCCCCCTGTTATGTTTTGACGGGATTTTGCGTAAACTTCCTATTTTGACCTTACGTGGTCTTTTATGTCTTAGCCCACTTTGGGGGCCTTTTAGTCATTTCGCAAGGGGTTAGGAAACATTATAAATACACCCCTTAGCAATTTCATTCATTAGCTAGCTAGTTTTGAAGATAGAATAGGCTTGGCCATTCTTGTTGAAGTGTTGACTTTATGTATCTCTTACGTTGAATCCATGGTGGATCACCGCTAGTGTGACTCCCGTTTAATGGTTCAAGTCTCTCCTCCCTTTTGAATCAATCTAATTGTTTAGTTTGATTCGTTCTTTCTTCTATTTCTATTCTCCCCCATCCATATTTTCCTTCTATCGTGTTTACTTTGTTGCTTCCGTTACTTGTTATTCGCTTCTGTGATTTGAACCGTATCAATTCCACTCCTCTTCGCGATCGTGCAGGCATGGTCGCGATCGCGAAGAACATTTGTTCTTCGGCAGGCAGTGAGCTCCCAGTGTGCTCCCCTGTTTTGCCCTGTTTTGAGCTGCCCTGTTTCCTCCGTCCTCGGCGCTCCAATGCATGATCTTCAAGACGTTTCCGGAGGCCTTGACTCGTATCCCTTGTGCTCTCGAGCTTGGCTTTTGATGGTTGGGAACTACGCCATTTTATATTGCATCATCCTCCCCTTCTTGAAAGGATTTCGTCCTCGAAATCGAACCATCAAAACCTACAATCAAAGCAAGCACAACCAAAACTTCCTACTTCACAAGTAGGTTAGTTTAACAAGAATAAGTGCAAGTGGTGTGGAAAACACACTCTTGTGATAGAGCCAAGCATCAATGCCAATTAAAACGCTTATGTCCCCAAAAGAGAAAAAATTCTTGGCTCGACAAGAACAAGCACTCATTTTCAAAACGAGCAAAGAGATCAAAGTCATGCAACATGTAGCAATCAAATGTCCTATGACCCCTGAGCTTACTATCAACACACCAAGCCTTCAAATCAATTTTATCACAAAGTGACACATCGGCTTTGGCATGCTCAACACTCAAGGTGTGCTCAACATAGGGAACGGAGTAAGTGAAATAGTTCAATTCACAACTAACATCGACTACTCCACTCCCCTTCTTAGAAGCGCTCTTACACACACCGAGAGGTACCTCCTCACCTCCAACGTCACCTCCAAGAAAATCCTCCTCATTAGACAAACTCCAAAGGAAGGTCTCCAATATAGGTTCTTCATCATTATAGTCGACACAACGAAGGCTAGGACTACTAGAAGATAGGTCAACGTGACCACTCTCCTCACTTGGAGTTCCAAACAATGGATCATCCATAGAGCCTAACTTGACAAACCATGGAGGTTCGATTTTACCACCAACCCTAGTCCGATACAATTCACCACCACAAATGAGATTGCCTTCAAACATTAGAAATGTAAAAGCATGCGCCTCAAATTCATGGTCACACAAGAGCATAGTATCAAGACTAGGTCCTTCACTCTCACTTGAGGAGTCATCGAAAATAAATCGATCCATCTCACACTCTAGAGACTCCTCACTACGACACAAGATACCACCGCTAGCAAGTAAGCAATCAAAGGGAAGAATGGGATAATCATGCAATTCATCTTCACCTTTATCAAATATGGGTGGGGTGTCATAACAAGGCTCACACACAAGGTCAACTTCAACACTTTCACTAAAGAGAGGTTCAATGAAAACCGAGCTCACATCATGATGTGGCTTTTCAACCCTCTCAACTAGTGGTTCATTTTCACAAACAAGTTGACCCAAAGTCTCTACACTAGTTGCAAACACATTATAGTCATGCAAATCATCAACTGGCATAGAGTTTTCACAATCAATGCCATAAGACAAGGAAGTTTCATGCTCAGGGGAGGAAGAACTATCACATACCTTTGAAGTGTCATGATTGTCTCCACCTTGTAGCTCACATTCGGCATCTCCTTCACCTTGTCTCTCCATCTCGGAACATGGTTGAAGCTCCATTGGTTTGCCTCTAAGAATCCCTACACAAGAATTCAAACACATAGAAGAAAAAGATAAAGGGTTAAGATTAGAATAAGGGGTGTCCTCACTCTCAATTTTTCCTTTTCCCTCTTTCTTTTCCCTCATTTTTTTCCAAGGTCGGGTGTAGATTCGGGTGGTGACAACCCACTCACATCACTCAACACAACCTCTGCTTTTTCCACTCGAGAGTTGTCACCGGTCGCTCCCTTGCTCCTCTCTATCTTATGTCTCTCAAATTCGGGTGAATTGGGGCGAGGCCCAAGAATACCCATAGCCGGAGTAGGTGGACTTTTCACGTCAACCCGGAATCTAGGACTAGGAGACTCATCACTTGATGTCTCCTTTTTCTTTGTTGGTGAACCACTCGGCTTTGGAAGTGGATTCGGGCTCACCTTGTTGACATTTGCCAACTCTTTTGTAGCATTAGTCCCACCATTGCTTGTGTTTGTAGGACTTCTTGTTTGCACATTGTTGCCCATGGAATGAAGTTCTCGATCCTTGCTCCTTTGCCTAGCCAAAGAAGGTGCATTAGTAGGCACTTGGATCTTCGCCCGTTAAGGCACAAAGTCATAAACTCTTTGCCCTACGCCCACAAGATACGCATCCTTCACCACACTATATTGCACCCTCTTCCCCTCCAACCACGGCTCACCTATCCACACATCAACATGACGCATGGGATACACATCACACCACACATAGCATTTATAATTCCTATGAGATATGAGTACCCGAGCCTCCTTAGAAACCCACACTCCATCATACTCATAAGGATGTTCTAGCTAATGGCATGGTATCCTAAGCCTATCAACCAAAGAGGTGCTAATACAATTGGCATCGGTATCACCAATCTTGAGCAAGTATCCTCCAATACCATCTACCTCAACAACGAACCTACATCTACCCAAGTCTTGTACATTGGCATCCAAATAAGAACTTGGACGCCTACAAGTGTCAACACCAACAACTTGGGTCTTCCTTATCCCTCCACTAGTGGCAACACCACTAGAACAATCTCCACTTCCCGTCACTCTCCCAACATTAGAAATATTGTTGGAAGTCGAGGAAAGAACCTTGCCATGGAACCCATATGTGCCTCTCGCCTTGGTTCCATAGCCCATAGTACTACTCCTACTACAACCATCCATGCCCCTCACGGCATACAACCCTTTTGTAGCAAAAGCAACACCATCTATCACACCAACCTCCACATGGGAATTAGAAGCATTAGGTCGCTTAGCGTACCTAGAGGATGCAAGCTTCTTCTTTCCCACGGAACAACCACCACCACCTCCCATACTAATGGAAGGTCCTCTACTACTCCCATGTACATCGTTAGCAGCACTAAGAGAAGATGCATAAGAATAACCCATATGCTCAACATCATCATCAACTCTAGCTATGTCACTATCATCAATATCAAAGTCTTCACAAGAAGAGTAAGTAGGGTCATCATACCTTGAAATGTCACCATTTTCGATTTCTTGACTAGAAGCATAAGCATCAACACATTCTTCATCAATCTCACGATCATCATAGTGAACCGCTTCATCAACATAGGAGCCATGGTTTCCATCATCATAGTAATGGCCATCATCACCCTCGTAGGAACCATAGTCTCCATCATCACCGTACGAGTCATCGCAACTCGCATCATCCCCACATGAGCCATAATCCCCACGTTCAACATCCGACATTGTTGCAACACCAAAGAACAATACCTCCCAAAAGTCACTCCCTCACGTGTATCACTCAATATATGTACACTCAAGAGCGAGGCCTTATCAACTTGGGAACCAAGGTAATCACAACTAGCATGTCCAAGTTAAAGTTCGAAATGGAATTAATGAGACTCGATGTACGGACGGCTATTTAAAGTGCGCACTTGAGGCCAAAAGGAGTTCTACGACTCTTCTTTGAATTCTAGTCTCCTCTACGCACGAATACCCTAATATGCTAAAGGATTAGTGTCTTTCAAGTAGGCCAATTACCTTAGAAACACTAACCAAGAGGTATGGTAGAAAACGGGACACAAAAGATTTGACTCGAGTTGGCACCAAACGAATTCGGAATTGGATGAAATTTCGTTTGTGATCTAGAAACGCATCATATTTAAGAACTAATTGGAGTCATGATGTTTGGAAACTGTTCGGAAGCCGTTGCGAACGTTCTGTACCAAAACTGGAAATCTGGAAAATTGTTTCTTCTTCGCTATCGCGTGCGACACAGCGCTATCACGAAGAATAAATTTTCAAAAATTTAATTTTTCTCTTTGTTGTCGGAGCTTATCTCTTCGCGATCGCGAAGGATTAATTTTTCCCCTGCGCTATCGCGCAAGTCTGCAGTGCAGAACCAGAATTCCGACTGCAACTTCAGCTTTTGGCACACAAAATCACCCTGATTCGACTTTTACTCAGTTCCAACGATACCCAATGGTGTTTTCAACTATAACAACCAATTCCCAATGGTCTTAAACATCTAACAAACAACAACAAAGCTTCGATTCAAGTTTGAAGCGTTTTCAAGAAATTTTCAACTTTTGGATTTGATTTTCGAGATTTTGAATCGTAACAAAAAAACACGAGATATGGGTATCAAAACGACGGGAATGAAATAAGGAACAAACCCCAATACTTTTTAACACCTGGGGATTTGATTCCAACCCAATCAACCAAAATTTTTTTCAACTTTTCTAGTTTTTCTATTTTTTTGTTTTTCTTCAAATTTCAAGAACAAACAACACAATCACAAAAATGATAAGAACAAGACCGAGGATTCGTAAGAACGAAGCCTAGCCGTGCTCTGATACCAACTGATGCAACCCAAAACAAGCGGAAGCTAAACACGATACAAATATGCGGAAGCGATAAAAACAAGATACGATATATCTAAGATATTGAGAAATTCAAGACTTTGAAGGCAAGAAATTAGAAGAAAGATTCGAATTCAATTCACTAACGTTGATTGAATTCAAAAGGGAGAAGGGAAACTCGAACCTTACAATGGAATCAAACTAGATGTCGATCTCCATAGGTTCCAAGTCGAGACATACACGAAGCCTCGGGCTTCAACAAGAAGGGCTCGGCCTCTTCAATGTTCTCTCTCAATTCTATCTTCTAAAATGACTAACTAATGAATGAAAGAGCTAATGTGCTATTTATACATTTACATTGATAAATGGACAAAATTGCCCTTGCAGCTGATTCTGGTTCGCTGCTAGACACTTCCTCTTCGCGATCGTGCAAAGCATCAAGCGATCGCGCAGAACACTCTTCAAAGCATCGCGATCGCGCAACATGGCTCGCGATCACGCAAGACACCAGCTTCTTCAGCATCGCCTTCGCGCAGGACAAGACGCTGTCGCGCAGAGTATTCCACTCCTCTTCGCGATCGCCCAGGCATGGTCACGATCGCGAAGAACATTTGTTCTTCGGCAGGCAGTGAGCTCCCAGTGTGCTCCCCTATTTTGCCCTGTTTTGGGCTGCCCTGTTTCCTGCCCTGTTTCCTCCGTCCTCGACGCTCCAATGCATGATCTTCAAGACGTTTCCGGAGGCCTTGACTCGTATCCCTTGTGCTCTCGAGCTTGGTTTTTGATGGTTAGGAACTACGCCATTTTATATTGCATCACACAAGTTCTTTAAAATCCCACGTCGGGGTTCGGCTCCATCGGAGACACTTTAATAGCAATTGCTATGTTTAAAATTCATCAAAGATTTCCTTCCCACAAATGAAATGTAAATGGAGTATTTATAGGCTATGCTATGGATAAAATAGTAAATGATCACAGGTGACCAATAAAAACAAAGCCACGCAGGGCTGAGTTAATGTATGTGTTCGGCAACCTTGACTTCGGTGCTTGGTTGCTTGCTCGAACACATTTGTCATCGGTCGCTCACTTGACTTCGAACTATATTTGTAGTGTTCGATTCCTAGCTGCTCGGTGCCAGGAGTTGGTGTTCGGTCACTTTATCCTCAGTAGGGGTGGGCACAAAACCGAAAAAATTAAAATACCGAACCGAACCGAACCGAATTAGTTTGGAACTTTGATTTTTCGGTTCAGGTTCTGATGCAGCCCGAACACATGCTGATCAAGTGTTCGATCCACCGAGGAGACCGATGACAAGAAGCCAAGCCAAGCTGCTGCACGATGTGCACATTCACTTAGCCTGGCCGAAGGAAAACAATTGCTCCGAAGCTGAGTGGCCGAGCTCAAGAACCGAAGGCGTTGTCTTCAGATTTGAGCCCGAAGGCAAAGTGACCGAAGACAATGAGCTCGAGGACAAGTGAGCGTCCGAGGACAATGAGTTAGAGCAAGCAACCGAGCACCGAAGTCAAGTCTGCCGAACACAAACTTGTCTCAGCCCTGCGTGGCTTGTTTTTATTAGTCACTTGTGACTATTTACTATTCAGCCCTAAGCATAGCCTATAAATACTTCATTTTACTTCATTGTAAAGCATATACAGTTTTGAGTTTATGAACAACATAGCAAGTGCTATTGTGAGTCTCCGATGGAGCCGAACCCCGACGTGGGCTTTAAAGAACTTGTGTCAATCGGTGTTATTCATTTGAACAACTTCTTCTTGATCATTCAATTTGCAAGAAGCGGGTCTTTCTTGAGGATTGTTGCATAGTATAGGTGCGTCTTGATTTCCCTTCGATCGAGCTTTGAGATAGGTTCCTCACTGTTCTTTTGAATCGAAGCAAGATTTGTCTTGCTTCTATCTTTATTTTCTTCTTGTTTTTCTTCCGCGTTTCGTGTCTAGCATTTCCTTCGGGTTTGCTTGCACCATCTTGGTATCAGAGCAAGGTTTGAGTTTGTTCTTACAACCTCAAATCCTGCTCACTTAAATCGTGCTTGTGTCTTCAGTTTCAGCTTTCTTCCATGTGTTTGATTGTTGTTGCTGAGCGTTTTAAAAAAAAAAAAGTAGAAAAACAAAATTCAAAAATTGTGTTTGATTGTTGGTTGTTTGGATTAAACAACCATTGATACTTGTTCACAAATGTCTCCTGATTCCAACAAGTACCCGACGTACTGATTTCATGATTAGGGTTTCTTGGTGAAATTTTGGACTGTTTTTGAGCTTTAATGGTGACTAGAACTCGAACCCCATCGTGTTTGGTTGAAACCGATAAAGATTGGTGGTTCTTGAGTGATTTGGGTTTGTTTTGTGCTTAAAAATCAAAGTTCTGAGTTTGAATTCATTGTCCGTACGCCGGAAAATTGTTACAAATCGTAACAGTGTACGATACGAACGAGCTTGTTCTTAGCTCGAAGAACTTGAACTGAGTTTCCTCCGTCGTTGTTGGAACCGGAGTTGAAAGAACAACCCAGATCTTGTTGAAAATTCGTGGTCAGTGAACCGAAGCTAATTTGTCCGTACGCCGGAGCAAGTTTCACTGTTCCATTGAAGAAGAAAGGGGTAAAGTGTAAAGATCAAAACCCCAGGTGAAAAATTATCGGCTGAGAAAGGGAAAGTGGATAAGGTAAAACCCTATCCGTACCAAGGAGGGACCACTTTTGTACGGACAAGAGTTGGTGTGTTCGAAAAAGATTCCAAAAGGGAATCAAAGGGGTAGAATCTCCTAGGTTTTCACTTTCTTCTGTCCGAATTTCTAGTTAGTGGATCTTTTGAGTAATTGTCCTACTCGAGGTCGTACTAACTCATCTGAGCTGATAGGAACTCGTGCGTGGGTGACCGAAATCCAACTTCGTAGAAAATTCTTTGACTTTCCGAAGCGCAAGAGTAAATAGCTGTCCGTTCCATCGAGTCAAATCAACTCACTCTTCCCGAAGTAAGACATCGTAGATTGTCAAATTCGAAGGAATTAAGAGAGGTTGATCAACCGAGGAAGCCATTGGCTACAAGTTCTTGAGTGACCAAAATCGAACCCATAAATTGAGTGGACCCGAGTGCCACCCATTAGAGGTGAGGGAGTGTGTGAGGTGATTTCTAACCTTAACATTGTTTGGTCTTTGATTTGTGCAGGTACCATGGCTGGGAATGGAGGCGATGGCAAAGGTATTGAGAAGCCCGAAGTGTCGTTAACCGATCTCATGGCTGCGATACAAGGCGTCAGTGCCGAAGTAAGAGGAGTGAGTGTTCGAGTAGCTCAACTCGAACAAGAGAGTGCGTCCGTGGCCATGAATGGGTCCGGCGCTGGAACTAGCCGTTCCACTCCGATGAAACCCGAGCTGTATGCTGAGCTTGTTCGACAACATCAGTTGACAAGTGAAGCAATTCGAAGAGAACTTAACTTGGGCAATCCCCAAGCACAACAAAACTTGGGCAATCCCCAAGCTGGTTATCAAAACTTGGGCATTCCCCGAGGAGAAAAGATACAACTTCCAAAGGCCCGAAGAGATCTTGGAGCCGTTGGCGAAGAGGTTGATGAAGAGGAATTTTCTGAGGACAAATATGAGAATGAGCCGCCATTCGCTCAACGAAGGCAAGCTCACCGAGGTCGTGGAAATTTCCGAGGTCGAGGCCGAGGCGCAAATGTTGAAAGAAATATTGAGCGTGAGGCTAATGATCGTAATGATGAGTATCCCGAACAGGTTCGTGGTGTTCGGGACTCAAACTTGAACAGTGTCAAGATCACTATTCCACCCTTTAAAGGAACTAGTAATCCAGATGAATATCTTGAATGGAAGCTTAAAATGGAGCGCATCTTCGAAACCAATGAGATGACCGAGGAGAGAAAAGCTGTCCATGCTATTGCTTCGTTCGAAGCCTATGCATCAACATGGTGGGAATCTGACAAGAGACATAGACGAAGGAATGACTATCCAGTAGTCAATACTTGGCCACAGTTGATGAGAGCAATGGATGCTAAGTATTTGAGTGCCAAGTACAGGCAAACTCAAATGCAAAAGCTCTATGAGCTAAAGCAAGGGTCCAAGTCAGTCCAAGAGTACCATGACGAGTTCGAAAAGGTTCGGTTGGATCTTGATCTGGTAGAGGATGAAAAGCAAGCCATTATCAGATTCAAAAATGGCTTGGCTAGGGATGTGTCATCTCAATTGAGGCTCCACGTGTATCACACGTTGGAAGATTTGTTCGATGCTGCCACCGAAGCTGAAAAATTGGTGAAGGACGATAAGGCAAACCGGTATCGAGGAGTCACTACTTCTACTCCCTTGAACCGAGGTAAAGAATGGAAGAGTCCAAACCAAATAAGTGCCAACACTGTTCGAGATTCGAAGAAACCCTTCGAGAGGGGTGTGACCGTTAACCAATCAAGAGAAGTGGGAGGTAAAGTTCAACTAAACTCTCCTAGTGCTTCAAACATTCAGTGTCACAAATGCAAAGGTTATGTTCACATGGCAAAAGAGTGTCCAACTCGCAAAGTTATGCTTCTGCTCAAAGATGGAACCGTCCATGAGCAAGCAAGTGACACCGAGGAGGAATGTGTTGAGGAGGCTGACCGAGCTGAAGGTGATGATGATCGTGAAGCTACCGAAGCTGATCATCCGGAAATGTTTCTTGTGGTTTGAAGGAATTTGAGCTGCATGGCTCTCGAAGAAGAGGACAACCAAAGAGAAAACATCTTTCATGCCCGATGTCGAGTGAGGGGAAAGGTGTGTTCGATGATCATTGATTCTGGTAGTTGTGCAAACATGGTGAGCAAAACTTTGGTTTCACAAATGGGACTAACTACTTTGAAGCATTCCCACCCTTATAAATTACAATGGTTGAATGAGTGTGGAGAATTGAGGGTTGTCAAACAAGTGTGGATCAAGTTCAGAATCGGAGAGTATCAAGATGAAATGATATTCGATGTGGTGCCGATGCAAGCTTGTCATTTGCTATTGGGTCGACCCTGGAAGTATGACCGAACAGCTGTTCACAATGGCCGATCCAACACTTACACTGTAAAGCTCAATGGGAAGAGTTTCATACTCAAACCCTTGTCTCCAAAACAAGTCACCGAGGACTATAAACAGATGAAAGAGTTGAAAGAAGCGGCCAAAGCTAAGCTTCCGATGGGAGCAAAATTGGGGCCCGAAGATACAAACTCACTGCCTGAAGTAAAAGGAATCTGTGCAATCATGCAACCGGGTGAGTTACTACGAGGCAACGACAACGATTAGATGATGATTTGCCTCGTGCATAAGGGTATCTTTCTTAACTCTAATGATGATTTTTCTAATGATAACCCTTTGCCTAGTGCTGTAAAGTGTTTTGCAGGACTTCGGAGACTTGTTCCCTGAAGAAATGCCAGGTGGATTACCTCCGTTGAGAGGAATCGAGCACCAAATTGACTTCGTACCGGGGTCACAAATACCCAACAAACCTGCATACCGGTGTAACCCCGAAGACACCAAAGAGCTCCAACGGCAGGTTGATGAATTGTTGAACAAGGGCCTTGTTCGAGAGAGCTTGAGTCCTTGCGCCGTTCCTGTTATACTTGTCCCAAAGAAAAATGGAACATGGCGAATGTGTGTTGATTGCCGAGCAGTCAACAAAATAACGGTAAAGTATCGTCATCCTATCCCTCGATTAGATGACATGCTAGATGAGTTAAGTGGTACTTCATGCTTTACGAAGATAGACCTCAGGTCCGGTTACCACCAAATCCGAATGAAACCCGGAGACGAGTGGAAAACCTCATTCAAGACCAAGTTCGGTCTCTATGAATGGTTGGTGATGCCTTTTGGCTTATCCAATGCACCGAGCACATTCATGCGATTGATGAACCATGTGCTCAAACCGTTCATAAATAAGTTTGTTGTCGTTTATTTCGATGACATACTTGTTTATAGCAAATCTGTGGATGAACATGTTGAACACCTAAGGCTAGTGCTTGATAAGCTTAGAGAAGAGAAGTTATACACTAACTTCAAGAAATGTGCCTTTTGTGTCGAGCGTGTAGTCTTTCTTGGATTCGTTGTCAGTGCTAATGGTGTTGAAGTCGACGAGTCAAAAGTCGAAGCCATCAAAGATTGGCCAACTCCAACCTCGGTATCACAAGTTTGTAGCTTCCATGGCTTAGCTAGCTTTTACCGAAGGTTTATTCGTGACTTTAGCACCGTGGCAGCTCCTTTAACCGAGCTGGTTAAGAAAGACCATCCATTTATGTGGGGAGAATCCCAAGAAAGGGCTTTCCAAGAGTTGAAACGGAGGCTTTGTTCTGCCCCGTTGTTGCAACTCCCTGACTTTGGCAAAGCATTCGAAGTCGAATGTGATGCATCTGGAGTTGGGATCGGAAGAGTGCTAATGCAAGAATCGAAGCCGATCGCTTACTTTAGCGAAAAGCTTAAGGGTGCAACCTTGAACTACTCGACATATGACAAGGAGTTGTATGCCCTTGTTCGAGCACTCGCCCATTGGCAGCATTATTTGTGGCCTCGAGAGTTTGTGATTAAAAGTGATCACGAGTCCTTGAAGCATCTCCGAGGGCAGGAGAAGTTGAACCGAAGACATGCCAAGTGGGTTGAATTCATTGAGAGCTTTCCCTATGTAATTCATTACAAAAAGGGAAAAGACAATGTTGTGGCCGATGCGCTATCAAGAAAATTTGCCTTAGCGACCACTCTCGCCTCTAGGCTCATGGGATTTGAAAGCATCAAGTCGATGTATGAAGACGATCCCAAGCCGAAATGCGTTCGTGACGCAATCTTGAGTGGCCGAAGGGTTGAGAAATATCAATGGCATGATGGCTACCTCTTCAAGAATGGGAGGGTTTGTGTGCCAGTGTCATCGTGGAGAGAGATCTTAGTTCGAGAAGCTCACTCCGGTGGACTGATGGGACACTTCGGTGTCGACAAAACTCTTGGTATCTTGACCGAGCAGTTCCATTGGCCCAAAATGCGACGAGATGTGGAAAAGGTTTGCAACGCTTGTCTCGTTTGCAAGCAAGCTAAATCGAAGTCCAACCCTCATGGTTTGTATACCCCATTTGATGCAATGGAAAATACGCGGAAGCTAAACACGATACAAACAATGCGGAAGCGATAAAAGATAACAAGAAATCGAGACTAGGAAGGCAAGAAAGTAGAAGAAAGAATCGAATTCAATTTACTAACGTTAATTGAATTCAAAAGGGAGAAGGGAAACTCGAACCTTACAATGGAATCAAACTAGGTGTCGATCTCCATAGGTTCCAAGTCGAGACATACACGAGCCTCGGGCTCAAACAAGAAGGGCTCGGCCTCTTCAATGTTCTCTCTCAATTCTATCTTCTAAACAATGGCTAACTAATGAATGAAATGGCTAAGGGAGCTTATATAGTTTTCCCATACACAATTGTGAAATGACTAAAATGCCCATGGGTTGGGTCAAGACATACAAGCCACTTAAGGGCAATATAGGAATTACACCACAAAAACAAGTCTTGAAACATTCCGGAACTAGGCGCCCCGCCTAGTGAAACAGGCGCCCCGCCTGGTGCTGAATAGAGGGGAGTAGGCGCCCCTCCTGCTGAGAGTAGGCGCCCCACCTGCTGAAGTAGGCGCCCCAGCCTAAAAGTGGGCGGTCCGCCCCTTTTTCAGGCGCCCCAAAGTCCAGAGGCTTGCAATCAACTAGGCGGTCCGCCCCTTTGAGTAGGCGGTCCGCCCCTTCCTGGGGGTTCTTGGAATGGCTCAAAATGTGCCCCCCGAGCCTCTCCTTTGGTGCTTATGTGCTCCTCCTTCCTCAGCGCTCCAATGCATGATCTTCAAGACGATTCCGGAGCCCTTGACTTGCAACCTTTGTGCTCTTCAAGCTTGGTTCTTGATGGTTGTCGTTTAGGCCAATTTGGGCTGCATCATCCTCCCCTTCTTGAAAGGATTTCGTCCTCGAAATCGAACCATCAAACACCTACAATCAAAACAAGCACAACCAAAACTTCCTACTTCACAAGTAGGTTAGCTTAACAAGAATAAGTGCAAGTGGTGTGGAAAACACACTCTTGTGATAGAGCCAAGCATCAATACCTATTAAAAAGCTTAAGTCCCCAAAGGAGACAACAAAGTCTTGGCTCGACAAGAACAAGCACTCATTTCCAAAACAAGCAAAGAGATCAAGGATATGCATGTAGCAATTAAATCCCCCACGACCCCTAAGCCTATGACCAACATACCAAGCCTTCAAATCAATTTCATCACAAAGTGACACATTGGCTTTGGCATGCTCAACACTCAAGGTGTGCTCGACATATGGGATGGAGTGAGTAAAATAGTTCAACTCACAACTAACATCGACTACTCCACTCCCCTTCTTAAGAGCAGTCATACACACACCGAGAGGTACCTCCTCACCTCCCAAATCAACCCCAAGACAATCCCCCTTATTGGACAAACTCCAAAGGAAGGTCTCCAAAATAGGTCCTTCATCATTATAGTCCACACAACGAGGGCTAGGACTACTAGAAGATAGGTCAACATGACCAATACCAAGACCACTCTCCTCACTCGGAGTTCCAAACGTTGGATCATCTATAGAGCCTAACTTGACAAACCATGGAGGTTCGACTCTACTATCGACTCTAGTCCGATACAATTCACCACCACAAATGAGATTGCCTTCAAACAATAGAAATGTAAAGGCATGCACCTCAAATTCATGGTTACGCAAAAGCATAGAATCAAGACTAGGTCTTTCACTCTCACTCGAGGAGTCATCGAAAATAAATCGATCCATCTCACATTCAAGAGACTCCTCAAGGTCAAATCCACCCTCACTACGACACAAGGAACCACCGCTATCAATTAAGCAATCAAAGGGAAGAATAAGATCATCATGCAATTCGTCTTCTCCTTTATCAAATATGGGTGGGGTGTCATAACAAGGTTCACACACAAGGTCAACTTCAACATTTTCACTAAAGAGAGGTTCAATAAAAATCGAGCTCACATCATGATGTGGCTTTTCAACCCTCTCAACTAGTGGTTCAATTTCACACACAAGTTGACCCGAAGGCTCTACACTAGTTGCAAACACATTATACTCATGCAACTCATCAACTAGCATAGAGTTGTTACAAACAATATCACAAGACAAGGAAGTATCATGCTCAAGGGAGGAAGAACTAACACATACCTTTGAGTCGCACTCGGGCTCACTCAATGTACTTGAAGCATCATGGGTAGTTCCTTCACCTCGTAGCTCACATTTGGCTTCTCCTTCACCTTGTCTTTCCATCTCGGAACATGGTTGAGGCTCCATCGGCTTGCCTCCAAGAATACCTACACAAGTACTCACAAAAGTAGAAGAAAAAGGTAAAGGGTTAAGGTTAGAATAAGGGGTGTCCTCACTCTTTTTTCCCTCTTTCTTTTCCCTCACTTTTCTTTCAAAGCTAGGTGTAGATTCGGGTGGTGACATTCCACTCACATCACTCAACACATCCTCTCCTTTTTCCACTCGAGGAATGTCACCGGTCACTCCCTTACTCCTCTCTATCTTTTGTCTCTCAAATTCGGGCGAATTGGGACGAGGCCCAAGAATGCCCATAGCCGGAGTAGGTGGACTTTTCACGTCAACCCGGAATCTAGGACTAGGAGACTCATCTCTTGATGTCTCCTTCTTCTTCGTTGGTGAACCACTTGGAATTGAAACTTGTGGTTTTGGGTTCACCTTGTTGATGTCTATCAACCCTTTTCTAGCACATGTCCCACCATTGCTTGTGTTTGTAGGACTTCTTGTTTGCACATTGTCAACCATGGAATGAAGTTCTTGCTCCTTGCTCCTTTGCCTAGCCAAAGAAGGCGCACTAGTAGGCACTTGGCTCTTCGCCCGGTAAGGCACAAAGTCATAAACTCTTTGCCCTACGCCCACAAGATATGCACCCTTCACCACACTATATTGCACCCTCTTTCCCTCCAACCACGGCTCACCCATCCACACATCAACATGACGCATGGGATACACGTCACACCACACATAGCATCTATAACTCCCATGAGATATGAGTACCCGAGCCTCCTTAGAAACCCACACTCCATCATACTCATAAGGATGCGCTAGCTTATGGCATGGTATCCTAAGCCTATCAACCAAAGAGGTGCTAATACAATTGGCATCGGTATCACCAATCTTGAGCAAGTATCCTCCAATACCATTTACCCCAACAACGAACCTACATCTACCCAAGTTTTGTAGATTGGCATCCAAGTGAGAACTTGAACGCCCACAAGTGTCAACTCCGACAACTTGGGTCTTCCTTATTCCTCCACTAGTGGCATTACCACTAGAACAATCTCCACTTCCCGTCACTCTCCCAACATTAGCAATGTTGTTGGAAGTCAAGGAAGGATCCTTGCCATGGAACCCATAAGTGCCTCTCGCCTTGGTCCCATAGCCCATAGTACTACTCCTACTACAACCATCCACGCCCCTCACGACATATAACCCCTTTGTAGCAAAAGCAACACCATCTATCATACCAACCTCCTCATGGGAATTAGAAGCATTAGGTCGCTTAGCGTACCTAGAAGATGCAAGCTTCTTCTTTCCCACGGAACAACCACCACCACCTCCCATACTAATGGAAGGTCCTCTACTACTCCCTTGTACACCGTTAGCAACACTAAGAGAAGATGCATAAGGATAACCCATATGTTCAACATCATCATCAACTCTATCTATGTCACTATCAACAATATCAAATTCTTCACAAGAAGAGTAAGTAGGACCAATGTACCTTGAAGCGTCACCATCTTCATTTTCTTGACTAGAAGCATAAGGATCAACACATTCATCTTCATGGGCCTCATAGTCTTCATCAATCTCACGATCATCATAGTGAACCGCTTCATCTTCATAGGAGCCATGGTTTCCGTCATCATAGTAATGGCCATCATCCTCACCATAGGAACCATAGTCTCCATCATCACCATACGAGTCATAGCAACTCGCATCATCGCCACATGAGCCATAATCTACTCCATCATCAATATCCGACATTGTTGCAATACCAAAGCACAAAACCTCCCAAAAGTCACTCCCTCACGTGTATCACTCAATATATGTACACTCAAGAGCGAGGCCTTATCAACTTGGGAACCAAGGAAATCACAACTAGCATGTCCAAGTTAAAGTTCGGAATGGAATTAATGAGACTCGATGTACGGACGGTTATTTAAAGTGCGCACTTGAGGCCAAAAGGAGTTCTACGACTCTTCTTTGAATTCTAATCTCCTCTACGCACGAATACCTAATACGCTAAAGGATTAGTGTCAATTGAGTAGGCCAATTACCCTAGAAACACTAACCAAGAGGTACGGAAGCAAACGGGACACAAAAACACACGAAACGAAGCCAAACGGAGCCTCCCCAGGAGTGGGCGGTCCGCCTCTGTAAAGGGGGCGCCCCGCCTACTAAAAATCCAGAGAGTAGCATAAAAAGAGGCGGTCCACCTCTTAAGAGTAGGCGGTCCGCCTACTAGGCTTCTCAGCACGGTCCGAAAATTGGTTTTTGGCTCGTTTAGCACTCAAAATCCAACGTTTTCGACTTGTTTTCGATTCTAATGATACCCAAAGGTGTATATGATGTTTCTAAACAATCCCCAATAGGTTTAAACCCCAATCAAACAACAACAAATCAATTTTGATTCTTGAGCAAGTTCTAGGGTTCTTTGAAAATTTTGGGAATTTGATTTCTTCAAATTTTGAAATACACCACCAAATGTTGTAATTTTGGTATCAAAAGAACGGGAATACAATAAGGAACAAACCCCAATGATTTTTAATGAATGGGTGTTCCAATCCAACAAGTTCCACCAAATTTTGTTCAATTTTCAAGTTTTTCAATTTTTTTGTTTTTCTTCAATTTTTCAAGAACAAACACAACAATCACAACAACACTAATAACATATGGAACAAGGAACGGGGGTTTGTAAGAACATAACCCGAGCCTTGCTCTGATACCAACTCATGCAATGGAAAATACGCGGAAGCTAAACACGATACAAACAATGCGGAAGCGATAAAAGATAACAAGAAATCGAGACTAGGAAGGCAAGAAAGTAGAAGAAAGAATCGAATTCAATTTACTAACGTTAATTGAATTCAAAAGGGAGAAGGGAAACTCGAACCTTACAATGGAATCAAACTAGGTGTCGATCTCCATAGGTTCCAAGTCGAGACATACACGAGCCTCGGGCTCAAACAAGAAGGGCTCGGCCTCTTCAATGTTCTCTCTCAATTCTATCTTCTAAACAATGGCTAACTAATGAATGAAATGGCTAAGGGAGCTTATATAGTTTTCCCATACACAATTGTGAAATGACTAAAATGCCCATGGGTTGGGTCAAGACATACAAGCCACTTAAGGGCAATATAGGAATTACACCACAAAAACAAGTCTTGAAACATTCCGGAACTAGGCGCCCCGCCTAGTGAAACAGGCGCCCCGCCTGGTGCTGAATAGAGAGGAGTAGGCGCCCCACCTGCTGAGAGTAGGCGCCCCACCTGCTGAAGTAGGCGCCCCAGCCTAAAAGTGGGCGGTCCGCCCCTTTTTCAGGCGCCCCAAAGTCCAGAGGCTTGCAATCAACTAGGCGGTCCGCCCCTTTGAGTAGGCGGTCCGCCCCTTCCTGGGGGTTCTTGGAATGGCTCAAAATGTGCCCCCCGAGCCTCTCCTTTGGTGCTTATGTGCTCCTCCTTCCTCAGCGCTCCAATGCATGATCTTCAAGACGATTCCGGAGCCCTTGACTTGCAACCTTTGTGCTCTTCAAGCTTGGTTCTTGATGGTTGTCGTTTAGGCCAATTTGGGCTGCATCACCATTGCCTGTGCCTGATCGACCTTGGGTTGATATATCCATGGACTTTGTGCTAGGGTTACCGAGGTCGGGGGGAGGACATGATTGCATCTTCGTTGTGGTTGACCGTTTTTCAAAAATGGCTCACTTTATTCCTTGCAAGAAGTGTGATGATGCACAACATGTAGCTACATTGTTTGTTTCTAATGTGTTGAAATTGCATGGTGTACCTCGTACTATTGTGAGTGATCGAGACTCAAAATTCTTGAGTCATTTTTGGAAGTGTTTGTGGGGTACCCTCGGCACCAAGCTACTATTCTCGACGTCTCACCATCCTCAGACTGATGGACAGACCGAGGAAGTTAACCGAAACTTGGGATCTTTGCTTCGAGCAATGACCAAAGGCAAGGTTGGGAACTGGGTTGATCGTTTGCCCATGATAGAGTTTGCATACAATCGAACAGTGCATCGAATGATAAACATGACCCCGTTCGAATGTGTGTATGGTTTTAATCCTTTAATTCCACTTGATTTAACCCCATTGCCTCGAGATTCTATTCTTGATTTTGAAGGTACTCGACGAGCAGCTGCTTTGATCGAACTGCACGCGAAGGTGAAGAAGAACCTCGAGGAGGCCTATGCAAAGGTTGCCTTAAAGAAAAACAAGGGGCGTAAAAAGCTGGAATTAAAGAAGGGAGATTGGGTTTGGGTTCACTTCCGAAAGGAACGCTTCCCGAACCAAAGGAACGGAAAGTTGGCTCCTCGAGGGGATGGTCCATTTCATGTGTTGACCAAGATCAACAACAATGCTTACGTGATCGACCTCCCTGGTGAGTATAATGTGTCCAACACCTTTAATGTTGCTGACTTAGTTCCTTGTGTTGTAGGTCAAACTTCGGAGGACGAGGAGGGCTCGATTTTGGGGACGAAATCTTATCAAGAAGGGGAGGATGATGCACTCCGAACACGTGCTGATCAAGTGTTCGATCCACCGAGGAGACCGATGACAAGAAGCCAAGCCAAGCTGCTGCACGATGTGCACATTCACTTAGCCTGGCCGAAGGAAAACAATTGCTCCGAAGCTGAGTGGCCGAGCTCAAGAACCGAAGGCGTTGTCTTTAGATTTGAGCCCGAAGGCAAAGTGACCGAGGACAATGAGCTCGAGGACAAGTGAGCGTCCGAGGACAATGAGTTCGAGCAAGCAACCGAGCACCGAAGTCAAGGCTGCCGAACACAAACTTGTCTCAGCCCTGCGTGGCTTGTTTTTATTAGTCACTTGTGACTATTTACTATTCAGCCCTTAGCATAGCCTATAAATACTTCATTTTACTTCATTGTAAAGCATATACAGTTTTGATTTTATGAACAACATAGCAAGTGCTATTGTGAGTCTCCGATGGAGCCGAACCCCGACGTGGGCTTTAAAGAACTTGTGTCAATCGGTGTTATTCGTTTGAACAACTTCTTCTTGATCATTCAATTTGCAAGAAGCGGGTCTTTCTTGAGGATTGTTGCATAGTATAGGTGCGTCTTGATTTCCCTTCGATCGAGCTTTGAGACAGGTTCCTCACTGTTCTTTCGAATCGAAGCAAGATTTGTCTTGCTTCTATCTTTATTTTCTTCTTGTTTTTCTTCCACGTTTCGCGTTTAGCATTTCCTTCGGGTTTTCTTGCACCATCTTCGGTCGTAAAAATTTTGAAATTTCGGTTTTCGGTTCGCTCTTCGGTTTTGGGCAACCCAAAACTTCAGGTCCCGAAAAACCTGAAATTTTATTTCTTTAACCTAAAATCCAAAAATTACCCTTCTCACAAGTTACACTTACAGCCTACTCCAATACTCCTTAGTCCTTTCCTTACCCAAAATCCAAATAACCCTTTACTACCCTACGCCACAAATATCCTACCCCACTTCGGTGTCCATCCCTACGGCGATCCCGATCCCGATCCCGATCAGTTCCATCTTTGCTTATTCCGATCAGGCCAACTCGCAAGGTTAGTTTCCATTTCCATCTTTGCTTATCCCGATCCCGATCAGTTCCATTTCTGATGTTCCTTTTAGTTTTTATTTTCGCTTTCTTCCATTTCTGATGGTTTAAACAGAGGAGTTCCAGTTTTTTATGGGGTTTAGGCACGGAACTCGGAAGAGAGGAAATTAAAAGAATTGAAACTATAAAGCAGAAAAATTAATGGTGGCTGGCTCCCACAAAATTGAATTTAATGTGTTAGAATTTTCATTTTGTGTGAATAGAATATGATGAACTCTGATGGTTGTGTAAAATATTCTAAATGCGGTATAAGTCTTTATTAACTACTACTTATGTTTTCAATAATGGAGTAGAGAAGTAAGTAAAAGAAGTAACAAGTTAGTTTGTCTTTATTTATTGATAAAGTACTAGTTAATTAATTTAACGTGTGTTTTCTGCAGTGGATAACAAATATTTAATGCAGTGAGATATCCCTTTTATTCTACTGTCATTTAGTGCAAACAAAGTAAGCACTTAGCACTATGTCACTTTCGGAACAAATTAATATTTGAAGAGTCAAATTTAGAGCAAGATGATTGCTGCCTGCTTCTATATTGTAATGGTTTGGCTTGTTCTTTCTTGCAATTTAGTATATATCTCTTGTCTAAAATATTGTGTATCTGTGTTTGTTCATAGATGGCAGATGAAAGTAGAGTTAGTGCTGAAGTTGCCTCGACTGAAGGTGTACCTGAACCTGAATCTCAAAGTGAGGATATGTCTATCGACACTCAAGGTACGAAAAAAAAGAAAAGCCATTCAATCTAGATCAAAGGTTTGGGATCATTTTGAAAAAGTGTTTGAGAATGGTGTACTTTCAAAGGCAAAATGTCATTATTGTAAGAGACTTTATGCTGCTCAAACTAGTGGTGGAACATCTGGATTGAATGCTCATTTAGGTAGGTGCACTGTATATGCACCTATTAAGAAACCTGATAGTTCTCAATCAAAATTATCCTTTAAAGCTATCTCAAATGATAGATCCGATTGGAAATTTGATCAAGAGGAAGTTAGAAGGGCTTTATTTGAGATGATAATTGTAGATGAATTGCCATTTAGTTTTGTGGAGAAAGAAGGCTTTAAGAAGTTTTTGAGTGTGGCACAACCTGTGTTTCATATTCCTTCTCGTAAGACTGTGACAAGAGATTGTTATAAAATTTATGTTGAACATAAAAATAATTTGAAGAGTGTTTTAGAGAAGTAGGACCAAAGATTTGCCTTACTACTGATACTTGGACTTCTGTCCAAAGAATTAATTATATGTGTTTGACGGCCCACTTTATTGATAGAGATTGGGTGTTGCATAAAAGAATTCTCAACTTTTGTCCAGTCACTAGTCATAAGGGGGAGGATATGGTAGAAGTGATAAGTAATTGTTTGCTTGATTGGCGCTTGAAGAAGGTGTGCACTCTTACTGTGGATAATGCTAGTTCAAATGATGTTACAGTTAGAGAAGTGTCTAAACAATTGACCGACTGGGGAACTAATTTGATGGAAGGTAAACACCTTCATGTTAGATGTACTGCTCACATTCTTAATCTCATTGTGCAAGATGGTTTGAAAGAAATTGGCCCTTCTGTGAAACGTGTTAGACAGGTTGTGAGGTATGTTACGCAATCTCTTGCCAGGCTTAGAAAGTTCAAGGAGTGCGTTGAACGTCAAAATAGATGTTGGAAGTAGCAATCTCCTAATCAGAATAGGCTCACTTCTTAGCCAATCTTGAACACAAATAGAGCATTGGTTTTAGATGTTCCGACTAGGTGGAATTCCACCTACTTGATGTTGGAAGTAGCACAACATTATGAGTCGGCTTTTGACAGGTTTGATGCAGGCCCTGAAAAGGTATTGTCTACTTATCTTTCTTCTCATGTTTGTGAAGATGGAAGTGTTGCAGGTGGACTAGAAAGTAAAGATTGGGTGAATGTGAGGAATGTGATAAAGTTTCTTGCTAGATTTTATGACCTCACTGTTAAAGTTTCGGGTTCTTTATGTCACTGCTAATTCACATTTTGAGGAGATATGTGAGCTTTATGTGTATTTGAAAATGTGTGTACTTAGTGATGACTTAGAGCTTTCTAAGATGGCAGATGAAATGATAAATAAATTTGAGAAGTACTGGGGCAATCCTTTCAACATGAACAAAATGATTTTTATTGCATCTTTGTTGGATCCTCGTAACAAGTTTGTGTATGTTGATTTTGAACTTGAAGAGATGTATGGAAAGATCATAGGTGATAAAATTGAAGCTGAAGTTAAATCTTATTTGACTTCTTTGTATGCTGATTATGCCAGAAAATATTCAAGTGGAACGGTGGGTTCACATTCTCCTTCACCATCCACTTCATCTAGTGAGCTTTCGACTGATTCACTTAGTGGGTGTGTTGGAAATGTAGTGAGAAATAAGCTTTACTTGAAGAAACAAAAAGAAGATAGTGGAAGTGTAGGTGCTAAATCAGAGCTTGAGAAGTATCTTAGTGAAGATCAAGAGCCCGCTATTGAGAATTTTGATATTTTACGTTGGTGGAAAATGAATGCCCCTAGATTTCCTATTCTTTCAGAGTTGGCTCGTGATGTCTTGGCTATTCCTATCTCTAGTGTGGCATCCGAGTGTGCATTTAGTACGAGTGGCCGTATTCTTGATTCATTTAGGAGTTCATTGACTCCTAAATGTGTGCAAACTCTTATTTGTGTTCAAGATTGGCTAAGAAGTGAGCCTATTCTAATTAGCATTGATGAAGATTTGGATTATCTTGAGCAAATTGAACTCGGTAAGGTTATGGTGCCTTGTTAGTTTATTATATTAAGTTTACTTGGTTTCGAGGTATATGACTAATTGTTATTGTTAATTTGCTATTATATTTAGAAATGGCCGACTATGCACGAGATTCTTGCATTGTTGATGTATAATTGCATCATTTTCTTGTGGTAAGTAATTAAATATATACTTTGGTAGTTTATTATTTATTGTATTCTAACTTATGGTTTAATCTTATTGGTAATTAGGTCCAAGTTCAAGTTCAACCAAGAGGCGTCGTGCAACTAAATGTCGATCATCGCTTTGGTTGTATCTTGAAGTGATTGAAGAAAATGAAGGAGTAATCCGCAAAGTGATGTGTAAGAAATGTGGTAGAGTGTTCAATTATAATCCGAAGTATGGCACAAGCGAGTTTAGAGCTCATCTTAAGAGATGTCTACGTTCACAAGCGAGTTTAGGTGTCATCTTAAGAGATGTCTAATTTGATGGATATTTCATAACTTCGTATTTTGTTATGTTGTGTTGGTACTTATTGAGCCAGTTAAATGCTCATGTCGTACTCACTTTTGTATGGATTGTCCCGCTTGTTTAAAGTTGTTTGAACTTGTTAAATTTAGTGTTAACTATTGCTTGCGTTTACTACTTTAAATCTGTTGTTTTGCTGCTGTTTTCTTGCTTTTTTGCTGTTGTTATGCTACTGAAACGCTGCTGAAATGGTGCTGTTTTTCTGCTGCTGAAACGCAGCTGAAATGCTGCTGAAACACTGCTGAAATGCTGCTGTTTTTCTGTAGCTTTTTTGCTGCTGAAACACTGCTGTTTTTCTGCTGAAATTCTGCTGTTTTTTTGGTGCTGAAACGCAGCTGTTTCGCTGTTGTTCTGCTGCTGAAACGCAGTTGAAATGATGCTGTTTTTCTGCTGCTGTTTCGCTGCTGAAACGCAGCTGTTTTTCTGCTGAAACACTGTTGAAATACTACTGCTATTTCGTGGCTGTTTTGCTGCATTTCCGCAGCTGTTTTGATGCTAAAATGCTGTTGAAAATTTTCTTGTTCGGGGGTATTTTTTTCATAAACTTTGGTTTAAACCGAAACACCGATGTACCGAACCGAAGTACCGAACTAAAAAACCGAACCGAAATATAAAAAATACGGGTTTTTCTATACTTCAAACCGAACCAAAGACCAAAGTACCGAACCAAAGTTTCAAAAAATCGAACCAAAGTACCGAACGCCCACCCCTAATCCTCGAGCTCAAATTTGAAGATGTAGCCTTCGGTTCTTGAGCTAGGCCACTCAGCTTTGGAGTAGTTGCTTTCCTTCGGCCAAGCCAAGTGAATGTACACATCGTGAAACAGCTTGGCTTGGCTTCGCATCACTGGCCTTGGTGGATCGAACACTTGATCAGCACGTGTTTGGGCTCCATCAACAATTCCTTGTCATACGTCGAGTAATTCAAGGTTGCACCCTTAAGCTTTTCGCTAAAGTAAACGATCGGCTTCGATTCTTGCATAAGCACTCCTCCTATCCCAACTCCGGACGCATCACACTCGACTTCGAATGCTTTGCCGAAGTCAGGGAGTTGCAACAACAGGGCAGAACAAAGCCTCCGTTTCAACTCTTGGAAAGCCCTTTCTTGGGACTCTCCCCCACACAAATGGATGGTCTTTCTTAACCAGCTCGGTTAAAGGAGCTGCCACGGTGCTAAAGTCACGAACAAACCTTCGGTAAAAGCTAGCTAAGCCATGGAAGCTACGAACTTGTGATACCGAGGTTGGAGTTGGCCAATCTTTGATGGCTTCGAATTTTGACTCGTCGAAACCATTAGCACTGACAACGAATCCTAGAAAGACTACATGTTCGACACAAAAGGCACATTTCTTGAAGTTAGCATATAACTTCTCTTCTCTAACCTTATCAAGTACTAGCCATAGGTATTCGACATGTTCATCCACAGTTTTACTATAAACAAGTATGTCATCGAAGTAAACGACAACAAACTTATTTATGAACGGTTTGAGCACATGGTTCATCAGTCGCATGAATGTGCTCGGTGCATTGGATAAGCCAAGAGGCATCACCAACCATTCATAGAGACCGAATTTAATCTTGAATGCAGTTTTCCACTTGTCTCCGGGTTTTATTCGGATTTGGTGGTAACCGGACCTGAGGTCTATCTTCGAAAAGCATGAAGAACCACTTAACTCATCTAGCATGTCATCAAATCGAGGAATAGGATGACGATACTTTACCGTTATTTTGTTGACTGCTCGGCAAACAATGCACATTCGCCATGTTCCATCTTTCTTCGGGACAAGGATAACAGGAACGGCGCAAGGACTCAAGCTCTCTCAAACAAGGCCCTTGTACAGCAACTCATCAACCTGCCTTTGGAGCTCTTTCGTGTCTTCGGGATTACACCGATATGCAGGTTTGTTGGGGATTTGAGACCCCGGTACGAAGTCAATTTGGTGCTTGATTCCTCTTAACGGAGGTAATCCACCTGGCATTTCTTCGGGAACATGTCTCTGAAGTCCTGCAAAACACTTTGTACAGCACTAGGCAAAGGGTTATAGTTAGAAAAATCATCATTAGAGTTTAGAAAGATACCCTTGTGCACGAGGCAAATCATCATCTGATCATTGTCGCTGCCTCGTAGAAACTCACCCAGTTGCATGATTGCACAGACATTTCTTACTTCGGACGGTGAGTTTGTGTCTTCGGCCATAATTTTTGTTCCCATCGGAAGCTTAGCTTTGGCCGCTTCTTTCAATTCTTTCATTCGTTTATAGTCCTCGGTGACTTGTTTCGAAGACAAGGGTTTGAGTATGAAACTCTTCCCTTTGAGCCTTGCAGTGTAAGTGTTGGATCTTCCATTGTGAATAGCTGACCGATCATACTGCCATGGTCGACCCAATAGCATATGACAAGATTGCATCGGCACCACATCGAGCATCATCTCATCTTGATATTCGCCAATTCTAAACTTGATCCACACTTGTTTGAAAACCTTCAATTCTCCACACTCATTCAACCATTGTAATTTGTAAGGATGGGGATGTTTCAAAGTAGGTAGTCCCAATTGTGAAACCAAAGTTTGGCTCATTACATTTGCACAACTACCCGAATCAATGATCATCGAATACACCTTCCCCCTCACTCGACATCGGGCATGGAAAAGATTTTCTCTTTGGTTGTCCTCTTCTTCGAGAGTCATGCATCTCAAATTCCTTCGAACCACAAGAAACATTTCCGGATGATCAGCTTCGGTAGCTTCTCGACCATCATCATGTTCAGCTCGGTCAATCTCCTCGATAAATTCCACTTTGGTGTCACTCGCTTGCTCATGGACGGTTCCATCTTCGAGCATAAGCATAACCTTGCGAGTGGGACACTCTTTTGCCATGAGACCATAACCTATGCACTTATGACACTGAATATTCGAAGCACTAAGAGAATTAAGTTGAACTTTACCTCCCACTTCTCTTGGTTGGTTAACGTTCACACCCCTTTCGAAGGGTTTCTTCGAATCTCGAACAGTGTTAGCACTTGTTGGATTAGGACTCTTCCATTCTTTACCTCGGTTCAAAGGAGTTGAAGTAGTGACTCCTCGGTACCGGTTTGTCTTATCGTCCTTCACCCATTTCTCAGCTTCGGTAGCAGCTTCGAACAAATCTTCCAACGTGTGATACACGTAGAGTCTCAACTGAGATGACACTTCCCGAGCCAAGCCATTTTTTAACCGAATAGTGGCCTTCTCTTCATCTTCTTGCAGATCAAGGTTCAATCGAATTCTCACAAACTCATCATTATACTCTTGAACTGACTTGGACCCTTGCTTTAACTCATAGAGCTTTTGAAATTGAGTCTGCCTATACTTGGCACTCAAGTACTTAGTATCCATCGCTCTCATCAACTGTGTCCAAGTAATGACTTCGGGATAGGCATTCCTTCATTTATACCTCTTGTCAGCTTCCCACCACATAGATGCATACGCTTCGAACGAAGCAATGGCATGGGCAGTTTTTCTCTCGTCGGTCATCTCATTGGTTTCGAAGATTCGCTCCATTTTAAGCTTCCATTCAAGATATTCATCCGGATCACTAGTTCCTCTGAAAGGTGGAATATTGATCTTGACACTGTTCAAGTTTGAATCTCGAACACCACGAACATGTTTGGGATACTCATCATAGTGATCATCAGCCTCACGCTCAATATTTCAATCAACATTTGCATCTTGGCCTCTGAAATTTCCTCGACCCCCTTCGTTGACCCCTTCATCAACGTTCTCGGCTTGTCTTCGGGCCATGGAAAACGGTACTCTTTCACCTCGGGGAATGCCCAAGTTTTGATAATCACCTCTGGGATTGCCCAAGTTTCGTTGTGGTACTTGGGGATTGCCCAAGTTTTGTTGTTGTGCTTGGGGATTGCCCAAGATTTCTCTTCGAATAGCCTCACTCGTCAACTGATGTTGTCGAACAAGCTCAGCATACAGCTCAGGTTTCATCGGAGTGGAATCGCTAGTTCCAGCGCCGGACCCATTCAAGGCTACGGACGCACTCCCTTGCTCGAGTTGAGCTACTCGAGCACTCACTCCTCTTACTTCGGCACTGATGCCTTGTATCGCAGCCATGAGATCGGCTAACGACACTTCGGGCTTCTCAACGCCTTTGTCATCGCCTCCATTCCCAGCCATGGTGCCTGCACAAATCAAAGACCAAATAAAATGTTAAAAGGTTAGAAATCACCTCACACACTCTCACCTTTGATGGGTGGCACTCGGGTCCACTCAGTTTATGGGTTCGGTTTTTTGTCACTCAAGAACTTGTAGCCAATGGCTTCCTCGGTTGATCAACTTCTCTCAGTTCCTTCGAATTTGACAAGTTACAATGTCTCCTTCGGGATGAGTGAATTGATACGACTCGATGGAACGGACGCTATTTACTCTGCGCTTCGTAAGTCAATGAATTTTTCTACAAAAGTTGGACTTCGGTCACCCACGCACGAGTTCCTATAAGCTCAAATGAGTTAGTATGACCTCGATTAGGAAGAGTTACTCTAGAGATCCACTAACTAGATTTATCGAACACAAGAAAAGTGAAAACCTAGGAGAATCTACCCTTCGATTCCTCTTTGGAATCCTTTTCAATCGCACCAACTCTTGTCCGTACAAGAGTGGTCCCTCCTTGGTACGGATAGGGTTTTACCTTATTCAATTCCCTTTTCTAGCCGACAACTTTCACCTGGGGTTTTGATCTTTACACTTTACCCCTTTCTTCTTCAATGGAACAGTGAAGATTTTGCTCCGGCGTACGGACACTTAACTTCGTTCACTGACCAAGATTTTCAACAGAATTTGGGTTGCTTCTTTCAACTCCGGTAACAACAACAACGGAGGAAATCAGTTCAAAGTTCTTTGGACTCAGCTCCTCGTGTTCGTACACTGTTACAAACGTAACAATTTTCCGGCGTACGGACACGGTTCAAATCGTAGAACTTCGAAAATTTAAGCACAAAACACACCCAAATCAATCAAGAACCACCATTCTTCATCAATAACAACCAACACACTGGGGTTCGATTTCCGTCACCAACAATGCTCCAAAACAGTCCAAAAATTCACCACGAAACCCTAGTCGACAATCGTGTATGACAGGTACTCGTTGGAATCAGGAAACAATGGTGAACAAGAATCAATGGTTGTTTGATTCAAACAACCAACAAATCAACCAAAATTTTTGAATTTTCCTTTTCTACCTTTTTTTTTTTTTTTTTGGTAAAACACCACAGCAACAACAATCCACAATAAGGAAGAAAGCTGAAACTGGAGACACAAGCACGAATATATCGAACAGGATTTGAGGTTGTAAGAACAAGCTCAAACCTTGCTCTGATACCAAGATGGTGCAATGCAAACCCGAAGGTAAGCTCTACACGAAAAATGCGGAAGAAACGGCAAGAAATAAAAGATAGAAGCAAGACAAATCTTGCTTCGATTCAAAGAACGGAGAGGAACTAGTCTCGGGCTCGACGAATCGGAGGCAAAGAATCACCTATACTAAGCAACAATCCTCAAGAAAGACAGCGCTTCTTTCAAATTGAATGACCAAGAAGAAAATATTCAAACGACTCACACCGATTTACACAAGTTCTTTAAAATCCCACGTCGGGGTTAGGCTCCTGATGCGGGGCAAATTGCATCGACACCCACACTCGATCTGGAAGTCAAGGCATGGATGATATGAGCTCGGGGACAACTTGAAGACCATGCATTAGAGCTCAATCAAAGTGGAGGCAGGGCTGAAACCAGTGCAGGAAACAGGGGAGCCAAAGCAGGGCAAAACAGGGCAGCACTTTCTGAGCTTACTGCCTGACGAGGGAGATCTGTTCTTCGCGATCGCGTGCATGTCTGCGCGATCGCGATGAGGAAATCTCTGCTCTTCGCCTTCGCGCCACCCTCCGCGCGATCGCGTGCCTCAGCCACCAAGTGCCCACGCGATCGCGATTCCATTCACGCGATCGCGATGACCAGTGGAGCAGTGCGGACCAGAAACTTGGCAAATGTTGTAATGGGAAACTATAAATACCCCCTTTGTTCATTTATTGCATTTTTAACAAACCTTGAATGTAGAATGATATATTTCTTGAGTGAATCTCAATGAAGAACCCGTGAGCGGGCATGATTTCACTTGGTGGATTCCAAGTTGAACATCGAAACCTCTTTGATCATTCTATTTGCGAGAGCCGAGTGTCTCTTGAGGGTAGTTGCGTAGTATAGGTGATCCTTGACTTCACCCGGGGTGTATCGAGACGAGTTCCTCGGTGCTACTTAGGTAAACGTTCAAGCCTCGTCTTGCTTATATCTCGATATCGTTATCGATATCGCCTATCTTGTTTTAGCTTCCGCATTTTTATATCGTTTGTAGCTTCCGCTCGTTTTTGCCCCTTATCAGTTGGTATCAGAGCACGGCTAGGCTTCGTTCTTACGAATCCTCGGTCTTGTTCTTGTCGTTGTTGTGATTGTGTTGTTTGTTCTTGAAAAGTGAAGAAAAACAAAAAAATTGAAAAACTAGAAAAGTTGAAAAAAATTGGTGGAGCGGGTTGGATACGAATTCCCGAGTGTTAAAAAGTAGTGGGGTTTGTTCCTTGTTGTATTCCCGTCGTTTTGATACCTATATCTCGTGTTTTGGTGTTACGAATCAAAATTTCCAAAATCAAAATCCAAAAGTTTGAAAATTTCTTGAAAACGCTTCAATCTTGAATCGAAGCTTGTTGTTGTTTGTTTGGAGTTGAAAACTATTGGGAATTGGTTGTTATAGTTGTATACACCTTTGGGTATCGTTGGTTTTGTGTTTCGGGTTGGAATCGAGCAAAAAATTTGGCCAAAATCGCCCAAAAACCCGTTTTTGAGCTGCTGTGAAAGTGCAGGGATTAACCCTTCGCGATCGCGAAGAGCAATTTCGCGATAGCGAAGAACAAAATTATTTTTTGAAAATTTAACCCTTCGCGATCGCGCGCGTCTGGTCGCGATAGCGAAGAACAAAAAAATTTCAGAATTCCAGTTTTGGGACAGAACGTTCGCAACGGCTTCCGAACAGTTCCCAAACATCATGACTCCAATTGAACCATTAAAAATGATGAGTTTGTAGATCACAAACAAAATTTCATCCGATTCCAAATCCGTTTGGTGCCGATTCGAGTCGAATCTTTTGTGTCCCGTTTTCTACCGTACCTCTTGGTTAGTGTTTTGAAGGTAATTGGCCTACTTGAAAGACACTAATCCTTTAGCGTATTAGGTATTCGTGCGTAGAGGAGATTAGAATTCAAAGAAGAGTCGTAGAACTCCTTTTGGCCTCAAGTGCGCACTTTAGATAGCCGTCCGTACATCGAGTCTCATTAATTCCACTCCGAACTTTAATTTGGACATGCTAGTTGTGATTACCTTGGTTCCCAAGTTGATAAGGCCTCGCTCTTGAGTGTACATATATGGAGTGATACACGTGAGGGAGTGACTTTTGGGAGGTTTGTTCTTTTGGTGTTGCAACTATGTCGGATAATGAATGTGGAGATTATGGCTCATGTGGAGACGAGGGAGACTATGGTTCCTACGATGGTGATGATGGGTCTTGCTATGATGACTCGGGGGACTATGGCTCCTATGATGATGAAGCGGTTCACTATGATGATCGTGAGGTTGAAGAAGACTATGAAGCTTGTGATGATGAATGTGATGGTGCCTATGCTTCTAGTCAAGAAATCAAAGATGGTGACGCTTCAAGGTACATTGATCCTACTTACTCTTCTTGTGATGAATTAGAGCATGATAGTGACATAGATAGGGATGATGATGATGTTGAGTATATGAATTGTTCTTATGCATCTTCTATTGGTGTTGCTAATGGAGTACAAGGGAGTAGTGGAGGACCTTCCATTAGTATGGGAGGTGGTGGTGGTTGTTCCATGGGGAAGAAGAAGCTTGCACCTTCTAGGTACGCTAAGCGACCTAATGCTTCTAATGCCCATGTGGAGGATGGTTTGAGAAATGGTGTTGCTTTTGCTACAAAGGGGATGTATGCCGTGAGGGGCGTGGATGGTTGTAGTAGGAGTAGTACTATGGGCTGTGGGACCAAGGCGAGAGGCACATATGGGTTCCATGGCAAGGTTCCTTCCTCGACTTCCAACAACATTTCTAATGTTGGGAGAGTGACGGGAAGTGGAGGCTGTTCTAGTGGTGATGCCACTAGTGGAGGGATAAGGAAGACCCAAGTTGTTGGTGTTGACACTTGTGGGCGTCCAAATTCTCATTTGGGTGCCAATGTGCAAGACTTGGGTAGATGTAGGTTCGTTGTTGAGATAGATGGTATTGGAGGATACTTGCTCAAGATTGGTGGTACCGATGCCAATTGTATTAGCACCTCTTTGGTTGATAGGCTTAGGATACCATGCCATAAGCTAGAGCATCCTTATGAGTATGATGGAGTGTTGGTTTCTAAGGAGGCCCGGGTACTCATATCTCATGGGAGTTATAAATGCTATGTGTGGTGTGACGTGTATCCCATGCGTCATGTTGATGTGTGGATAGGTGAGCCGTGGTTGGAGGGGAAGAGGGTGCAATATAGTGTGGTGAAGGGTGCGTATCTTGTGGGCGTAGGGCAAAGAGTCTATGACTTTGTGCCTTACCGGGCGAGGAGCCGAGTGCCTACTAGTGCCCTTTCTTTGGCTAGGCAAAGGAGCAAGGAGCAAGAACTTCATTCCATGGTTGACAATGTGCCAACAAGAAGTCCTACAAACACAAGCAATGGTGGGACATGTGCTAGAAAAGGGTTGATAGACATCAACAAGGTGAACCCGAAACCACAAGTTCCAATTCCAAGTGGTTCACCAACGAAGAAGAAGGAGACGTCAAGTGATGAGTCTCCTAGTCCTAGATTCCGGGTTGACGTGAAAAGTCCACCTACTCCGGCTATGGGCATTCTTGGGCCTCGTCCCAATTCGCCCGAATTTGAGAGACAAAAGATTGAGAGGAGTAAGGGAGTGACCGGTGACATTCCTCGAGTGGAAAAAGGAGAGGATGTGTTGAGTGATGTGAGCGGGATGTCGCCACCCGAATCTACACCTATCCTTGAAAGAAAAATGAGGGAAAAGAAAGAGGGAAAAAAGAGTGAGGACACCACTTATTCTAACCTTAACCCTTTATCTTTTTCTTCTACTTGTGTGAGTACTTGTGTAGGTATTCTTGGAGGCAAACCGATGGAGCCTCAACCATGTTCCGTGATGGAAAGACAAGGTGAAGGAGATGCCAAATGTGATCTACGAGGAGGAGAAGCTAGCCATGACGCTTTAAGTACATTGAGTGAGCCCGGATGCGACTCAAGTGTAAGTGTTAGTTCTTCTTCCCATGAGCCTATTACTTCCTTGTCTTGTGTTAGTGTTTGTAACAACTCTATGCTAGTTGATGATTTGCATGAGTATAATGTGTTTGCAACTAGTGTAGAGCCTTCGGGTCAACTTGTGTGTGAAATTGAACCACTAGTTGAGAGGGTTGAAAAGCCACATCATGATGTGAGCTCGATTTTCATTGAACCTCTCTTTAGTGAAGAAGTCGTAGTTGACCTTGTTTGTGAACCTTGTTATGACACCCCACCCATATTTGATAAAGGTGAAGATGAATTTCATGATAATCTTATTCTTCCCTTTGATTGCTTAATTGATAGTGGTGGTCTCTTGTGTCGTAGTGAGGGTGGATGTACCCTTGAGGAGTCTCTAGAGTGTGAGATGGATCGATTTATTTTCGATGACTCCTTGAGTGAGAGTGAAGGACCTAGTCTTGATTCTATGCTTTTGCGTAACCATGAATTTGAGGTGCATGCCTTTACATTTCTATTGTTTGAAGGCAATCTCATTTGTGGTGGTGAATTGTATCGGACTAGAGTCGATAGTAGAGTCGAACCTCCATGGTTTGTAAAGTTAGGCTCTATGGATGATCCGACGTTTGGAACTCCAAGTGAGGAGAGTAGCCTTGATATTGGTCGTGTTGACCTTTCTTCTAGTGGTCCTAGCCTTCATTGTGTGGACTATAATGATGAAGAACCTATTTTGGAGACTTTCCTTTGGAGTTTGCCTAGTGAGGGGGATTGTCTTGGAGTTGATTTGGGAGGTGAGGAGGTATCTCTCGGTGTGTGTAAGAATGCTCTTAAGAAGGGGAGTGGAGTAGTTGATGTTAGTTGTGAATTGAACTATTTTACTTACTCCATCCCATATGTTGAGCACACCTTGAGTGATGGACATACCAAAGCCAATGTGTCACATTGTGATAAACTTGATTTGAAGGCTTGGTGTGTTGCTAGTAAGCTTAGGGGTCATAGGACATTTGATTGCTACATCTTGCATGACTTTGATCTCTTTGCTTGTTTTGAAAATGAGTGCTTGTTCTTGTCGAGCCAAGACCATGTTGTCTCTTTTGGGGACATAAGCTTTTTGATTTGTATTGATACTTGGCTCTATCACAAGAGTGAATTTTCCACACCACTTACCTTCACTCTTGTTGGACTTGCCTACTCGCATCGTGGGAAGCCTTGGTGCACTACTCTTGAACGTAGGGATTGTAGGGATTTTGATAGCTTAATCTTGCATGTGCCATACCCTATTGATCTCTTTATTTGTTCTTCTGTTGGGAGCACTTTGTTGTCAAACCAAGTATTTGCTAGCTCCTGTGGGAGCATGAGCTTCTTTGTTGCCATTGATACTTGGTTGTACCACAAGAGTGTGTTTTCCCACACTTAGTGTACTAACCTACTCTTGTAGTAGGAATATTTTGTTTTTGTTGCCTTTTGATGTAGGTGATGCTACCTTGGAGGAGGACGCCTTAATTTCGAGGACGAAATCTCCTCAAGAAGGGGAGGATGATGCGGGGCAAATTGCATCGACACCCACACTCGATCTGGAAGTCAAGGCATGGATGATATGAGCTCGGGGACAACTTGAAGACCATGCATTAGAGCTCAATCAAAGTGGAGGCAGGGCTGAAACCAGTGCAGGAAACAGGGGAGCCAAAGCAGGGCAAAACAGGGCAGCACTTTCTGAGCTTACTGCCTGACGAGGGAGATCTGTTCTTCGCGATCGCGTGCATGTCTGCGCGATCGCGATGAGGAAATCTCTGCTCTTCGCCTTCGCGCCACCCTCCGCGCGATCGCGTGCCTCAGCCACCAAGTGCCCACGCGATCGCGATTCCATTCACGCGATCGCGATGACCAGTGGAGCAGTGCGGACCAGAAACTTGGCAAATGTTGTAATGGGAAACTATAAATACCCCCTTTGTTCATTTATTGCATTTTTAACAAACCTTGAATGTAGAATGATATATTTCTTGAGTGAATCTCAATGAAGAACCCGTGAGCGGGCATGATTTCACTTGGTGGATTCCAAGTTGAACATCGAAACCTCTTTGATCATTCTATTTGCGAGAGCCGAGTGTCTCTTGAGGGTAGTTGCGTAGTATAGGTGATCCTTGACTTCACCCGGGGTGTATCGAGACGAGTTCCTCGGTGCTACTTAGGTAAACGTTCAAGCCTCGTCTTGCTTATATCTCGATATCGTTATCGATATCGCCTATCTTGTTTTAGCTTCCGCATTTTTATATCGTTTGTAGCTTCCGCTCGTTTTTGCCCCTTATCAGCTCCATTGGAGACTCACAATAGCAACTGCTATGTTCAATATTCAACAATAACTGACTGCTTACAAATGAAATGTAATGGAATTTTATAGGCTATGCTAAGGATAAAACAGTAAATGGTCACAGGTGACCAATAACAACAAGCCACGCAGGGCTGAGTAAATGCGTGTGTTCGGCAGCCTTGACTTCGGTGCTTGGTTACTTGCTCGAACATATTTGTCATCGAGCGCTCACTTGACTTCGAACACAATTTGTGGTGTTCGGTTCTGTGCTGCTTGGCGCCAAGAGTTGGTGTTTGGTCACTCATTCAGAGTAGTTGCTTTCCTTCGGCCAAGCCAAGTGAATGTTGACATCGTGCAGCAGCTTGGCTTGGCTTCGTGTCATTGACCTCGGTGGATCGAACACTTGATCAGCACGTGTTCGGGCTGCATCATTTGCTCTATTCGGGAGATGTATTTATCTTTTGAACTTCTTAGATGTCTGATTTGAAAATCTCTAGAAAACTTGTATATATCTATCTTCTATAGTTATTTTATGTTATTAGATTTATTTCATTTCATGTTCCAGTTAGTTCTATGTGAAATATATTGAGTAAGTCGATACTCGATAGGATTCGCCCGACGGGTCTAGAGGAGGTAGTCGGGTGGTGCCCGCACAGACTAGTCGAAAATTTGGGTCGTGCAAATATATTCTTTTAATAACTAGTATCAATGTAATGTGTTGAAACAGATAGTTAGCATTTTGTTAACTTGAAAAATAATTATTCGTATAAATAAATATAACTAATCGAAAAGTTTTGGGGACCTTAATTTTTTGGGAGCCTTAAGGAAAAGCTTTAATAGCCTTACCCTTAAGCCACTCATGAAAAGCAACGAGCGTCGTAGAAGCATCGAGCACTGTCACGAAGAATTTGATTTTCCCAAAACAACATCAAAATCGAATCAACACAAAATTATAATAAAAGAATTCAATTAAAACAACATAGTTAAAACACTTTCATTTTAAAAAACTTCAGCAACGCGGATGAGTAAATTAAAGCAAAACTTAACTCAAACGACCCGCTCTAGACCACTAATGTATTGCTCAGAAACTTTTTTCTTTTTTTTTTTTTTTTGCTCAGAAACTTCATGAAGCAACCAGTACCGACAATTGTCAACATCTATTGCATCAAAAGCTGACTTCAGCTGGTCAATGCTATCAAAATATCGAATCGACCCAATTCGTAAATCGCAAAACAAACTGAGTATCAACATCCACCGAATGTAAAAACCGACGAAAGAAATAGTAATCTTCACCATTGCAAATAGTACTATAATCGGAAAAGTTAACGCACAAAGTGCAAGGCATTTTAAGAGAAATGTAAGAAAGCTCTTAATTTCAAATTGGTAACAAACACGGGAGAAACAGGGAATGATTGATTCTGAAAAATCAACCCATACAGATTATACATTTATATAGAAAAGATTAGCATATGAAAACAACTAGCACACGGGTTGTATATTATAGAACTAGGCCATAAATTGGCCAATTTACAGAACTATAGCAACACTGGCAATGGTTCGCCTTTTTGTCCTATATAATAGTAGTTTAGCAAAGATGTCCTCCGCTTGCTTTAATAAATAAATTCTTAAAGAAAATATATCGGTCTAGATAAAGGATTGACGCATTTTCTCATGCTTATTTTATGTACTCATTATTGTTACATATTAACCTGTATATACGTTTAACTGTTACTTATGATTTATTGTGTATATGTTTCTCACATGTCTATTAAACTGCAGTGTTTGCTATATTAAATTGCAATTTGATATTAAAGGCTCGCCACAACCCTATTGGGTGCTTGTCCACAAGACTTGCGGAGTCACAAGACTGCTAGTTGATATTAAAGACTCGCCACAACCCTATTGTGGGCTTGTCCACGAGACTTGCCGAGTCACGAGACTCACTCTGTTTGTTGTTTTTCCTTTTATTTTATGTTGACAGATACTTGCACACCTTACTCTAGCGATTACTGTGGCTGACGAGATCGTGATCTAGTATCAACAGTAAAGTTTAGTTCATGGTGGCACCTTCTATCATTTCCATCTTTCCTATGTTTCTTATTGATCGTATACGTAAATTCTACCCACATGTTCATAACAGTAGAGAGAACAAAAATAAATTAATTAATTAAATTAAATAAACAGTAGAAAGAACTAAGACATGGTTCTATTCCACATGTTTGACTTATTTATTTATGCAGTTTGTTACATTATAATTTTGTTTTTATTAATTATTCAAGTTAATTAGCTTAGTTTGAGATAGGATAACTGGATTCGCTTAACTAGAGGTTAATCGAGTAACCATCATGCTCTATGATTTTTGGATCACCTAATTTTCAACCACCTAATCTAGATATTTTTCATGATATTTTGTCATTTATGAATTTGACGCCTCTGGATAGCTAAACATAGAGTATTCTAACAGCAAAAAAATTAAACAAAATTGAGATTCTATTAAAGAAAATTGAAGATTAAAATAATTTTAATTGTATATGAAAAATACCTCATGATTAATAATTTTCAAATCCAATCAAAACTTATACAACATTGAAAATAATAGACTAAAATACTCAATGCATGGAGTTTAAATAACAATTGTTCAAAATAACAGTAAAATTTGAAGGAAAAAAAAAAAGAATCATTAAAAGGGACATCTATACCTATATTGCAAGTGTTTTAGAAACAAATATAGAAACTCTGAGAGCCCCAAAAATAGGTAAATTAATGCAGTGAATAGAAATAAGAAGAATAAAAAGCCAGCTTAACCAATACCATAAACAAGAAAAGAGATTAAACATAAAGAAGGGGCTGTCTTTTCAAAGAATATAAAGCCAATTTAACCAATACCATAAACAAGAAAAGAGACTAAAAATACAGAAGGGACTGTCTTTTCAAAGAGAGAGTCTAGCATCGTGTTCCTAGCATCGCCGGTCAATGGATGAGGTTTGGAGAGAATATCTATGGTCTAACTTTAGAGAGTTTAATTTCTAGAACAATTGAAGGGAATCCTAAAATGAAATAAATAGGAATATTCTAACAGTTGACAGCAGATCCTATAATATCTCTATTCTCTATCCCACCAAATCAACAGAGGCCAATGAAATTTATGCTCTCCAATTTACCGTCATCCTTCCCTTTTATGTTCATTAAAAAAAATAATAATAATAATAATAATAAAATAAATTGTACCAATGCCGTCCTCCAAAGTGGATGTTCAAACTTCATTTTCATTGTGAATCCACCAAACTATCAGTTGAAATAACTTTTGCATGCATGAAACATCTAAAACCTCATATATCAAAAGGAGAGAAAAAAAAAAGATAAAAGGAAGAGGCGCGGGAGGGGAGTGGGGGAGGGGGAAAGAAATCTATAACTTAGATAGTTCATCTAATGTTTGCTATGTACAAGAATCCAAGTTATGCAGGCCTCTGTAAAATCTGTACCCCCGAGCAACCGGCTCGTATGGGGCATTTCCGTTGAGCTTTCTTCGATCACTCAACCACAACTTCCCCACTCAACTGAGAAGTTCTCTCATTTTAGTATTGTCAGTCTCTCATTCTAGCTGAAAGTCACCCATCAATGTACAATTCCAACACAATCATATAGGACTCGCCCTTGACACCTGCATCCACAATGCTCAGAATACATTGGTAAGAATGTCTAAATAGAATAAGACAATTCAAATCAAGAATTGAATGGAAGGGCCTCCACTGCAGAAAGTTTTGAGTCTTCTCTATTTTGTACTCTAGTTTCACATGCTCTTTTTTGGGCTGGGTATTTGGTAAAAGGAAGGTTGAAAATAGTACTGTTTAAATTACTTTTTTATCTCTTCCAACAGCTAAGCTGCAATCTTGGCAAGGAAGTGGAACTTTAAAACGGTAATGGACAGGTCAAGGTGATTCACTCCTATAATTTCAAATACCACACCGAGCTGAAGGGGTTCTATAATCTGCTAGATTTTCATTACATACAGCTGACCTCCAAGAGCAACGGTACTACAATTTCCAGGAAGGAAATAATTCATCTGTTATTTCTTCAACTTTTCCATTTCATTTGGTAAGTGATAGCCAGAGTTTTATAAAACAAAACACATTCAACATATTCCAAGCTCAAGATCATCATGCACAAGACTATAGACCAATCAAAAAACAAGGTGTACATCAGACTTAAAAGAAGAAAATATAACCTGATTCTGCACACTTGCAGCAGCTGTCCATCGCTGAGGCTGTACAGTCACAGAGCTATCACTGATAAAAGCTATTGTCCTGGACTCCTGTTGCCTAAAAGTGACAAGGGGAGGTGGTAGTTCTCTCATCACCCATAGCACAAACGCTGAAGGTACAGAAGAACCTGGAAAAATTTTGGTCAGGAAACAGGTCTTGGAAAGCTTTCTCCCTTTTTTCGAAAGAAACTCTAATTGGTAGGAAACAAGAATTTTCTCTTTTTAAAGCTTACTTTAATTCTTGGTTGAACAGCTAATTGGAGTCAGATGACTGGCACTGCTAAACTAGGAGGTAGGTATACTTTCTAAAACAAAAGGGCAGGTGCCTGTCATTGCTAAACTAGGAGGGAGGTAAGCATTATCTTGATTCACACTTACTTAGTCCCCTCTGTGTCATGTCCTGATTTTCTTAGAAATATTGGATGTGTTTCAATGCAGCACTCATGTATAAGCCCCTACTGTAACTTTTGTTGTGTGCATCCAGAGAAACATTTCACAACCACTCAAACTTTCACCAAAACCTTTTCATACACTCTTTATATGACATCATCAGAGGTGCTACCTGATTGTTAAATTGGTTTCTTCCATCATGTTTAGTCCAAGCGACACGATCTAATCTCATCTAATCTTAGGTTAGAGGAGCTGAGCAGGAGGGGCACTCAGCAGCTTCATTAATTGGGAACAGCAATAAGCAGGGAGAAAGCAGAAATTATTATTATGAAGATCAGCAGAATTCCATTATACTCTGAGATGGATTAGCAAAATTTCCATTTTACTATGAGAATGGTATTCTACAGACCCATCAACTTAAACATTTGATTAATTTGTGTATTAAGTCCAGAATTCCAGTCAAGCTCTAACACCAAAGAGGGATTAAAAAGAGTACCTATAAAATAATACAAGACCAAGAGAAGACAGGTACAAACACCATTTATCTTCTGTCCATGCCAGTGAAAAAGAAGCTGCAAAATTTAAAAAAATAAAAATGAAACTATTATCGTTTAGAAACATATGTAGTCAAAACAAGACAATCTCATAAGGGACCAGCAGAAGACATACGGGTATATCTGTGAATATGGCAACAGAAGCACTGGAAGTGAAACATAGCACAGAAACAACTGCCAAGCCTGCAACCTTCATTTAAACAGATATAAGAAACACATACAACTACACAAGGAAACACTCATCACATTGTGTCAGGAGCGCGATATCAACAAGGAAGAACACGAAGGAGAAAGAATGGAGCACTGTGTTCAAGCTGTCAGCTCTTAGAACAACAGCCATTAAAGATCTGACTATGACACGACGGAGAAGTTTTCTGTCCACGAATCATGATTTCCATTGGCATACAGAAAATGGTAGAGAAGCACTGTAGAAAGTTGAGCAAGTACCTTCCACATTTCTGATGAAGCCCTTTCAGATCTCACTTTGCTCATTTTCAAGAATAATACCAGTCCTGCATAGCAGATGGTTGGACTTAAGATTAAATAGAAAACCTGTTTTTGAAAAGGAAAGCCTTCTACACTAAATAACTAGAACCTATATAATGTGAAGAGTAGAAGGAAAGGTATATTGCATTCCAGATTATTATAATCTACAACCTAAGGGTTTATATACACAGACTACAATTATAGCCAGTTAGGATTCAGGAATAAATCTATACAATGTGGGATAAAAGACATACATGATCTTCCTGGATAAACAAGGAAAAATATCTAGCAATTTGCAGAAAAATTTTCTCTAAAGCTGTAACAACTCTCTGCTGATCCGACACACAACACCTGGTTTAAAAGTTTAGTAAGTTCTTCAGGGCAATTCTTTCTTAAAGTTCTGCACAGCTCGATCAGAAATGGGTCATTGGTTGGACAACAAACAACTCATCTGGTCAGGAAATTACTGATGAAATGTTTCTCTTTCTTCTTGGGAGGAAGCCTGTTATGTTCCCGGGATCGGGTCACGGGGCGATGAAGAAAATAGGACTCGTCAAAGGGAGCTCCAACCTTAGGCTCATTAAAGGGAGCTCTCACCTTAGGCTCGTTAAAGGGAGCTTTGACCTTAAGACTCATTGAGGGAGAGTCTCACACCTCTAGGGGTTTGTTTTTCAAATTCTGTTTATTATTATTCTCTGAAATATTGCTCTTTAAATAGAGCTTACAAGAGTCCTACAATTAATTAATAACTTGGAGGAAAAGAAACCTAATAACTTGGAATAAAACAAACCTAATTACCTTAAATAAATCTAAACCCAGTAACCTTTAATAAACTATTAGAATAACATAACCAATATTAAAGAAAGCTACAATAATTAAACAACTAGATCTGTAGCACATAACATTACTCCCTCCCTGAAGAATGAGCTTGTCCTCAAGCTCGAAATCTGGATGAGTACGACAAAAATGATCCACATCCTTCCAAAAGTTCCTCACTTGTATTGGTTTATCTACCACTTCTAGCCAAAATAACTTCTTACATAGATAGGCTTTCGTATAGGGTTCATCACAGTTGTAACATAGCCTTTTAGCTCTGTACTTAGCCCTCTTTGCCTGATTTAAGTTTTTGATGAAATGATTTGGTGTGAAATTTGTTGTTTTACCTGCAGCTCCTTTCTTAATAAGTGATACCTGAATATTCTTTTGCAAAAGAGCTAACAACTACCCCAGTTACAGGATTATTCGACATGGCCCATGGAATAGTTGTTGTACTGCCTCCTTTAATAGCGGGATCTATTGATCTGTTTGTCTCCGGAGTAACAATGCTGCTAGAATCACTTCTATTGATTGCTGCCTTTGGGAAGCCTTCTCCCAAAGACGTCGTTCTAGTGCTGAAAGTTTAGAGTCGATTAGGGCTTCTATAATTGAGCGTTCTTTCTGAAATCTGAAATTGATCTCATCGCCCATTGTGTTAGGCTCTGATACCAAATTGTTATGATCCCGGGATCGAGTCACAGTGCGATGAAGATAATGGGGCTCGTCAAAGGAAGCTTTGACCTTAGAGTTCATTAAGAGAGAACTATGATCTCTTGTTTTTTTTGTTGAATTATGACTTAGGTTTCATTCATCTAATGTGCCCTTTAAATGGGGAGTTACATCCAATAAGAAGACTTAGCCCTTAAGAAACTAAAACCCTAAAGAATATTCTAGAATAGTAAAAAATCCTAATCCTTAAATAACTAGAAAACATAAATCCCATTTTAGAATAATAATAATATTATTAATAAAAATAATCTAAAAGCCCTAGACCTACTCATGTAACATTACTCCGCTCCTGAGAAACGAGCTTGTCCTCAAGCTCGAAATCTGGATAAAACTAACGAAAGCTATCCACATCCTCTCATTTGCTTCAAACTTGTATTGGTCTCAATGTCTTCCAAGAGTTTCTCCATGACAAAAACCCTAGCTCCCATTATAGCCGCCACTCTTTCTTGCTGCCAGATTGGTTTAATTTCACCGCCCATCGTGTTAGGCTCTGATACCAATTTGTTATGTTCCCGGGATCGGGTCACGGGGCGGTGAAGATAGTAGAGCTCGTCAAAGGGAGCTCCAACCTTAGGCTCATTAAAGGGAGCTCTGACCTTAGGCTCGTTAAAGGGAGCTTTGACCTTAAGACTCATTGAGGGAGAGTCTCACACCTCTAGAGGTTTGTTTTTCAAATTCTGTTTATTATTATTCTCTGAAATATTGCTCTTTAAATAGAGCTTACAAGAGTCCTACAATTAATTAATAACTTGGAGGAAAAGAAACCTAATAACTTGGAATAAAACAAACCTAATTACCTTAAATAAATCTAAACCTAGTAACCTTTAATAAACTATTAGAATAACATAACCAATATTAAACAAAGATACAATAATTAAACAACTAGATCTGTAGCACATAACACAGCCCTTGGTGTGCTTGCATCAGGGTAGGCTGCACGCAACACACCTCTTGGGGTGCGGCCCTTCCCCGGACCCTGCGTGAATGTGGGATACTTTGTGCACCGAGCTGCCCCTTTTTCTTTCTTGGAAAACTTCACAAGACCCCCTAATACTATCAACCATCTACGGTGGTATACGTTTAACTACAACAAGATTAACATACCCAGTATGATCCCACAAATGGGGTCCGGGGAGGGTGAGGTGTACGCACACCTTACCCCAACCTCGGGTGAGGTAGAGAGGCTGCTTCCGATAGACCCTAGGCTCAAGAAAAGAGTTTTCAAAATGGGTTTGGAAAAAGAAAAGGTCAAAATACAAGAATAAATTGCTAAGATCGAAGTACCTTGGTAAAGAAAAGCAATGACATCAAAACATTACAGCTAACCACGTTGATGTTATCCCTTTAACTATTTTCTGAAATCTGACCCCCCTCCCCCACCAGAGAGAGAGAACTCTTTAACATTTGTCACAACCACTAGGTGGCTCCCCACTTCGCACTACACCATGCACTCACATGGTATAACCCAAGTAATGAAATCCATTATAAAAAGATTTACTATCTGATAAGTAAATGCCATCGTCAACAGTTGGAAATCTAAGGTAAAAAAAGAAAAACTTTAGAAGACTTTGCAAATCAGTTTTTATTGTTGACTTAGCATAACTCAAACCTTTTTATCAGCTGATTCCATGAAGGAATGGTGGATCCAGTCAATATTTATTAGAAAAGTACTGTAAGTGCCCATATGGTTTCATGGTGAGGTTAGCGTGCATTATTATTTAAAAAAAGTTTAGTTACTAAAAGTGGAAGGAAAGAACAATTTTTTGTCACGTGTGAACATTAATGTGGAAGCTTATCATAAATAATACCATCATATATAAATACTGACCGTAGCATGCAAGTGACACTCCCAGTAGAAGAATTGCTATGGCGAAGAGGTCTACATATACCTGGATGAAACTGCATTCCATCAATAATCAGGAGAAAGGTGGGACCCATGTGTAACGCAAAGAAAGAGAATCACCATGAAACAGTTCAAAGAGCTATAGGAAATAAGTTAAACACCACAGACCACTATTCTAAGCAAATCATGAATACCATGCTAAACAGTATAAGCATAAAAAGCATACTAGAAGAACTGCCCTATGCAGACATATAACAGCATATCTATAAAGGTAATAATTACAGATGAAAACTTTGCATAAAATTTGATCATTGCTCCTACTTGTGAAAACACATTCTCTTTTTCAATGAGATGCTCCTTCCAGTAAATATGCTGAGCAACAATTTGGACTCCAAGTCGAGGGTACAGACTTCATATTATAAAATCTAATTGCAGCTAAAATAAATTTGGAAGGCTCAAAGTAATCTATATAGAAAAGCAAAAATTGGTAGATCAATTAGATTAAGGCATTTGAGAGAACAACGAACAGGTATAGGTAATTAAAAAGCCATAGTACATACCCGAGCCACAACAGAAGAATCAATAGGATTCTTTCCCCTCCCAATCCATATTAGTACAGCAGCTCCCAACATTAATATGAAAACTAAAAGAGTAACCTGGTCAAAAAACAAGTACAAGAATTAAGAGCAGAAACTCAAACGACATAAAAATGACAAGTTTGAGTGCATCATTTATGCAGGAACATGCAGTGACTAGAAAAGTGGAGGCACAGGGAGCGGGGATGTTTCAGGGTATGGCTTTATTCCCAAGGCGGGCACATATGCCCCATGAGTATTTTAGTCTTAATATTTTTAGAAGAATTTTGAAAAATTAAAAATCAAAATATATTTTAAATTGGACACAATTCATAAGCAAAAAATGTACAGAAATAATTATGTACGGGGGAATAACAACATATGCTCATAACAATATAGTTTATCACCAACTTTTCTTTTCTTTTCTATTTTTGTAATTATAGAACAAACCATTGTTTCTATCACTTAGAAAGTAACATTTAAGTTATATCAACAACATTTAGAATAAAATATTCCGAGTCACACGAGGCAGATAGTGCAAAGCATAAAGAATGGGCTATCCCCACTTATTTGGCTGTTATCCACAAGAGACTTCGCCACATGGTTGTCCCGTTGAGTTTAGAGCCTGTGAAGCAAGTTGCTAGGTTAATTATGACTTTGCCCTAAAAACATTATATGCATGCACTTTATTAGCTTTACCAGAATCACAACTTTTTGGCGGCTTCCCACATTGATTGCACGAAAAGAGCAGCATCTTCGCTGGCCATCAGCATTCGGATATGGCTTATTCTTCTCCAACAAAGCTTCTCGAGGACTATAACCATCATCTTCATCTTCTTCATCATTTGACTGATGACATAGATCAACCCTGAATTCATTTGCAGGAGAGGCATTACTATATATTTCGTTTGAACATGAAGATTGAGTTCATGGCTTAGACCGAACCTAGTAGCTAAATTAGGAAAGGATAGATTTGGTAGCTTATAGTTAAGGCTATAAGGTTGCACAATTTATTTTAATATATTTGATTGATTAATATGAAACATAACTAGCGACGTGATTTGCAACCAAACAAGAACTGAACTTAAGGAGCAATAGATTTGTGCCATACCACAATAACTGCAAATGCGTCGATTTGGAACTATCCGCTTCATTTAGAAAGTTTAATAAAAACTTTTAACTGAATATGTGGAGGAGTCTGCTTGAGCAATAACTCAGAGCACTAAGCAATATCTAAAAAGGACCAATAGACAAATTTTCTGCTTAAAATGTTAGAGCAGAAACCCTGATATAAAAATGTTAAGGCAGAAAATTGTCAAAAAAACCTGTAAAACAAGATTAAGGTGGGCTGTAGAAGAGCACCCACAAATGGTTTGGACATGAAATTTTCAAGTTGAAGAAAAGACCAAGTACTATGATAAAACATAGGCAGGCCACAGGCAAGATGCAAGTAAAAAGTTTTTTCTATTGCTTTAATAGCTTTAAGAGGACAAGAACACTTTGGTTGTTTTTAAGCCCGATGAGCAGCTAGGTAAGCTGGAGAGAATTTTACAGGCGCATGACACAATCTAGTACATTAGAAACATAAGAATAATCGATGTTGAATGTGTTGCTGCTTTAGCTGCTGCAGGAAGCGAAGTCTATGGACAGAAAGTGAGTAATGAATTTCTAAAATTCGAGCAAAAGCTTTACAAATAGAGTATCAGTAATCTAAACCAGAACCCAAGTAGTGCAGACCTCCCCCGAGGGCCCTTTTCTTTCTTGAATCCAGGAACTTAAAAGCAACTACACATTTTGCTTGAAAAAAAAAAAAACCAAAAAAAAAAAAAAAAAAAAAAAAAAACAAGTCGGCTGGGAATCTGGAAAAAAAATGGCTGCTTAACTACAAGAAAGAGAGTAATCATGAAAACTTCCATCCAATGAGATGCATATTCTTCAAAACCTAATAATCTCCAGCATCTTCCTAGAATTACTGAATCATTGAACAAAGTTTCCACATAGTTGTTCTTTTTCTTAATAACTGACAAATCCTGAAGGCCAGTGGCAACATGGTTTAAAACTCGGTGGATAATGGACTTTTGTCGCGGTAGGGTTTGAATCCTTGGCCTGCTCCTAACCCTCATATTATAAGTTGAACTCATACACAAGACCAAAGCCCCGGGGCCCTCCCACATCATTGATCATCAAGGTAATTTTCTTTTTGCAGGAGTGAAAATTCCTATTAATTTAATCATTCCCTCATTCTATAGAATAATTGTATATTGCATACTTCCCTTTCTTTCATCTGTTGTATGCTAAATTACGAATAACTTTTTGATTTTAGTGCAAAAAGATATAAGATACATGACAACTTTGTTGATTTTACAGCAAAGGATCTATAATCCATGAATGGGATCAGCTCAAGCAACTACTATTCACCAAAAGAGGATCATAAATTGGTCATACGGTCTAAAGTTCGGTAGTAGTGTCTTTGCAAATTGCTGATTTTGGCAGCTTACTCATAGAAGTAACAAATATTTTACTTGTCTGCTCAAAATTATTTACAGGAAATAGGCTAGACTCTAGGAAAAAATGAGGGAAGTTCACGACACTGAATTCCTTCAGAAATTAGTTTCTTTTCCTCAAATTAAGAAGCCAAAAAAAAAAAAAAAGAACGCAAAAAGTTAGAATCACAACGATAATATTCACACGTTTATAAAAAATAAAAAAAGTAAAAAAAAAAATGAAAAAATAAAATAAACAAATGGAGGTGAACTCACCAGAATGATAGCAGAAGAAGAAATGCAGCAAGGAAAAGAATTTTGGGGGAAGCTGCATAATAGCATTTTGTTAGTCCTAATTAAAAAGGCATCAGTTGAAATGAATATGGTGGGTTTACACATACCCATAACAACAAAACCACAGGAGTGCGACCAGCAAAGCCAGCCCTTACAAGCAGCAACAATTGACAACACAAAATAAAGGAAATAACCTGCAAAAGGATAGAGTCAATGATCCATTCAAACTAGTAGCAGAACTCTTATAGATTACTTGCTGGATTACAAACATTCTTCACTATTATGGAATGCACAGAAGAGCAAAAACCAATGATTAAAGAATAAAGGTAACATAAGGTAAAAATACGTGGTTATATCCACATGCACAGCTGTTTTATAAAAACCTTGTGCCCGAATTAGCTGTAATATTTGTGTTTACCCTTAATTTCTACCAAAGGAGAAGCTAATTGAACTTCTATGTGGTGTACTAGTGGACTTCCTAAAAGAATGCACTTCCCCAGGTATTATGGCTAAATCACGATACATGTTCTCTTTTTAAGTGTAAAAAGCAGAGAAAACAAGGTAGAACAGCTCTTATACATATGGTTATTGATAAGATACAAGAGGACTCCCTTTACAAGAGCTTGAGAATCATCAGATATCAAGAGTTTCCACATTGTTGGACTTCTAGTTTTTTTAAAGAAAAGGTAGGAATCTTATTAATGAGAACCAAGAAGGTACAGGGAGAGAGAGAGAGAGAGAGAGAGAGAGAGAGAGAGAGAGAGCTTCTTGTAAATATTGAAGGACTTCAATAGATCTACAGTGAAACTATATCAGATATAACATTTTTCCTACACCACAAAGTAAAGACTCTTCGACGTTCAAACATCAAGATTTTCATAGGAGGTATGGTCTTATTGCTCTAGAAAACTTGTATTGATTCTCTCTAGTCAGATGTAGCCAGATGTTCCATAAAATGCAACTGGGTGCTGCATTATAGTAAAGACTACTTCTTACATCTGAAGCCAGATTACATCAACAGTGTAAGGTCTGTTTAATGCTTCCTCGCATGACCCATTGAATCCAGTAAAAGATACCGAGAAATAACAGTGGAGTAGTAGGTGTTTTTAAAACTAAGCTTTCTTCACATAAAAAGCATCTATTGCATATACTAAAATCGTTTCTCTGCAGGTTATCATGAGTAAGGCCAGCACCATGAGTTGCAAACCATGTGAAACACGCAACTCTAGGGGAGCAGTAGTCTTCCATATTATCCTCCATGGCCAGTTTTCAAGATGTCGTCACGTACTCGGAAATAATTTTTTATAACATGCCTTCACAGCATATTCTTTACTTTTCATAGCAATGAAACAACCAGATGCTCGTTAATCATTAGAGATTCTAGCTTTGGAATAAGTTCCTTCACATGATCAACTTCTCATTCCTTCTAAATTGCATTCATCCACCATTGCAATAGAAGTCAGCAACAGTGCAGTTCTATCTGATAATAAGTGCATATAAATAAAGGAATTGCTCTTTAAGAAGGTGTCAGCCCACATTTTGATTCTTTTGTACCTTTCAGCCCACATTTTGATTCTTTTATCAACCTGCTGTTGCCAAAAGATTCATATTAAAGACTTCTAATGTGCTTCCGAACAGTAATCCTATAAACTCCTCTTGTGCAGTTAGTCCACAATTCTTCATCTTTCCATATTTAGATGTTAGAAGATTTTTCCATAACTCATCTTTACCGTAAAAAATTCTCCAATGACATTATAACAACAAACTTTTGACCTAAATTTTTAAACTTTTGACCCAATCCACCTGATCTCTTGGAGTCTTTAGTAACTGTAGCGCACTTAATGAAATGAGCTTTCCATTTGTCTTGACATCCTTCCCGCTGAAAGTTGCTTTTCAACCTGTCAACAAGTACATTATGTGGGTATGGATTCCATCCAATACTGCTTCTTCCAAGGGGCCAGTTTTTTTTCACATATTTCTGTCACCCGTTTAACATCCTTTTTTAGCACCCAAGGGATGCCCAGATATGTAGTAGGAAAGCATTCAACACTTCAACACCAACCGTCTGAAGATGTTATTTTTAGCCCAATCAATATACGGCCCAAATGTTGCTTCAAATGCAAGAAGGAAAGCTTTCGCATGCAATAGTTCTACTCAGGGTTACAACAAGAGTGTCATCGCAAATAGGATGTGTGAAACTTCAACAATAGAACCATCTCTGCCTTGAATGTTAAAGCCTTTATCCAATAGAATTTTGTAGCTTTCTTCAGCATTGGACTTCTTAAGAATAAAGAAGTTGATAATATAGCAAGAACTCATTCCTTGCATATATAAGAAAGGTAGAATCCCTATAATTGTTCGAATAGGAATATGATGTATTGGAATCACTTCCCTTTCCGTTTTAGGATTACATTTGCTTCCTTTCAGGAATACTTGTAAACACTGTTTAAACCTCAATATGCTCGAGTGAATACTGAAGCAATACCATGCCTAACATCCCTTCTTTTATCATTCCTTATATGGTATCAGAGCCTTTAGATCTTGATAGACTCTTAGCTTACGCTACTAGTTGGCGGTGCCGACCAATGTGTGGCGCCCACTTGGACAATAAGTTAATCCTTTTCCTTTTCTTTTGTTTTTCTTTTGGGTGTTCAGCACAAAGCTCTCTCCGCCAAGTAGTGCTACTCTCTCCGTTCAAGCACCGTTCATCTCTGTAGCAACCGTCATGGTGTCACTATCTCTTTGGTGACTGGGGTGCTACTTGCTACTCCAGCACCCTCCTAGTGTAGCTGGAATACTGAACAATAACGTGAAAGACAACCGGTGCTAAAACTCTTTTCTCCGAGCTCATAATTTCGGAGAAAAGAATTTTAAAAAAAAAAAAAAAAAAAATCTCTTTGCAGCACACATGTAAAGAGGTATGCTCTTGGCTACCAAAAAGAGGTGCAGCGCCTAACAGACAATGTAAAGGCACTCGCCTGGAGTAAAGAGACACTCGAGTCATAGGAAATAAGAGAGGTATTACCATCTATCTCGAAAGGATAAAAGGTACAACTTTTGCAATGTCTCTGCCTAAATAAATAAGTCTCAATGTTTCAAAAGTTCCACCGAGGCGAAGTTATATCCCAAAGCTCAGTGTAGCGCAAGCTATTCGCCCTCTCAGACAAGGCTTCAATGTACACATCAAAGTGTTAGGCACGTGATTCATCATCCACGGTTTCATCTTGAATAGGTGTGAAATAAATATCAAATACATATGGGAAATAAAATATTTGTTATATTAAGGAAAAACCGTTACAAAAGAATCATTACTATCAGGAACAGATATTAGAAATTTAGTAGTAGAGAAACCTTTTCTTTCTTAAAAACTGAAAAATCCTCAAGGGATAATGGCACACTGTTCGAAGCTCGGTAATTATAGGCCCACTCCTCTAACTTTCTCCACTTAAATATCAGGTTTTGTCAGTGGTCAGATTTGAACTTGTGAGTGTGCCTAACCCACACAGCACAAGCTGAGCTCTGACCACTTGACCAAACTACAAAAACTAATCACAAAACTTGAATTAGAAACTTTTTTTTTATAAGGTAAATAATTTTATTAATAATCTATATACATTGGAACCTTCTGTATACAAGAAGTACCCCAATCATCTATATACATTGGAACCTCATGGGTACACCAAAAGGAAACTAGAAACAAAAAACTATTTTGCAATCTAATCAAATCACTCTCAACTCCTCTTTCCAAAGAATCCACATAATGGCTGACGGAGCAACATCACATGCTCTCAGTCTTCTATTCCTTTTTCTGAATGCCCAGCTATACATCGCCTCTTTCACAGTACCCGACCTCACCCGATGAACTCCAAACAAATTTAGAGCCACCGCCCACAACCTCGTTGCCACCTCACAATGAAGCAAAAGATGGTCAACATCTTCTCCCGAGCATCTACACATGAAGTACCAACTAACATAATTAATCCTCTGCTTCCTCAAATTCTCTACTGTCGAGATTACTCCCCTTGCAGCCAACCATGCAAAAAAACATACTTTCCTCGGAACCCTCGGATACCAAATAGCCCGAACCAATACTCTGGTAATAAGAACTAATAGTGAACAATCCATCTGAACTCCTTTCCACCTCCACGAGTCTGGAGAGTGTTGCAACAAATTTTTCCTGTAAAGTAACTCGACAAGATTTTGAAACTCACCCATCTTCCGATCCTGAAGGTTCCTCCTAAACCTCAAATCCCAATGAATTTCCCCCGCTTGGGCTCTGCGAATTTGTTGCATAGTCATCTCTTTCTGGCTCGATAGAGTAAACATATTAGGAAAAGCAACCTTTAACTCAGTGTCACCACACCACCTGTGCTCCCAAAAACTAATCCTACTACCATCCCCTACCTTAAACTCCATATGACCACAAAAATCCACCCACCCCTTCATAATCCCCCTCCAAAGCCCACACCCGATAGGACTAGTGATATTTTTTAGTCCTCCAACCCCCTTGTGATACTCCATATTTCTCCGCTACCACTCCCCTCCATACTGCATTCTTCTCCAACCCAAACCTCCATATCTATTTAATTAGAAGGGCTTTGTTGAACACCTTGAGAGTCCTCCCTACTTCTTGGGAGAAGTGACGACTCTCCAATTTACTAAATGGAACTTTTTAGTGCCATCCGCAGCATCCCACAAAAAATTCCTCTGAAGTCTTTCTAACTTTTCAGTCACTTTATTAGGGGCTTGCACTAATGACATGAAGTATGTAGGAATACTGGACAATGTACTTTTTATCAATACTTCTTTGCCCCCTTTTGAAAGATACCTCTTCAGCCACCCTGCTAGCCTCTTATCAACTCTCTTAATAATCGGATTCCACACAGTTATATCCTTGCTAGAAGCGCCCAATGAAAGACCCAGATATGTAGTAAGCAAAGAACCTACTTTACAGTTTAGCACCATTGCTAGCTCTTCCATATTGACAACCTCTCCCACCGGAATCATCTCACACTTGCTTAAATTGATCTTCAATCTGAATACTGCCTTGAACCAAACAAGAGTCTGTCTCAAAACAGATAACTGAGAAACATCTGTATCACATAACACTAGGGTGTTATCCGCAAATAATAGATGGGACACCCTCAAGTCACTAAGCCCCCTAGCCGAAGCCGAAAAGCCCCTCAATAAGCCTCCTGAAACAACCCTATCTATCATCTTACTCAGTGCCTCCATCACCAAGATAAAAAATATGGGAGATAAAGGATCCCCCTGTCTCAACCCCCTCGAGCTACCAAAAAACCCGCAAGGACTCCCGTTCACCAAAATAGAGAATCTAGTCGTAGATACGCAAAACATGATCCACTTTCTCCACTTGTCCCCAAAGCCCATCTTTGTCACACTAAAATCCAGAAAATCCCAATTGACATAGTCGTAAGCTTTTTCAAGATCAAGCTTACATAATATCCCCGGCTCACCACTCTTATTCTAGAATCAACCACTTCATTTACCACAACTGATGCATCCAGTATATGTCTCCCTTCCATAAATGCGTTCCGAGAAGAAGACATTGTCTCATCCAAGACCCTCTTAAGTCTCTAAGAAAGCACCTTAGAGATAATCTTATAGATGCTTCCCACTAGACTAATAGGCCTATAATACTCAACACCTATCACTCCCTCCTTTTTCGGCACAATAGTAATATACGATGCATTTAGGCTTCTTTTGAACTCACCGGATTCTTGAAATGCTTCCCAAACCTCTTCTCCTATTTCCCTTTCTAGCCACTCATTCATCCCCTGGCGTATTTGTTTAAACATAATTCCCCCAATTTAGGTCTCCAACTAGCTTCTTCTTTGAACAATTTATCATAGAAAACCACTATAGTCCCCTTAACTTCCTCCTCCCTCTAAAAAAACACCATTCACCTCTATAGAGTCCATATAATTCCTCCTTTTATTTGCAACCGCTACCCTGTGAAAAAACTTAATGTTTGAATCCCCTTCCTTCAACCACAACGCCCTAGATTTTTGCCTCTCTTAATCAATAGCCAAAGTGGAAAATTCGATCCTAATCTCCTCCTTCCTCATCCTTTCCCCGTCTTCTAACACCCTCTCCCCTTCCACCCGCTCTAGCTCCCCCAACTTACTCATCAATTCCCTCATTTTAATTTCTACCCTTCCGACTTCCTTATTCCAACCCCTTATATCCCTTTTAAGAGATTTCAATTTTCTCGCAAGCCGAAAAGAAGGCATGCCAGAAATAGCATATCCATTTTGAATTAGAAACTTAAATAGCATCTAAATAAAAAATATAGTAAATCTGTGAGCTTGATTTACATCATTTTTACTTCATATATGTCATTTAGTTTTTTTTTTTTTTCCTGATTGATTATTCATATAATCTATTTAGTTATAGCTCTTTTAACTTGTTTTCTACGTTATTGGTGCTTTTGTTGGTAGTTATTTTTTCTACCTTTGGTACATACTTCTTATGACACTCTTTTTACCGGATCCTACATTTTAATTATGCTTTACACTTAGTTCCAGCATAACTTGTCGCTTTTCAACACTTAAGCCTTTGAAATCATTGTTGGTAAAGAACTACGCAAGGAACAATTAACAAAAGTATTGGCTAGTTTTTCGAGAACAAGAAGCCAGGAACCTCATACAGAGGAAACTTATCCATTAACCCTAAATTGGGCTTATTTGTCTCAAATAACGTGTGCAGACCTGCTCCTTTAGTGGTGTTCACTACCGAAGCCGCGAAGCGATTGTATCTCTATACATACTGATTAAAAAAAATGTGGGCAAGGATTACACCTGGTGTTGAGCATCTTCATATTTTCCAAAAAAAAAAAATTGGTAAAGTAAATAACTATATTAATGATAACAAGGATGGGCGAAAAAGTGCTCGTATACAAGTAGTATACCGAAAAAGAGAAAACCACAACACCTACAAAAACATATGATTTTCTACAAGTACCACCCAATCTTCTATACAATTAGGAATTATGGATGCACCAAAAAGAAATAAGAGAAAAAGGGTTACTCCTCAACTGAGCAAAATTCATCTCTATCCTCAATTGCTCTCTTGTTTCTTTCTTTCCAAATAACCCACATTTTGAAAAATATTCTTTGAGAACGTACTAAGCCATTGCATTTTCTTTCTAGAACACTAGTCAATTTGGTGCTTCAGCAATATATAAACTCTACCCATTTTCATGGAAGAAAAAAAAATGCATCAATTGGCTTAAGAAACGCAATGTTATGAGTGAAAAGATATACATATTTTTTTCTTACAAGTACTCGCAGAGAGCACTCGGGGAAAACAATCCGTGGATAGATACCAATGATACATATAGAGAAAACAAGATTCTTACCCAAATTCGAAGATCCAATCATCAAGTGAAATACCTGCAATTGCATAGTGAACTCTAGTAAGAACGAATTATAATTAGCACATTAGTAAAATAAGAAGCCTCATTGAATGTAGTACAGAAGATTATCCAGGCTAGCCGGCATGAAAGAAGAATCATAGAAACTACTTGATGACCTTCACTTCATAGCAGTAAAACGTCAACAAATGAACGCAATAACTTTCCAATTTCTAATATATGTATATCCTCCGACAGATGTAGTGCTAACTATGAGCCGGCCAATAATGTATTATATATGCTATTACACAGAGCTAAAGTGTGTATTGAAAGAACAAAGAGAAAGAACAAAGAGATTGGCTGCTTCTGGCTATTTGATAGTTTTCAAATATGTGGAAGAAGCATTTACTATGCACTATACTAGAACATTTCTGCTGAATAAGACTCTTCATGATTCGCTAACATCAGCTCTTGACTGATGGATCTTACGAAGAACTAACATCATCAGAAGTATCCAACCCAATCTGCACTGCATGTCGTACCATTTGGCTGGGAGTTAACCCGGTAGATAGTAGCATTGTGCGTGCATGTACCTCTTAACAATATAAGATGATCACTTCTATGACGCTGACAGCCACAGATCTCAATATCACTGTGATCACGCTCAGAAAGCCTCGATCATCCTTGTAAGATCATCAATAGACAGTACTTACACCAAGAACTGAGCAGACGCCCCTAATCTCTACCACCGCAGAGTTTAAATACGAGCACTGATCGAACCACTAATACCATGATGGCTAAGTGACTAGACTAGGTTTAACATCCTGAAGTTAGAATTTAATCCTCAGCAGAGGGATGACAGAGCAAATGAGATACATTGAGAGGGTACAACTGGATCCCATGGAAAAATCTGGAAATTCACCTGGTATGATGCTAAAATTTAGAAAACCTACATGGTCATCAGTAACTTGGGCAATACATATTAAAAGACAATTTTTAGGCAACAGTTACCAAGTAGTGGGAATGGCGGAAAAGAGTTTACATAACTATGGCAATCGTGAAGAAGAATTAACATCAAATGAGAACTGTTAAGGCATTTCACATTTATTTTGGCTTGGGAAGACCATTGTTATGTTATCTGAACTTTAAATGCTAGCACGCAAGTGTTGAAAAATACAAGACAATGGTTTAGAATGTTCAGTTGAATATTATCAATGGGGGTTCTTGGACTTTTCACATTTTCTTTCTTTTTTCCCACTAACAGGTATACATCAGCAACATGAATTTAGGAGCTCAGTTTAGAGGAAAAAAGATGGAGAAAAGTGCTTTTCTTGAGCCAGTCTGAGAAAAAATATGCAACATGGATCCGGTGGTTGAAAGGATTGAAAATGGCATGTCAGCTGGTGGAAGAGGTATTTTCCAAAAGGGAAACAAGTGTTGTTAATCCAGAGCACTCTATCGAGTGTTCCCGCTTACTTTATGTCCTTGCTAGGCGTGATCAGAAAAATAGAAAGGACACGGACAAACTGCCTTGGAAAAAAAACTCGACAGATGGAGCTAGAAATTTCACTTAAGGGTCATTAGGTTGCTCTATGGTATAAGCAAACCCCGCATAAAATAATACAACGTTTGGTTGGTCGCACAAGAAAAATAACCACCATTATTTAATGCAGTGTTTGGTTAATGGTGCATTAAATTATGTGTGTGTAGTAGATTATTTTATGCGAGATAGAATGTGGAGTTAGAACACATGTATTAGCAATACGGGATTAGACTATTTAAAGACAAGGGACCTTAGACTGAGTAATTCTTGTATAACAACAATCCCTTCAATGTTAATCACCGCATAACAATCCATTTATTATTATTCACCACATAAACAATTCATATATTATAATTCCTACATACTAGAACAAACTACCCCTCGGGTTAAAGATCCTCAGGTGTTTAATAAGGCATTATTAGGAATGTGGTATTCGAGATTTGGAACAAATGAGTATGCACTATGAACAGAGGTGATAACGAAAAAATAGTTACCATGAAAGAGAGGTGGATAACTAGAAACATTACTAACTTTTGGTTGTGGCCTTTGTTGGAAGAAGAATTTAGTGGCAATATAAGCTTCCGGGAAGGGGATGGATGTGGGGAAAGTTTTTTGGGGACACAAGTATTGCAGCATAACATCTTGAGACCCAATTTACTAAACATCTATAGAATTTCATGCCGAAAGGAGAAGAGAGTCCAGTAGGAAGGAAATCTATCTCGAATTTAGGAGTAATTTTCTGGATAGGGACAGTGTTTTGGACGGCGTAAGGCGACAAAAGGCGACAAAGGTCAATTTCACCGAGGCGAGAGGCGAGGCGCTCTCCTTTTCAAAGTGAGGCACCAATTAATGTCAAAAATAAAAATATTATAATGCATATAGAAATAACCAAAATCTCAATAGCAATAGCATAATAGCAAACATTTCAATTAAAAAACTAGAAATAGATAGTAGTGGTAGGGGCAATATATGTAGGGGCAATATAATTTTAATTACAATCTTGAAGAATACTATCTTGAAGAAGATAATAATTATATTGCCCCTACCACTACCAATATAGAAACATATTTGCAGTTTTGTCCCTACCACTACTATTCAAGATCTCCAATTTCTTAAGTCCCAAGATTATAAGAATTATATTGCCCCTACCACCACCCTCTGAAACCATTTTTACCCTTTTTTTAAAAAAAAGACTGTGAGCCAAACAGGAAAGAGGATGAAGAAGAAAAAAGAAAAGAAAAAACTGTTATAAACTTAAAAGAAGAGAGGAAGAAGAAAAAAAGAAGAGGAAAATAATGAAGTAAGAAAGAAGAACAGTAGAGAAGGAAAGAGTACCTCTTTTGGAGAGGAGGAAAGAACTCGGGCAGCCTTTTTTTGGTTTTATGAAACCCTAATTGTGGTCTTTTTATATTTTAAAGTGTTATCAGCCCTTTTTTTAAAAAAAAATTTAAAAAAAAAAAAAAAAAGGCGACGCCTTTCTCGCCTCGCCTCAGTCGCCTTTTTACACTCACGTCGCCTCACTGTCCAAAGGCGAGAACCCATCGCCTCGCCTCGTCGCCTTAGGCGAGAGGCGCTCGCCTTTCACACTGGATAGGGAAATAGAGGATTTCAAAACCTGCTCCAGAAGCTCTACAAACAAACCCTTTTTTCATAAAATCTTGAGTCTGAGTAAGGTCCTATTATACCAAGAGGCTAACAAGAGATGAGGCGGTTTTCCACTCTTCACGGTCTGGATTCCAGGTGCCTAGAAAGATGTGTGTTTCTTCATATAGCTGGTGGTGGCTAGAGGAGCGATCCCGACGACCGAAAATTTGATGAAGGATCACCTACATTAGTTGGTGCTTTATGAGCAAAAAATTCTAGAGAGAATATGGACCACCTTTTACTACATTAATATGAAGCTTCACGTAGTCTATTGTGGACTACGTCAGGGATGCCAAAGGATGCTTTAATCGGATAGGCTTTAGAAGACAGAAAAGAAGACAAATGAGTAAAGAGATAAATAGGAGAGCTTTTGAATGAGTCTCTTTTAGAGAACCATCCATTTTTGTAGGTTCTCTTTTTTAGGTACACTTCCGTATACGGGAGGTTTTTCCCCATTACTAATGAAATACTTGATCATAGAAAAGATACATATTACCAAGCACCAACAGGAAAATGTAGAGCTCATATTATCAGACATGTACTTCAACTGTACTGCTATCCTCAAACCCCTTCCTTGATGTCATCATGCCACTTATGGTATATGTGAATTTTCTTTTTAATAACGTGGTCTTGGGACAGGTTGACTGCACCTCAACTATCCAAACGATACCTTTTACCTCCTACTGGTACAGGCACCGCAAAATTCTGCCTAACAAGGCTTAGGTAAGAAACCATCTAACAATTTTAGTCTCTAAGATTTGAACTCAAATCTTCCATGGTTTTCTCCACTTCAGTGATCATCAAGCTACAACCTTGCATGCAGTATCCAAAGCGAATTAAACACGCCCGAATCCAAGAGTCCCATATCAAGGGAAAAATGGTAACATACTAGCATCTAGCAACAGGCTTTATCTCATTAAAAAAAATGCTGACAATGAGGAAAAAAACGCTAGTGAGATGAAGCCAATTGCTTGTATTCATAATTGGAACTAGACAAAAAAGCAGTGGCAAAACTGGTTGTTTCAAGATTCTTTAATAACTCTTTCGACCTTGGGAGGGTGCAGTAATTTTCACGTAGGAGGAATTTATGTTCTTATCCAGCTCAGGTACCAGTAAAACCAACCAGAGAATTGAGGATGAAATGCTTACTTTCTGACGAGTCCAGCCAATGTGTGTATTCCGAAAGTGGATTCTCATTAACTGGAAAAATAAATAGGGAAAGTTACGGTGAGCAATAATACGATAACACATCTATCAAGCATGAAATAATCAGTAGCACAACAGATGTACATTGTCATTAAAAGCACATGGACACTACTCTAATAGAGTATCACCAACATTATGCAACCACAATAGGCACAAGTAGCAACCCGAAAAGAAGACCAAACTCTAAACTTGCTGCCATCAAACAGCAGAAAGTGGTGGAATTAATTGCAATCCAAGTATGCCCAGGACAGGATTAAGGTTCTAGAATAATGATTTTTCTTTTCTTGTTAAGTCAAATACTTTAATTAATGAACACCAGGACAGTGTCAAAAAGTATGTACAAGATGTGCACGTAACTTTGTAAGCTAATAAGATCGGGAGAAAAAGTTCTTAAAGAATGTTCATTTTATTTGATAAGTAATCGGATCGAACCATGGGAACGAATCTACAGGGCTATCACCTTCTTTGACCAGATCTTCCAATCTTTTCTTTGAGTCATCCATCGTCTCCCCGAAGGTTCTAGATTATTGTTGAATGTCGATTAGCTATAGGCGACATCAGAATTCGTCTTACAACCTCCCCCACCGCCCTAAACAGCCTCTCTGGTTCTCAATTCTAGCAACTAGTCAATCTAAGCAATCACCTATTCAGTTAAACCCAGTAATGTATTAAATCAAGTAGGGTTATAGATTAACTAATTTGCTGTTAAGACATGATATGTGTCCTCTCTGATACTGCCGCCTTTGCAGAAAGTTGTTACCATCTCTGTTTTGTACCCCTATGTGTATTTCTGTAAAATTTGTTAATGTAGCATGTCTATTGATTCTCGTGGTATAAAATGTTAGGTTTAGATTCAGAACGTTGTATATAAGTATTAGCTGATTTCTTCAAGTTCTCTTTGGATTTTGGAAGTTCTTGTATTGGTCATCTAGGTTGTTGTCAAAGTACAAAATTGCATTAGTCTGTCATCCTTTTACTTCTTAAATTGGGAAAAGAAATGAAGAAACAAAAGCCCCTGGTTGATCTTGTGGTAAGAGCGCAACTTGTGATGTGTGAGTCAAGCCCTATTTAAGTGGAGAGGGGGAGAGGGGCGGCCAATTGTCCACCGAGCTTCGAACCTTCGCCATTGGCCCTCGTGCTCGGATATATATATATATATATAAAATAAAAAAAACAGTATCCTAGTTTAAAAAGTCAATGTTCGCTCTAAACTGGACGTGCCAGGTCCGTGGTCCAAGAGACTCACCCTAGCTTCTCTTGAACATACGGTGGAAACTACATGGATAAGGAAAATTTGGAAATTATTCCCGAGGTTTTGTCCTATTTCCTCTTTTTTGCCCCATCTTTATAAAGTTACAGGCCTCCATATTCAGTATTGCAGCTTATTGTACATTGACCTTGATTCTCTCTATAATTTTTAATTTTAATCTTTTTCCTCTGTAATCTCATTGCACCAGCAGAAAGTTGGCTAAATCCCCATTGATTACTCATTCAGCAGAATGACAAGAAAGACAAATTAGTAAAAGCCCCTTCCAAACTTTTAGCTCGTCCTGTAAGGACATTAATCAGGAAAATCAAAAAAATTACCAAAAGAGAAGGTCATAATGGTCTTTCCTTTTATGGGTATCAAAGATACATTATCTCCTGATTCTGAATTCGCCCGCAATTTAATTCTAAGGAACATTAACTTAGTCCTCAAACGTGCTTCAGTTATATATGTTAGATCAGCTTAAGGGATTTATCTAATTGGTTCATAATAATCATGAGTACCAAACTATGTGATAAATAAAGGGGTGACAGACAGTCTACAACGCAATGCATCACATACGTCTACCTCAACAATCAAAAGGAAAACCACAAATAGAAAACAGGCACAGTCACCAAGTCAGTTATAGATGTAACGCAGGAACGCAAACGGGTAATGGAAGCTGCCAGCAATGAGTCATAAATGCACACTATGCAATTTTTTGGTTCTCTCACTGCCAATTTATGGCAACTAGGTAGTCAGATCCTAAAGAAGTTCAAGCTCCAATTTTTTTATAATAAAGGTAACTTGTTTAAACAACTTATGCAACACCGATATCTTTTTATCAAGTCAATTTTTTTTTATAAAGTAAATACATTCACCCTTTATCAAGTCAGCTAGGATAGAGTTTACCCTCTTAATTTTTCATAACTAGTTTTCATCCCCATCATCAACTGAACCTATTATATGTACTCTTCATAGGCCTAGACGGCAGATGTTCAAAAGGAAATGTTATGAGTATGGGTACTTTGAATCGATTTACATATTGAACAACCTGGGTCGGACACATACCTTTCATGCTATCTTTACTAGGCCATTTCCAGTACCAAAATCATATTATAACGTATTGCAACTATCAGTTGCGACGATGCTGCCACCACAAAAAACCTTCACACAACTCAGCAAAAGTTAAAGAAGGTTGTTGAAACTTTACACTCTGTTTGATCAATGTATAAGGGGAATATTTTTGTTAGACAAGAAAGATAAGTGCCATTCTCTTTAGCAAGAAAGTAAAAGAAGCCATCCCATTTCTCCTTTCTTTTTTCCAGCTAGCAAGAGTGGGACAGAAACCAAAGGCTTCTCAATGATTCCCAACCTGATCCTGCTACGATATACAAAAATCTATCTCCTGTTGAAGAAAACCAACCTGGCCCTCCCTTGGACTAATCTATCTCCATTTGGTGGGAAGCAATCTTCAGGAAACAAAATTAACTCTTAGATAGCACACATGTTTCTGCCGTGAAGCTATACTTTGTTCGGAGTAGCAGATATTTTCCCTAGAAGATATATCACTTGGAGTAGTATGAAACTACATGAGGAGGGGAAGGAACATGTATTTCCCATCATCAAATGAACAAACCACAAGCTACCAAAGCCATTATCCACCTAGACCTTGAGATATAAAGTGGGGCATGTTAGCCTTCAAAGAGGCCATTCCTAAAGAAGATGTAAGAAGTAGGTTTGGAGATTCAGTTTGCAACTCCAATATCATTAGCAACAATATGGATTAGGTAAAAATCAACTCAGTGGGTTACGTTTTTACTGTTTTAGCTTGACAAATGTGCGCTATTAAAAGATTGCCAAAAGTACCAACTTTAAGGTTTACATGTAATTGGAGAGAGAAATAAAGGATCACATATACAGAGTATCTCAAAAGGGAAAGCAAGGTACTCTCCTGCCTTAACTAAGAGCTATTAGCTTTTATAAAATAGGCTGCTTTCAAAGAGCTTTCAAGCTATAGTTTGAAGCAATATCTTGCACTCTCCAGTGAGAATAAAGAGTTCTACACATCTCCGATCCAAAATTTTGGCTAATCTTGGCTATATGATTTGTTGGTCTTCAAAATGAATTAGTATCCACAAGCTCCTTGATTCTCCGAGGGTCATTACCGAAACAGTTTCAGATACAATTGTTTTGATCCGTTTTCAATCTAATGCAATGAAAGAATGGTACGACTGTGGTACTTGATAAGCATTAACAGGAAAAATGAGATGGTGTAGTTCCTGTGTCTGCCCCAAACACAATCCCAATTTTAGACATATCCAAGGACATTATAAGTCATGTTCACCTAAAGACATGCAGAGCAGGTATAAAAATAGGAAAGATTAAATTTTCGAATTTGGGTAGATGGCTTTGTAATTTGAGCACAAGCCAAGTTCACCGAATAGAACAAGAGATATTGAATGCAAATGCATGCAATGTTATTAGTTAATGAAATTCCAAATGGGAATCATATCAGCCATAAATAGCATCAAATAGGGGTAACGTCGCTCCAATCATTATTCAACAACTCTCTAAATGTTGCCACAAGCACTATATAACGAAAACCTATGACAAGTTGTAAACCTAGTCGCGGCGGTGAAGAGGAAAAGAAAATAGTAGTAAAACTCAGTAATGTTAGTGATAGATGGAGGGCCAATAGAAAATAAGATTTGTGTATAGAATAAAGGAAAGCATGACAAATTAGAACATGTGTACAAAAATGTATGATTTGATTTTACATTAAAGAAGCCGGACATTGTGAAAATGGAGGTGATAATTGAGGAAATTTAGTTGAATCGAATAGCATCATTCCAAGAGTGGAGTGGTACCTGAGCAAAAGAAAGAAGAGCAAGAAGGGCATCGACGGAAGCAAGAGCCACATTGACTCCCATTAAACCCTTTGGATAACAACACATCTTCTTCTCACTCCTAAACCATCCACTCCTGATATGATAACAATATACTAATGTTTATATATGTGTGTGATGTGTACACAAGTACACACACAACAACAACAACTCGTGAAGAACTACTGTTCTCGATGGTATCTTTTCTTTCAATTAACTGAACATCTGCCCCTCGATTCTTACCTCTCTCTTTTTCTCTCTCTACAAATCTCTAGTATATATATATATAAAAGAAACACAATTGTTTTTTTCTTACCTCCTTTGTCTTTATGCCACGCGGCCGCCTTTCAATATCTCTTGTATCCTCAATAACCTAAATCTACAACTTTTAAAGGTTAAATTGTTAGTATGAATACAGAAAAGACTAATTACTATTGTACAATATATAAAGGCTCGTTTGGTTCATGGGATAAAGATAAATAATCTGAGATGGAATGTCTGATTATTAGTCTTTTGTTTGGTTTATTTTTTATTTTCAATATAAGTAATTCCAAAATTTTGATATTATTTATATGTCACATTCAATATTGGGTAATAAATCCAGGATATTAAAAAATATAATTGTCCTTATCCATTACTCTCCCAAAGTCCTTTAAGAAGCCAAAAGTTAAAGCTGAATGAAAAAATGTAGATAGAAAAGTTTATCCATTGTAAAGCCAAACATGTATTATGTATTATACACTATGATTCATTTTGAATTTAAAAAATATAATTGTCCTTATCCATTACTCTCCCAAAGTCCTTTAAGAAGCCAAAAGTTAAAGCTGAATGAAAAAATGTAGATAGAAAAGTTTATCCATTGTAAAGCCAAACATGTATTATGTATTATACACTATGATTCATTTTGAATTTAATGAACCAAATATCTACCAAAAATAATATATCCATTAATTAATCTTGTTATTATTTAATCTTATATTATAATTTTGACATGACTTCTTGTCGTCCAAATGATATCTAACATGGCATGGAATGCATGATAAGCACGTGGAGTGCATGATAAGCGCATGCATGCATAAAAATTATGAATGGTCCATCAAGTAATTTAAATGCCAAAAGATACATGTGAAATAGTCATATATTTTTTATATAAAAGTACAAGTTTTAGAGCTTAATTACCAAACATAGCAACATTTTAGTAAAATTACCCTATGTAGAGAAAAACACAAGATAATTACAAATATAAAAAAAACATAGCAATATTTTCTCATAACATACTAAACCCTTACATTCTTCCTTCTATTTCCCCACTATCACCTTTGCTCCTCCCATTTTCCCTATTTCACTTTTCCTCCCACCATTTCCCCCCAATTTCACTTTTACTCCTCTTATTTTCTCCAATTTCACTTTTCCTCATCCATCCTCAATGTATCTCGTTGAATCTCACTATTTCTGCACCGTATCTACTTATTTCTGCACCATATCAACTGTTTCTGCATTGTATCTAACTGCTTCTGCACCGTTTCAACTGTTTCTGCAGCACCGTATCTAACTGTTTCTGCACCGTTTCAACTGTTTCTGCAGCACCGTATTTAATTATTTCTGCACCGTTTTGACTGCTTCTGCAGCACCGTGTCAACTCTCGTTTCAGACTGTATCACCTCTATTTTCAGACTGTATCAGACTGTTTTAAACTGTATCAAGCCCCGTTTCAGACTGTATCAACTCCGTTTCAAACTGTATCATATTGTTTTAAACTGTATCAACTCCCGTTTTAGACCGTATCAGACTGTTTCAACAACTATTTCAGATTGTTTCAATGTCGTCTCAGACCGTATAATTCTGTTTCAACGTCGTTTCAGATTGTATAATAATGTTTCAAAGCCGTTTCGAACTGTATCAGATTTTTTAAACAATTGTTTTAACAATGTTTTATTATATCATATTGTTTCAACGTCGTTTCACACTGTTTTAACCGTCGTTTCAAATTGTTTCAACGATGTTTCAGTTGCTCAAATGGAAAAAATAACACGATATTAAACCCATAAATAAAGAAAACAAAGTCAGCATATATTATGGATATCCAATAACAGCACCCATAATCGAGGAAACAGATCCACGAGCAAAATTGTAGTGGCAGTAACATGAACATAACATCATTTTTTGTTCCTTGTTTGTTTCTGTCATTTGTTATTGAAACAATAAAATAAAATAAAGAGGAGACATAGTTGCAGCAACTCCGGCGAAACCCACCGGAGTTTCGTCCAGAAATCCAAGTTAGATAGTAGCTCATCCGTCGACTCTGCTGCTATTCGCCGCTGTCCGGGCTACTCTTGCTGCGATTTCCGCTGTCAGGGCTAAGGTATTTTCCAAAGCACGGTTAACGTTGATACCAATTCCACTATACGCGAATGAAGAACAGAACACCGGCGACGCTGTGACGGGGAGCTGGAATTGGGAACGGGCATAACCTGTGACTATGACACGGTAAGTTTTGGCCAATTTCTACAGTCCGATCTACCGCGATACACAACTTTTCTTGAGAAATTGAGTTCAAATCGAGAGTGACGGGGTTGAGACGAACCCGAGCATGTAGAATTTTTGGCCGGAGGTGGGTGGTCGCCGTTGTCGGCGGTGGTTCAGTGGCTGCATCCGGTGGGGTAAAGAAAATGGGAAGATCTCTTTTGTGCTTTGGGTGTTTTAATTTGAATTGTGCTTTGGGTGTTTAATTTGAATTGTGCTTTGGGTGTTTTAATTGGGATTGGAAGAAATGTGCTATAAAAAATATTGCTATGTTTGGTAATTTTAAAAATGTTGCTATTTTTGTGTAATTAAGGGTGTATATTTGTGTATATGTGTAAAAACCCCAATAGTATTCCTTAGGTAAAATTTTCACCCACAAGCCACTATTCTCACTGGTATTTAGTTTGAAGCCACTTTTTTATTAGTCTTATATAAGAGGCCACTTTTTGGAACTTTAGTCTTTGTAAGCTGAGTTGAACTTCATGTCTAAATTATGAAGTTTCAACTTCAATCTGTAAGGGCTGAACTTTTAGGTATAGATGCGTAAACTTCAACCCTTGTAGGCTGAAGTTGAACTTCAATCCTTGTGGTGGGCTGAAGTTGAACTTCAATCCTTGTGTGCTGAACTTGTGTGAAGTTCAACCCAAAAGAATTGAAGTTCCAAAAAGTGGCCTCTCATGTAAAACCAATAAAAAAAAGTGGCCTCAAACCAAAGACCACTACAAAAAGTGGCCTTTGGTGCACTTCGCCCATTCCTTAGAGTTACAAAGTTAAAATGGACAATTGATGTAATCTAAACTATGAAAGCAAGAATCAAAATATAAGGTAGACAGAATCTGAACTACAACAAGGAATTTAGTAGGAACTAGTTTACTTGCCTCCCTATTAGAAGTCAAAGAACACCTAAAGCTAAGCAACAATCCTTAAGATCACTTGGACCTTGCAAAGTGAATGATCAATGATGAGGAAACAAGTTCAATTCGACTAATCTCAAAAGAACAAGTTTTCCAATGTATGTTAGGAAAAGCTCAAAGCTTAATATTCTAAATAATGTAAGTGAAGAAAAACGCTTAAGGCATGCTTATATAGGTGTAGATAAACTGCTTATAATGTCAACGGAAAAGCCACAAGCTGACTAAATTTAAACTAACCACGCAGGGCCAATAAAGTGCCATTATCCTCATATAAGTCTAGCTATGCAAATAAGAACTAGGAACTTGTTGAGGTGCTCGTTGAGAGCACCAAAAATCTGCCCAACACTATGAAATTCACGCCCCAGGCATGCAGCTCGCTAAGTAGCTCGTTGAGCTATGCAGCTCTCGGCTTCAATCTTCCATTAACATGTTACCTTCCCCCAAGCTCACCAATGTGCTTATTGTCGCCCCTACCATGTTGCCCGATTCCTCAAAGGTCATGCCATTAAGACTCTTCATCACCATCAAGTGAACATCATGAAGCTCCTTAGCTTGGCTCCTCGTAAAAGGTTTAGAACGCATGAAATTGGTTTGATCAGGCTGGACTGCATCATTCTTCCTTTCTTGAGAAGATTTCGTTTGCGAAATCAAGTCATCATCATCTTCCAAAGCGGCACTACCTGCAATACAAAGAGTTAAGTCAGAAACATTGAAATTGTTAGAAATATTATACTCACCAGGCAGGTCTATAACATAGGTGTTATTATTGATCCTTAAAAGAACTTGAATGGACAATCTCCCCTCGGGGCTTGCTTTCCCTTCTTTTGGTTCGGGAACCTCTCTTTTCGGAAGTGCACCCAAACCCAATCGCGCTTCTTCAAAATAAGTTTTTTCCACCCCTTATTCTTCTTGGACGTCGCCTTCTCATAGGCTTCCTCCAAGTTTTTCCTCACCTTAGCATGTAGCTCAAGCAATGCGGCTGCCCAATTTTCACCTTCAACACTAATAGCTGCATCTCTAGGAAAAGGAGTAAGATCAAGTGGTATCAAGGGGTTAAAGTCATAAACACATTTACATGGAGTCATACTAGTCATTCTATGCACAGTTCTATTATATGCAAACTCCAAAATAGGTAACCTATCAGCCCACGTCCTAGCCTTACCTTTAGTCATAGCTCTAAGAAGAGCTCTCAATATGCGGTTAACAACCTCAGTTTGTCCATCCGTCTGAGGGTGATGGGATGTAGAAAACAATAATTTGGTGCCAAGAGCACCCCACAAACACTTCCAGAAATGACTCAAAAATTTCGAATGCCTATCACTAACAATATTACGAAGCACACCATGTAATTTTAGCACACTAGCAATAAATAGAGAAGCCACATGTTGTGCATCATCACATTTTCTACAAGGGATAAGATGAGCCATCTTAGAGAACCTATCAACAACTACATAGATATTATCATGGCCACCCCTAGACGAGGCAGCCCCATCAAAAAATCCATAGATATGTCTACCCACGGAGAACTAGGAACAGGTAAGGGAGTATACAAACCATGGGGACTAGACCTAAACTTAGCCCATTTGCAGTCTAAACAAGCACTACAAACTCGCTCAACATCACACCTCATCTTAGGCCAATGAAACTGCTCACCTAGTATAACCAATGTCCCAAAGTGACCCATCAAGCCCCCACAATGTGCCTCATGCACCAGCAATGATGCAATGGAAATACGAAAGCGAGAATTAAAGATAAAAAGTGAGACGCAACTTAAACACTTACGAGGTAGCAATAAGGAACGATGTCTTGATACACCCTCGATTCGAGTCAAGAAGAACCTACACTACGCAACTATCCTCAAGAGGTACCCGACTCTTGCAAATAGAATGATCAAAGACGGATTGAAGGTCAACTTGGATTCTTCCAATTGATTTCAAGCCAAAATGGTTACAATGTTTTGAGAGTGTTTTCTCATCAATGTGTATTCAATGGGTAAGCTAATGGCAATAAATGATGAAGGGGTGTATTTATAGCACCCCTTTACAAAGATGTGAAAGGTCTAATAAGCCCTCAACTAGCTTAGAACATAGTGTATCACTTAAGGCTAAAATAGGGATTTCATAAAAAAATGATGGAAATAAGCAAATAGGGCGCTCCGCCCTTGCTCTAGGCGCTTCGCTTGGTGGAGCCATGACCCAGGCGCTCCGCTCATGGGTCAGGCGCTCCGCCTGGTGAGCACCACTGGTTGTGATGCTAGGCGCCCCGCCTCCTTGTGCTAGGCGCTCCGCTTGGAGGGCTGTGGTGCTGGGCGCTCCGCCTCTGGGCTAGGCGCTCCGTCTACTACCCTGTGGCCTTCCATTCCTTCTTTGATCGATCTCCAATGCATGGTCTTCAAATCATCCCCCGAGCTCGTATCATCCATGCCCTTCCAAACCAAGTGTAAGTGAGTGTCTTGTATCTCTTTAGCTTGACTTCGAGTAAATGGTCTTGATGCAATGTGGGTTGCATCATCCCCCCCTTCTTGAGAAGATTTCGTCCTCGAAATTGAGGCGTCATCCTCCAAGGTGTGATCACCTACATCAAAAGAAGTCAAGTCACTAACATTAAAAGTAGTCGACACATTATACTCACCGGGCAAATCTATCACATATGCATTGTTGTTGATCTTGGACAACACTTGGAATGGGCCGTCTCCTCTCGGTGCTAACTTCCCTTTCCTATGGTTTGGAAATCTTTCCTTGCGGAAGTGCACCCACACCCAATCTCCCTTCTTGAAATCCACCTTCTTTCTTCCTTTGTTTTTCTTGGTTGCTATCTTCTCATAGGCCTCCTCCAATGTCTTCCTCACCTTGGCATGAAGTTCAAGTAATGCCTTGGCCCGAGCTTTTCCTTCAAAATCAACAACCACATCCCTTGGCAAAGGGGTAAGATCAAGAGAAATCAAAGGGTTAAAACCATAAACACACTCAAATAGAGTCATGCCAATCATACGATGAAAAGTGCTGTTATATGCAAACTCCATGAGTGGTAGCTTATCAATCCAAGTCCCGGCCTTACCTTTGGTCATAGCTCTAAGTAGAGCCCCCAAGGTTTGGTTCACCACCTCGGTTTGCCCATCGGTTTGAGGGTGGTGGGACGTAGAGAATAGCAATTTGGTGCCAAGAGCACCCCACAAACACTTCAAAAAATGGCTAAGGAACTTAGAGTCCCTATCACTAACAATGGTGCGAGGCACCCCATGCAACTTTAAGACATTATCAATAAACAAAGAAGCTACATGTTGTGCATCATAAGTCTTTTTGCATGGAATGAAATGAGCCATTTTGGAGAACCTATCAATGATAACATAAATGCTATCGTGGCCTCCTCTAGTCCGTGGCAAAGCCATAACAAAATCCATAGAGATATCAACCCACGGACTAGTAGGTACAGGCAAAGGAGTGTACAAGCCATGGTTATTGGACCTAGACTTGGCCTTCTTGCAATCTAAACAAGCATTGCAAAAACGTTCCACAAGAGGCCTCATTTTTTGCCAATGGAATTGCTCTTTAAGTATGGCCATAGTCTTATCCACCCAAAGTGACCCATCAAGCCCCCACAATGCGCTTCTTGCACTAGCACATCTCTCCAAGAGGACTCGAGGACACACACTCTCCCGTTCTTGAAAATGTAGCTATCTACCCATTGGTATTTCTCCACCCTCTCCCCACTCACTAGAGCATTATGAATGCTCTTGAGCTTTGGGTCATGTTCATACATCAGCTTTATGCTTTCAAAACCCATAAGTCTAGAAGCAAGAGTAGTAGCAAGGGCGAACTTCTTAGAAAATGCATGGCTACAACATTGTCCTTTCCCTTATTCATACATAGGGAAAAGACTCAATGAACTCCACCCACTTGGCATGTCTCTTGATCAACTTCTCTTGGCCTCTAAGATGCTTGAGTGACTCATGGTCACTCTTGATCACAAACTCCCTAGGCCAAAGATAGTGTTACCAATGAGCTAGAGCTCTCATAAGGGCATACGATTTCTGGTCATACGTGGAGTAATTCAAGGTTGCACCCTTCAACTTCTCACTAAAGTAGGCAACGGGTTTCCCTTCTTGCATGAGAACACCCCCAATTCCCACCCCCGAGGCATCACATTCAACCTCAAAAGCCTTCCCCAAGTCGGGCAATTGCAACAATGGGGCGGTGCTCAACCTACCTTTCAACTCTTGGAAAGCCTTCTCTTGAGGCTCTCCCCACACAAAAGGTTTGTCTTTTCACCAACTCGGTGAGTGGTGCGGCAATAGTGCTGAAGTCCCTAACAAAGCGCCTATAGAAACTAGAAAGGCCATGGAAACTCCTCACATGAGAGACGGTGGTAGGAGTAGGCCAATCTCTAATGGCTTCAACCTTGGACTCATCAACCTATACACCATTTGCACTAACAGCAAAGCCCAAAAAGACAACTTTTTCAACACAAAAGGCACACTTCTTAAAATTGGCATAGAGCTTTTCGGTTCTTAGCACTTCAAGGACTTGACTCAAGTGGCCAACATGGTCGTTTATTGATTTGCTATATATCAAGATATCATCAAAATAGACAACCACGAATTTGTTGATAAACGGCTTCAAGACGTGGTTCATTAATCTCATAAAAGTGCTAGGTGCGTTGGAGAGGCCAAAAGGCATCACCAACCATTCACAGACGTAATACTCTTAAAACCCATCAGCCTAGATGCTAAAGCAGTAGCTAAGGAAAACTTCCTATAAAGTGCATCATCAACTACATTCTCCTTTCCCATTTTGTAATGAATTACGTAAAGCAAACTCTCATTGAACTTAACCCCACTTGGCATGCCTTTTGTTAAGCTTCTCTTGGCCCCTAAGATGTTTGATCTAGATTAGGTCTTAAAAAAAGGTTGTCCATAGAAAGAATTAACTCCAGGCTAGCATGGCTTTGAGGTTCACTCAAAATCCGGATTCCCTCTGGATTATTAATTACGTATACATAACGAATATTTAACAAAGCAGACCAGCACTTTTTATTCATTAATAGCCATTACATGGGAATACATCAAATAGGAAGCCTACACACACATAGACCAGCCACACAACTAAACACAACATTACAAAGTTAACAACGGAAGCATTGAAGACTACTAGTGATACATGCAAACACACCAAAAAAAAAAAAGCAATCTACTTAGGATAGGAGTAGATCTCTACTAAACAAAGAAAAAAAGAAACACACTATTTTGCGTCTATAGATTGTGCGACTCATGATCACTCCTAATGACAAACTCCCTAGGCCATAGATAGTACTGCCAATTGGCTAAAGCTCTCACAAGGGCATACAACTCCTTGTCATACGTAGAGTAATTCAAAGTTGCACCCTTCAACTTCTCACTAAAATAAGCAATAGGCTTCCCATCTTGCATTAGGACGCCTCGTATCCTAACCCCCCAGGCATCACACTCAATCTCGAATGCCTTGCTAAAGTCAGACAATTGCAATAATGGGGCAGAACTAAGCCTATGCTTCAACTCTTAGAAATCCTTATCTTGAGGCTCTTCCCAAACAAAGGGTTGATCTTTCTTCACCAACTCAGTGAGTGGTGCTGCTATGGTGCTAAAATCTCTCACAAATCGCCTATAGAAGCTAGCAAGGCCATGAAAACTCCTAACATGCGAAAACAATAGTAGGAGCAAGCCAATCTCTAATAGCCTCAACCTTTGACTCGTCTACTTCTACACCATTAGCCCTGACTACAAACCCAAGAAAAACAACTCGCTCCACACAAAAGGCATACTTCTTATAATTAACATAGATCTTTTCAGCCCTCAACACATCAAGTACTTGCCTTAAGTGATTAATATGTTCATCTACACTTTACTATAAATTAGGATATCATCAAAGTAATCAACTACAAACTTATTGCTAAACAGCTTAGGTACATGGTTCATTAGCCTCATAAACGTACTAGGTGCATTAGAGAGGCAAAATGGCATCACCAACCATTCATATAGACTAAACTTGGTCTTGAATGTAGTCTTCCACTCATCACCCGATTTTATATGGATTTGGTGGTAACCGGACCTAAGATCAATTTTCGACAACACACTCGAACCACTTAACTCATCTAGCATGTCATCTAATCTAGGGATGGGATGAAGATACTTTACCGTTATTTTGTTGACTGCTCGAAAAACAATACACATCCTCCATGTACCATCCTTTTTTGGAACAAGATCACCGACACGACACACGAGCTTAAACTCTCACGAACCAGTCCCGTGGTTAACTGCTCATCCACTTGACGCTGTAGCTCCTCGGTGTCCTCTGGGTTGCTCTTATAGGCTGGTTTGTTAGGTATTTGGGACCCCGAGAAGAAGTCAAGTTGGTTCTCAATCCCCCTCAATGAAGGCAGCCCACAAGGCATCTTCTCGGGAAATATGTCCACATATTCCTGTAAAACATCATCAACAATACTAGGCAAGGGGTGAATGTTAGTAGCATTTTCATCATTAGAACTCAACAAAACACCTTTATGAACTAGGCAAATTAACAATTTAGAACTGTCATTACCTCGTAAATACTCACATAGCTGCATCAGTGCACATACATTACCTGGCAGGGCTGGTGTAATAGTATGATCTACAGCCTCAGGCTTAGTCCCTATGGGAGACTTGGATTTAGCCGCCTCTTTTAGCTCCTTCATTTTCCTATAATCTTCACTAACCTGTTTGGGTGACAAGGGCTTGAGTGTAAAGCTATTGCTCTTCAGCCTGGCCGTATAAGTGTTTGTCTTGCCATCATGAATCACCCTCCCCAGTTATATTGCCAAGGCCTGCCCAACGACAAATGGCAAGCCTGCATAGGCACCACATCACATGAGCTCATGTCATAAGGATCAAACGCGGAAAAGTAAAAACAAGATAAAGATCGAGACGTGGCTCGAACGAATAACCCAAGTAGCACCGAAGAACTTGTTTCGATACACCCCGGGAGATTGTCAAAGAACACCTACACTATGCAACTACCCTCGAGCTATACCCGGAACCCCCAAGTAGAATGATCGGGGAGTGAATGGAATTCATCTAGATCTGCTAGAAGAAAAATAAGTCCCAAACAAGGTTGTTTCATTCATTCACAAGAGTTCAACTCTTAACAATATTCTTCAATCATCAAAATTAACTAAGTAATGAAATAAGCTATCTAGGCTATTTATAGAGGTTTCTAGACTTCAAGTAAAAGGTCTAAAATGCCCACACATTAGGCTTTAAGTTAAAAGACCACGTAGGGCCAAAATAGTATTTAAACACTCAAAATCTCGCCTCTTCAGCGTCTTGGGCGGAGCGCCCACCAAATTGACCAGTGAGGTAGTCTGGATGGGGTGCCCCAAGGCTGGGCGGAGCGCCTGGTGGCCTGCCTCTCAGGGCGGAGCGCCTGGTTGCTCTAGGCGAGGCGCCTGGATCATCCGGAACGGCTTCCATTCGCTTCCATCTTCGACTCCTTTCCTCACCAAGTGTAAATGCACTTCTTGGACCTCCTTAGCTTGGCTCCCTGTGAAGGGTCTTGTGGCGGTTTTCCCCTTATCATCCTTCCCTTCTTGAGAGGATTTCGTCCTCGAAATTAAGGCGTCCTTATCCACGACATTTTCATTCCCTACATCCAAAGGAACCAAGTCACAAACATTGAATGTATTAGAAACATTATACTCACTTGGCAAGTCGACCACAAAAGCGTTGTTGTTTATCTTTGAAAGCACTTGGAAGGGTCCATCTTGTCAGGGTGCCAACTTCCCTTTCCTAAGTTTTGGAAACCTTTCTTTGCGGAAGTGCACCCATACATAGTCACCCTTCTTGAGTTCCACCTTCTTATGTCCCTTGTTTTTCTTGGAGGCCACCTTTTCATAAGCTTCATCCAAGCCTTAGCATGGAGTTCAACCAAAGCCTTGGCTCTAGTTTTACCTTCAAAATTAACAACCATTTCCCTTGGCAAAGGGGTTAGATCAAGGTGAATCAAGGGGTTAAAACAATAAATCACTCAAATGGAGTCATGCCAATCATGCTATGCAATGTAGTTATATGCAAACTCCATAAGAGGCAACCTATCAATCCAAGTCCCGGCCTTACCTCGGGTCATAGCTCTAAGAAGAGCACCCAAAGTTCGGTTCACCACCTTGGTTTGGCCATCCGTTTATGGGTGGTGGGACATAGAGAACAATAGTTTGGTGCCAAGGGCACCTCACAAGCTTCTCGAAAAATGGCTAAGGAACTTAGTGTCCCTATCACTTACAATGGTTTGAGGCACACCATGCAACTTTAAAACATTATCAATAAACAAAAAAGCAACATGTTGTGCATCATCACACTTTTTACATGGAATGAAGTGAGCCATCTTAGAAAACCTATCCACGACAACATAAATGCTATCATGTCCCCCTAGTCCGTGGTAATCCCATAACAAAATCCATAGATATATCCATCCACTGGCTAGTAGGTACAGGGAGAGGAGTATTCAAACCATGGGGGTGCGCTTTGGATTTAGCACGCTTGGACTCAAGGCAATTTTTGCAAAGCTTTTCAACTTGCACCCCCATCTTTGGCCAATGGAATTGTTCCATGAGAATGGCCAAGGTCTTGTTTTTCCCAAATTGACCCATGAGTCCTCCATAATGTGCCTTTTGCACAAGCAATTCTCTCCATAAGGACTCGGGTATGCACACTCTACCATTTTTAAAGATATAGCCATTAACCCATCGGTATTTCTCAAATCTTTCTCCTTTCTCAAGAGCTTAATGGATGCTCTTTAGCTTAGGGTCATGAGCATACATCAACTTGATGCCCTCAAAACCCATGAGCTTGGAGGTAAGAGTAGTGGCAAGAGCAAACTTCCTAGAAAGTGCATCCGCCACAACATTGTCTTTCCCTTTCTTGTATTGAATGACATAGGGAAAAGACTCAATGAACTCTACCCACTTGGCATGCCTCTTGTTCAACTTCTCTTGGCCTCTAAGATGTTTGATTGACTCATGATCACTCTTAATCACAAATTCTCTAGGCCAAAGGTAATATTGCCAATGAGCAAGAGCTCTCACTAGGGCATACAACTCTTTGTCATACGTAGAGTAGTTCAAAGAGGCACCCTTCATGATAAGAATCAAACGCGGAAAATAAAAAGGATAAGAACGAGACGTATCTCGATCACAAATCTCAAGTAGCAACGGAGAACTTGTTCCGTTACCCCCCGAGAGGAGGTCAAGAACACCTACGCTAGGCAACTACCCTCGAGCTAACGTGAGCACGCAAGTAGAATGTTCGGGGGGATTGGAATTCATCTAGATCTGCTAGAGGAAGAACAAGTCCCAATTCAAGGTTTTTCATTCAATAAGAGTTCAACTCTTCAACACAAGTGTTTGTTTTTCATCAAAGGTAAGCTAATGAAAATAATAAGACAACTAGCTATTTATAGGTGTTTTTAGACACCATATGAAAGGTCTAATATGTCCACACTTAGGCTTAGGAACATAGGACCACGTAGGGTCAAAATAGTCTTAACATAACTAGGAATCTCGTCCTTCAGCATTCCGGGCGGAGCGCCCGCAAAAACAAGCAGTGGGGTGGCCTAGGCGGGGCGCCCAGAGTTTGGGCGGAGCGCCCAGGCCTAGGCTTGCTCAGGCGGAGCGCCTGGTTCTTCAGGCGGAGCGCCTGGATGACTGGGCTGCTCCCCTTGCACTTTAAGCACTCGGAACGGCTTCCAATCGCTTCCTTCTTCTAGCCCCTTCCTCATCAAGTGCAGGTGTACTCCTTGGATGTCCTTAGCTTGGCTCCGAGTGAAGGGTCTTGTGGGGGTTTGGGTCTTATCATCCTCCCCTTCTTGAGAGGATTTCGTCCTCGAAATTGAAGCATCATTCACGACCTCTTCATCATCATTCACGACCTCTTCATTACCTACATCCAAAGGAACCAAGTCACAAACATTGAAAGGATTAGAAACTTGATACTCACTTGGCAAGTCGACCACATAGGCATTGTTGTTTATCTTTGAAAGCACTTGGAATGGGCCATCTCCATGGGGTGCCAACTTCCCTTTTCTAAGGTTTGGGAACCTTTCTTTCCGGAAGTGTACCCACACATAGTCACCCTTCTTGAGTTCCACCTTCTTGCGTCCCTTGTTTTTCTTAGAGGCTACCTTTGCATAGGCTTCCTCCAAGTTCTTCTTCGCCTTAGCATGTACCTCCATCAAAGCCTTGGCTCTAGCTTTACCTTCAAAATTAACAACCATTTCCCTTGGCAAAGGGGTTAGATCAAGGGGAATCAAGGGGTTAAATCCATAGACACACTCGAATGGAGTCATGCCTATCATGCTATGCAATGTGCGATTGTAGGCAAACTCCATAAGAGGTAGACGATCAATCCAAGTCCCGGCCTTACCTCGGGTCATGGCTCTAAGTAGAGCACCCAAGGTTCGGTTTACCACTTCCGTTTGCCCATCGGTTTGTGGGTGGTGGGACGTGGAGAACAAGAGCTTGGTGCCTAAAGCACCCCATAAACACCTCCAAAAATGACTTAGGAACTTAGTGTCCCTATCACTCACTATGGTTTGAGGCACACCATGCAACTTCAAAACATTTTCAATAAACAAAGTTGCAACATGTTGTGCATCATCACATTTCTTGCATGGAATGAAATGAGCCATTTTGGAGAACCTATCCACAACAACATAAATGCTATCATGGCCCCCTCTAGTCTTTGGTAATCCCATCACAAAATCCATTGAGATATCCAACCATGGACTAGTAGGTACGAGGAGAGGGGTATACAACCCATGGGGGTGGGCTTTGGATTTAGCACGCTTGCACTCAAGGCAATTGTTGCAAAACTTTTCCACTTGCACCCCCATCTTTGGCCAATGAAATTGTTCTTTAAGAATAGCCAAAGTCTTTCTTGTGCCAAAATGTCCCATGAGTCCCCCGCAATGTGCCTCATGCACAAGCAACTCTCTCCAAGAGGACTCCGGTATGCACACCCTACCATTTTTGAAGATATATCCATTAGCCCATTGGTATTTGTCAACTCTCTCCCCTTTCTCTAGAGTGTCATGGACACTCTTTAGATTTGGGTCATGAGCATACATCAATTTAATGCTCTCAAAACCCATGAGCTTAGAGGTGAGAGTGGTGGCTAGAGCAACCTTTCTCGAAAGCGCATCCGCCACAACATTGTCCTTCCCTTTCTTGTATTGGATCACATAGGGAAAGGACTCAATGAATTCAACCCACTTGGCATGTCTCTTATTGAGCTTTTCTTGGCCTCTCAAATGCTTGAGTGACTCATGGTCACTCTTGATTACAAACTCACGAGGCCAAAGATAGTGTTGCCAATGGGCAAGGGCTCTCACAAGGGCATACAACTCCTTGTCATATGTAGAATAATTCAAGGAGGCCCCTTTCAACTTCTCACTAAATTAGGCGATGGGTTTGCTATCTTGCATTAATACACCACCAATTCCCACCCCCGAGGCATCACATTCAACCTCAAATGCCTTTCCGAAGTCGGGCAATTGCAATAGAGGGGCGGTACTCAACCTACTTTTCAACTCATGGAAGGCCTTCTCTTGAGGCTCTCCCCACACAAATGGTTGGTCTTTCTTCACCAATTCGGTGAGTGAAGCGACAATGGAGCTAAAGTCTTTCACAAATTGCCTATAAAAGCTAGCAAGACCATGAAAGCTCCTCACTTGAGTCACAGTAGTAGGAGTAGGCCAATCACGTATGGCCTCTACCTTAGACTCATCCACCTCCACTCCTTGGGCACTCACAACAAACCCAAGGAAGACTACCTTCTCAACACCAAAGGCACACTTTTTATAATTAGCATAGAGCTTTTCGGCTCTCAACTTTTCAAGCACTTGCCTAAGGTGATCAACATGGTCGTCTATTGATTTGCTATAGATCAATATATCGTCAAAGTAGACGACCACAAACTTGTTGATGAATGGCTTTAGAACATGGTTCATTAGCCTCATGAAAGTGCTAGGTGCATTGGAGAGCCCAAAGGGCATCACCAACCATTCATAGAGACCAAATTTGGTCTTGAATGCGGTTTTCCATTCATCACCCCGGTTTCATCCGGATTTGATGGTAGCCGGACCTAAGGTCAATTTTGCTAAACACACATGAACCACTCAATTCATCTAACATATCATCAAGTCGGGGAATGGGATGACGGCACTTTACCGTTATTTTGTTCACGGCCCGACAATCAACGCACATCCTCCAAGTGCCGTCCTTTTTGGGAACAAGGATCACGGGTACGACACAAGGACTCAAGCTCTCCCTCACCAAGCCTTTAGTGAGCAATTCATCAACTTGCTTTTTCAATTCTCTTGTATCCTCCGGATTGCTCCTATAAGCCAGCTTGTTTGGGATTTGAGATCCCGGGACAAAGTCTATTTGATGTTCAATACCCCTCAAAGGAGGTAATCCATCCGGCATCTCATCCGGGAACATGTCCCCAAAATCCTTCAAGAAATTCTCAAACACACTAGGCAAAGGGTTAGAAGAAAAATCACAATTAGAGTTTAGGATCATACCTTTGTGCACTAGGCATAGGAGAAACTTGGTGCCATCATTTCCCTTTAAGATCTCGCCCGGTTGCATCATGGCACAAATGCTACCGGTAGAAGAAGAAGGTGGGATTGCCACCATGCTTTTGGACAAAGGGCTAGTCTCAATGATTGACTTTGCCTTTGCCACCTCCCTCAACTCCCTCATCCTATTGTAGTCATCACTCACTTGTTTGGGAGTTAGGGGCTTCAACACAAATTTCCTCCCTTCATGTTGGAGCGTGTAAGTGTTGACACGCCCATCATGGACCGCTTGTCGATCAAATTGCCAAGGCCTTCCAAAGAGAAGGTGGCAAGCTTGCATGGGCACAACGTCGAACAAGTGTTCATCAACATAACTACCCATTTTGAACTTGATCATTGCTTGCTTCACTACCTTTAGCTCCCCACATTCACTAAGCCATTGCAATCGATATGGCTTGGGATGCTTCACGGTAGGCAACTTCAATTGGGTTATAAGAGATTGACTCACAACATTAGCACAACTCCCGGAGTCAATGATCATAGAGCATACAACACCCTTAACACGACACCTAGCATGGAAAAGGTTTTCTCTTTGCAAGGTTTCACCATCCTCCACAATCATAGCTCCTAAGCTCCTCCTCACAACTAGAAAAGTATGAGGTTCCTCATCCTCCACCGTGTCATCTTGATCATCCTCCTCTACTCCCTCATCTCCCTCTACACCCTCATCATCCTCCGGTTCACTCTCTTGTTCATATACATTTTCACCAACAAGAACCATGGTCCTCTTCGTAGGACACTCCTTAGCAAAGTGTCCATACCCCTTGCATTTGTGACATTGAATGGAAGAAGAAGTAGGAGTATTCAATTGGGTTTTAGAATTACCTCCCACATTGGGTGTGTACTTCTCAAATGGCTTCTTCACCTCTTTTCTAGCACTTGCTCCACTAGGGCCACTTGCATTTGTGAATTTTGCATTGGGAGTAGGATTTTTCCAATCCTTTGACTTGTTCATGGAAGTAGAAGTGTTGTTCTTGTAACGGTTGGACTTCTCTTTCTCAAGCCATTGCTCGGCTTGAATAGCGGCATCAAGAACTTCTTGGAGTGAAAGATAAGCATGCAATCTCAATTGTGAAGCTATACCATAGCTCAAACCATTCATGAAACGGATCACGGCTTGCTCCTCATCTTCGGTGTCCATATCTAAGGCCATTCGAGTTCTTTCAAACTCATCAAAGTATTCATGCACCGTCTTGACACCTTGCTTCAACTCATAAAGTTTCTTGAGTTGCTCTTGCCGATATCTAGGAGTGATGTACTTGATACTCATGATACCCTTCAAGTCATTCCAACCCACATTCACGGGAACCCCCGCTCTCCTCCTTGATCTCTTGACGGATTCCCACCAAGTAGATGCATAGGATTCAAAGGATGAAATAGCATAGGTACCTTTCTTCTCATCGGTCATCTCATTTGTGTCAAACAATCTTTCCATGTGTAGCACCCATTCAATGTAAGCCGTCGGATCACAATTCCCTTTAAAGGTTGGGAGATTAAGCTTCACACTATTGATGTTGGTGTTGTCACGACCCCCACGGAAAGGCTCCGGTTGGCCCCCATAGTGATCTTCATTCACACCATACTCCCTCCTCGCATTCCCTCCAACATAACCCATAGGTGGCCCTCGACCTCGGCCCCTACCTCTATCCATATTTCGACCCCAATTCATACCTCGCCTTGGTTGAAAGTGATCATCAAACCCATACATATTATCTCCATAATCGGCTTCCTCCCCTTCTTGAGCTTCATTGGCTTGCTCAAGAGGTTGCACATTTCGGATGGGCCTTGGTAGTGGAATGTTTCTTGGGGGGTTACCCAAGATACGGGGAATGCCCGTTCGTTGGGTATTGTCCAACACTTGATCAAGTCTCTCTCGCTCCTCCTTTGCCCGTTGTTGATTAAGCAATTCAATGACATGGCTAACTTGCTCCGGAGTAAAGTTAGGAGTACTTGAGACTTCAACCGGGACACTCGGGGTCCCTTTCTCGACTTTGACACTCGGGGTCCCTTTTTCCGATGGGACATTAGAAGTCCCTTGCTCAACTAGAGAACTAGAGTTCACCCTTTCGAGGCTTTCAATCCTCAAGTGCATACTATCCAATTTGGCGAGGATAGTAGCAAGGGCACTCTTTGCAAAATCATCTCCTTCGGAAGACATTGTACCTACACAAGTAACAAACGTTAGTAAACAACCTCACACACTCCCTCACTTGATATCACTCGGCTCTCTCGTATAGTGACGGTGGGTATTTCACTCGACTTGTGGTTCCAAAGCTTCACGTAGATGAGTAGCAATTCCTCAACTCAACCAAACTATTCACGAGTCAAGCACACTCCGGGGTGAGTGGAGTTAATAGGACTCAATGAAAGCTAGGCACTTTGAAGTGAGGACTTGAATCGAAAAGAGTCTAGGATTCTTCTTGGAATTCTACTCTCCAACTAATGCACGAATCAACCTATAAGCAATGAAAGATTAGTGCTAATTCAAGTAGAAAGAGTACTTAGATAGGCACTAATAAGAGATTAGGCAACAAAGAACAAGCAATCCTAGAAGAAACTACCCAAATGCAACCCTCCAGTGATTCAGGCGGAGCGCCTAAGGAATCAGGCGGAGCGCCCAAAAATTGATCAGTGGGGTTGGGCAGGCGGGGCGCCTGGGATTTAGGCGGAGCGCCTGGGGCAAGCACAAGTCAGGCGGGGCGCCCAAACTTTAGGCGGAGCGCCTGGACGAAGAACACCTGGGTTTTTCCACTCCGTGTTCTTCGTTTTCAATCCAATTTCTAGGTCGATTCCAAGGTGTTTTGGGCAAATCCAAGGTACCCAAAGTTGCCCCTTGATACAACCTACAATCCCCAATCAATTTCACACCCAAACAACCAACAAATAATGCTCAATCAAGATTCAAAGTTTTCAAGTTTGGGGTTTCAACATGGGTTTCAAGGTTCAAAAGTGGATTTCGATTCTTCAAAAACTATGTTACCGAACTCCGAATCACACGATTCTTGTAGCAAATTGTTCGGTTTTCAATAGAGATCAATCCCCAATAATCAATTCCAAAACCCCATTAACACACAACCCAAAATCAATCAATTTTCTCAAGAACAAGGGTTTGGGAGGGTTTATCAACAATTGGGGTTTTCAATTTTCAATTCAATCCAATCCCAACAAATTTGGTACCCAATCGTCAAGTTTTCAACAAGGATCGATAATCTATAACACCCACTTCAAGAATCACAAACACCAAAAAGTTACACCAATTTTTGAATTTTTGAATTTTTCAATTTTTTTTGTAATTTTCTTTTTCCCAATAACTTCAACAACAAGAAAACTAAAAGAAGATACTAGGCACGAAGAATCAAGGGTCGGGGTTCGTAGGAACGATACCCGAACCTTGCTCTGATACCAAACTGATAAGAATCAAACGCGGAAAATAAAAAGGATAAGAACGAGACGTATCTCGATCACAAATCTCAAGTAGCAACGGAGAACTTGTTCCGTTACACCCCGAGAGGAGGTCAAGAACACCTACGCTAGGCAACTACCCTCGAGCTAACGTGAGCACGTAAGTAGAATTGTCGGGGGGGATTGGAATTCATCTAGATCCGCTAGAGGAAGAACAAGTCCCAATTCAAGGTTTTTCATTCAATAAGAGTTCAACTCTTCAACACAAGTGTTTGTTTTTCATCAAAGGTAAGCTAATGAAAATAATAAGACAACTAGCTATTTATAGGTGTTTTTAGACACCATATGAAAGGTCTAATATGCCCACACTTAGGCTTAGGAATATAGGACCACGTAGGGTCAAAATAGTCTTAACATAACTAGGAATCTCGTCCTTCAGCATTCCGGGCGGAGCGCCCGCAAAAACAAGCAGTGGGGTGGCCTAGGTGGGGCGCCCAGAGTTTGGGCGGAGCGCCCAGTCCTAGGCTTGCTCAGGCGGAGCGCCTGGTTCTTCAGGCGGAGCGCCTGGATGACTGGGCTGCTCCCCTTGCACTTTAAGCACTCGGAACGGCTTCCAATCACTTCCTTCTTCTAGCCCCTTCCTCATCAAGTGTAGGTGTACTCCTTGGATGTCCTTAGCTTGGCTCCGAGTGAAGGGTCTTGTGGGGGTTTGGGTCTTATCACTTCAATTCCTCACTAAAGTAGGCTATGGGTTTGTCATCTTACATTAAAACACCACCAATTCCCACCCCCGAGGCATCACATTCAACCTCAAATGCCTTTCCGAAGTCGGGCAATTGCAATAGAGGGGCGGTACTCAACCTACTTTTCAATTCTTGGAAGGCCTTCTCTTGAGGCTCTCCCCACACAAAAGGATTGTCCTTCTTCACCAATTCGGTGAGTGGAGCAGCAATAGAGCTAAAGTCTTTCACAAATCGTCTATAGAAACTAGCAAGACCATGAAAGCCCCTCACTTGAGTCACGATAGTAGGAGTAGGCTAATCACGTATGCCTCTACCTTGGACTCATCCACTTCCACTCCTTGGGCACTCACAACAAACCCAAAGAAGGCTACCTTTTCAACACCAAAGGCACATTTCTTAAAATTACCATAGAGCTTTTCGGTCCTCAACACTTCAAGCACTTTCCTTAAATGATCAACATGGTCGTCTAATAACTTGCTATATATTAAGATATCATCAAAGTAGACGACCACAAATTTGTTGATGAATGGCTTCAACACATGGTTCATTAGTCTCATGAAAGTACTAGGTGCATTGGAGAGGCCAAAAGGCATCACCAACCATTCATATAGACCAAACTTGGTCTTGAATACGGTTTTCCATTCATCCCCGGGTTTCATCCGGATTTGATGATAACCAGACCTAAGGTCTATCTTCGAGAAGATACTAGAACCACTTAGTTCATCGAGCATGTCATCTAAGCGAGGTATGGAATGTCGATACTTCACCGTGATCTTGTTGACCGCACGACAATCCACACACATCCTCCTAGTGCCATCCTTCTTTAGAACAAGGATCATGGGCACGACACAAGGACTCAAGCTCTCCCTCACCAAGCCTTTAGTAAGCAATTCATCCACTTATTTTTGTAGCTCCTTGGTATCTTCGGGACTGCTCCTATAAGCCGGTTTATTTGGAATTTGGTATCCCAGGACAAAGTCGATTTGGTATTCAATATACCCTCAAGGGAGGTAAACCAATTGGCATTTCATCCGGGAACATATCCTCAAAATCCTTCAAAAAAATTTCAAAAGCACTAGGCAAAGGGTTAGAAGAATGATCAAATTCGGAAGTAAGAATCATACCTTTATGCACTAGACAAATGAGTAATTTGTTGCCATCATTTCCTTTCAAAAGCTCACCCGGTTGCATCATGGCACATATGCTACCAGTAGAAGATGGTGGTGTCACCACCAATGATGAGAATCAAAACGCGGAAAGTAAAAAGGATAAAGAACGAGACGTAACTCGATCTCTAATCCCAAGTAGCAACGGAGAACTTGTTCCGCTACACCCCGGGAGAAGGACAAGAACACCTACGCTATGCAACTACCCTCGAGTCAACTAGAACTCGCAAGTAGAATGGTCGGATAGGGGTTGTTAGGCAACTAGAATCCACTAGAAGTAACAAGTCCCAACTAAGGTTGGTTTTCATAAAAACCCAAAGAGATTCACTCTTTACAATATTCAATTCATCATTCAACAAAAACTAAGTGTAAAATAAGCTAGGCTTGGCTATTTATAGTGTTTCCCAAGCTTACACAATGACTTAAATACCCTTACTAATAAGGTTCATCAAATAAGCCACGTAGGGCAAAACAGTAAAAGTCTACTAAATCTGCGAACTGGGAGGGGCGCCTGGGCTAGGCGGGGCGCCTAGCTGTGCTGGGCCTCCTTCCTCCTCCTTAGGCGTGGGGCCTAATGCTGAAACCATCCGGAACACTTCCAAAGCCCTTGACTTCAAGTCCTTTGTATCTTCCAAGCTTGGCACATGTCGGAAAGTGTTGGAAAGTGTCTTGGCACGATTTGGGTCTCATCATCCTCCCCTTCTTGAGAAGATTTCGTCCTCGAAATCAATGCGTTCACGTCCTTGGCATCATCACCTCGGGGTGCCCAATGCTCTCCTCCCTTGTAACTCTTGATCGTCACCGTGATATAGGTCTCTTCCAAGATCTCCCTTGCCTTAACATGGAGCTTAGAACCTACAAGCAACGACAAGCAAAACACAAGAATTCCTACTTTGAAAGTAGGTTAGTGCAAGAAGTGTGGAAAACACACTCTTGTGATATAACCAAGCATCAATGAGAAGCACAAATATCAAGTCTCCAAAGAGAACAATAAGTACTTGGTTAAAGATCATCATGCACCTAACACAATAGTGATCAAATAAGCCATGGGGATATGAAAAATGCAAGATCAAGCTATCAAATTCCGCTTGAACCTTAAGCTCAAGATCAACAAACCAATCCCTCCTCAAAGTGTGATCAACATGTAGAGTGGAGTGAGTCAAATAACCCAACATGCAAGTAGCATCAAGTACTCCACTCCCCTTCTTTAGAGCATACTTTCTCACACCAAGGGATTCCTTTTCACCTTCCATTTCATCACTTAAGCAACCCTTCTCAAAAGACAAGCTCTCAAGGAAGGCATTGATGATGGATTCTTCTTCTTCATAACCCCAACTAGCAATAGTAGGGTCACTCAAAGAACCACCTACCTCACCCAAATTCTCAAACAATGGGTTGCCTAAGGAATCAATTCCTTCACACCATGGGGGTTCCAATTTGCTATTCACCCTAGTCCGATACAAGTCATTACCACTAATGAGAATGCCTTCAAACAATGGATTAGTGTAAACATGCATCTCACTATCATGATCAAGCATAGACAAGTTATCAAGACTAGGTTCACTTGAGGAGTCATCGTAGACAACCTTGTCCAATTCATGCAATTTGGACTCCTCAAGGTCAAGACCATCCTTACCACAACACATTGGTCCACCAAATAGAAGCATATCAATAAGGGAATGATCAACTATCTCATCTCCCCATTTGTCAAAGGTTGGTGGTGTGTCATAGCAAAGGTCACAATCATGGTCAACCATCAAATCTACACTAGGGAGGGGTTCAATGAACAATGAGCTCACATCATGATGTGGCATAATATCCCTTCCAACTAGTGTTTCACAAGCACACACAAGTTGACAACTAGACTCTTCACTAGTGGCATACTCATTAGATGCATTCAAAACACCAACTAGTGTTGAGTCATCACAAAACAAGTAGCTAGTAGGCTCATGCATAGGTGAAGTAACACTTACATTCGTTGTACTTCCTTGATCACTCACAAGGTTTGACGTGTCATAAGCAACTTCTCCTTCATGAGGCTCACGTTGAGGCTCCATTGGCTTGTCTTCAAATGTACCTACACAAGAACTTTCACAAGAAAAGGTAGAAGATGAAGAAGTGTTAGAACAATGGGTGCTCTCACTCTCAATTTTTCTTTCCTCACCTCTCATCTCTCTCAATTTTACCTCTTGGTCAAGTGTAGTTTGTGGTGACAATCCCCTCACATCACTCCTCAAATCCTCTCCTTTTTCCTCTCTTGGATTGTCACCGGTCACTCCCTCACTTCTCTCTATCTTTTCTCTCTCATTTGAAGTGGAGTGACTCTCATTTTCGTCATGCAATGGAAGAACAATAAGATTGTTCGCCTCGGGCTCAAGTAGAATGGGTGACTTTGCTTTAGCCGCCTCCCTCAACTCCTTCATGCGCTTGTAGTCTTCCCTTACTTGCCTTGGAGTCAAAGGTCTAAGCACATACTTTCTCCCATCTTGCTTGACCGTATAGGAGTTGGTCCGGCCATCATGCACTACACACCTATCATGTTGCCATGGTCTCCCAAACAATAAATGGCATGCTTGCATCGGGACCACGTCAAACATGATCTTATCCTTATAGCTCCCAATGCTAAACTCAATCAACGCTTGTTTCACCACTTTTAGTTCACCACACTCGCTAAGCCATTGTAAACGATACGGTTTTGGATGCTTTAGAGTGGGTAACTTCAATTGGGAAATCAAGGTTTGGCTCACTATGTTGGTACAACTCCCCGAATCAACAACCATTGAACATACTTGGCCCATTACTCGGCACCTAGCATGAAAGAGGTTTTCCCTTTGATCATTTTCCACCTCCTCTTCCATAAAAATGGTACTCAAGCTTCTCCTAACCACCAAGAACATTTGAGGGCCATCATCCTCTCCTACGGCCTCCTCACAATCAACTTCCTCATCCCCCTCTACTTCTCCATTTTCGAACTCACTTTCTTGTTCATACACTAAATTGCCAACCACAACCATGGTTCGTTTTGTGGAGCATTCTTTAGCAATATGCCCATAGCCCTTGCACTTATAACATTGAGTAGAAGTAGAAATAGGATTACTCATGCGAGTTTTAGAAGTACCTTCCAAGGGTGGAGTAATCTTCTCATATGGCTTCTTCACTTCTTTGCTAGCATTGGCACTTGGAAAGCTTGCATTTGGAGTCTTCCACTCTTTCGGTTGGTTCACGGGAGTAGGAGTGCTACTCTTGTACCGGGTGGACTTTTCTCCCTTAAGCCATTGCTCGGCTTCAATAGCGGCTTCCAATAGATCTTGAAGTGAAGGAGAAGAATGCAACCTCAATTGAGAAGCTATACCATAGCTCAAGCCATTCTTGAAACGGATCATGGCTTGCTCTTCATCCTCGGTCTCCATATCTAAGGCCATTCGGGTCTTCTCAAACTCATCATAGTACTCATGAACCGTCTTGACACCTTGCTTTAGATCATAGAGCTTCTTGAGTTGCTCTTGTCGATATCTAGGAGTCACATACTTGGTATTCATGAGGGCCTTCAATTCATTCCATGTCACATTCACATGCACACCCGCTCTCCTTCTTGTCCTCTTTATGGACTCCCACCAAGTAGAAGCGTAAGACTCAAAAGATGAAATAGCATAAGTACCTTTCTTCTCATTGGTCATCTCATTTGTGTCAAACACTCTCTCTATGAGTAGAACCCATTCCATGTACGCCTCCGGATCACAAGTTCCCTTAAAGGATGGGAGATTAAGCTTCACACTATTGAGATTGTTGTTGTTGTCACGCACCCCATAGTTAGGCTCTGGTTGGCCTCCATAATGGTCATCATGAGCAACATATTCTCTCCTAGCATTCCTTCCATCAAATCTCATGGGTGGCCCTCGACCTCGGGCTCTACCCCGATCCACATTTCGACCCCAATTCATTGGCCTCCTAGGTTGATAAGGAGCATCATACCCATAGGCCTCATCACCATACTCGGCTTCCTCCTCTTCTTGAGCCTCAACAACTTGCTCAAGAGGTGGGACAAACCTAACGGGTCTTCGAAGTGGAGCACTTCCTTGGGGATTGCCCAAGTTGAGAGGATTGCTCTCATGTTGGGGATTGCCCAACCCACGCTCTCGTAGAGCTTCAACTTTGCTTTGTTCATACTTCTTGGTTAACTCAACAAAGTGTCCGGGAGTCATAGGAGTGCTATGACTCGTGCCCTCTCCGGATTCAATTTGGACACTTGGGGTCCTCCTCTCACCGGTCTCAACTTGATTCCTCTCGACGGTTTCAAGTCTCAATGAGATATCCTCCAATTTAGCCATAATGGTGGCCATGAAGTTCTTCATGGGATCATCTCCATCGTTTGCCATTGTACCTACAAGGAAGAAACAAGAGTTAGTCAAACACCTCGCTCGCTCCCTCACTTGTGTTCACTCGGATCACTCTTTTGGGTGGCGGTGGATATTTCACTCGGACTTGTTACTCAAAGCTTCAAGGAGTTGACTATCAATCCTCAATTCAACCAACTATTCACAAGCCAATTGTACTCCGGGGCGAGTGGAGTTGATATGACTCGATGAACGCTAAGCACTTTGAAGTGAGGACTTGAACCAAAAGATACTACGGATCTTCTTTGAATTCTAGTCTCCTTTCTAGGCACGATGATCCTAATAGCTCAAAGTGATTAGTACTAATCGAGTAGGATTATACTCTAATAGCACTAACCGGAACTAATGCAATCAAATAAATGGGAATACCTACGAAATTCTACCCAAAACAACTCGTTCAGCACTCAGGTGGGGCGCCTGAACTCAGGAGGGGCGCCCAAGACTGTGCAGGCAATCAGGCGGGGCGCCTGGGACCTAGGCGGGGCGCCTGAGGTCTTAGGCAGTAGCCTAGTCAGGCGGGGCGCCTGGGCCTGGGACAGTTTCAACACGTTCCAAACTTGTTCCAAGTCGATTTCCAAGCTCCAAATCCGATGTTTTCACAATCCAATGATACCCAAAGTTGCCTTTGATCTTCCTTAACAAAACCCAATCAAATTTATATCCAAACAATCAATCAAATCAAGGTTCAATGCAAGAAATCTCAAGAACACAAGGGTTTAACAAAAGGGTTTCAACAAGGATCGTGATTCATCAAAGTAGGTGTTACACATGTTCAAATCCCACAAAATTGGTACCGAATTGTTTGTTTTTCAATGAAGATCAATCCCCAATAACAAGTTTTCAATCAAACATCAACCCAACCCAAGAATCAAGCCAAAATTCATCAAGAACAAGTTCTTCAAGGGTTTAAGGGGTTTTGGGGTTTCGAATTTTCAAACTCCACCAATCCAAACAATTTTGGTACCCAAGTAACGGGAAATCAATCAAGATCAAGAATCCATAACACCCATATCATAAATCATCCAAACCAACAAGAGACACCAAATTTTTAGATTTTTCAATTTTTTTTTCAATTTTTTTTTTAATTTTCTTCTTTCAATAACTTCAACAACAAGAAAAACTAAAAGAGGATACTAGGCACGAAGAACCAAGGGTCGGGGGTTTGTAGAAACAAAACCCGAGCCTTGCTCTGATACCAAACTGATGAGAATCAAAACGCGAAAAGTAAAAAGGATAAAGAACGAGACGTAACTCGATCTCTAATCCCAAGTAGCAACGGAGAACTTGTTCCGCTACACCCCGGGAGAAGGACAAGAACACCTACGCTATGCAACTACCCTCGAGTCAACTAGAACTCGCAAGTAGAATGGTCGGATAGGGGTTGTTAGGCAACTAGAATCCACTAGAAGTAACAAGTCCCAACTAAGGTTGGTTTTCATAAAAACCCAAAGAGATTCACTCTTTACAATATTCAATTCATCATTCAACAAAAACTAAGTGTAAAATAAGCTAGGCTTGGCTATTTATAGTGTTTTCCAAGCTTACACAATGACTTAAATACCCTTGCTAATAAGGTTCATCAAATAAGCCACGTAGGGAAAAACAGTAAAAGTCTACTAAATCTGCGAACTGGGAGGGGCGCCTGGGCTAGGCGGGGCGCCTGGCTTATGCTGAGTCTGGGCGGGGCGCCTGGGGGTAGGCGGGGCGCCTGGGGTAGGCGGACGCCTGAGCTGGGGGCCTATGTAGGTGGGGCGCCTGGCACCATTTTGCACACTTAGGCAGAAAGCTTCCCAGGCGGAGCGCCTGGGCTAGGCGGGGCGCCTAGCTGTGCTGGGCCTCCTTCCTCCTCCTTAGGCGTGGGGCCTAATGCTGAAACCATCCGGAACACTTCCAAAGCCCTTGACTTCAAGTCCTTTGTATCTTCCAAGCTTGGCACATGTCGGAAAGTGTTGGAAAGTGTCTTGGCACGATTTGGGTCTCATCAACCAAGCTCTCGGCCAAAGGACTAGTCTCAACAACCGACTTAGCCTTTGCCGCTTCTCTCAACTCCCTCATGCGCTTGTAATCTTCACTTACTTGCTTGGGAGTCAAGGGTTTAAGCACAAATTTCTTACCTTCATGCTTGACCGTATATGTGTTGACTCGGCCATCATGAACCACATGTCTATCAAATTGACATGGCCTACCACAATAGATGGTAAGCTTGCATAGGCACCACATCAAACATGTGTTCATCCACATAGTTCCCCATTTTGAACTTAATCATTACTTGCTTCACCACCTTTAGCTCCCCACACTCACTAAGCCATTGCAAACGATAAGGTTTGGGGTGTGTCAAAGTGGGTAATTTCAATTGGAAAACTAGTGTTTGACTAACAACATTAGCACAACTTCCTGAGTCAATGATCATGGAACAAACAACACCCATGACTCGGCATCTAGCATGGAAGAGGTTTTCCCTTTGCAAGGTCTCACTATCCTCCACAAGCATAGCACCTAAACTCCTCCTCACAAATAGGAAAGCATGAGGATTATTATCCTCAACCATATCCTCCTCCACATCATCCACATCATCTCCCTCTACTCCCTCATCCTCCGGTTCACTATCTTGCTCAATAGCACCATCACCCAACAACATCATAGTCTTTTTGGTTGGACACTCCCAAGCAAAATGACCATACCTCTTGCATTTGTGGCATTGGTTAGAAGAAGAAGTAGGAGTGTTTAATTGGGTTTTAGAATTACCTCCCACATTTGGTGTGTACTTCTTATAAGGCTTCTTCACATTTTTGCTAGTACTTGCACCACTTGCATTTGGGAATCTTGCATTTGGAGTAGGAGTCTTCCACTCATTTGGCTTACTCATGGGAGTAGGAGTGCTACTCTTGTAACGAGTGGATTTCTCTTCCTTAAGCCATTTCTCGGCTTCAACCGCATCATCAAAGAGGTCATAGTGGTTGTCATACTTGTGAAACTTCACTTGAGAGGCTATGTCTCGATTCAAACCACTTTGAAATCTAATCACGGCTTGCTCATCATCTTCTCCATCCAAATTTAGGGTCATCCGGATTTGCTCAAACTCATTGAAGTATTCCCCAACCGTCTTGTAACCTTGCTTCAATTCATAGAGACGTTTGTATTGGTCTACACGGTATTGGTGAGTCAAATATTTCTCATCCATCAAACGGATCAATTCACCCCAAGTCACATTGATTGCCATAAAATTCCTCCTCCTATTTCTCTGGACTGATTCCCACCAAGTAGAAGCAAAGGATTCAAAAGAAGATATTGCATATTTGGCCTTCTTCTCCTCGGCCATATCATTGATGTCAAATATTCGCTCCATGGCTAACTTCCAATCAATGTACTCCACCGGGTCACTACTCCCTTTGAAGGAAGGAATAGTGAGCTTCACACTATTAAGATTGTTGTTATCGTGACCCCCTTGGTAAGGCTCCGGTTGGCCTCCAAAGTTGTTTCCATAACCTCCATAATCCCTCCTAGCATTTCCTCCAACATTCCCTATGGGTGGCCCTCGACCTCGGCCTCTACCCCTATCAACATTATGTCCCTAATTCATGGCTCTCCCAATTGGATTAGGAGCTCCATATTCACCACCGCTATACTCTTCTTCCTCCCCTTCTTGAGCTTCATCAACTTGCTCAAGTGGTTGCACATTTCGAATGGCTCTTGGGAGTGGAGCATTCCTTTGGGGATTGCCCAAAAGGTGGGGATTGCCCATTAGGTGGGGAATGCCTATTCGTTGGGTATTGCCCAACACTTGTTCAATTCTTTCACGATCTTCCTTTACCCGTTTTTGATTAAGCAATTCAACAACTTGTTCCGGGGTAAAGGTAGGACTACTTGAGCCTTCACCGGCTTCAACTTGGACACTCGGAGTCCCTTTCTCAACTTGGACTCTCAAAGTCCCTTTATCATCTTGGACACTCGGAGTCCCTTGTTTACCTTGGGTACTTGAGGTCCCCTTTTCAAGAGATTCAATCCTTTGGTTCATGATATCCATTTTATCAAGGATACTAGCCAAAGCATTCTTTACAAAATCTTCACCTTCGTTGGCCATAGTACTTACAAAAAGAACAAACGTTAGTGAAATCACCTCACACACTCCCTCACTTGTGTTTCACTCGGTTCACTCATTTAGTGGTGGTGGATAGTTCACTCGAACTTGTATCCAAAAGCTTCACGTAGATGAATAACAATCCCTCAACTCAATCAACCTATCCACGAGTCAAGTGTACTCCGGGGTGAGTGGAGTTTATGTGACTCAATGAACGATAAGCACTTTAAAGTGAGGACTTGAGTCAAAAGGATCTACAAATCTTCTTGGAGTTCTACTCTCTAACTAATGCACGAATCACCTAAAAGCTCAAAGTACTAGTGCAAATTAAGTAGAAAGATTACTTAGATAAACACTAGTTAGAAGTTAAGCAAACAAAGAAATAAGAAAACCTAGGAAAAACTACCCAATCCCACACCTTCAGGTGTTAGGCGGAGCGCCCAGTGAAAGGGGGCGGAGCGCCTGGAAAAACCACCAGTGAGGATGGTCAGGCGGAGTGCCCAGAGAGTGGGCGGAGCGCCTGGGCAACGATCTTCAGGTTTTCTAACTCCATTTTCTTCAATTTCAATCCAATTTTTGGATCGATTTCAACGTGTTTTGCACAAATCCAAGGTACCCAAAGTTGTATATTGCTATATTCTTCAAACCCCAAAGATTTTCACACCCAAACAACCAACAATCAAAGCACAATCATCATTCAAGGATTCAAGTTGGGGTTTCAAAAGGGTTTCAAAAGTGGGTTTCGAGTCTTCAAATCACGAAATTTGTTTCAATTTGTTTGTTTTTCAATGTAGAACAAACCCCTATCATCAAATACACAGCCCCATAATCAACCAACCCAAGAATCAATCAATTCATCAAGAACAAGGGTTTAACAATTTTGGGGTTTTCAAATTTCTACAATCCGAAATTCTAATCCAAACCACGTGTTTTTGGTATCAAAACAACGGATTTTCAACAAGGATCAATCTCCAATAACACCCATAATAAGAATCGAACACACCAAAAAGTTATGACCAATTTTTTTTGAATTTTCACTTTTTCAACAACAAGAAACTAAAAAGATAAGATACTAGGCACGAAGAACCAAGGGTCGGGGGTTTGTAGAAACAAAACTCGAGCATTGCTCTGATACCAAACTGATAAGGATCAAACGCGGAAAAGTAAAAACAAGATAAAGAGCGAAACGTTGCTCGAACGAATAACCCAATTAGCACCGAAGAAATTGTTTCGATACACCCCGGGAGATTGTCAAGGAACACCTACACTAGGAAAATACCCTCGAGCTACACCCGGAACCCGCAAGTAGAATGATCGGGGAGGGAATGGAGTTCATCTATATCCGCTAGGAGAAAAACAAGTCCCAAACAAGGTTGTTTCATTCATTCAAAAGAGTTCAACTCTTAACAATATTCTTCAATCATCAAAATTAGCTAAGTAATGAAATAAGATATCTAGACTATTTATAGAGGTTTCTAAGCTTCAAGTAAGAGGTCTAAAATGCCCACACATTAGGCTTTAAGTTAAAAGATCACGTAGGGCCAAAATAGTCTTTAAACACTCAAAATCTCTTCTTTTCAGCGTCTTGGGCAGACCGCCCATGTTTTGGGCGGAGCGCCCACCAAATTGACCAGTGAGGTGGTCTGGGCGGAGCGCCTGGTGGCCTGCCTCTCAGGGCGGAGCGCCTGGTTGCTCTAGGCGGGGCGCCTGAGCTAGATCATCCGGAACGGCTTCTATTCGCTTCTATCTTCGAGTCCTTTCCTCACCAAGTGTAAATGCACTTCTTGGACCTCCTTAGTTTGGCTCCGTGTGAAGGGTCTTGTGGCGGTTTGCCCCTTATCATCATATCAAACTGATAAGGATCAAATGCGAAAAAGTAAAAATAAGATAAAGAGCGAGACGTGGCTCGAACGAATAACCCAAGTAGCACCGCAGAACTTATTTCGATACACCCCGGGAGATGTTCAAGGAACACCTACACTAGGCAACTATCCTCGAGCTACACCCGGAACCCGCAAGTAGAATGATCGGGAAGGGAATGGAATCCATCTAGATCCGCTAGAATAGAAACAAGTTCCAAGCAAGGTTGTTTCATTCATTCACAAGAGTTCAACTCTTAACAATATTCTTCAATCATCAAAATTAGCTAAGTAATGAAATAAGATATCTAGGCTATTTATAGAGGTTTCTAGGCTTCAAGTAAAAGGTCTAAAATGCCCACACATTAGGCTTTAAGTTAAAAGACCACGTAGGGCTAAAATAATCTTTAAACACTAAAAATCTCGCCTCGTCAGTGTCTTGGGTGGAGCTCCCATGTTTTGGGCGGAGCACCCACCAAATTGACCAGTGAGGTGGTCTGGGCGGGGCGCCCCAAGGTTGGGCTGAGCGCCTGGTGGCATGCCTCTCAGGGCGGAGCGCCTGGTTGCTCTAGGCGGGGCGCCTGAGCCTGGGTCACCCGGAACAGCTTCTATTCGCTTCCATCTTCGAGTCCTTTCCTCACCAAGTGTAAATCTACTTCTTGGACCTCCTTAGCTTGGCTCCGTGTGAAGGATTTTGTGGCGGTTTGTCCCTTATCATCATACCAAACTGATAAGGATCAAACACAGAAAAGTAAAAACAAGATAAAGAGCGAGACGTGGCTCGAACAAATAACCCAAGTAGCACCAAAGAACTTGTTTCGATACACCCCGGGAGATCGTCAAGGAACACCTGCACTAGGCAACTACCCTCGAGCTACACCCGGAACCTGCAAGTAGAATGATCGGGGAGGGAATGGAATTCATCTAGATCCGCTAGAAGAAAAACAAGTCCCAAACAATGTTGTTTCATTCATTCACAAGAGTTCAACTCTTGATAATATTCTTCAATCATCAAAATTAGCTAAGTAATGAAATAAGCTATCTAGGCTATTTATAGAGGTTTCTAGGCTTCAAGTAAAAGGTCTAAAATGCCCACACATTAGGCTTTAAGTTAAAAGACCATGTAGGGCTAAAATAGTCTTTAAACACTTAAAATCTCGCCTCTTCAGCGTCTTGGGCGGAGTGCCCACCAAATTGACCAGTGAGGTGGTCTGGGCGGGGCGCCCCGAGGCTGGGCGGAGCGCCTGGTGGCCTGCCTCTCAGGGCGGAGTGCCTGGTTGCTCTAGGCGGGGCCCCTGAGCTTGGATCATTCGGAACAACTTCTATTCGCTTCCATCTTCGACTCCTTTCCTCACCAAGTGTAAATGCACTTCTTGGACCTCCTTAGCTTGGCTCCATGTGAAGGGTCTTGTGGCGGTTTGCCCTTTATCATCCTTCCCTTCTTGAGAGGATTTCGTTCTCGAAATCAAGGCGTCCTCATCCACGGCATCTTCATTCCCTACATCCAAAGGTACCAAGTCACAAATATTGAATGTATTAGAAACATTATACTCACTTGGCAAGTCGACCACATAAGCGTTGTTGTTTTTCTTGTAGTGGATCTAGATGAATTCCATTCCCTCCCCGATCATTCTACTTGTGGGTTCTGGGTGTAGCTCGTGGGTAGTTGCCGAGTGTTGGTATTCCTTGACAATCTCCCGGGGTGTATCGAAACAAGTTCTTTGGTGCTACTTGGGTTATTCGTGTGAGCCACGTCTCGCTCTTTATTTGTGAGGTGGAACCAACATTTGTTCCCCCTGTTTCTGTGCCATTCTTCTCAGTTCTGTCCTGAGGAACAATTCCTTAAAGTTCACTTCTCATATCCAGAGTCTGCATTTGTGGATTAATTTTATTAAGTTTCAACATTCCAATCTCTTCATCCTCCTGTACCTGTTCTTGAGTAAGACAGTCAGTTTCATCAAATTTAACATGCATGCTTTCCTCAATTTTCAATATTTTCTTGTTAAAAACTCTGTAAGATTTACTATTTAAAGAATAACCAACAAAGATTCCCTCATCACTTCTAGGATCAAATTTTCCTAAGGCATCTTTCCCATTGTTGTGTATAAAACATTTGCAACCAAAAGCCCTAAGATGAGATATATTTGGTTTTCTTCCCTTAAGCAGCTCATATGGAGTTTTTTCTATTAAAGGCCTTGTCATATATCTATTTATTACGTAGCATTCAGTATTGATGGGTTCAGCCCAAAAATTTTGTGGAAGACTTCCAGATATTAGCATAGTCCTTGCCATTTCCTCTAGAGTCCTATTTTTCCTTTCCACTACACCATTTTGTTATGGAGTTCTAGGCGAGGAAAAATTGTGATTAATGCCATTTTCATTACAAAAGTTGAAAAACATGTGATTTTCAAATTCAGTTCCATGATCAGACCTAATGGCAACAATGTGGCTATCTAGAGTTCTTTGAGCTTTCTTAGCAAAGATTGAAAATGCATTAAATGCTTCTTCTTTAGATGCAAGAAATTAGTCCATGTAAATCTGGAGTAATTATCCACCAATACCATAACATACTTCTTACCTCCACGACTCATTGTTCTCATTGGTCCATATAAATCCATATGGACCAGTTCCAAAGGTTTAGTGGTACTTACCTGTTTCTTTGGTTTGAAGGAGGATTTTACCTGCTTCCCCCTGGCACATGCATCACATACTTTTTCATCCTTAAACTTGATGTTAGGAAAACCTATCACCAAATCCTTGGACACAAGTTTGTTCAGTTGTGAAAGACTAGCATGACCAAGTCTTTTGTGCCATAGGAGGGGATCATTTTGCACCACACTTAAGCAGCTCAAGCTTCCATCAGATAGTGTCAACAAGTCTACCTTGTATTTATTTCCATGTCTATTTCCCTGCAAAATAATCTCTCCAGAAGTTTGGTTAATCACAGTGCATCCAGTAGATGAGAAATTAACATTATTACCTTTGTCATACAATTGAGATATACTCAATAAGCAATGCTTCAACCCATCTACTAGAAACACATTGTCTATACTATGTGAATCAGACCTACCTACCTTTCCAATGCAATTGATTTCCCCTTTCTTACCATTACCGAAGGAAATACTTCCTCCTTGAAAGGCTGAGAGTGAAAGGAACATTTCCTTATGTCCTGTCATGTGCCTTGAGCAACCACTGTCCATGTACCATTTGTGGTTACTCTCCTTCACTCTAGCCTGCAAAAGAAAACTAGGGGTTAATTTTAAGTTTCTTTTAGAAAAAGGATGAATCAGATCTCTCCTAGCCCAGAATGGTAATGGTTTCTTTGTGTAAACAGTTTTCTTTCTTACAGAATTTTTGAACAGGTTTATAGGACCTGTTCCTCTGTGCAGCCATTTTTAAAGATTTGCAATTTTCTTTCAGGTGGCCAGTGTTCCCACAATGAGTGCATAGCTAGTTTTTAGGAAGTGATAGGTACTTACTCTTTGGATCCCATTTGGATGAAGACTGTGCTTTCATAAATCCAATACCCTTCCTGTTACTACTATGATTTTCCTATAACCATTCTAGTGCTTCAGAAGACTTGTTCAATTTTACAGTTTTTCCTAACTCTATTTTTGTTTTAACCAAGTCTTCTTCCAAAGATCTTATCTTCTCATCTTTTTTGCACAATTCATCAACTGTGACTTTCAGTTTCTCTTCAGCAATAAACTGATGAGAATTAGCAATGCCTTTACCCTTTTCAACTGTTTTAACATTTTCTAATTCCTGAACAGTTAATTCAAGTGTGAGGACCTGTTCCTCAAGCATGCTAATCTTTCTTTTCAGAGAGTCATTTTAATTACTGCCTTTTTGTATTCTGCTCCTAAACTATCAATTTCATCATGCAATTGATGTTTGTCATCCCTTAGAGATTTAAACTCATTTAGCACAGTATGAAATACTTTAACTAATTTCTCTCTAGGCATGCTTTTCACATCGTATCTAAGTTTAGAAACAAATACCTCAGCATCTTCTTCATTATCTGAGTCTTCGAGAGCCATTAGAGCGAGATCCTCATCCAGATCATCATCAGATACTTCATCCTCACTGTCTTGCCATCCTGCAAACATTGCTTTGGGATTTCCACTTTTCTTACGGACCTGTTCCCTAGCCTTTTTCCTTTCCTCAATATATCTCTTCCTCCATTCTCCTTCCATGATTGGACATTTGCTGATGTAGTGCTCCATGCTGCCACATTTGAAGCATTCTCCAGCATGTTTCATGTTAGAAGACCTACCCTGTCTACTAATCCCCTTTTTCTTATTCAAATACTTTTGAACACTTTTAGCGATAAGGACCAGTTCCTTATCATCGATAGGCTTATCAACAGCAGTCAAGGCTAGATTAGGTTCAATTTTAACCGGTACTCCTATGTTTTTAACCTTTTTCCTTAGTTCATAAGTTTTTAAATTACCTATAAACTCATCTAAGGATAAGGTGGTCAGATCCTTGTTTTTGATAATAGCACAAGCTTTGATCTCCCAAGAGTCTGGAAGAACCCTAGTTGGGATCTTTTCTACTCTATCTTCCACAGTTAAAACCCTTCCCAAAGAAATAAGTTCAGATGCAATGGCATTAAATCTAGTACACATTTCAGAGATTGATTCTTCTTCTTTCATTTTAAAACTTTCATATTCAGCAAAAAGAAGTGTACCTCTAGACCTTTTTACTTGACTTGTTCCTTCATGTGCAACTTGTAGAGCATCCCAAATTTCTTTTGCAGTGGTATACCCTCTGATTCTAGTGCACTCGTCAGGACTGAGTCCACCAACAAGCCACTTCCTAGCTTTTGCATTCTTTTCCCATTGCCTTATGTCTTCAGCATTGCATTCTTTTCTAGTTTTGGGAACATCATTTCCCTCAGCATCCTTCTTCATTGGAATCATGGGACCTTCAGTCACTATGTCCCATAATTCATAGTCCTCAGCTTGAAGATGATCTCGCATCCTCTCCTCCCACCATGAATAATATTTTCTATTGAACAAAGGTGCTCTAACCATTGACTGACCCTCACTGTTCTCTCATGATGTACTCATCTAATCCTAGGTGTTAGCCTTTTCAAGGATAACCCGCTCTGATACCAATTGATATTTCCCAAGGTACACCACTTTACTGTTTTAAGGACCAGTTCCTTAAAATGTGTTCCTTTACTATGTTATGTGTCAAACTGTAAGTAAATGAACACCCAATATTAGCATGGAAAAACCACTTGAACTCGGGATCAAAAAACCACGACCTACTCTTCCAAGTAGGATTTCAACTTCACTATGTAAAAAGACTCACTTGGTTACAAGACTACCTTCTTACTAACCTAAGACTAACTCTAATCCTTTAGTGACCTCTTTCATGATTAGTGAAGCTTTGTCAAGTACACGACTTGAACTGAAAAGATACAACTCGATTATGCCTACTACAGTTGAACTAAGACTGAACTTTTACAAGACTCAATCTAAGGAACAGGTTCTAACTTAGTTCCACTGTAGCCTACTGATTACATAAATAAGATAATGACTCTTTTATGCTTTGCTCGATTCTTTCTGTATTTGTGCATCCTTCAATGGCTGATATGCTCCACGTTTTATAGCTTCAGCAACCAAGAAGTCTTGAGTAATTAAAACTCCAAAGCTCCCAAGAGTTTTGAGTCCTAATTGAACTCTTCTCTTTAAGCATCTGGATCTTGTAGCCCTTATCCATTATTTATGCAATCTTTTCATATCACGTTTAGACCTGCATAATTATCAAGATAAACATTAATCTAAGGATAATTAACAATATCTCAGCTTAAAAGATTTTGCATGAATTATCTATTTAGCTGCAGTGATTCAAAGGAACAGGTCTTTTGAATCCGTTCCTTAATCATCAGTCAAAACTCCAAGCTTATCCAAGCTAACAGAGGAGCAAAAGTTGGAGAACGTGTTCAAATTGGATGGTGAAGCTAGTTATCCAACATGATCAAGACCTTAGGGTGGAGATTGTGTTGGGTATGTTTTTTTCTAATATTTTTTTTCTTTTTTGTAAGTACAAGTATGAGCTATCTAATCAAGGCTATCATATTTCAAGTTGAGAGTTTATGGAGCAGCTTTGCCCTTAAAGAGAAATTTTGGCCAGAAAACTTGCAGTCAGTGAGCGAACGAGCGAGCTCGATTTCAATTGTGAGATTAGAGACAGAATTGTGTGATACTCGACGACCTCCTCATCGACCGAGCTTACAAGTTGGAGCATAATTTTTGGCATCCTAGCGAGTAACTCAACGAGCAGGGATGCGGTAAAAAGTTGAATAAAATTACACATGCCACATGATTGACTTCACTTTCTATATGGATCTTGTTTCGATTATATGGTGCACTACCTTGGACTAGCTTTATGTACTTTGGGTTATAAATTGGACATCATGGTCCAAGTTCCTTAGCACATTATTTTTGGAACAGTTTTAACACTTGTTTCAAGCTAGACTGCTACAGTTTTTTTTTATCTCGATTTGGAACAGTTTCAACACCTATTTCAATGCATATTTCATTAAGCAGTGAGGAGTAATGGAACTTGATTTCCAGTATTGAAGGGCCATTGCATATCAATTGCAAGTTAGCTGGAATGAGCAGCAATAACTGTTGGAACGAGCACCAGCTGGACAGTAGCAGCGATGAACAACATGTACGAATGAAGATGAGGAAAGCAAGGTATCACAGTTCCATTTAAGGCCGTCTCTATGTGGAGCAGCGGAGGAACTTTGCACTTCAGTGTCCTGCAAGACAAATTTTTTCAGTTATACCATTAGTTTACTTAGAGTTAAGTTTAGTTTACTAGCTAGATAGGTCATTATGCGAAGCGCATTGTCAAAGTATTACAATTAATTCAATTGATGATATTAGTATCTTTTGATGCTCAACCCAATGAAGTGATTGTAATATTATGACATGTTGCTACTTGTTCACTAGCTAGGCGTATTCTTTATTTAGTCAAGTTGGTAAATATTCCAATTTGTAAAGGCAATATTTGTTTTTAATTTGGTTATTAATAAAAATGGTCTCTAGGCACCATGCCTAGTTGACTCTTTGCTTAAAAAAACACACATACACACACACACACACACACACACTCTCTCTCTCTCTCTCTCTCTCTCTCTCTCTCTCTCTCTCTCTCTCTCTCTCTCTCTCTCTCTCTCTCTCTCTCTCTCGTTTATATAGATTGTGGAATATCGATGTCATTAATACGATACTTTCTGATCAAATTATAATTTTAAAGTCATTTAATGTATAATAGAGAATAGTTTAGTAATTTTTATAAAAGATACCTCAACTTTTAATAGTTATTTTTTGTATAACATGTGTCGAACATATGTTAAAAATTATTCTCTTTTAAAGCCAGTTGTGTAACTAATATATTGAGTTTTATTATTATTATAAAAATTACTGAATAACGTTACTATATAAAAATGTGAAGTGTTCCATACAATTATAATTCTAGAAGTCATTATTGTTTCTATCTCTTATCTTTTCAAATTTAGGCCAAATATCTTTATTCATATGTTTATTCCATGACTTTTAGTCAATCCTTCCCCACATATACATGTAGACAATTTTATATGACCTAGATTTTCGGATAGGTCGTGCGGGAAACCTGACATCCTCCCTAGATCCGTCGGGTGTATCCTATCTACTTAATCAACATAATACACATAGGACAACTTAAAAATGGAATGAACATAAATATATATATATATAGACACACACACTATACATACCTACTAGTCTCTGGGCATGCGCATTGCACGTGTACTCCCTGTTCACACCCAATTATGTCCCGAAAATTAAAATCATTTAAAAAATAAGGTCAATTTTAAATTTTAAATTGAATCAATTGAATTTTGAAAGAAAATTGGCTATAATTGAATTATACAACCTCTATTTTGTCCTACCCGTACAAGCCATCCACTAGTTGGTTTAATGAAATCCTTGTCGTTTTCTCCGTGAACGCTGAGTTGGGCAGTTTATGTGCGTTCATTCGCGTATGATTTGATCCAGATCGTCGTTTCTTTCTAATGTTCATATTTCCTCAAAAGATCGGGATGAAATTAGTACGATTCCTAGGGAATTAGATTATTTTCACCCTGGTCTCAAGGAGAAAATTCAAAAATGCACCCAAATTGGGGGGGCGGGGGGGTTCAAACCCTAGGGTAACAGGTATAAATTGATCTTATTCTATTTTTTTAGAGGGGATAGCAGCAGCAACTAGTAGAAAAGATAAGAAAAAAATCTAGTTCTTTATGTTTATTTTTAAAAATATCTCAGTTTTATATGAAGAGTTTTTATTGATTCTTGGGAGAGCTTTAGTGTAGATGCATAGTTATTTGAGTCGTTGACATTGCTCAAGTCGTTGAGTCGAGTCCAGTCACTTTTCTTTAGATTCGCGCCCTTTGTTCACTGCTCCTAGCAAGGTAATAACCTTCACCTTTACCTCGTTAGGTAGCTAATTTAATTGTTGGTTATGGATATTGCTCAATACTGATGTTAGCAGATAACATACAGCCACAGTCTTATTTGAAGTGTTTGCTCAGTGAGAATTCATCTTATCTGTTAATACATATTGGTTAAGTATCCTATATGATATTGTTGTAATATGAAGATAAGTGTAGTCCTGAATGTTTGTAGTTATTTGTATTTCTGAAATTGTTATTGCTCTTGGAGCCTAGAAAAGAGTTCAAGATCTTAGGTTAAATTCCGGGAATGAAGCAAAAAATAAGGGAGTTGTTTCTTTTTTGTTATAGAGGGTGTTGTTTAAGAGATTTATGGTTGTACTGTTGAGTGAAAAAGCTAAGGAAATATAGGAGTTTAGTTCTAGTTTGTGAGGGTGAGGGGTATGCAGGATGTGCAGATATGTTTAGGAGCTTGTTCCTGGTTATTTGAGGAAGTTCAGATGGGAGAGTAATTAGGGTGAAGTCTGGAGGATGATCTAAAAGAGTGTAGGTTGAATAGAGGCTTAGGGTGTCCATAGAGGTTCCGGGAAATTTGTGTTGTTCCTGGGCATAAAAAAAGATTCTGTTATGGTGATGGCAGTTCTGTGAGTGTGAGGTGGTCTAAGTTGGGTTGCAGTTTCCTAAGTAGCAGGGGGTCTTAGGAGTTTGTCCAGGTTGTTTGTAGATGTTTGAAATAGTGTGTGAGTTGTTCAGGTATTAGAGAAGAGTGCTGACACGACCCGGAATCCGGTTAGGCCGTGCGGGCACCCGACATCTTCCCCTAGACCCGTCGGGCGAACCCTTACCAATTAAATCAGGAAAATAAATATAACAATTTATAAATAGAGACATGACTAAAAAAAACATACAGACATATTGACACCTCTAAGCTGTACGAAAGATAATTACAGCTGACTACCCAACATACTAGGTTTAGGGCTATCCAGACTAGACATCTAAGAGTACAAAAGAAGACAGATACCTCCTGAAGGGAGCAAAATACAACTGAAATAATAACCAATAAACTGGTGGCCATCCAGAATAATAGCTGGCTCACACTGACAGCTGAAGTCGTCTTCGCTCCTGAACAACGTGGCGAACTCAATCCTGGAGCGAACCTACCGAAATGAAATAGATAGACAAGAAACAAACAACAAACAAGGGTGAGTCAAAAGGACTCAATAAGTGGTGCAGAGTAGCCACCTCAAAGAATAGGATAGCTAGCCAGGGAGAAAAGAAACAGATAAACCAAATTCCTCTTATTTAAATTATAAAAAGACAGAGCCAGATAACAACCGAAAAGACGTAAGAAACTTATAAACTCAACCAACGATGTGTGCAAAAAACATATCAACAAATGTGCAATGCACATATAAGCAGAACAGTAGTCATTACCGTAAGTCTACACAATGGTATGAATTGAGATGGAATGAAATGAAGTGAGATGAAATGAAATGAAATGAAATGAAATATGATGCGAAGGGTCACATGTGCCCGTAGTCCCATCCCGAAGCGGAATACTCCTGCATTCGAGGGGAATCCAATCTGATAACCAACTGGAGCGGAATACTCCTGCTCCTGGGACGGAATACTCCTGCACCCGATATAATATAAACCAGAGGCGGAATACTCCTGCACTCTCCTGTGGCGGAATACTCCTGCACCCGATATAATGTAAAGCTGAGGCGGAATACTCCTGCACTTAATATCTGACATAAGAGCGGAATACTCCTGCTCTTGGGGCGGAATCCTCCTACCCTCAATATGATACAATGGAGCGGAATCCTCCTGCTCCTGGGGCGGAATACTCCTGCACCCAATATGATATGCAATATAATGCATATGAATGACATATAATGCATATGAATGCAATGTGATGCAATAATAACCCTTCACCGGCGCGGGACTCTCATCGACAGCCGGGAAGTAGATGCCAACTTACAGCCAGGGTACAATGCTCAGATCTTCATTGCAATACCAACAATAGGACATAACATATAATATACAATGTAAATCCAAAGCTAAGGCGTAATGAGTAAGCCAATCGACAGCTACACACGTAAGGAACACGTGGTAGAAAATCCACGAGGCCAGGTGCCTCCAAAGAAATGGATATAAACACTTACCTTGTTACAAAGTTAGTACATCCACTCAATAACCGCTTGTCCTTTGGTTTCATTGCCAAACGATCCCACTCTATTCAATAAGTAGAAAAATATATCAAATTTGGCTAAAGGCTTCATTCCTCACATCTTAGGGCAATCCGGTTAAGAACCTGATACCCTATTCGCATACGCAATACGCAGGCCAGGCCTATATACATGGTTTAAGACCACATAACCAAACCCCAAATAAATTACATTTATAAGTTGCCCATAACTCACTGAGTACGAATATATAATCAATTTTATTATCGGGGTCCATTTGACTCTTTAAACTATCAATTTACGTCATTAGGGCGATGTCTAAGATCCCTATTTTTACCATAAAAATATATTCAAACATACGTAATAAACTCAAATAATATATTAGGATCATTACGTGAATGTCCTGGGGTGAAAATACTATTTTTATCCAGCCCCATTTCTCATTTTCTGGCATTTTTCCACTGCGTTTTATATCCCACTGTTTCGCGTCTCTATTTTCTGTTCCAATTGTTTCTATCCTTTTTTGAATAGAGGATAAGGGATTAAGGGAGCTTAATCCCTTTGACCACCGAATCCAACTCCTTTGTTTTGTCTTTTTGCGTTTTGATGTTTTCTCTCTTTTTTTTTACTTTTTTTCCTTTAAAATTCGATGTTACGGTAAAAATTAAAACGGTACCCTACGATATTCGAAATAATTCCAACTTTTGCATACCAGTTATACAAAATATATGTAATATACTCGCGAAGGCAGATCTCAAATTGGACTCCCGAAACTCCAGATGCGAATTTAAATGGAAAAGGTCAAATTATTTAACTTTCGGCATTTTAGCAGAAACTAGCCGAACAACATCGAAATGCGCTTTCGAAAGTTTACAAAAATCACAAATAATCATACGAACCTAACGGTGCTTTCGGATTTCGAATCGGAGCTCATTCGGCAAAACCGAGCTCGAAAATCTCTTTTTAATATTTATCGCCAATAAAAACTGAAACCTTCTTCCGATACCTACCAAACGAGGTCTGATTTAGCTCAAATTTTACATACAGGTCCTAATGGAGATTACGAATATTTTAAAATTATCGGCATGCAAATCGGAGTCCTAACTTCTGAAACGACTGACCGAGGTCGTTTCATTCTCCTCCACTTAAACTCTCGTCCGTCCTCGAACGAGCCTAAGTCTAAAGAAAATTCGCACAGATCACAAAAGAACTTGCACGACTTTCATAAGCTACTCCACAGATATTATCTCATGATTACAGAATCAGAATTATGACACGCACATCAAACCCTTGGATAAAAACATAGCTGGATAATATCATAACGCCATTGCCCAGCTTATTCTGACTAAACCGATCCTTCCTCGATTACGAGAAGAGAGTTCTACATTTTTGAAGAAAAGATACACGAAACTTTGAATGGGTTAACATGATTCAGCCGATAATCCCTCTTCGATATACCTTTCGATATAGAACAGGTCGATGGAACTAAGAATTAGCTCACGCTTGATGCAATAGGGTAAGCTTTTGAAGTACCTTATCACTAAACACTATAGAAGATTTGATGCAAGCTATATTATTTTTATGAACGCACTATGCAACATCTCAGTTGATTTTAGTGCTGTTCTGCAAGCTCCTTGTGGGAATGTAGTTACTCATATCCTAATGTATGTCAAAGGCTCATCTGAACAGGGTCTATCGTATAAGGATAAGGATCATGCAACTACTACTGGATAGTATGATGTAGACCAAGAATGATCTTAAGACTGAACATCTCCCTCAGGGTATTGTCTTTGAATTGGAATTATTATGACTTGAAAAAGTAAATAAAAAAAAGACATGTAGTTGGACCTTCATCTGAGGTAGAATACCAGCAATAAAGTTGATTATATGCGCACTTATAACGCTAAAGTAACTTCTCAAAGAGTTGAGACGTGAAAGAGTATGCCAATGATGGATGGATGATAAGCTGCACTAGACCTTTAACTCTAAATTTTCATGAAGTAAAACATCGTCATTATGAGGATCCAGTTCCAGTTAAATACAGATAGATAGCCAGAAGAAAATTGGAGTCACCATACAGGGTTACTACTGACGGTGTTTCCATATATAAAGATAGACTTTGTGTTCCTGATGTTGCAGATTTACGTGGACAGATTATGATAGAGGCAAATTATTTCAAATACACTGTTCATCCAGGTTCGACTAAGATGTACCATGATCTTAAGCAGATTTATTAGTGGGATGGAATGAAGTGTGACATAGCAGAATTTATGGCTCAATGTTCTAATTGCCAACAAGTTAAAGTCGTGTCATCTTTCCAGACTTTATACTTTCAGCAGATAGGTACGTATATATGATCAGGTTGCCAGCTTATCTCTGTCATTAATAGATTATTAGTGGGTTTAGCAATGATCAACACTCATTGTAGATTTATGCCGTGGCCAACTTTGGGTCGTGAGAAAAGTGGTATCAATACCTCAGAGATTTAATATTACCATTAAGTATTTGGAGGAAGACTCCTCCACTTAAAGCACAAACTCACGCAGCCATTTGAATAGGAATAACCATCCTCGCACAGTCTGCTGGACTAAAGAAGAGTTAGCTAAAAGCTGAACGTAGGCAAACCTAAGCTACCCACTACACTTTCGAGTTGCCAAACAGCTGCAACTCTCAAGTTCACAACTCCATACGTTTGTCGTAAGCACCACCGCCTGATGGATGGTATTTCTATATAAAATTTTCGGCAGAGTTTCCCCTGAAACTGGATGATCCGCAAAAACAGAACCAGCACTACACTTTACATGGGAATGGATACCCGGATAAACTGATATCCAAAACAATAATATGCTTACCCGGCTACAATAACACGTACTCTGGCTCAACACAGGGAACATCACAAGAGGCTACTGACTGCCTAAGCTTACCAGTGCCGAACAAAGAAGAGATGGAAACAGACCGAGGATAGAAATAATTAGAGCTATAGGAAGTTCATATTCTTATTTGCTTGGCTATCAAAGTTAGACTACTTCTGAGTCAGGCGAGCTAAAGAATCGCAATTGAAGAGATAGACATTAAATAAGCTTTATGAAAAAACATCCATACCAATTTATGCTCCCAATAAGAAGGAAACTCTGACAATTTACCAGAATACCCTTTTATAACTAAGACAAGCTCATAGAATAACATGACTCGACTAGAATCTCGAACCAAGAGGAGAAACATAGATCGAGCATTACTTACTAGCCACTTTACAACGGAAGAAATAACGATACTTCCTGATGGTGACGAATAAGAATCCCATCATCATGCCAACACTGATTTTCGAGGAGAGAGGTAAAATGACTTGACATAATAACACAAGGTGGCATAACAGGATGCTAAGCAGGCAATAGCAATACTCACCGTCAAATCTCTCATATTTAGATCAGATAAATTAGTAGGGTCTCATAAATGCCAAGAATAAATCATTCCAGAAGCTCATCCCTTGACCGCAATAAATTCTTAATCAACACGACATTCAAAAAAACCATGGAAACATAATGGGACACCTCATATCTAGATCGACCGGAAGAATCAAATATTACTCGCATATAATGGAAGAAGAAATACATGGGTGTACTACATCAGATACCTCAGCATCCTGCCAGACTGGCAGTTCATAGAACTGCCTCTGCAGCTGAGCCGAGCCGCTACCCTGATAATTACTTCTAGAAGAACCACTACTACCACGCTCTCGAACTCTACTGGATCTTGGCATTTCCCTGGTTGATTGAGATCTAAATAAAATCCCCTGCGACGGTGCAGGTGCCTGACGAGAGAAAGGATGATTGCCTACTCGCTGGAGTAACAGAAAACTCTTTAAAGGATAGCCAGACTCATGACAATGATACCACATTTTCGCTGAAAAATGGAAGCTGGAAAGATTGTTGATAGCTGTAAAGAGAAGACTGAATCTGATCTTTATGAGCTACTGGTGCACTCTAAGAATCAAGTTACACAAGCTGAGATAACCTGCAAGGTGACCTCCCAAAATAATCAGAACTCTTACCTCCAAATGAGGTACCATGGTTGCCCACTAGGGCCACGGGATCTCTTGCTCTCCCGCTCTAACTCTTCCCGCTCTAACTTATGGTATGCCTCCTACCTCTGAGAAATATTAACAACAACACCAACTGAAACATCGACCTCAATCTCTCAAGCCATCTGGGATCTCAAGGAAGGACAAAGGTCATCAGTAAATCTTTGAATCTCTCGAAAGGCTCATGAACTAGTTCTAATGCATATCCAGCCATTCTATAGAATTCAATCTCATATTCTGAACCACCAACAGGCTAACCGACAGGCTACCCTGTCCAATCCACTCAAACTGGAAACACTTTTCATCTCGCTCGCTACTCGAAAGCAACTTTCCACGAATCTAGAAGAAAAACCGAACCAAGTTAGCTAATAAGAGAGTGGCCCACCAATTCAAGGCTGGACCCTGAAACTGGAAAGCAGAATAATACACAGCATATTGCTCGAGATAACCAACAGCCTGAAGGATATGCTGACATTATTTTATTTTAAAAATTCACGCAAGGATTATCTAATGCATGGCTTAAGAATATCGGAAGATTCAATTGGGTAAAATAATGCAGCCTCTTTGGGCACTCAGATCTAACCGTTACGTCCGCTGGCTAACCAGCCAGAACAATTGGAGGTACAACACATACTACCTCCGGAATATAATATACTGCAGCAATATTAAGAATCAGAAAAGCAGCTTCCTGAGATCGAACGTCTCCATCTGCGGCAACCTGATAGGCTGTCCACCGAATCATAAGTTCTTACGGTACCTGCATCGCCAAGATTCTCGTAAAAGCATCATAAAGAGCGAAAGGAACCACAAGGCCCTGCTCCCCTTCCGATCGCGAGCTCGTACAACTGGGGCCTCCGCGACTGGATCGTCAGCACGACAACTCTCGAGGCTTCGTCAGTGCTAACCCCAAGACAGACTGCTTCGTCTTGAACTCATACCATTTGCTGATTTATCGCACGAGGGTTTCACAATTACCACGAAGGAATTAACGAAAATACTTTTGAATCCTAGACCGACGCACGATCAGAAATGAAGGAAGTGAAACTTCCTAAATGCCATCATAGCCTCTCGTAGATAAGTACGGACGTCTACGTACCCATCAGCGAGACTCTACTAGACACTATCTTAGTCTAGATAGACTCTAAATTTGGCTCTGATACCAACTGACACGACCCGGAATCCGGTTAGGCCGTGCGGGCACCCGACATCCTCCCCTAGACCCGTCGGGCGAACCCTTACCAATTAAATCAGGAAAATAAATATAACAATTCATAAATAGAGACAGGACTAAAAAAACATACATACATATTGACACCTCTAAGCTGTACGAAAGAAAATTACAGCTGACTACCCAACATACTAGGTTTAGGGCTATCCAGACTAGACATCTAAGAGTACAAAAGAAGACAGATACCTCCTGAAGGGAGCAAAATGCAACTGAAATAATAACCAATAAACTGGTGGCCATCCGGAATAATAGCTGGCTCACCCTGACAGCTGAAGTCGTCTTCGCTCTTGAACAACGTGGCGAACTCAATCCTGGAGCGAACCTGCCGAAACGAAATAGATAGACAAGAAACAAACAACAAACAAGGGTGAGTCAAAAGGACTCAATAAGTGGTGCAGACTAGCCACCTCAAAGAATAGGATAGCTAGCCAGGGAGAAAAGAAACAGATAAACCAAATTCCTCTTATTTAAATTATAAAAAGACAGAGCCAGATAACAACCGGAAAGACGTAAGAAACTTATAAACTCAACCAAGGATGTGTGCCAAAAACATATCAACAAATATGCAATGCACATATAAGCAGAACAGTAGTCATGTACCGTAAGTCTACACAATGGTATGAATTGAGATGGAATGAAATGAAGTGAGATGAAATGAAATGAAATGAAATATGATGCGAAGGGTCACATGTGCCCGTAGTCCCATCCCGAAGAGGAATACTCCTGCATTCGAGGGGAATCCAATCTGATAACCAACTGGAGCGGAATACTCCTGCTCCTGGGACGGAATACTCTTGCACCCGATATAATATAAACCAGAGGTGGAATACTCCTGCACTCTCTTGTGGCGGAATACTCCTGCACCCGATATAATGTAAAGCTGAGGCGGAATACTCCTGCACTTAATATCTGACATAAGAGCGGAATACTCCTGCTCTTGGGGCGGAATCCTCCTACCCTCAATATGATACAATGGAGCGGAATCCTCCTGCTCCTGGGGCGGAATACTCCTGCACCCAATATGATATGCAATGTAATGCATATGAATGACATATAATGCATATGAATGCAATGTGATGCAATAATAACCCTTCACCGGTGCGGGACTCTCATCGACAGCCGGGAAGTAGATGCCAACTTACAGCCAGGGTACAATGCTCAGATCTTCATTGCAATACTAGCAATAGGACATAACATATAATATACAATGTAAATCCAAAACTAAGGCGTAATGAGTACGCCTATCAGCAGCTACACACGTAAGGAACACGTGGTAGAAAATCCACGAGGCCAGGTGCCTCCAAAGAAATGGATATAAACACTTACCTTGTTACAAAGTTAGTACATCCACTCAATAACCGCTTGTCCTTTGGTTTCATTGCCAAATGATCCCACTATATTCAATAAGCAGAAAAATATATCAAATTAGGCTAAATGCTTCATTCCTCACATCTTAGGGCAATCCGGTTAAGAACATGATACCCTATTCGCATACGCAATACGCAGGCCAGGCCTATATACAGGGTTTAAGGCCACATAACCAAACTCCAAATAAATTACATTTATAAGTTGCCCATAACTCACTGAGTACGAATATATAATCAATTTCATTATCGGGGTCCATTTGACTCTTTAAACTATCAATTTACGTCATTAGGGCGATGTCTAAGATCCCTATTTTTACCGTAAAAATATATTCAAACATACGTAATAAACTCAAATAATATATTAGGATCATTACCTGAATGTCCTGGGATGAAAATACTATTTTTATCCAGCCCTATTTCTCATTTTCTGGCATTTTTCCACTGCGTTTTATATCCCACTGTTTCGCGTCTCTGTTTTCTGTTCCAAATGTTTCTATCCTTTTTTGAATAGAGGATAAGGGATTAAGGGAGCTTAATCCCTTTGACCACCGAATCCAACTCCTATGTTTTGTCTTTTTGCGTTTTGATATTTTCTCTCTGTTTTTTTTTCTTTTTTTCCTTTAAAATTCGCTGTTACGGTAAAAATTAAAACGGTACCCTACGATATTCGAAATAATTCCAACTTTTGCATACCAGTTATACAAAATATATGTAATATACTCGCGAAGGCGGATCTCAAATTGGACTCCCGAAACTCCAGATGCGAATTTAAATTAAAAATGTCAAATTATTTAACTTTCGGCATTTTAGCGAAAACTAGCCGAACAACATCGAAATTCACTTTCGAAAGTTTACAAAAATCACAAATAATCATACGAACCTAACGGTGCTTTCGGATTTCGAATCGGAGCTCATTCGGCAAAACCGAGCTCGAAAATCTCTTTTTAATATTTATCGCCAATAAAAACTGAAACCTTCTTCCGATGCCTACCAAACGAGGTCTGATTTATCTCAAATTTTACATACAGGTCCTAATGGATATTACGAATATTTTAAAATTATCGGCATGCCAATCGGAGTCCTAACTTCCGAAACGACTGACCGAGGTTGTTTCATTCTCCTCTACTTAAACTCTCGTTCGTCCTCGAACGAGCCTAAGTCTAAAGAAAAATTCGCACAGATCACAAAGGAACTTGCACGACTTTCATAAGCTACTCCACGGATATTATCTCATGATTACAGAATCAGAATTATGACACGCACATCAAACCCATGGATAAAAACATAGCTGGATAATATCATAACGCCATTGCCCAGCTTATTCTGACTAAACCGTTCCTTCCTCGATTACGAGAAGAAAGTTCTACATTTTTGAAGAAAAGATACACGGAACTTTGAATGGGTTAACATGATTCAGCCGATAATCCCTCTTCGATATACCTTTCGATATAGAACAGGTCGATGGAACTAAGAATTAGCTCACGCTTGATGCAATAGGGTAAGCTTTTGAAGTACCTTATCACTAAACACTATAGAAGATTTGATGCAAGCTATATTATTTTTATGAACGCACTATGCAACATCTCAGTTGATTTTAGTGCTGTTCTGCAAGCTCCTTGTGGGAATGTAGTTACTCATATCCTAATGTATGTCAAAGGCTCATCTGAACAGGGTCTATCGTATAAGGATAAGGATCATGCAACTACTACTGGATAGTATGATGTAGACCAAGAATGATCTTCAGACTGAACATCTCCCTCAGGGTATTGTCTTTGAATTGGAATTATTATGACTTGAAAAAGTAAATAAAAAAAAAGACATGTAGTTGGACCTTCATCTGAGGCAGAATACCAGCAATAAAGTTGATTACATGCGCACTTATAACGCTAAAGTAACTTCTCAAAGAGTTGAGACGTGAAGGAGTATGCCAATGATGGATGGATGATAAGCTGCACTAGAACTTTAACTCTAAATTTTCATGAAGTAAAACATCGTCATTATGAGGATCCAGTTCCAGTTAAATACAGATAGATAGTGATAGTTATATTGAAACCCATAGATAAATTATTATATATATTAATATTTTTAAATAAAATATATGGTATTATCTTTAAATATGTGCAAATATTTCTAAAACATATTGCAGGTAAAGAGAATGAAGAAAATAGAAGAACAAGTAAGCATAGAAGAATTGAGAACATCCACCGTGGAAAAGGAAGACAACACATGCAAAATTGAAATCCATAGATGTCATCATTGTTCTAGAAATGGGGATATTGGCTCAGTAATGGCATTACTAATCCAGAGATGGCATTATTGTTCCAGTAATGGCATTACAAATCCAGAGATGGCATCATTGTTCTAGTAATGGCATTATTAATCCAGAGATGGCATCATTGTTCCAGTAATGGCATTATTAATCCAGAGATGGCATCATTGTTCCAGTAATGGCATTACTAATTTAGTAATGACATTACTACAGTTTTTGCCTAAGTTCAACCCCTATAAATAGATCGTCTTCTACGGTGAACAACATCCCATCTTCTGTGTAAAAAATAAATACCTCTCTATTAGCTTTATTTTAGTTTTATAAGTTGTTTCTTCTTTGTAGAAATATTATTTTCTTTTCTCCATAATGGAGTAAATTTCTTTTGTTGGGATATTAGTTGAAGCTTGATAAAGTTTTTATAATGGAAGTATTGATTTTATTATATTCTTATGTTGGGGTTTTCTCTTTATCATCTTTATACACTAGGATTAACCATAATCTTTATCTTATTTCTTTCAATTCTAATTCTCACGGAGGAGTTGACTCAAATAAGATTATTGATTTAGTAAAAGCTAATCGAAAGAGGTTTTTGCTCACTTGATGTACTCAACTAAGATACTTCTTGTTTAAATCATTACTTTAGTAGGTTAACTACACTAATCGAAAGAGGTGTTATTAATCAATTATTGTTTAATGTCACTAACTATCAATAAATTAATAGTATAAGCGCGAGTGGTGCTATTAATATATTGTGGTTAAGTGAAGTGGTTGTATTAGAAATAAATGATCATTATTTGAACAAGGTCTCTGTTTCACTGTCAATCGATTAACTACACTAATCGAAAGAGGTGTTATTAATTGGTTACTTTTATGTGATTTGGTTGTATTAGAAATAAGCGATCATGTCATTAAACAGAGAAGAATTAATGATATTTTGATTTTATTATAAAAGTTTTATTTTGCTGATTCAAAGTATCCCAACCTTTATCTTTATTATCTTTTATTTACTTTAAAAATTCATAAAATATTTATTCTACTGTTATTTAAATTTTTAGGACTATTAAACAATTCTCATCTCACCAATCTATTTCTCTCAAATAGTGACAAAGACAATATAAATTTGTAGCCTAGGTAGTTCCAATCTCTGTGGGACGATATCTTAAACTATACTATAATTTGACAGAGTACGAGCATAAAATCATATACGCCCAGAGCTCGTCAGATAGCCAGAAGAAAATTGGAGTCACCATACAGGGTTACTACTGACGGTGTTTCCATATATAAAGATAGACTTTGTGTTCCTGATATTGCAGATTTACGTGTACAGATTATGATAGAGGAAAATTATTTCAAATACACTGTTCATCCAGGTTCGACTAAGATGTACCATGATCTTAAGCAGATTTATTAGTGGGATGGAATGAAGTGTGACATAGCAGAATTTGTGGCTCAATGTTCTAATTGCCAACAAGTTAAAGTCGTGTCATCTTTCCAGACTTTATACTTTCAGCAGATATGTACGTATATATGATCAGGTTGCCAGCTTATCTCTGTCATTAATAGATTATTAGTGGGTTTAGCAATGATCAACACTCATTGTAGATTTCTGCCGTGGCCTTACATTGGGTCGTGAGAAAAGTGGTATCAATACCTCAGAGATTTAATATTACCATTCAGTATTTGGAGGAAGACTCCTCCACTTAAAGCACAAACTCATGCAGCCATTTGAATAGGAATAACCATCCTCGCACAGTCTGCTGGACTAAAGAAGAGTTAGCTAAAAGCTGAATGTAGGCAAACCTAAACTACCCACTACACTTTCGAGTTGCCAAACAGCTGCAACTCTCAAGTTCACAACTCCATACCTTTGTCGTAAGCACCACCGCCTGATGGATGGCACTTCTATATAAAAATTTCGGCAGAGTTTCCCCTGAAACTGGATGATCCGCAAAAACAGAACCAGCACTACACTTTACATGGGAATGGATACCCGGATAAACTGATATCCAAAACAATAATATGCTTACCCGGCTGAGCCGAGCCGCTACCCTGATGATTACTTCTAGAAGAACCACTACTACCACGCTCTCGACCTCTACTGGATCGTGGCATTTCCCTGGTTGATTGAGATCTAAATAAAATCCCCTGCGACGGTGCAGGTGCCTGACGAGAGAAAGGATGACTGCCTACTCGCCGGAGTAACAGAAAACTCTTTAAAGGATAGCCAGACTCATGACAATGATACCACATTTTCGCTGAAAATAGGAAGCTGGAAAGATTGTTGATAGCTGTAAAGAGAAGACTGAATCTGATCTTTATGAGCTACTGGTGCACTCTAAGAATCAAGTTACACAAGCTGAGATAACCTGCAAGGTGACCTCCCAAAATAATCAGAACTCTTACCTCCAAATGAGGTACCATGGTTGCCCACTAGGGCCACGGGATCTCTTGCTCTCCCGCTCTAACTCTTCCCGCTCTAACTTATGGTATGCCTCCTACCTCTGAGAAATATTAACAACAACATCAACTAAAACATCGACCTCAATCTCTCAAGCCATCTGGGATCTCAAGGAAGGAGAAAGGTCATCAGTAAATCTTTGAATCTCTCGAAAGGCTCATGAACTAGTTCTAATGCATATCCAGCCATTCTATAGAATTCAATCTCATATTCTGAACCACCAACAGGCTAACCGACAGGCTACCCTGTCCAATCCACTCAAACTGGAAACACTTTTCATCTCGCTCGCTACTCGAAAGCAACTTTCCACGAATCTAGAAGAAAAACCGAACCAAGTTAGCTAATAAGAGAGTGGCCCACCAATTCAAGGCTGGACCCTGAAACTGGAAAGCAGAATAATACACAGCATATTGCTCGAGATAACCAACAGCCTGAAGGATATGCTGACATTATTTTATTTTAAAAATTCACGCAAGGATTATCTAATGCATGGCTTAAGAATATCGGAAGATTCAATTGGGTAAAATAATGCAGCCTCTTTGGGCACTCAGATCTAACCGTTACGTCCGCTGGCTAACCAGCCAGAACAATTGGAGGTACAACACATACTACCTCCGGAATATAATATACTGCAGCAATATTAAGAATCAGAAAAGCAGCTTCCTGAGATCGAACGTCTCCATCTGCGGCAACCTGATAGGCTGTCCACCGAATCATAAGTTCTTACGGTACCTGCATCGCCAAGATTCTCGTAAAAGCATCATAAAGAGCGAAAGGAACCACAAGGCCCTGCTCCCCTTCCGATCGCGAGCTCGTACAACTGGGGCCTCCGCGACTGGATCGTCAGCACGACAACTCTCGAGGCTTCGTCAGTGCTAACCCCAAGACAGACTGCTTCGTCTTGAACTCATACCATTTGCTGATTTATCGCACGAGGGTTTCACAATTACCACGAAGGAATTAACGAAAATACTTTTGAATCCTAGACCGACGCAGGATCAGAAATTAAGGAAGTGAGACTTCCTAAATGCCATCATAGCCTCTCGTAGATAAGTACGGACGTCTACGTACCCATCAACGAGACTCTACGAGACACTGTCTTAGTCTGGATAGACTCTAAATTTGACTCTGATACCAACTGACACGACCCGGAATCCGGTTAGGCCGTGCGGGCACCCGACATCCTCCCCTAGACCCGTCGGGCGAACCCTTACCAATTAAATCAGGAAAATAAATATAACAATTCATAAATAGAGACAGGACTAAAAAAAAATACAGACATATTGACACCTCTAAGCTGTACGAAAGAAAATTACAGCTGACTACCCAACATACTAGGTTTAGGGCTATCCAGACTAGACATCTAAGAGTACAAAAGAAGACAGATACCTCCTGAAGGAAGCAAAATGCAACTGAAATAATAACCAATAAACTGGTGGCCATCCGGAATAATAGCTGGCTCACCCTGACAGCTGAGGTCGTCTTCGCTCCTGAACAACGTGGCGAACTCAATCCTGGAGCGAACCTGCCGAAACAAAATAAATATACAAGAAACAAACAACAAACAAGGGTGAGTCAAAAGGACTCAATAAGTGGTGCAGACTAGCCACCTCAAAGAATAGGATAGCTAGCCAGGGAGAAAAGAAACAGATAAACCAAATTCCTCTAATTTAAATTATAAAAAGACAGAGCCAGATAACAACCGGAAAGACGTAAGAAACTTATAAACTCAACCAAGGATGTGTACCAAAAACATATCAACAAATATGCAATGCACATATAAGCAGAACAGTAGTCATGTACCGTAAGTCTACACAATGGTATGAATTGAGATGGAATGAAATGAAGTGAGATGAAATGAAATGAAATATTATGCGAAGGGTCACATGTGCCCGTAGTCCCATCCCGAAGCGGAATAATCCTGCATTCGAGGGGAATCCAATCTGATAACCAACTGGAGCGGAATACTCCTGCTCCTGGGACGAAATACTCCTGCACCCGATATAATATAAACTAGAGGCGGAATACTCATGCACTCTCCTGTGGCGGAATACTCCTGCACCCGATATAATGTAAATCTGAGGCGGAATACTCCTGTACTTAATATCAGACATAAGAGCGGAATACTCCTGCTCTTGGGGCGGAATCCTCCTACCCTCAATATGATACAATGGAGTGGAATCCTCCTGCTCCTGGGGCGGAATACTCCTGCACCCAATATGATATGCAATGTAATGCATATGAATGACATATAATGCATATGAATGCAATGTGATGCAATAATAACCCTTCACCGGCGCGGGACTCTCATCGACAGCCGGGAAGTAGATGCCAACTTACAGCCAGGGTACAATGCTCAGATCTTCATTGTAATACCAACAATAGGACATAACATATAATATACAATGTAAATCCAAAGCTAAGGCGTAATGAGTACGCCTATCGGCAGCTACACACGTAAGGAACACGTGGTAGAAAATCCACGAGGCCAGGTGCCTACAAAGAAATGGATATAAACACTTACCTTGTTACAAAGTTAGTACATCCACTCAATAACCGCTTGTCCTTTGGTTTCATTGCCAAACGATCCCACTCTATTCAATAAGCAGAAAAATATATGAAATTAGGCTAAAGGCTTCATTCCTCACATCTTACGGCAATCCGGTTAAGAACCTGATACCCTATTCGCATACGCAATACGCAGGCCAGGCCTATATACAGGGTTTAAGGCCAGATAATTACATTTATAAGTTTCCCATAACTCACTGAGTACGAATATATAATCAATTTCATTATCGGGGTCCATTTGACCCTTTAAACTATCAATTTACGTCATTAGGGCGATGTCTAAGATCCCTATTTTTACCGTAAAAATATATTCAAACATACGTAATAAACTCAAATAATATATTAGGATCATTACCTGAATGTCTTGGGGGTGAAAATACTATTTTTATCCAGCCCCATTTCTCATTTTCTGGCATTTTTCCACTGCGTTTTATATCCCACTGTTTCGCGTCTCTGTTTTCTGTTCCAAATGTTTCTATCCTTTTTTGAATAGAGGATAAGGGATTAAGGGAGCTTAATCCCTTCGACCACCGAATCCAACTCCTATGTTTTGTCTTTTTGCGTTTTGATGTTTTCTCTCTGTTTTTTTTTTTCATTTTTTCCTTTAAAATTCGCTGTTACGGTAAAAATTAAAACGGTACCCTACGATATTCGAAATAATTCCAACTTTTGCATACCAGTTATACAAAATATATGTAATATACTCACGAAGGCGGATCTCAAATTGGATTCCCGAAACTCCAGATGCGAATTTAAATGGAAAATGTCAAATTATTTAACTTTCGGCATTTTAGCGAAAACTAGCCAAACAATATCGAAATTCACTTTCGAAAGTTTACAAAAATTACAAATAATCATACGAACCTAACGGTTCTTTCGGATTTCGAATCGGAGCTCATTCGGCAAAACCGAGCTCGAAAATCTCTTTTTAATATTTATCGCCAATAAAAACTGAAACCTTATTCCGATGCCTACCAAACGAGGTCTGATTTATCTCAAATTTTACATACAGGTCCTAATGGACATTACGAATATTTTAAAATTATCGGCATGCCAATCGGAGTCCTAACTTCTGAAACGACTGACCGAGGTCGTTTTATTCTCCTCCACTTAAACTCTCGTTCGTCCTCGAACGAGCCTAAGTCTAAAGAAAAATTCGCACAGATCACAAAAGAACTTGCACGACTTTCATAAGCAACTCCACGGATATTATCTCATGATTACAGAATCAGAATTATGACACGCACATCAAACCCTTGGATAAAAACATAGCTGGATAATATCATAACGCCATTTCCCAGCTTATTCTGACTAAACCGATCCTTCCTCGATTACGAGAAGAGAGTTCTACATTTTTCAAGAAAAGATACACGGAACTTTGAATGGGTTAACATGATTCAGCCGATAATCCCTCTTCGATATACCTTTCGATATAGAACAGGTCGATGGAACTAAGAATTAGCTCACGCTTGATGCAATAGGGTAAGCTTTTGAAGTACCTTATCACTACACACTATAGAAGATTTGATGCAAGCTATATTATTTTTACGAATGCAGTATGCAACATCTCAGTTGATTTTAGTGTTGTTCTGCAAGCTCCTTGTGGGAATGTAGTTACTCATATCCTAATGTATGTCAAAGGCTCATCTGAACAGGGTCTATCGTATAAGGATAAGGATCATGCAACTACTACTGGATAGTATGATGTAGACCAAGAATGATCTTCAGACTGAACATCTCCCTCAGGGTATTGTCTTTGAATTGGAATTATTATGACTTGAAAAAGTAAATAAAAAAAAGACATGTAGTTGGACCTTCATCTGAGGCAGAATACCAGCAATAAAGTTGATTACATGCGCACTTATAACGCTAAAGTAACTTCTCAAAGAGTTGAGACGTGAAGGAGTATGCCAATGATGGATGGATGATAAGCTGCACTAGAACTTTAACTCTAAATTTTCATGAAGTAAAACATCGTCATTATGAGGATCCAGTTCCAGTTAAATACAGATAGATAGCCAGAAGAAAATTGGAGTCACCATACAGGGTTACTACTGACGATGTTTCCATATATAAAGATAGACTTTGTGTCCCTGATGTTGCAGATTTACGTGGACAGATTATGATAGAGGCAAATTATTTCAAATACACTGTTCATCCAGGTTCGACTAAGATGTACCATGATCTTAAGCAGATTTATTAGTGGGATGGAATGAAGTGTGACATAGCAGAATTTGTGGCTCAATGTTCTAATTGCCAACAAGTTAAAGTCGTGTCATCTTTCCAGACTTTATACTTTCAGCAGATAGGTACGTATATATGATCAGGTTGCCAGCTTATCTCTGTCATTAATAGATTATTAGTGGGTTTAGCAATGATCAACACTCATTGTAGATTTCTGCCGTGGCCTTACTTTGGGTCGTGAGAAAAGTGGTATCAATATCTCAGAAATTTAATATTACCATTCAGTATTTGGAGGAAGACTCCTCCACTTAAAGCACAAACTCATGCAACCATTTGAATAGGAATAACCATCCTCGCACAGTCTGCTGGACTAAAGAAGATTTAGCTAAAAGCTGAACGTAGGCAAACCTAAGCTACCCACTACACTTTCGAGTTGCCAAACAGCTGCAACTCTCAAGTTCACAACTCCATACCTTTGTCGTAAACACCACCGCCTGATGGATGGTACTTCTATATAAAAATTTCGGCAGAGTTTCCCCTGAAATTGGATGATCCGCAAAAACAGAACCAGCACTACACTTTACATGGGAATGGATACCCGGATAAACTGATATCCAAAATAATAATATGCTTACCCGGCTACAATAACACGTACTCTGGCTCAACACAGGGAACATCACAAGAGGCTACTGACTGCCTAAGCTTACCAGTGCCGAACAAAGAAGAGATGGAAACAGACCGAGGATAGAAATAATTAGAGCTATAGGAAGTTCATCTTCTTATTTGCTTGGCTATCAAAGTTAGACTACTTCTGAGTCAGGCGAGCTAAAGAATCGCAATTGAAGAGATAGACATTAAATAAGCTTTATGGAAAAACATCCATACCAATTTAACCTCCCAATAAGAAGGAAACTCTGACAATTTACCAGAATACCCTTTTATAACTAAGACAAGCTCATAGAATAACATGACTCGACTAGAATCTCGAACCAAGAGGAGAAACATAGATCGAGCATTACTTACTAGCCACTTTACATCGGAAGAAGTAACGACACCTCATGATGGTGACGAATAAGAATCCCATCATCCTGCCAACACTGATTTTCGAGGAGAGAGGTAAAATGACTTGACATAATAACACAAGGTGGCATAACAGGATGCCAAGCAGGCAATAGCAATACTCACCCTCAAATCTCTCATATTTACATCAGATAAATTAGTAGGGTCTCATAAATGCCAAGAATAAATCATTCCAGAAGCTCATCCCTTGACCGCAATAAATTCTTAATCAACACGACATTCAAAAAAACCATGGAAACATAATGGGACACCTCATATCTAGATCGACCGGAAGAATCAAATATTACTCGCATATAATGGAAGAAGAAATACATGGGTGTACTACATCAGATACCTCAGCATCCTGCCAGACTGGCAGTTCATAGAACTGCCTCTGCAGCTGAGCCGAGCCGCTACCCTGATGATTACTTCTAGAAGAACCACTACTACCACGCTCTCGACCTCTACTGGATCGTGGCATTTCCCTGGTTGATTGAGATCTAAATAAAATCCCTTGCGACGGTGCAGGTGCCTGACGAGAGAAAAGATGACTGCCTACTCGCCGGAGTAACAGAAAACTCTTTAAAGGATAGCCAGACTCATGACAATGATACCATATTTTCGCTGAAAAATGGAAGCTGGAAAGATTGTTGATAGCTGTAAAGAGAAGACTGAATCTGATCTTGATGAGCTACTGGTGCACTCTAAGAATCAAGTGACACAAGCTGATATAACCTGCAAGGTGACCTCCCAAAATAATCAGAACTCTTACCTCCAAATGAGGTGCCATGGTTGCCCACTAGGGCCACGGGATCTCTTGCTCTCCCGCTCTAACTCTTCCCGCTCTAACTTATGGTATGCCTCGTACCTCTGAGCAATATTAACAACAACATCAACTGAAACATCGACCTCAACCTCTCAAGCCATCTGGGATCTCAAGGAAGGAGAAAGGTCATCAGTAAATCTTTGAATCTCTCGAAAGGCTCATGAACTAGTTCTAATGCATATCCAGCCATTCTATAGAATTCAATCTCATATTCTGAACCACCAACAGGCTAACCGACAGGCTACCCTGTCCAATCCACTCAAACTGGAAACACTTTTCATCTCGCTCGCTACTCGAAAGCAACTTTCCACGAATCTAGAAGAAAAACCGAACCAAGTTAGCTAATAAGAGAGTGGCCCACCAATTCAAGGCTGGACCCTAAAACTGGAAAGCAGAATAATACACAGCATATTGCTCGAGATAACCAACATCCTGAAGGATATGCTGACATCATTTTATTTTAAAAATTTACGCAAGGATTATCTGATGCATGGCTTAAGAATATCGGAAGATTCAATTGGGTAAAATAATGCAGCCTCTTTGGGCACTCAGATCTAACCGTTACCTCCGCTGGCTAACCAGCCAGAACAATTGGAGGTACAACACATACTACCTCCAGAATATAATATACTGCAGCAATATTAAGAACCAGAAAAGGAGCTCCCTGAGATTGAACGTCTCCATCTGCGGCAACCTGATAGGCTGTCCACCGAATCATAAGTTCTTACGGTACCTGCATCATCAAGATTCTCGTAAAAGCATCATAGAGAGCAAAAGGAACCACAAGGCCCTGCTCCCCTTCCGATCGCGAGCTCGTACAACTGGGGCCTCTGCGACTGGATCGTCAGGACGACAACTTTTGAGGCTTCGTCAGTGCTAACCCCACGACAACTTTGAACTCATACCATTTGCTGATTTATCGCACGAGGGTTTCACAATTACCACGAAGGAATTAACGAAAATACTTTTGAATCCTAGACCGACGCACGATCAGAAATGAAGGAAGTGAAACTTCCTAAATGCCATCATAGCCTCTCATAGATAAGTACGGACGTCTACGTACCCATCAGCGAGACTCTACTAGACACTGTCTTAGTCTGGATAGACTCTAAATTTGGCTCTGATACCAACTGACACGACCCGAAATGGTTAGGCCGTGCGGGCACCCGACATCCTCCCCTAGACCCGTCGGGCGAACCCTTACCAATTAAATCAGGAAAATAAATATAACAATTCATAAATAGAGACAGGACTAAAAAAAATATACAGACATATTGACACCTCTAAGCTGTACGAAAGAAAATTACAGCTGACTACCCAACTTACTAGGTTTAGGGCTATCCAGACTAGACATCTAAGAGTACAAAAGAAGACAGATACCTCCTGAAGGGAGCAAAATGCAACTGAAATAATAACCAATAAACTGGTGGCCATCCGGAATAATAGCTGGCTCACCCTGACAGCTGAAGTCGTCTTCGCTCTTGAACAACGTGGCGAACTCAATCCTGGAGCGAACCTGCCGAAACGAAATAGATAGACAAGAAACAAACAACAAACAAGGGTGAGTCAAAAGGACTCAATAAGTGGTGCAGACTAGCCACCTCAAAGAATAGGATAGCTAGCCGGGGAGAAAAGAAACAGATAAACCAAATTCATCTTATTTAAATTATAAAAAGACAGAGCCAGATAACAACCGGAAAGACGTAAGAAACTTATAAACTCAACCAAGGATGTGTGCCAAAAACATATCAACAAATATGCAATGCACATATAAGCAGAACAGTAGTCATGTACCGTAAGTCTACACAATGGTATGAATTGAGATGGAATGAAATGAAGTGAGATGAAATGAAATGAAATGAAATGAAATATGATGCGAAGGGTCACATGTGCCCGTAGTCCCATCCCGAAGCGGAGTACTCCTGCATTCGAGGGGAATCCAATCTGATAACCAACTGGAGCGGAATACTCCTGATCCTGGGGCGGAATTGATGTAGGGAATCAAACGCGGAAAGTAAAAAGGATAAGAACGAGACGTAACTCGATCTCTAATCCCAAGTAGCAACGGAGAACTTGTTCCGTTACACCCCGAGAGAAGGACAAGAACACCTACGCTATGCAACTATCCTCGAGCTAACGCGAGCACGCAAGTAGAATGGTCGGAGAGGAAGAGTATTCATCTAGATCCGCTAGAAGAACTACAAGTCCCAAACAAAGGGTTTCATTCAATAACCAAGAGCCTTGCTCATGTTCAATATTCATCAATCATCAATAATAGACTAAGTTCAAAATAGGCTAAGCATGGCTATTTATAGTGTTTCCCAAGCTTGCACAATGACTAAAATACCCTTACTAATAAGGTTCACAAAATAGGCCACGTAGGGCAAAACGGTAAAATAAACATAGGCCTTCACAGCTGGGAGGGGCGCCTGGGATCTGGGAGGGGCGCCTGGAATTGCTGTCAGCTAGGCGGGGCGCCTGGCTAGGTGGGGCGCCTGGCTGGGGCGCCTGGCTAGGCGGTCCGCCTGTGCACTTTTCAGCTCCTTAGGCAGTGAGCTTGCCAGGCGGGGCGCCTGGCTCTGCTGGGCTATCTTCTTCCTTAGGCGTGAGGCCTAGTTTGAGCACCCGGAATGGCTTCCACTCGCTTCCTTCCTCAAGTCCTCTCCTCTCCAAGTATAAATGCACCTCTTGGACATCCTTGGCTTGGCTCCGAGTGAATGGTCTCCTTGTGGTGGATTGCCCGGCATCATCCTCCCCTTCTTGAGAAGATTTTGTCCTCGAAATCGAATCATCATCATCCACGACCCCTTCATTACCTACATCCAAAGGAACCAAGTCACAAACATTGAAAGTATTAGAAACTTGATACTCACTTGGCAAGTCGACCACATAGGCGTTGTTGTTTATCTTTGAGAGCACTTGGAATGGGCCATCTCCACGGGGTGCTAACTTTCCTTTTCTAATGCTTGGAAACCTTTCCTTCCGGAAGTGCACCCACACATAGTCACCCTTCTTGAGTTCCACCTTCTTGCGTCCCTTGTTCTTCTTAAAGGCTACCTTTGCATAGGCTTCCTCCAAGTTCTTCTTCGCCTTAGCATGTATTTCCATCAAAGCCTTGGCTCTAGTTTTACCTTCAAAATTAACAACCACTTCCCTTGGCAAAGGGGTTAGATCAAGGGGAATCAAGGGGTTAAAACCATACACACACTCGAATGGAGTCATACCTATCATCCGATGCACGGTTCGATTGTAGGCAAACTCCATAAGAGGTAGCTTATCTATCCAAGTCCCACCCTTACCTCGGGTCATGGCCCTAAGAAGAGCACCCAAGGTTCGGTTCACCACTTCGGTTTGCCCATCGGTTTGGGGGTGGTGGGACGTAGAAAACAAGAGTTTGGTGCCAAGGGCACCCCATAAACTCCTCCAAAAATGACTTAGGAACTTAGTGTCCCTATCACTCACTATGGTTTGAGGTACACCATGCAATTTCAAGACATTATCAATAAACAAGGTAGCAACATGTTGTGCATCATCGCATTTACGACATGGAATGAAATGAGCCATTTTGGAGAACCTATCCACAACAACATAAATGCTATCATGGCCCCCCTAGTCCTTGGTAATCCCATCACAAAATCCATCGAGATATCCAACCATGGACTAGTAGGTACGGGGAGTGGGGTATACAAACCATGGGGGTTCGACTTGGACTTAGCAACCTTGCATTCAAGACAAGAGTTGCAAAGTCTCTCAACATGGGTCCCCATTTTTGGCCAATGGAATTGTTCCCGAAGGATGGCCAAGGTCTTGTCCCTACCAAAGTGACCCATGAGTCCTCCACAATGTGCCTCTCGCACAAGCAATTCCCTCCATGAGGACTCGGGTATGCACACTTTACCATTCTTAAAGATATATCCATTAACCCATTGGTATTTCTCAACTCTCTCCCCCTTTTCTAGAGCTTCATGGATGCTCTTGAGCTTCGGGTCATGAGCATACATCAAATTAATGCTTTCAAAGCCCATAAGCTTAGAGGTGAGAGTGGTGGCTAGAGCGAACTTTCTAGAAAGCGTGTCCGCCACAACATTGTCTTTCCCTTTCTTGTATTGGATAACATAGGAAAAAGACTCAATGAATTCAACCCACTTGGCATGTCTCTTATTGAGCTTCTCTTGGCCTCTCAAATGCTTGAGTGACTCATGGTCACTCTTGATTACAAACTCACGAGGCCAAAGGTAATGTTGCCAATGGGCAAGGGCTCTCACAAGGGCATACAACTCCTTGTCATATGTAGAATAGTTCAAGGAGGCCCCTTTCAATTTCTCACTAAAGTAGGCGATGGGTTTGCTATCTTGCATTAATACACCACCAATTCCCACCCCCGAGGCATCACATTCAACCTCAAATGCCTTTCCGAAGTCGGGCAATTGCAATAGGGGGCGGTACTCAACCTACCTTTCAACTCATGGAAGGCCTTCTCTTGAGGCTCTCCCCAAACAAACGGTTGGTATTTCTTCACCAATTCGGTGAGTGGAGCGGCAATGGAGCTAAAGTCCTTCACAAATCGCCGATAAAAGCTTGCGAGACCATGAAAGCTCCTCACTTGAGTCACGGTAGTAAGAGTATGCCAATCACGTATGGCCTCTACCTTAGACTCATCCACCTCCACTCCTTGGGCACTCACAACAAACCCAAGGAAGACAACCTTCTCCACCCCAAAGGCACACTTTTTGAAATTAGCATAGAGCTTTTCGGCTCTCAAAGCTTCAAGCACTTGCCTAAGGTGGTCAACATGTTCATCAATTGTCTTACTATAGATCAAGATATCATCGAAATAGACAACAACAAACTTGTTGATAAAAGACTTCAAAACATGATTCATGAGTCGCATGAAAGTGCTAGGTGCGTTGGAAAGCCCGAAGGGCATTACCAACCATTCATAGAGACCGAATTTGGTCTTGAATGCGGTTTTCCATTCATCCCCGGGTTTCATCCGGATTTGATGGTAACCGGACCTAAGGTCGATTTTGGAAAAGACACACGACCCACTCAATTCATCCAACATGTCATCAAGCCGTGGAATAGGGTGACGGTACTTGACCGTTATCTTATTTACGGCTCGGCAATCTACGCACATTCTCCAAGTGTCGTCCTTCTTTGGAACAAGAATGACCGGCACGGCACAAGGACTCAAACTCTCCCTCACCAAGCCTTTGGAAAGCAAGTCATCAACTTGTTTTTGCAACTCCCTTGTATCCTCGGGATTGCTTCTATAGGCCGGCTTGTTCGGGATTTGAGAGCCCGGAATAAAGTCGATTTGATGTTAAATACCTCTCAAAGGAGGTAAGCCATCGGGCATCTCATCCGGGAACATGTCCCCAAAGTTTTCCAAGACATTTTTCAAAGCACTAGGCATAGGGCTAGAAGAAAAATCACAATTAGAGTTAAGGATCATACCTTTGTGCACTAGGCATAGGAGAAACTTGGTGCCATCATTACCTTTCAAGAGCTCGCCCGGTTGCATCATGGCACACATGCCACCGGTAGATGAAGTAGGTGGGATTGCCACCATGCTTTTGGACAAAGGGCTAGTCTCAATGAGTGACTTAGCCTTTGCCACCTCCCTCAACTCCTTCATTTTCTTGTAATCATCACTTACTTGCTTAGGAGTGAGAGGTTTAAGCACAAATCTCTTCCCTTCATGTTTGACCGTGTAAGTGTTGACACGACCATCATGCACCACTTGCCTATCTAATTGCCATGGCCTCCCTAAGAGTAGGTGGCATGCTTGCATAGGCACAACGTCAAACAAATGCTCATCAACATAACTACCCATTCTAAACTTGATCATGGCTTGTTTCATTACCTTAAGCTCTCCACATTCACTAAGCCATTGTAACCGGTAAGGTTTAGGATGCTTCATGGTAGTCAACTTCAATTGAGACACAAGTGATTGACTCACTACATTTGCACAACTCCCGGAATCAATTATCATAGAGCAAACAACATCTTTGACCCGGCACCTAGCATGGAAAAGATTTTCCCTTTGCAAGGTTTCACTATCTTCCGCAATCATAGCCCCTAGGCTCCTTCTCACAACCAAGAAAGTATGAGGATCCTCCTCCTCCACCGTGTCATCAAGCAAATCATCCTCCTCCACTCCCTCATCTCCCTCTACTCCCTCTACTCCCTCATCTTCCGATTCACTCTCTTTCTCATATGCATCATTAACAACAACAATCATGGTCCTCTTTGTAGGACATTCCCTAGCAAAGTGACCATAGCCCTTGCACTTGTGGCATTGTATTGAAGAAGAAGAAGTAGGAGCATGTAGTTGAGTTTTAGAGTTACCTCCCACATTAGATGTGTTCTTCTCATACGGCTTTTTCACATCCTTGGTAGCATTTGCACCACTTGTTCCACTTGCACTTGGGAACCTTGTATTTGTAGTAGGAGGCTTCCAATCTTTTGGTTTGCTTGTTGGAGTAGTAGTGCTACTCTTGTAGCGAAGGGATTTCTCCTCCTTAAGCCATTTCTCGGCCTCAACCGCATCTTCACATAGCTTGTAATGAACATCATATTTGTGGAACTTCAATTGTGAAGCTATGTCTCGGTTCAAGCCCCCTTTGAAACGGATCATGGCCGTCTCATTGTCTTCATCATCCAAGTCAAGGATCATTCGGATTTGCTCAAATTCATTGAAGTATTCACCAACCGATTTGTAACCTTGCTTCAACTCATATAGACGCCTTTGTTGTTCAACCCGGTATTGGTTAGTCAAGTACTTCTCATCCATCACACGGATCAACTCTTCCCAAGTAAGATTAATAGCCATACCCGTCCTCCTTCTATTCCTCTTCACCGACTCCCACCAAGTAGAAGCAAAAGATTCAAAGGAGGATATTGCATACTTGGTCTTCTTCACTTCGGGCATATCATTGGTGTCAAAGATACGCTCCATAGCCAATTTCCAATCAATGTACTCCACCGGGTCACTACTTCCTTTGAAAGAAGGAATAGTGAGCTTCACACTATTAAGGTTGTTGTTGTTGTCACGACCCCCTTGGAATGGCTCCGGTTGGCCTCCATGGTGATCATCATAAGCAACATAGTCCCTTCTAGCATTCCTCCCTCCATATCCTAAGGGTGGCCCTCGACCTCGGCCTCTACCCCGATCCACATTTCGACCCCAATTCATAGCTCGCCTTGGTTGAAAGTGATCATCAAACCCATACACATCGTCACCATAATCAACTTCCTCCCCTTCTTGAGCCTCAACAACTTGCTCAAGAGGTTGCACATTTCGGACGGGTCTTGGTAGTGGAAAGTTTCTTGGGGGATTATCCAAGATACGGGGAATGCCCGTTCGTTCAATTCTCTCTCGATCCTCCTTTACCCGTTGTTGATTGAGCAATTCAACAACTTGCTCCGGGGTAAAGGTAGGGCTACTTGAGCCTTCACCGGTCTCAATTTGGACACTCGGGGTCCCCTTTTCAATTGGGACACTCGGGGTCCCATGTTCACCTTGAGTACTCGAGGCTCCCTTTTCAAGAGAATCAATCCTTTGGTTCATGAGGTCCATCTTGGCAAGAAGATTAGCCAAGGCCTCCTTAATGAAATCTTGACCTTCGTTGGCCATTGTACCTACAAAGAAAAGAAACAAGAGTTAGTTAAAACACCTCACTCGCTCCCTCACTTGTGTTCACTCTTTTGGGTGGCGGTGGATATTTCACTCAACTTGTAGTTCCAAAGCTTCACGTAGATGATTAGCAACTCCTCAACTCAACTAAACTATTCACGAGTCACGCACACTCCGGGGTGAGTGGAGTTAATGGGACTCAATGATCGCTAGGCACTTTGAAGTGAAGGACTTGAGTTAAAAGGTTCTACGCTTTTCCTTAGAAGTCTACTCTCCTTGCTAGGCATGATTCACCTAAGAGCAATTAAAGGGTTAGCACTATTCAAGTAGATCGGTTACTCAAAGTAGTACTAACTAGATGTTATGTTATCAAACAAAAGGAAATACCTACGAAAATCTACCCGAAACAATACGTTCAGCACTCAGGAGGGGCGCCTGAAACTCAGGTGGGGCGCCTAGACTGTGCAGTATTCCAGGCGGGGCGCCTGGGACCTAGGCGGGGCGCCTGAGGTCTTAGGCAGTAGCCAAGTCAGGCGGGGCGCCTGGGCCTGGGACAGTTCCAACACGTTCCAAACTTGTTCCAAGTCGATTTTCAAGCCTCAAACAATCAAATTTTCAATCAAACAATCAATCAAATCAGGATTTCAAGCCAAGAACTTCAAGAACACAAGGGTTTATCAAAAGGGTTTCAACAAGGATTGTGATTCATCAAACTTGGTGTTATACATGTTCAAATCCCACAAAATTGGTACCAAATTGTTTGTTTTTCAATGAAGATCAATCCCCAATAACAAGTTTTCAATCAAACATCAATCCAACCCAAGAATCAAGCTCAAATCATCAAGAACAAGTTCATCAAGGGTTTAAGGGGTTTTCGGGTTTCAATTTTTCAAACTTCACCAATTCCAACAATTTTGGTACCCAAGCAACGGGAATTCAATCACGATCAAGAATCCATAACACCCATATTACAAATCATCCAAATCAACAAGTTACACCAAATTTTTGTATTTTTCAATTTTTCAATTTTTTTGTAATTTTCTCATTTCTAATATCTTCAACAACAAGAAAACTGAAAGAGGATACTAGGCACGAAGAACCAAGGGTCGGGGGTTTGTAGAAACAAAACCCGAGCCTTGCTCTGATACCAAACTGATGTAGGAAATCAAACGCGGAAAGTAAAAAGGATAAGAACGAGACGTAACTCGATCTCTAATCCCAAGTAGCAACGGAGAACTTGTTCCGTTACACCCCGAGAGAAGGACAAGAACACCTACGCTATGCAACTACCCTCGAGCTAACGCGAGCACGCAAGTAGAATGGTCGGAGAGGAAGAGTATTCATCTAGATCCGCTAGAAGAACTACAAGTCCCAAACAAAGGGTTTCATTCAATAACCAAGAGCCTTGCTCATGTTCAATATTCATCAATCATCAATAATAGACTAAGTTCAAAATAGGCTAAGCATGGCTATTTATAGTGTTTCCCAAGCTTGCACAATGACTAAAATACCCTTACTAATAAGGTTCACAAAATAGGCCACGTAGGGCAAAACGGTAAAATAAACATAGGCCTTCACAGCTGGGAGGGGCGCCTGGAATTGCTGTCAGCTAGGCGGGGCGCCTGGCTAGGTGGGGCGCCTGGCTGGGGCGCCTGGCTAGGTGGTCCGCCTGTGCACTTTTCAGCTCCTTAGGCAGTGAGCTTGCCAGGCGGGGCGCCTGGCTCTGCTGGGCTATCTTCTTCCTTAGGCGTGAGGCCTAGTTTGAGCACCCGGAATGGCTTCCACTCGCTTCCTTCCTCAAGTCCTCTCCTCTCCAAGTATAAATGCACCTCTTGGACATCCTTGGCTTGGCTCCGAGTGAATGGTCTCCTTGTGGTGGATTGCCCGACATCAGGAATACTCCTGCACCCGATATAATATAAACCAGAGGCGGAATACTCCTGCACTCTCCTGGGGCGGAATACTCCTGCACCCGATATAATGTAAAGCTGTGGCGGAATACTCCTGCACTTAAGAGCGGAATACTCCTGCTCTTGGGGCGGAATCCTCCTACCCTCAATATGATACAATGGAGCGGAATCCTCCTGCTCCTGGGGCGGAATATTCCTGCACCCAATATTATATGCAATGTAATGCATATGAATGACATATAATGCATATGAATGCAATGTGATGCAATAAAAACCCTTCACCGGCGCGGGACTCCCATCGACAGCCGGGAAGTAGATGCCAACTTACAGCCAGGGTACAATGCTCAGATCATCATTGCAATACCAACAATAGGACATAACATATAATATACAATGTAAATCCAAAGCTAAGGCGTAATGAGTACGCCTATCGGCAGCTACACACGTAAGGAACACGTGGTAGAAAATCCACAAGGCCAGTTGCCTCCAAAGAAATTGATATAAACACTTACCTTGTTACAAAGTTAGTACATCCACTCAATAACCGCTTGTCCTTTTGTTTCATTGCCAAACGATCCCACTCTATTCAATAAGCAGAAAAATATATCAAATTAGGCTAAAGGCTTCATTCCTCACATCTTAGGGCAATCCGGTTAAGAACCTGATACCCTATTCGCATACGCAATACGCAGGCCAGGCCTATATACAGGGTTTAAGGCCAAATAACCAAAACCCAAATAAATTACATTTATAAGTTTCCCATAACTCACTGAGTACGAATATATAATCAATTTCATTATCGGGGTCCATTTGACCCTTTAAACTATCAATTTACGTCATTAGGGCGATGTCTAAGATCCCTATTTTTACCGTAAAAATATATTCAAACATACGTAATAAACTCAAATAATATATTAGGATCATTACCTGAATGTCTTGGGGTGAAAATACTATTTTTATCCAGCCCCATTTCTCATTTTCTGGCATTTTTCCACTGCGTTTTATATCCCACTGTTTCGCGTCTCTGTTTTCTGTTCCAAATGTTTCTATCCTTTTTTGAATAGAGGATAAGGGATTAAGGGAGCTTAATCCCTTTGACCACCGAATCCAACTCCTATATTTTGTCTTTTTGCGTTTTGATGTTTTCTCTCTTTTTTTTTTCTTTTTTTCCTTTAAAATTCGCTGTTACGGTAAAAATTAAAACTGTACCCTACGATATTCGAAATAATTCCAACTTTTGCATACCAGTTATACAAAATATATGTAATATACTCGCGAAGGTGGATCTCAAATTGGACTCCGAAACTCCAGATGCAAATTTAAATGGAAAAGGTCAAATTATTTAACTTTCGGCATTTTAGCGGAAACTAGCCGAACAACATCGAAATTCACTTTCGAAAGTTTACAAAAATCACAAATAATCATACGAACCTAACGGTGCTTTCGGATTTCGAATCTGAGCTCATTCGGCAAAACCGAGCTCGAAAATCTCTTTTTAATATTTATCGCCAATAAAAACTGAAACCTTCTTCCGATGCCTACCAAACGAGGTCTGATTTAGCTCAAATTTTACAGACAGGTCCTAATGGACATTACGAATATTTTAAAATTATCGGCACGCCAATCAGAGTCCTAACTTCCGAAACGACTGACCGAGGTCGTTTCAAGTGCAGGGTCTGGGTGAATTTGGTTTTAGGCCTTGGTAATAGTTCAATTTCCTGGTTCTTGTTCAATTATTTTCTTTTGCTGATTTTAAATCTGAGGCTCAAAGTCTTCTTTCCTAGCTTCCTGTTTTTCCTTCTTGGTAAATAATATGTCCAGTTGTGATAGCTCAAACCCTGAAGTCTTAATCTCTTTTTGTCATATATAGTGGAATTGATTTTTGAGAGGATGGTGTGAATTGGTCTGGTGCCCCTTTATTTGTGCAGATTTTGTTGTTTCTCTGTGTATGTGTGAGTGAAGGGAGTAAGATGTTTATAAATCTATTTTGGAGGTTGTGGGATGATAAGAGGTGCTGCAGTAGTTTATTATAGTTGCAGTTTGTTTGGATGCATTCAATTGGTGAATAGAGGTGATAGGAGGTGAGTTTATAGGCTGCAGTAGCAGCCGAGGTTCATGGGAGCTCAGGGTATGTGTAGTGCCTGTTCTGGAGGTTTGGTATGTGTGCAAGTTGTTAGAACCTTTCTTAGGTTTGCATAGGTGTGAAGAGAAGTTGTCCCTGGTTTTGCAGAGGTGTAGCAGGGCTTAGGGAGTTTAGTTTTGTTGGTTTCAGGGTGCTTTAGTTTGTTTAGGAATTTCTAGGAGGAGCTGAGTTCATCTCAGTTTGTTTCAATTGCAGCAGGGGTGAAGAAATGGATGCAGATCCTGTTTTGTTTTAGTAAGGTGAGGGAGCTGCAGGTCTTGTAAAAAGAGTTCTGGAATTGTCTAGGAGTTCGTTTATTGTCTGTGTTGCTAAGGTAGTTTCTTATGGAGAGAAAGTTTTGGTTCTGCTATGGTGTTAAGCAGTTTTGCATGCTAGTATAATCTGTTAAGTTCCTCCAGTATTTTCAGTCTTGGATCTCCATTCTAGCTGGTCAATGAATCCCTGAGTTGTTTATGTGTATGACTTTGTGTCTGCATTTCTATTTCATGCATTCCCTGATATGTTTTGTTTAGGTAATTGAAAGGGATGAGTTTGTAGGTCCAAGTTGAGAGTTATTTCTGCAAATTTTTTAAGGAATTAGGTATTCTCGGTTCTGATTGTCAAAGTGAAGTATTTCTAGTTCAGTTTAGCATGTTTCTCTTTATTAAAACTTGGTGTTAAAGTAGTACAAAATTTGGTCTATTATGTTCTGTTTTATCCATAATGTTGCTCTGTTCAAATTGAGGTCTCTTCTCTAGCATAAATCTGTCAACTCTCCCTTAGAAATGAGCTTTGTTTGTTTGTAATTTGGATGAGTATTGCTAAGACATCATCTGTATATGCACTATCCGCTTTAACAAAAGTTTGAGGTTGGAATTTTGGTACTTTGAGCTGATTGATATTGACATAATTGGTCGGATTCAAAACCTGCCTTAGTGTAATTCTTTATCGCAATTTGCAGCCATGATGTAAGTTATTTTATTTGAAGTTGTGCTAATCTTTATTTTCTATTTATTTTCTTTCTTCGCATGAAACTCTTCGGGATCGAGTTGGTGAAAACTCAAAACTGGGATGGCTTATTTTTATTGGATTTGTTTGGATCTGCTTTACATTTTCAAGTTCAAGTTTCTCGAAAAATAAAAACTTTAAAAAATTCAAGGCTTATTCTTGAGTTTGGTATATCCGGGTTCTATCTTCTAAACTCCCTCTTTCCCTTTCCCTTAAGAATCCATGCTTAGGATCCCCATAGACCGCACTAGGAGCCTTGTCGGATAGAAGCTTGGTAGGATAGAAACTTTGTATTGTTGAAATTATTATTTTTTGTCGCATGTTTAGAATTGTCTTATATAACTGACTATTCGTCATTCTTTGGGATTCGCATTACTTTAAGATGTTAAGAGCCGTTTGTAAATTAATGAGTGCAAAAAATCAGAATTCAATTAAAATTATACCCTTTTATTATTAATTATGTTTAAATTATTTATTTATCTTTTTTATTAAATATTTATTTATTTATTCATTAATTATATTAATTAAATAATTTATTTATTTAATTTTATTTATCTATTTATTTATTTATTAAATAAATTAATCAATTAATTATTCATTTAATTAATCTATAATTATATATTATTTATTTATCTATTATTGACATATAATCTTATTTACTTATTTATTTATCATCCTTTTTATTTATTATCTTATTTTTTTAAAATAATCTAAATTATTAAAAGTCGTGAAAACCATCGGATTAGCCGCTTTTAACGGATTTTCGAAAGTGCTCCCGTAATAGGGACCTTCTTTCGAATTTAAAAGAACCACTTACCTAGAATCTCTAAGAAAAATCAATTTTTTTTTTAAACGAGAAAGAAATTTGCACTCATTAATTAATAAACGATTCATAATTTTTTAAAAATTAGGTGGCGACTCCAAAGAAACTCTTTGGAGTCCCATTTTGTTGAAATTTACCCAAAACTTATCTTTTGTTAAAGAAAGGTAATTTTTGGGGTTCACCAGCGTAGCGACTCCGCTGGGGATAAGCAAATGGTTCTAACCATATGGCTTTCACGAATTAGCCTTGTTTATGTGTTTGTATGTTGAAACTAGTATGATTACCTTTATTGTTTATTTGCAAGCACGCTTAGTTAATTTAATTGATTATATGCAATTGTGTGTCACGAAAAGCATGTCACTACACCCTAATTTGGGCACGTATATAAACTGGCATTCCGTTCATATTTTCCCCACTCTTGGGAGCCTCTTGAATACTCACTCAAAATATCCGCGAGGTGTGTGCATACGCACCCGCACTTTCTTCCACTAAAGAACCCTTTGAAGAGTTGGTATACCGGTGGGATTTCCTGGCAGTAATTCGACTGCGAGACCATCCACCACTCACCAGTCAGCCTCAATCATTAACCCACTCTTAGAATGAGCCTTTAGGAGCATGCATGCATTTTACACTTTAGGAACCATTAATTAATTAACTTTATGGTTAGAACCATTTGCTTATCCCAAACGGAGTTACTACGCTGTTGAACCCCAAAAATTATCTTTCTTTAATAAAAGATAAGTTTCGGGTATATTTCAACAAAATGGGACTCCAAAGAGTTTCTTTGGAGTCACCACCTAATTTAGAAAATTAGGAACCGTTTATTAATTAACGAGTTCAAATTTCTTCCTCGTTTAAAAAGAAGTTGATGTTTTTTTAGATATTCTAGGTAAGTGGTTTTAAATTCGAAAGAAGGCCCCTATTATGGTTTCGAAAATCCGCTAAAAGCGGTTAATCTGGCGGTTTTAACGAATTTTAATAATTTAGATTATTTTAGAAAAATAAGATAATAAATAAAAGGGATGATAAATAAATAAGTAAATAAAATAAGATAAGATTATATGCCAATAATAGATAAATAAATAATAGATAATTAGAGATTAATTAAATAATAATAAATTGATTATATAATTAAATGAATAGATAAATAAAATTAAATAAATAAATTATTTAATTAATTTAATGAATAAATAAATCAATAATTAAAAAAATAATAATTTAAATATAAATAATAATAAAAGAGTATATTTTTAATTGAATTCGGATTTTTTGCACTCATTAGTTAACAAACGGTTCTTAACATTATAAAGTAATTGGCGAATCACAAAGAAACGGGAATAGGCAGTTACATAAAACAATTCTAAACATCTTATTTTGTTTACTTATTTATTTATCATCCTTTTTATTTATTATCTTATTTTTTTAAAATAATCTAAATTATTAAAAGTCGTGAAAACCATCGGATTAGCCGCTTTTAGCGGATTTTCGAAAGTGCTCCCGTAATAGGGGCCTTCTTTCGAATTTAATAGAACCACTTACCTTGAATCTCTAAAAAAATCAATTTCTTTTTAAACGAGGAAGAAATTTGCACTCGTTAATTAATAAACGGCTCCTAATTTTTCTAAATTAGGTGGCGACTCCAAAGAAACTCTTTGGAGTCCCATTTTGTTGAAATATACCCGAAACTTATCTTTTGTTAAAGAAAGATACTTTTTGGGGTTCAACAGCATAGCGACTCTGTTGGGGATAAGCAAATGGTTCTACCCATAAGGTTTTCACGAATTAGCCTTGTTTATTTGTTTGTATGTTTAAACTACTATGATTACCTTTATTGTTTATTTGCAAGCATGCTTAGTTACTTTAATTGATTATTCACAATTGTGTGTCACGAAAAGCATGTCACTGCATCCTAATTTGGGCACGTATATACACTGGCATTCCGTTCATATTTCCCCCACTCTTGGGAGCCTCTTGAATAATCACTCAAAATATCTGCGAGGTGTGTGCATACGCACCCGCACTTTCTTCCACTAAAGAACCCTTTGAAGAGTTGGTATACCGGTGGGTTTTCCTGGCAGTAATTCGACTGCGAGACCATCCGCCACTCACCAGTCAGCCTCAATCATTAACCCACTCTTAGAATGAGCCTTTAGGAGCATGCATGCATTTTACACTTTAGGAACCGTTAATTAATTAACTTTATGGTTAGAACCATTTGCTTTTCCCAAACGGAGTTACTACGCTGTTGAACCCTAAAAATTATCTTTCTTTAATAAAAGATAAGTTTCGGATATATTTCAACAAAATGAGACTCCAAAGAGTTTCTTTGGAGTCACCACCTAATTTAGAAAATTAGGAACCGTTTATTAATTAACGAGTTCAAATTTCTTCCTCGTTTAAAAAGAAATTGATTTTTTTTAGATATTCTAGGTAAGTGGTTTTTTTAAATTCGAAAGAAGGCCCCTATTATGGTTTCGAAAATCCGCTAAAAGCGGTTAATCTGGCGGTTTTAACGAATTTTAATAATTCAGATTATTTTAGAAAAATAAGATAATAAATAAAAGGGATGATAAATAAATAAGTAAATAAAATAAGATAAGATTATATGCCAATAATAGATAAATAAATAATAGATAATTAGAGATTAATTAAATAATAATAAATTGATTATATAATTAAAAGAATAGATAAATAAAATTAAACAAATAAATTATTTAATTAATTTAATGAATAAATAAATAAATATTTAATAAAATAGATAAATAAATAATTTAAATATAAATAATAATAAAAGGGTATATTTTTAATTGAATTCAGATTTTTTGCGCTCATTAGTTAACAAACGGTTCTTAACATCATAAAGTAATTGGCGAATCACAAAGAAACGGGAATAGGCAGTTACATAAAACAATTCTAAACATCTTATTTTGTTTACTTATTTAATTATCATCCATTTTATTTATTATCTTATTTTTTTAAAATAATCTAAATTATTAAAATTCGTGAAAACCACCGGATTAACCACTTTTAGCGGATTTTCTAAAGTGCTCCCGTAATAGGGGCCTTCTTTCCAATTTAAAAGGACCACTTACCTTGAATCTCTAAAAATTCAATCTCTTTTTAAACGAGGAAGAAATTTGCACTCGTTAATTAATAAACGGCTCCTAATTTTTCTAAATTAGGTGGCGACTCCAAAGAAAATCTTTGGAGTCCCATTTTGTTGAAATATATCTGAAACTTATCTTTTGTTAAAGAAAGATAGTTTTTGGGGTTCAACAGCATAGCGACTCCGCTGGGGGATAAGCAAATGGTTCTAACCATAAGGACGAATTAGCCTTGTTTATTTGTTTGTATGTTGAAACTAGTATGATTATCTTTTTTATTTATTTGCAAGCATGCTTAGTTACTTTAATTGAGTATTCGCAATTGTGTGTCACGAGAAGCATGTCACTACACCCTTATTTGCGCACGTATATAAACTGGCATTCTGTTCATATTTCACCCACTCCTGGGAGCCACTTGAATACTCACTCAAAATATCCGCAAGGTGTGTGTATACGCACCCGCACTTTCTTCCACTAAAGAATCCTTTGAAAAGGTGGTATACCGGCGGGTTGTCGTGGGAGTAATTCGACTGCGAGACCGCCTGCTTCTCACCAGTCAGCCTCAACCATTAACCTACTCTTAGAATGAGCTTTTAGTAGCATGCATGCATTTTATACTTTAGTCTGGACCCGATCCTTAGTACCGCCTCCATTATAAGAAAACCGCCCTTACGTCAACAGGTTCTTGAAACCCAATGACAATGCATATTATGTGCTATGTTATAACGAATCCTCAGTCTGGGCCAAGCTTTGAGCATAATCAGATTTAGAATTTTGTTTCTTTTTTGTCTTTTAGGGTAGAAAATGGAAGAATTAGCAAAACCTACATGGTCATAGAATCCGCAGAGAAGTTGAGATCATGGCGTAGAATTTTGTGAACAAGACAGAATTGTAGTCTGGGGGAAAGTTAGGTAGATTGGTTGATTTGGTTCAAGTCCTTGCAAAACGTGATCTTGTTCCAGCTCTTATTCACTTTTAGGTGTCCAGCACGAGCTGTGTTAGAATTTTGAGTTGACCCTGACTTGGGAAAACTAGTTGGGTAACAGTGTTGCAGTATCAAGGCAAAGAAATGATTCTCATTGATTGGAAAATTGGCAACCAAAAGAAGTGTCAATGGTGTGTCAAAGTTGTATACCAAAGCTGTACACTGAAATATTTTGCATTGATTAGATGATATCAAAGCTTAATTTCAGTCTATCGGAAAGAGTAGATTTTGAAGACGCAGATATAACAAAGAAGATAAGCCAGTCAAGTGCAGATACAATATTTAGCAAAGCTTGCAGTTTCATTTTATCTAACATATTTTAATTCTGACTTTATTTTATTGCAATTTCAAGAGTGATGTATTCAAAAGAAAGAAAAAAGAAAAAAGAAAAAAAAAAGAGAAAAGAAGAAAGAAAGATGTTATTTTTTAAAGACAGTTTTGCATTATTATTATTATTATTATTATTATTATTATTATTATTATTATTATTATTATTATTATTATTATTATCATCATCATCAATTATTGTTATTATTTATTGCTTACTCTAAATTTGAATTGCTCTAAACTGGCTTGGACTATTTTTTGTTACCACTTAATTTCCGATTAGGCTTACCTCTGGCACAAAAGAGGCACCTTACAAGGTAGGACACATTTGCATTTTATTTACGCTCAACTACTTGTGTTTGCCGCATGTCAAATCATCTGCCTAATATGTGATTACTTGCTAAATATGTCCTACTTGTTTGAAATTTGTTGGTACTGATTGCGCTGTGACTGAATTTATTCGGTGGTATGGTGATGCAGAGTAAAACGAGCTGAAGCAATAAAAGTAGCAGAAGCAAAAAGGTAAACACGACAACCAAGAAATAGGGGTCGGGGAAGAACAGAAATAGAAGAAATAAAGGATAATCGAATCAAACCATGATTTGAATATCCATGAGAGAGAAAGAAACTTGAACCAAACACGGGATCACACTAGGTTGATCCGCCATGGATTCCAAGTAAGAGATACCTGAAGCCAAGCTTAAAAAAAAGGACCAAATCTCTTATAAATTCTATTCTTCAATTTCAAAATCTAGCGAATGAAATAAACGACCTAAGTGTGGTATTTATAGATGTTCCACACTCCTAATGAAATTTCATAAAAGCCCCTATAAGTTTATCACACATAATAGGCCACGTAGGGCTAAAATAGTAAATAGCTAGACTAAAAATCTCGGAATGCTAGTCTAGGAGGCGGAGCGCCTAAGGATGGGGCGGAGCGCCTGGATGCTGTCTCATTTTTGGGCAGTGGTTCATTAGGGCGGAGCGCCTGCCTTGGTAGGCAGAGCTCCTGGGCAGCCTTTTGCTTGGGCGGAGCGCCTGCTTTGCCTGGGCGGGGCGCCTAGGTCTGGAGCCCACTCCTTGATCTTCAAAATTCCCTCGAACTCTTCTCGATGCTCATGACCGCTCGTCCTTTGCATCCTCCAATCCTGGCTCTTGATAGTAAGTGTCTTAGGCTCGATTTGCCCGACATCATCCTCCCCTTCTTGAAGAGATTTCGTCCTCGAAATCAAGCCATCAAGACCTACAACCAAAGACAAGCACAACCAAGAGCTCCTACTACTAGAGTAGGTTAGTGCAAATAGTGTGGAAAATACAATCTTATGGTATAACCAAGTATCAATGATAATGATAAAGGGCATGTTTCCAAAGAAAACAACAAGTACTTGGCGTCCCCAATGGGTGCACTCAACACAAGATTCATCAAAGAGATCAATAGGGTAGAGAATATGCAAGATCAAGCCATCAAAAGTCCTATGATCTCTAAGTCCAAAAAGATCAAACCAAAACTTTCCACTACAAGAGTAGGCAAGTCCAATAAGAGTGAGTGCAAGCGATGTGAAAATCACAATTTTGTGATATAGCCAACTATCAATGCTAATCAAAAAGCTTATGTTTCCAAAGGAAACAACAAGTTCTTGGCTCAACAATGACAAGCACTCACTACCATAACAAGCAAAGAGATCAATAAGACATGGAACATGCAAGATTAAGCAACTAAGTTCCTTATGACCTCTAAGCTTATGGTCAACACACCAAGCCTTAATGCATTACTATCACAATGTGACTCATTAGCTTTGGCATGCTCAACACCCAAGGTGTGATCAACATGTGGGGTGGAGTAAACAAAATAGTTCAATTGGCAACTAACATCAAGTACTTCATTCCCCTTCTTGGAAACACTCTTACACATCAAGAGTGACTTCCTCACCTCCAAATCCACCTCCAAGACAATCTCCTTAACTTGACAAACTCCAAAGGAAGGTCTCCAAAATAGGTTCTTAATCATTATAGTCCACACAATGAAGGCCAGGACTACTAGAATATAGTTCAACACAACCAATATCAAGATCACCATTCTCACTTGGAGTTCCAAATAATGGATCGACCATAGAGTATAACTTTACAAACCATGGAGGTTCTATTTTACTACCAACCCTAGTCCGATACAATTCACTATCACAAATGAAATTGTCTTCAAACAATAGAAATGTAAAAGCATGCACCTCAATTTCACGGTAAAACAAAAGCATAGTATCAAGACTAGGTTCTTCATTCTCACCCGAGGAGTCATTATAGGCAACCTTGTCCAATTCATGCAATTCGGACTCCTCAAGGTCATTATCATCCTTGCCATAACACATAGGTCCACCAAAGAGAAGCATATCAACAAGGGTATGGTCAACTATCTTATTTTCCCCTTTGTCAAAGATAGGTGGTGTGTCATTACAAGGTCCACAATCAAGGTCAACTACAATATCTTCACTAAAGAGAGGTTCAATAAAACCCGAGCTCACATCATGATGTGGCTTATCATTCCTCTCAAATAGTGGTTCCCATTCACACATAAGTTGACCAGAAGACTCTACACTAGTTGCAAACACATCGTAATCACACAATTCATCAACTAGTATAGAGTTGTCACAAACACTATCATAAGACAAGGAAGTAACATGCTCAAGGGAAGAACTATCACATACCCTTGAGTGTCCATCTTGCTCACTCAATGCACTTGAAGTGTCATGAATTGTCCCTCCACCTTGAAGCTCACATTGAAGATCTTTTTCACCTTGTCCTTCCATCTTAGAGCATGATTGAGGCTCCGTTGGTTTGTGATGCAGCCCGACCCCGTGCTGATCAAGTGATCGATCCACCGAGGAGACCGATGACAAGAAGCCAAGCCAAGCTGCTGCACGATGTGCACGTTCACTTAGCCTGGCCGAAGGAAAATAATTGCTCCGAAGCTGAGTGGCCGAGCTCAAGAATCGAAGGCATTATCTTCCGATTTGAGCCCGAAGGCAAAGTGACCGAGGACAATGAGCTTGAAGACAATTGAGCGTCCGAAGGCAACAAGTGTGTTCGAGCAGACAATCGAGAACCGAAGCCAAGGCTTACCGAAGTCAAAGTCTGCCGAACACAATTTAACTCAGCCCTGCGTGGCTTATTTCTATTGGTCGCCTGTGACCCTTTTACTAGATTACCCTTAATATTTCCTATATAAACCTTGTTTCCTTTCATTGTAAGTACCGAGTTTTTGAACATTGATGAATTAATGAAAGTGCCGAGCACATTTCTTGTCTCCGTCGTGAGCAACCCCCTGTGAGGGCTTTTATAAACTTGTGGCTTTCGGTTAATCCGATTGAACATTCCTCTTTGATCATTCAGTTTGCAAGAGGCATGTTCTCTTGAGGATTGTTGCATAGTTTAGGTGATTCTTGTGTCCCTTTTGATCGAGCTTTGAGACAGGTTCCTCACTGTTCTTTCAAAAGAAGCAAGTTTTGTCTTGCTTCTATCTTTATCTTTTGTTGTTTATCTTCCGCGTTCGTGCTAAGCAACTCCTTCGGGTTTGCATTGCACCATCTTGGTATCAGAGCACGGTTTGGGCTTGTTTCTACAACCCCAAATCCTGTTCAAGTTATCCTTATTTTCATGCGTTGTGTCTTTGTTTTCCGTTTCGTGTTCTTGATTTGGTTTTGTTACTGTTGGTGTTGTTATTTTACAAAAAAAAAAAAAAAGTGTTAAAAAGAAAATTCAAAAATTGTGTTTGATTGTTGGTTGTTTGCGAAAAACAACTATTGATTCTTGTTCACCATTGTTTCCTGATTCCAACAAGTACCCGACGTACTGATTTCATGACTAGGGTTTCTTGGTGAAATTTTGGACTGTTTTAAGCTTTAATGGTGGTTGGAACTTGAACCCCATCGTGTTTGGAAGAAACCGGTGAAGATTGGTGGTTCTTGAGTGATTTGGGTTTGTTTGTTGCTTGAAAATCGAAGTTCTGAGTTTAAATCGTAGTCCGTACACCGGAAAATTTGTTACAAAATTGTAACAGTGTACGACTCGAACGAGCTGGTTCTTAGCTCGAAGAACTTGAACTGAATTCCTCTGATGCTGTTGAAACCGGAGTCGAAAGAGCAACCCAGATCTGTTGAAATTCGTGGTCAGTGAACCGAAGTAGATTTGTCCGTACGCCGGAGCAAAGGTCACTGTTCCATTGAAGAAGAAGGGGTAAAGTGTAAACATCAAAACCCCAGGTGAAAATTTGTCGGCTGAGAAAAGGAAAAGTGGATAAGGTAAAACCCTATCCGTACCAAGGAGGGACCACTCTTGTACGGACAAGAGTTGGTGTGGCCGAGGAAGATTCCAAAAGGGAATCAAAGGGTAGATTCTCCTAGGTTCTCACTTTCTTTCGTGTCAAAATTCTAGTTGGTGGATCTTTTGAGTAATTGTCCTACTCGAGGTCGTACTAACTCTTTTAAGCTGATAGGAATTCGTGCGAGGGGGTGACCGAAGTCCCAACTTTCGTAGAAATTCTTTTGACTCCCCGAGCTCAGTTAAAAGCGTCCGCTCCATCGAGTCGAACATCACTTCACTCTTCCCGAAGAGGCAGTGACTATTGTCGAACTTGAAGGATCTTAGAGGACAGATCAATCAGACGAGCCATTGTTAACAAGTCCTTGAGTGATCAAAAACCGAACCCATAAATTGAGTGGACCCGAGTGCCACCCATCAAAGGTGAGGGAGTGTGTGAGGTGATTTCTAACCCTAACATTTGTTTGATCTTTGACTTGTGCAGGTACCATGGCTGGAAATGATGGCAAAAGCATTGAGAAGCCCGAGGTGTCGTTAGCCAATCTCATGGCTGCGATACAAGGCGTTAGTGCCGACATAAGAGGAGTAACTGCTCGAGTAACTCACCTCGAGCAGGGAAGCGCGTCCGTGGTCATGAATGGGTCCGACGTTGGAACGAGCCAATCCACTCTGATGAAACCTGAGCTGTATGCTGAGCTTGTACGACAACATCAGTTGACAAGTGAAGCAATTCGAAGAGAACTTAACTTGGGCAATCCCCAAGCTGCTTATCAAAACTTGGGCAATCCCCAAGCTGCTTATCAAAACTTGGGCATTCCCCGAGGAGAAAGAATACCACCTCCAAAGGCCCAAAGAGATCTTGGAGCCGTTGCCGAGGAGGTTGATGAAGAGGAATTTCCCGAGGACGAATATGAGCGTGAGCTGCCCTTCGCTCAACGAAGGCAAGCTCACCGAGGTCGTGGAAATTTCCGAGGTCGAGGCCGAGGCGCAAATGTTGAAAGAAATATTGGGCGTGAGGCTAATGATCGAGAAGATGAGTTTCCCGAACAGGCTAAGGGTGTTCGAGACTCAAACTTGAACAGTGTCAAGATCACTATTCCACCCTTTAAAGGAACTAGTGATCCCGATGAGTATCTTGAATGGAAGCTTAAAATGGAGCGCATTTTCGAAACCAATGAGATGACCGATGAGAGAAAAGCTGCCCATGCCATTGCTTCGTTCGAAGCTTATGCATCAACGTGGTGGGAATCTGACAAGAGACATAGACGAAGGAATGACTATCCTGAAGTCACTACCTGGCCGCAATTGAGAAGCGCAATGGATGCTAAGTATTTGAGTGCCAAGTACAGGCAGACTCAAATGCAAAAGCTCTATGAGTTAAAGCAAGGGTCCAAGTCAGTCCAAGAGTACCACGATGAGTTCGAAAAGGTTCGATTGAATCTTGATCTGGTCGAAGACGAAGAACAAGCCATTATCAGATTCAAAAATGGCTTGGCCAGGGATGTGTCGTCTCAATTGAGGCTCCACGTGTACCACACGTTGGAAGATTTGTTTGATGCTGCTACCGAAGCTGAGAAATTGGTGAAGGACGACAAGGCAAACCGGTATCGAGGAGTCACTACTTCTACTCCTTTGAACCGAGGAAAAGAATGGAATAGTCCAAACCAAACAAGTGCTAACACTGTTCGAGATTCGAAGAGACTCTTCGAAAGAGGTGTGACCGTTAACCAGTCGAGAGAAGTAGGAGGTAAGGTTCAACTCAACTCTCCTAGTGCTTCAAATATTCAGTGTCACAAATGCAAAGGTTATGGCCACATGGCAAAAGAGTGTCCAACTCGCAAGGTTATGCTTCTGCTCGAAGATGGAACCGTCCATGAGCAAGCGACTGACACTGAGGAGGAATTTATCGAGGAGACTGACCGAGCTGAAGGTGATGATGATCATGAGGCTGCCGAAGCTGATCATCCGGAAATGTTCCTTGTGGTTCGAAGGAATTTGAGCTGCATGACTCTGGAAGAAGAGGACAACCAAAGAGAAAACCTCTTTCATGCCCGATGTCGAGTGAGGGGAAAGGTGTGCTCGATGATCATTGATTCCGGTAGTTGTGCCAATGTAGTGAGCCAAACTTTGGTTTCACAAATGGGATTACCTACGATGAAGCATCCCCACCCTTACAAGTTACAGTGGCTGAACGAGTGTGGAGAATTGAGAGTTGTCAAACAAGTGTGGATCAAGTTCAAAATCGGAGAGTATCAAGATGAAATGATATTCGATGTGGTTCCGATGCAAGCTTGTCATTTGCTATTGGGTCGACCGTGGCAGTATGACCGAACAGCTGTTCACAATGGCAGATCCAACACTTACACTGTGAAGCTCGATGGGAAGAGTTTCATACTCAAACCCTTGTCTCCAAAACAAGTCACCGAGGACTATAAACGAATGAAAGAATTGAAAGAAGCGGCCAAAGCTAAGCTTCCGATGGGAGCAAAATTGGGGCCCGAAGAGACAAACTCACCGCCCGAAGTGAAAGGAATTTGTGCAATCATGCAACCCGGTGAGGTCTTACGAGGCAACGACCACGGCCAGATGATGATTTGCCTCGTGCACAAGGGTATCTTTCTAAACTCTAATGATGATTCTTCTAATGATAACCCTTTGCCTTTGTTTGTTCGTAAAGTTTTGTAGGACTTCGAGGACATGTTTCCCGAGGAAATGCCAGGTGGATTACCTCCGTTGAGAGGAATCGAGCACCAAATTGACTTCGTGCCAGGGTCTCAAATCCCTAACAAACCTGCATACCGGTGTAATCCCGAAGACACCAAAGAGCTCCAACGGCAGGTTGATGAATTGCTGAACAAGGGCCTCGTTCGTGAGAGCTTGAGTCCTTGCGCCGTTCCAGTTATCCTTGTCCCGAAGAAGGATGGAACATGGCGAATGTGTGTTGACTGTCGAGCAGTCAACAAAATGATGGTAAAGTATCGTCATCCTATCCCTCGATTAGATGACATGCTTGATGAATTGAGTGGTTCTTCATGCTTTACAAAGATTGACCTCAGGTTCGGTTACCACCAGATCCGAATAAAACCCGGAGACGAGTGGAAAACCGCATTCAAGACCAAGTTCGGTCTCTATGAATGGTCGGTGATTCCTTTTGGCTTATCCAATCCACCGAGCACATTCATGCGATTGATGAACCATGTGCTCAAACCGTTCATAAACAAGTTCGTTGTCGTTTATTTCGATGACATACTTGTTTATAGCAGAACCGTGGATGAACATGTCGAACACCTAAGGCAAGTACTTGAAAAGCTTCGAGAAGAGAAGTTGTATGCTAACTTCAAGAAATGCGCCTTTGGTGTCGATCGTGTGGTCTTTCTTGGATTTGTTGTCAGTGCTAATGGTGTCGAAGTCGACGAATCAAAAGTCGAAGCCATCAAAGATTGGCCAACTCCGACCTCGGTATCACAAGTTCGTAGCTTCCATGGCTTAGCTAGCTTTTACCGAAGGTTTGTTCGTGACTTTAGCACCGTGGCAGCTCCTTTAACCGAGCTGGTGAAGAAAGACCATCCATTTGTGTGGGAAGAATCCCAAGAAAGGGCTTTCCAAGAGTTGAAACGGAGGCTTTGTTCTGCCCCGTTGTTGCAACTCCCTGACTTCGGCAAAGCATTCGAAGTCGAGTGCGATGCGTCTGGAGTTGGGATCGGAGGAGTGCTGATGCAAGAATCGAAGCTGATCGCTTACTTTAGCGAAAAGCTTAAGGGTGCAACTTTGAATTACTCTACGTATGACAAAGAGTTGTATGCCCTCGTTCGAGCACTCGCCCATTGGCAGCATTATTTGTGGCCTCGAGAGTTTGTGATCAAGAGTGATCATGAGTCTTTGAAACATCTCCGAGGTCAGGAGAAATTGAATCGAAGACATGCCAAGTGGGTTGAATTTATTGAAAGCTTTCCCTATATAATTCATTACAAAAAGGGAAAAGACAATGTTGTGGCCGATGCGCTATCAAGGAAATTTGCCTTAGCGACCACCCTCGCCTCTAGGCTCATGGGATTCGAAAGCATCAAGTCGATGTACGAGGACGATCCCAAGCTGAAATGCTTTCGTGACGCTATTTTGAGTGGCCGAAGGGTTGAGAAATATCAATGGCATGATGGCTACCTCTTCAAGAATGGGAGGGTTTGTGTGCCAGTGTCATCGTGGAGAGAGCTCTTGGTTCGAGAAGCTCACTCAGGTGGACTGATGGGACACTTCGGTGTCGATAAAACTCTTGGTATCTTGACCGAGCAGTTCCATTGGCCCAAAATGCGACGAGATGTTGAAAAGCTTTGCAACGCTTGTCTCGTTTGCAAGAAAGCAAAATCGAAGTCCAACCCTCATGGTTTGTACACCCCGTTGCCTGTGCCTGATCGACCTTGGGTTGATATATCCATGGACTTTGTCTTGGGGTTACCGAGGTCGGGGGAGGACATGATAGCATCTTCGTTGTAGTTGACCGTTTTTCAAAAATGGCTCACTTTATTCCTTGCAAAAAGTGTGATGATGCACAGCATGTAGCTACATTGTTTGTTTCTAACGTGTTAAAATTGCATGGTGTACCTCGTACTATTGTAAGTGATCGAGACTCGAAGTTCTTAAGTCATTTTTGGAAGTGTTTGTGGGGTGCTCTCGGCACCAAGCTACTATTCTCTACGTCTCACCATCCTCAGACTGATGGACAGACCGAGGTAGTTAACCGAACCTTGGGATCTTTGCTTCAGGCAATGACCAAAGGGAAGGTTGGAAACTGGGCTGATCGTTTGCCCATGATGGAGTTTGCATACAATCGAACGGTGCATCGAATGATCAACATGACCCCGTTTGAGTGTGTGTATGGCTTTAATCCTTTGATTCCACTTGATTTAACCCCATTGCCTCGAGATTCTGTTCTTGATTTTGAAGGTACTCGACGAGCAGCTGCCTTGATCGAATTGCATGCAAAGGTGAAGAAGAACCTCGAGGAGGCCTATGCAAAGGTTGCCTTAAAGAAAAACAAGGGGCGTAAAAAGTTGGAATTAAAGAAGGGAGATTGGGTTTGGGTTCACTTCCGAAAGGAACGCTTCCCGAACCAAAGGAAAGGAAAGTTGGCTCCTCGAGGGGATGGTCCATTTCAAGTGTTGACCAAGATCAACAACAATGCTTACGTGATCGACCTCCCTGGTGAGTATAACGTGTCCAACACCTTTAATGTTGCTGACTTAGTTCCTTGTGTTGTAGGTCCGACTTCGGAGGACGAGGAGGGCTTGATTTCGAGGACGAAATCTTCTCAAGAAGGGGAGGATGATGCAGCCCGACCCCGCGCTGATCAAGTGATCGATCCACCGAGGAGACCGATGACAAGAAGCCAAGCCAAGCTGCTGCACGATGTGCACGTTCACTTAGCCTGGCCGAAGGAAAATAATTGCTCCGAAGCTGAGTGGCCGAGCTCAAGAATCGAAGGCATTATCTTCAGATTTGAGCCCGAAGGCAAAGTGACCGAGGACAATGAGCTCGAAGACAATTGAGCGTCCGAAGGCAACAAGTGTGTTAAAGCAGACAATCGAGAACCGAAGCCAAGGCTTACCGAAGTCAAAGTCTGCCGAACACAATTTAACTCAGCCCTGCGTGGCTTATTTCTATTGGTCGCCTATGACCCTTTTACTAGATTACCCTTAATATTTCCTATATAAACCTTGTTTCCTTTCATTGTAAGTACCGAGTTTTTGAACATTGATGAATTAATGAAAGTGCCGAGCACATTTCTTGTCTCCGTCGTGAGCAACCCCCTGTGAGGGCTTTTATAAACTTGTGGCTTTCGGTTAATCCGATTGAACATTCCTCTTTGATCATTCAGTTTGCAAGAGGCATGTTCTCTTGAGGATTGTTGCATAGTTTAGGTGATTCTTGTGTCCCTTTTGATCGAGCTTTGAGACAGGTTCCTCACTGTTCTTTCAAAAGAAGCAAGTTTTGTCTTGCTTCTATCTTTATCTTTTGTTGTTTATCTTCCGCGTTCGTGCTAAGAAACTCCTTCGGGTTTGCATTGCACCAGTTTGCCTCCAAGAGTACCTACACAAGAATTTAAACAAGTAGAAGAAAAAGATAAAAGATTAAGGTTAGAATAAGGGGTGTCCTCTTTCTCAATGGTTCTTTTTCCCTCTTTATTTTCCCTCATTTTCTTTTCAAGGTCGGGTGTAGATTTGGGTGGTGATATCCCACTCACATCACTCAACACATTCTATCCTTTTTCTACTCGAGGAATGTCACCGGTCACTCCCTTACTTTTCTCAATCTTTTGTCTCATATTTGGGTGAGTTGGGTCGCGGCCCAAGAATACCCATTGCCAGAGTAGGTGGACTCTTAACATCAATCCGGAATCTAGGACTTGGAGACTCATCACTTAAGATCTCCTCCTTCTTTGTTGGTGGACCACTTGACTTTGGAGCTTGTGGTTTGGGGTTCACCGTTTGACATTTTTCAACTCTTTTCTTGCACTAGTCCCACCATTTCGTGTGTTTGTAGGACTTCTGGATTGCTCAATTTCAACCATGGATTGAAGTTCTCGCTCCCTTCTCCTTTGCATAATCCAAGCATGTACTTTAGCGGACATCTTGCCCTTCACTCCGTAGGGTGCAAACTCATAAACCCCTTGACACGTGGCCACTAGATATATATCCCGCTTAGCATTATATTGCAACTCCTTGTTGTGCAACCATGGTTCACCTAGCCAAACACCCAAATTTGACATGGGATACACATCACACCAAACATACTCATTGTAACCCTTATGAGATATGAGAACCCGTGCCTCCTTGTAAACCCAAACTCCATTGTACTCATAGGGATGCTTTAAAGTATAGCATGGTATCTTTAGCATATCAACTAAAGAAGGGCTAATGTAACTGGCATCGTATTCACCAATTTGGAGCAAGCTTCCTCCAACACCATTTACCCCCAATAACGAACCTACTTCTACTCAAGTCTCGTATAGGTACATCCAAGGAAGAGCTTGAATGTCCACGACTAGCATCACCATCAACTCGAGTCTCCCTTATCCCTCCTATCCTAGCAACACCACTAGGATAACTTCCACTTCCCGTCACCTTTCCAACTTTAGATGTGTTGTTGAAAGTCGAGGAAGGAGTCTCATCATAGAACCCATAGGAACTCCTTGAAGTAGGAGTTTGGTAGAAACCTCATCTACCCTCCTTAGTTCCACAATCCATAGAACTAATCGTACAGTCCCTTTTATCCTCTTAAGTGTTGGATTCGAGTGCTAATTGCATCTACCTTGGTAATAATGTCCCCAAGGTAAGCTTGAACTAACTCGGTCTTACTTACACTTTTCTCACCATTCCCACTTCCATCCAAACCTCCCTTATGGCTCCTTGAAGAGGTAGGAGTGTGGTAGAAACTCTCTCCCCTCTTCTCAGTTCCATAACCCCTAGCACCACTCCTACTACTACTACTACCCATACCCCTCATGGCATTGATAACACAATTCAAGCCTTTTGTAGCAAGAGCAACATCATTTCTCATATCACCCTTCACATGGGAATAAGGAGCATTAATTCGTTTAGCACAACTAGAAGATACAAGTCTCCATTCCCCCATGGAACAACCACCACCTCCTCCCATACTAATAGAAGGACCTCTATTACTCCCTTGCACACCATTGCAACACTAAGAGAAGATGAAAATGAACAATTCATATAATCAACCTCATCATCAATTCTCTCTATATCACTATCAACATCCTCAAATTCATCACAAGAAGAGTAAGTAGGATCGATATACCTTGAAACGTCACTATCTTCAAATTCTTGACTAGAAGCATAAGAATCTTCGCATTCATCTCCACAAGCCTCATAGTATTCAGAAGCCTCATGATCATCATAGTAACCCGCTTCATCACCATACGAGCCTTGGTTCCCCGAATCGTCATAGCAATACCCATTATCATCATCATAGGAACCATAGTCTCCATCATCCCCACATGAGTCGTACCCTCGCAATCATCATCCGAAGCCATAGTTGTAGCAATAAAGAGTAAAGGACCTCACAAATTCACTCCCTCACGTGTATCACTCAAAATATGACACTCAATTTTCTTTCCACTCGTGTATACACTGAAGGTCGTTGGCTTTTGTGACCACACTCTATTGTTCTCACCACTCAAGTCTTTTTCCACTCAAGACCTTCTTGTTCTCTTAGTAACCACAATGAAAAGATCAACAACATATACACCCAAGTAATGGTTCTGAATGGAGTTTATGTGACTCGATGTACGGAAGCTATTTTAATGCGCACTTGAAGCAAGCAAGTTCTACGACTTTAAGTAAAGACTTAAAGACACACAACACCTTAAAATCTCAAAGATTAGTGTTAATAAAGTAGGACAAATACCCTAAAAACACTAACCAAGAAGTACATAAGCGAAACAAATACCAAAACATGCGAAACGAAACAAAACAACCCAACCAGTGGACTGGGCAGTCCGCCTAGGGGCTGGACCAGTAGGTAATCTGGGTGGTCCGCTTAGGGGGTGGGCAGTCCGCCTGGGTCCTGCTCCCAGCTACTCCGAAAATGGGTTTTTGATATTTTTTCACCCAAAATCTCAACGTTTTCACCCCGTTTCTTCAAAATCAATGGTACCCAAAGTTGTATTTCACTAATCCCAACAAACCCTAATGATTTTTAACATCAAACACCCAATAACAAGATCACAATCGAGATTCAAGTGGTTTAAACAAGGGTTTCAAGTTGGATCTCAATTTTTTTAAACTTTTGATTCACAACTCCGAATCATGTATAATTGGTACCAAATCAACGGGTAAATGATATAGAACAATACCCAATTCATATCATTGATAGGTAAATCAAATCCATCAAGTTTCAACATTTTTTTTTGTATTTTTCAACTTTTTCAATTTTTTTTTGTTTTCTTCTTTCACAAGAACAATAACAACAAGAACATGAATCTAAAGATACGATGAACAAGGAACGAGGGTTTGTAAGAACATAACCCGAGCCTTGCTCTGATACCAAACTGATGCAGGGTAAAACAAGCGGAAGCAAAAAGGTAAACACGATAACGAAGAAATAGGGGTCGGGGAAGAACAGAAATAGAAGAAAGAAAGGATAATCGAATCAAACCATGATTTGAATATCTGTGAGAGAGAGAAACTTGAACCAAACACGGGATCAAACTAGGTTGATCCTCCATGGAATCCAAGTAAGAGATACATGAAGCCAAGCTTCTTGAAGGACCAAGTCTCCTCTAAATTCTATTCTTCAATTTCAAAATCTAGCTAATGAAATAAACGACTTAAGTATGGTATTTATAGATGTTCCACACTCCTAATGAAATGACATAAAAGCCCCTACAAGTTTATTACACATAATAGGCCACATAGGTCTAAAATAGTAAATAACTAGACTAAAAATCTCGGAATGCTAGTCTAGGAGGCGGAGCGCCTAAGAATGGGGCGAGCGCCTGGATGCTGTCTCATTTTTAGGCAGTGGCTCATTAGGGCGGAATGACTGGGCAGCCTTTTGCTTGGGCGGAGCGCCTTCTTTGCCTGGGCGGGGCGCCTAGGTCTAGAGCCCACTCCTTTATCTTCAAAATACCCTCGAACTCTTTCCCCATGCTCTTGACCTCTCGTCCTTTGTATCCTCCAATCCCGCCTCTTGATAGTGCCTTAGGCTCGATTTGCCCGGCATCATATGGTAAGATTAACGTTATGTCACTTCAATCTATTTTTTGAAAAAGTAGCCGCTTTATGAAGTCATTTATTCATCTATTATCTGAATTCATGCATACTATTATTTTAAAACGCCTTTCATATGTTATTTTGTTTATCTTAATCCCAGTCTTTTCATTTGCCAAATATTGTTTAGCGTCAAATTCTAAAGTATTCGCAAGTTTATCCTTTTTGAATATAACTTCAGAATTAAACAAGCATTTTTGCGTCCGGTTTGCTTTAACAAAATGAGTGTGTTGCTTAAAATTTTCTAGTCTTTTCATTATGGTCTCAAATTTTCCATTTTTGAATTAGTTGACTCGTCAGTTTCACCTTTAATAAAAGTTTTATTAAATTCGGTATGCGTTGCTAAAGGGTTAATTGTTTTGAACATCAAGATCAGAACCTATGGCTCGTCAAACTTTTGTGATTGACTTGACTGATAATGATGAATCCTACCAAAACAAGGTTAACGAGCTTGACCCTGTAATATTAAAATTTTCATTTCCCCACAGATAGTAACCGAGGCAAATTTTGCAAAGCAAGTAGAAGACGTGAGAGATTGCAACTGGGGCAACTTTTGTAAAGCTATTTGAAGTATTGAAAGTCGTAACTGGGGCAGCTTTTGCAAAGCAATTTGAAATATCGAAAATCATAACTGGGGCAGTTTTGCAAAGCAAATTGAAATGTTGAAGATTGTAACTAGGGCAAAATTTTGTAAAAGTAAGTTGAACACATTGAGTTGATTTTGTCACTATCAGAAACAGTTTTTCAAGCATTCGTGCAGATTGTCATATTAAAAGCAATGATCGATAGTCGAGTAGAGCATTGATGTTCAAAGCCGACCATTTTAGCAATGTGTACCAAAATGGCCAATCACGCATACTGATTAACTAAAAACTTTCAAAGTTGTTTTTCTCAATTCGCATCTTGAAAATTCAAGTTTTGTCGGTCATTAAGTTTCGCACTCTTAAATATTTTACTCCTTCGTCGAGTCGAGATTTTAGTCCCATCCATTTGGCCTAATGGCCTATTTTATACTTAAATCATTATGCATGCATTGCTAATTTACGTAATAACTTATTTTTGTTCAATGTGTAGAATTCATTGTTAAAGGTTGGCTAGCATTGAATACTGAAATAGCTGAGCATCTGCAATAAGGAAGAAACAACATGGCAAAGCAGCTTCAGGCAACCGGTTCTAGTATGGGTATCTTGCAAGTGCAGAATGATGACACTAAAGAACATGTGTTTCAAAGGAGCAGAATTGTTAACTTTGAGAACACTAGCAAAACCTTTCCAAACACAAGCTTTACTTTCAATTTACCTTACTTAACCATGCCTCATTATCCAATGCCTATACATATCATATATGCACATGTCCCACAAGAATATCTTACCGATTCAAATGCTTAACCAGCTGCAACTTTATGCCAACCGTCTTTTATCACTATGCCAATAATAGATATATAAATAATAGATAATTATAGATGAATTAAATGAATAATTAATTGATTAATTTATTTAATAAATAAATAGATAAATAAAATTAAACGAGGCTAATTTTAAAAACCTTATGGTTAGAACCATTTGCTTATCCCCAGCGGAGTCGCTACGCTGGTGAACCCCAAAAATTATCTTTCTTTAACAGAAGATAAGTTTCGGGTATATTTCAACAAAATGGGACTCCAAAGGGTTCTTTGGAGTCGCCACCTAATTTAAAAAAATTAGGAATCGTTTATTAATTAACGAGTACAAATTCTTCCTCGTTTAAAAAGAAATTGATTTTTTTAGAGTAAGTGGTTCTTTTAAATTCGAAAGAAGGTCCCTATTACGGGAGCACCTTCGAAAATCCGTTAAAGACGGCTAATCCGACGGTTTCACGAATTTTAATAATTTAGATTATTTTATAAAAATAAGATAATAAATTAAAGGGATGTTAAATAAATAAGTAAATAAGATGATATGCCAATAATAGATAAATAAATAATAGATAATTATAGTTAATTAAATGAATAATTAATTGATTAATTTATTTAATAAATAAATAGATTAATAAAATTAAATAAATAAATTATTTAATTTATATAATTAATGAATAAATAAATATTTAATAAAAAGGATAAATAAATAATTTAAATATAAATAATAATAATAATAATAATAATAATAAAAGGTTATAATTTTAATTGAATTTTGATTTTTCGCACTCATTAATTGACGAACGGTTCTTAACATCTTAAAGTAATGCGAATCCCAAAGAAAGGCGAATGGGCAGTTATATAAGACAATTCTAAACATGCGACAAAAAATAATAATTTCAACAATACAAAGTGTCTATCCTACCAAGCTTCTATCCGACAAGGCTCCTAGTCCGGTCTACGGGGATCCTAAGTGTGGATTCTTAAGGGAAAGGGAAAGAGGGAGTTTAGAAGATAGAACCCGGATATAGCAAACTCAAGAATAAGCCTTAAATTTTTTAAAGTTTTTATTTTTCGGGAAACTTGAGCCTGAAAATGCAAAGCTGATCCAAACAACTCAAATGCAAATAAGCCATCCCAACTTTGAGTTTTCACCAACTTGATCCCGAAGAGTTTCATGCGAAGAAAGAAAAGAAATAGAAAATAAAGATTAGCACAACTTCAAATAAAATAACTTACATCATGACTGCAAATTGAGATAAAGAATTACACTAAGGCAGATTTTGAATCCGACCAATTATGTCAACAACAATCAGCTCAAAGCACCAAAATTCCAACCTCAAACTTTTGTTAAAGCGGCTAGTGCAAATACAGATGATGTCTTAGCAATACTCATCCAAATTGCAAACAAACAAAGCTCATTTCTAAGGAAAAGTTGACAGATTTATGCTAGAGAAGAGACCTCAATTTGAACAGAGCAATATTATGGATAAAACAGAACATAATCGACCAAATTTTGTACTACTTTAACACCAAGTTTTAATAAACAGAAACGTGCTAAACTGAACTAGAAATACTCCACTTTGACAATCAGAACGGAGACTAGGGATTAAACTTAAAATTGAAACACCTAATTCCTTAAAAAAATTGCAGAAACAACTCTCAACTTGGACCTACAAACTGATCCGATTCAATTACCTAAACAAAACATATCAGGGAAGGCATGAAATAGAAATGCAGACACAAGGTCATATACACAAAAATCTCAGGGATTCATTGAACCAGCTAGGATGGAGATCCAAGACTGAAAATACTGGAGGAACTTAACAGATTATACTAGCATGCAAAAGTGCTTAACACTATACCAGAACAAAAACTTTCTCTGCGTGAGAAACTACCTTAGCAACACAGACAATAAACGAACTCCTAGACAATTCCAGAATTTCTTTACAAGCCCTGCAGCTCCCTCACCTTACTAAAACAAAACATGATCTGCAGCCATCTCTTCACCCCTGCTGCAATTGAAACAAACTGAGATGAACTTAGCTCCTCCCAGAAATTCCTAAACAAACTAAAGCACCCCGAAACCAACAAAACTGAACTCCCTAAGCCCTACTACACCTCTGCAAAACTAAGAGACAACTTCCCTTCACACCTATGCAAACCTAAGACAGGCTCTAACAACTTGCACACATACCAGATCTCCAGAACAGGCACTACACATACCCTGAGCTTCCAGGAACCTCGGCTGCTACTGCAGCCTATAAACTCACCTCCTATCACCTCTATTCACCAACTGCACGCATCCAAACAAACTACAACTATAATAAACTACTGCAACACCTCTTATCATCCCACAACCCCCAAAATAGATTTATAAACATCTGACTCCCTTCACTCACACATACACAGAGAAACAACAAAATCTGCACAAACAAAGGGGCACCTGACCAATTCACACCATCCTCTTACAAATCAATTACACTATATATGACAAAAAAAATTAAGACTTCAGGGTTTGAGCTATGACAACTTGACAAATTATTTACCAAGAATAAAAAATAGGAAGCTAGGAAAGAAGACTTTGAGCCTCAGATTTAAATTCAGCAGAAGCTGCACTTCAGGGTCAGTTTCAACTTATACAGAGATCAACAAAGAGACAGCTCTTTATGAAGCAAACAAAAGAAAATAATTGAACAAGAACTAGGAAATTGAACTATTACCAAGGCCTGAAACCAAATTCAACCAGACCCTGCACTCTTCTCTAATACCTGAACAACTCACACACTCTTTCAAACATCTACAAACAACCTAGACAAACTCCTAAGACCCCTGCTACTTAGCAAACTGCACCCCAACTTAGACAACCTCACACTCACAGACCTGCCAACACCATAACAGAAACCTTTTTTATGCCCAGTACCAACACAAATTCCTTGGAACCTCTATGGACACCCTGAGCCTCTATTCAACCTACACTCTTTCAAATCATCCTCCTGACTTCACCCTAATTACTCTCCCATCTGAACTTCCTCAAACAACCAGGAACAAGCTCCTAAACATATCTGCACATCCTGCATACCCCTCACTCTCACAAACCAGAACAAACTCCTACATTTTCTCAGCGTCTTCGCTCACAGGACAACTATCAATCTTCTTAAACAACACCCTCTATGACAAACAAGAAACAGCTCCCTTATTTTTTGCTTCATTCCTGGAATCTAAGCTAAAAACTTGAACTCTTTTCCAGGCTCCAAGAACAACAACAATTTCAGAAATACAAATAACTACAAACATTCAGGACTACACTTATCTTCATATAACAACAAAATCATATAGGATACTTAACCAATTTGTATTAACATATAAGAAGAATTATCACTAAGCAAACACTTCAAATGAGACTGTGACTATATGTTTTCTTCCAACATCAGTATTGAGCAATATCCATAACCAACAATTAAATCAGCTAACTAACGAGGTAAAGGTGATGGTTATTACCTTGCTAGGAGCAGTGAACAAAGGGCGCGAATCTTAAGAAAAGCGACTTGATAAGACCCAAACCCCCTCAAGACCCTTCACTCGGAGTCAAGCCAAGTTGATCCAAGATATCCATCTTCACTTGATATGGAAGGGTATGGAAGAAGGCCTCGGGAGCGACTTGAAGACTATGCTTTGGTGCGCCATGGATGGAGGACCTTCTAGTACACTTGACGAGGCATCCGGAGCACTTTTGGAAGCAACTCAAGAGGCCACAGCACCAGGCGGACCGCCTACTCAACTAGGCCGGCCGCCTAGTTTTTGCTCACTCTCTGGATTTCCACTAGGCGGACCGCCTCTGTAAAACGGGCGGACCGCCTACTCCAAAGGGGCTGGCCGCCCACTCCAAGTAGGCTGACCGCCTACTCTACTAGGCTGGGCGCCTACTTGGGGCGCCTAGTGAGCTGAAGGATGCGGGATTCCTAGCTTATTTGCTATGTTTTGGACGACTATAGCCCTATGAGGCCTTTATTGTTTTAACCCACTTTGGGGGTATTTTTGAGCTTTCATTACATGTAAGTGAAGTCTATAAATACTTCACAAACCTATTCAAACCTTAGTCTACCTTGAATTATATGAATGATGAAAAGAAACTATCTCTTGTTTGGAGAACCCTTTGTCTTGGTTGCTTGAATTCACTAGTGGAACCTAGTTGAGTCTTGAACCGAAAACCCGATCATTCTATTTGCGAGTCCCAAGTGTGACTCGAGGGTAGTTTCATAGTGTAGGTCCTCCTTGACACCGATACGAGGGTATTATGGAACGAGTTCTCCATAGTTACTTCGTAGGGAGTTCGAGTAGTGTCTCGCTCTTTATCTTTATTTCCGCGTTTCGTTTTTGATTCTTATCATCTTGGTATCAGAGCAAGGCTCGGGTTTTATTTCTACAAACCTCCGACCCTTGATTCTTCATGCCTAGGTTGGTTTCTATCTTAGGTTCTTATTTGTTGTTGAAGAAAAAGAAGAAAACACAAAAAAAAAAAAAATAGAAAAGGTTGAAAAACACAAAAATTTGATCATAGAATCTTGGTTTGTTGGACCCATTGCTTGATTGATATTGGGGATTGTTCCTTGTTGGAAACCCGTTCTTTTGGTACCCTGAGCATCGAATTTGAAGTAGAAACACAAGGATTGAAAATTTGAAACCCTTGAAGAATTTGAAAATTTGAAACCCTAGCTATGAACATGGTGGAATGTTGAACTTTGATTGGGGTTTGATAAAATTGATTGGGGTTTGATCTCTGTGCTTGAAACAACATTGGGGTACCTTTGAATTGCTAAAACAACGTGTGGATTGATGAATTTTTGGGTGCAAAACCAAGAAAATCGTGTTTGAACTGTGCTGAAACTTGCAGTAGGCGGAGCGCCTAGCAAAACGGGCGGACCGCCTGAATTTTTCTTGCTCTCTGGACTTTACAGAGGCGGACCGCCTACTCCCCACTGCAGACACCAGGCGGACCACCTAGTCCAAACAGGTGGGGCGCCTACTTCCTGAAGAGTTGGGAATCGGGTAGTTTCTTCTAGGTTCTCTTGTTTTGTTGTTTGCATTGCTTCTAATTAGTATTATTAGAGTATAATCCTACTCGATTAGTACTAATTACTTCGAGCTACTAAGATCATCGTGCCTTAGAACGGTGACTAGAACTCAAAGAAGATCCGTAGTGCCTTTTGACTCAAGTCCTCACTCAAAGTGCTTAGCGTTCCAATCGAGTCCTATTAACTCCACTCACCCCGGAGTACATTTGGCTTTTGAGTCGAGTGATTAGGTTAAGGTTTACTATTCAACTCTGTGAAGCTTTGAGTTCAAGCAAGAGTGAAATAGCCATCACCACCATACGAGTGATCCGAGTGAACACAAGTGAGGGAGCGAGTGAGGTGTTTTAACTAACTCTTGTTTCTTTTCTTTGTAGGTACAATGGCCAACGAAGGTCAAGATTTCATCAAGGATGCCTTGGCTAGCATTCTTGCCAAGATGGACGTCATGACTCAAAGGATTGAGTCACTTGAAAAGGGTGCCTCAAGTACCCAAGGTGACCAAGGGGCCCCGAGTGTCCCAATTGAAAAGGGGACCCCGAGTGTCCAAATTGAGACCGGTGAAGTCTCAAGTACTCCTAATTTTACCCCGGAACAAGTAAGCCATGTCATTGATATACTCAATCAACAACGGGTAAAGGAGGACCGAGAGAGAAATGAACGAACGGGCATTCCCCGTATCTTGGATAATCCCCCAAGAAACATCCCATTACCAAGACCCATCCGAAATGTGCAACCTCTTGAGCAAGTCGATGAGGCTCAAGAAGGGGAGGAAGCCGAATATGGTGATGATATGTATGGGTTTGATGATCACTTTCAACCGAGACGAGGTATGAATTAGGGTCGTAATGTGGATCGAGGTAGGGGCCGAGGTCGAGGGCCACCTATGGGATATGTTGGAGGGAATGCGAGGAGGGAGTATGGTGTGAATGAAGATCACTATGGGGGCCAACCGGAGCCGTTCCGTGGGGGTCGTGACAACACCAACCTCAATAGTGTGAAGCTTAATCTCCCAACCTTCAAAGGGAATTGTGATCCGAGTGCTTATATTGAATGGGTGCTACAAATGGAAAGGATGTTTGACACAAATGAGATGTCCGATGAGAAGAAAGGCACCTATGATATTTCATCCTTTGAATCCTATGCATCTACTTGGTGGGAATCCGTCAAGAGATCAAGGAGAAGGGCGGGAATTCCCGTGAATGTGGGTTGGATTGACTTGAAGGGTCTAATGAGTATCAAGTACATTACTCCTCGTTATCGTCAAGAGCAACTCAAGAAGCTTTATGAGTTGAAGCAAGGTGTCAAGACGGTGCATGAATATTATGATGAGTTTGAAAGAACTCGAATGGCTTTGGATATGGACACCGAAGACGAGGAGCAAGCCGTGATCCGTTTCATGAATGGGTTGAGCTATGGTATAGCTTCACAATTGAGATTGCGTGCTTATCTATCACTTCAAGAGGTTCTTGATGCCGCTATCCAAGCCGAGCAATGGCTTGAGAAAGAGAAGTCCAACCGTTACAAGAGCAACATTTCTACTCCCATGAACAAACCAAAGGATTGGAAAGCTCCCACAACGAATGCCAAATTCCCAAGTGCAAGTGCTAGCAAGGATGTGAAGAAGCCTTTTGAAAGGTTTACACAACCCGTGGGAGGTAATTCTAGAACTCAATTGAGTAATCCAATCTCTTCTTCTACTCAATGCTTTAAGTGTAAGGGTTATGGTCATCTCTCTAAAGATTGCCCTACCCAGAAAACTATGGTTCTTGTTGGTGACTTGGTCTATGAGCAAGATAGTGAGCCCGAGGAGGGAGAAGAAGAGGGAGTAGAGGGTGAGGAGGAAGGAGATGATGGGGAGATCGTCATGAGGGAAGAAGATGATGATCGTGCCTTCCTTGTTGTGCGGAGAAGTCTAGGAGCCATATGTGTGGAGGATGTTGAGACATTACAAAGAGAGAACCTTTTCCACTCCACTTGCCGAGTCATGGGTCTCGTTTGCTCTATGATCATTGACTCGGGAAGTTGTGCTAATGTTATTAGCCAAACACTAGTTACCCAATTGAAAATACCTACCTTGAAACACCCAAATCCTTATAGGCTACAATGGCTTAGAGAGTGTGGTGAATTGAGGGTGGTTAAGCAATGTTTGATCAAATTCAAGATTGGAAACTATGTGGATGAGCACATGTTCGATGTCGTGCCTATGCAAGCATGCCACCTACTCTTTGGTAGGCCTTGGCAATTTGATCGACGTGTGGTTCATAATGGTCATGCCAACACCTATACGGTGACACATGAGGGGAAAAAGTTTGTGCTCCCACCAATGACTCCCAAACAAGTGAGCGATGATTACAAACGGATGCGGGAGTTGAGAGAAGTGGCAAAGGCTAAGTCGGTGGTTGAGACTAGCCCATTGTCCAAAAGCTTGGTGGCAATCCCACCAACTTCTACCGGTGGCATATGTGCCATGATGCAACCGGGCGAGGTCCTAAGAGGAAATGATGGCAACAAGCTTCTCATATGCCTAGTGCACAAAGGTATGGTTCTAAACTCTAATTGTGATTTTTCTTCTAACCCTTTGCCTAGTGTGTTTGAGAATGTTTTGAAGGATTTTGGTGACATGTTCCCGGATGAAATGCCGGATGGATTGCCTCCTTTGAGGGGCATTGAGCATCAAATAGACTTTGTCCCGGGATCCCAAATCCCGAACAAACCGGCCTATAGGAGCAACCCGGAGGATACAAGGGAGTTGCAAAGGCAAGTTGATGAATTACTCACTAAAGGCTTGGTGAGGGAAAGATTGAGTCCTTGTGCCGTGCCCGTGATCCTTGTTCCCAAAAAGGACGGCACTTGGAGAATGTGTGTTGATTGTCGGGCCGTGAACAAAATAACGGTAAAGTACCGTCATCCTATTCCCCGACTTGATGATATGTTAGATGAATTGAGCAGTTCATGTGTGTTTAGCAAAATTGACCTTAGGTCCGGCTACCATCAAATCCGGATGAAACCCGGTGATGAATGGAAAACTGCATTCAAGACCAAATTTGGTCTCTATGAATGGTTGGTGATGCCCTTTGGGCTCTCCAATGCACCTAGCACTTTCATGAGGCTAATGAACCATGTTCTAAAGCCATTCATCAACAAGTTTGTGGTCGTCTATTTTGACGATATATTGATCTATAGCAAATCAATAGACGACCATGTTGAACACCTTAGGCTAGTGCTTGAAAAGTTGAGAGCCGAAAAGCTCTATGCTAATTTTAAAAAGTGTGCCTTTGGTGTTGAGAAGGTGGTCTTCCTTGGGTTTGTTGTGAGTGCCCAAGGAGTGGAGGTGGATGAGTCTAAGGTAGAGGCCATACGTGATTGGCCTACTCCCACTACCGTGACTCAAGTAAGGAGCTTTCATGGTCTCGCAAGCTTTTATAGGCGATTTGTGAGGGACTTTAGCTCCATTGCCGCCCCACTCACCGAATTGGTGAAGAAAGACCAACCGTTTGTTTGGGGAGAGCCTCAAGAGAAGGCCTTCCTTGAGTTGAAAAGTAGGTTGAGTACCGCCCCTCTATTGCAATTGCCCGACTTCGGAAAGGCATTTGAGGTTGAATGTGATGCCTCGGGGGTAGGAATTGGTGGTGTTTTAATGCAAGATAGCAAACCCATCGCCTACTTTAGTGAAAAGTTGAAAGGGGCCTCCTTGAATTATTCTACATATGACAAGGAGTTGTATGCCCTTGTGAGAGCCCTTGCCCATTGGCAACACTATCTTTGGCCTCGTGAGTTTGTAATCAAGAGTGACCATGAGTCACTCAAGCATTTGAGAGGCCAAGAGAAGCTCAATAAGAGACATGCCAAGTGGGTTGAATTCATTGAGTCTTTTCCCTATGTGATCCAATACAAGAAAGGGAAAGACAATGTTGTGGCGGATGCGCTTTCAAGAAAGTTTGCCCTAGCCACCACTCTCACCTCTAAGCTCATGGGTTTTGAGAGCATTAAATTGATGTATGCTCATGACCCAAAGCTAAAGAGTGTCCATGACACTCTAGAGAAAGGGGAGAGAGTTGACAAATACCAATGGGTTAATGGTTATATCTTCAAAAATGGTAGAGTGTGCATTCCGGAGTCCTCTTGGAGGGAGTTGCTTGTGCATGAAGCACATTGCGGGGGACTCATGGGACATTTTGGCACAAGAAAGACTTTGGCCATTCTTCAAGAACAATTCCATTGGCCAAAGATGAGGGTGCATGTGGAAAAGTTTTGCGCTAATTGCCTTGAGTGCAAGCGAGCCAAATCTAAAGCCCACCCTCATGGGTTGTATACCCCTCTTCCCGTACCTACTAGTCCATGGTTGGATATCTCAATGGATTTTGTGATGGGATTACCAAGGACTAGAGGGGGCCATGATAGCATTTATGTTGTTGTGGATAGGTTCTCCAAAATGGCTCATTTCATTCCATGCAAGAAATGTGATGATGCACAACATGTGGCAACTTTGTTTATTGAAAATGTTATGAAGTTGCATGGTGTGCCTCAAACCATAGTGAGTGATAGGGACACTAAGTTCCTAAGTCATTTTTGGAGGTGTTTATGGGGTGCTTTAGGCACCAAACTCTTGTTTTCCACGTCCCACCACCCCCAAACCGATGGGCAAACGGAAGTGGTAAACCGAACCTTGGGTGCTCTCCTTAGAGCCATGACCCGAGGTAAGGCCGGGTCTTGGATTGATCGTCTACCTCTTATGGAGTTTGCCTACAATCGCACATTGCATAGCATGATAGGCATGACTCCATTCGAGTTTGTTTATGGATTTAACCCCTTGATTCCCCTTGATCTAACCCCTTTGCCAAGGGAAATGGTTGTTAATTTTGAAGGTAAAGCTAGAGCCAAGGCTTTGGTTGAACTCCATGCAAAGGCGAAGAAGAACTTGGAGGAAGCTTATGCTAAGGTTTCCGCCAAGAAGAACAAGGGACGCAAGAAGGTGGAACTCAAGAAGGGTGACTATGTGTGGGTGCACTTCCGGAAAGAAAGGTTTCCAAACCTTAGGAAAGGGAAGTTGGCACCCCGAGGAGATGGCCCATTCCAAGTGCTCTCGAAGATAAACAACAATGCTTATGTGGTCGACTTGCCAAGTGAGTATCAAGTTTCTAATACCTTCAATGTTAGTGACTTGGTTCCTTTGAATGTAGGTAATGAAGAGGCTGTGCATAATGATGAAGAGGTCGTGGATGATGCTTCGATTTCGAGGACGAAATCTTCTCAAGAAGGGGAGGATGATAAGACCCAAACCCCCTCAAGACCCTTCACTCGGAGTCAAGCCAAGTTGATCCAAGATATCCATCTTCACTTGATATGGAAGGGTATGGAAGAAGGCCTCGGGAGCGACTTGAAGACTATGCTTTGGTGCGCCATGGATGGAGGACCTTCTAGTACACTTGACGAGGCATACGGAGCACTTTTGGAAGCAACTCAAGAGGCCACAGCACCAGGCGGACCGCCTACTCAACTAGGCCGGCCGCCTAGTTTTTGCTCACTCTCTGGATTTCCACTAGGCGGACCGCCTCTGTAAAACGGGCGGACCGCCTACTCCAAAGGGGCTGGCCGCCCACTCCAAGTAGGCTGACCGCCTACTCTACTAGGCTGGGCGCCTACTTGGGGCGCCTAGTGAGCTGAAGGATGCGGGATTCCTAGCTTATTTGCTATGTTTTGGACGACTATAGCCCTATGAGGCCTTTATTGTTTTAACCCACTTTGGGGGTATTTTTGAGCTTTCATTACATGTAAGTGAAGTCTATAAATACTTCACAAACCTATTCAAACCTTAGTCTACCTTGAATTATATGAATGATGAAAAGAAACTATCTCTTGTTTGGAGAACCCTTTGTCTTGGTTGCTTGAATTCACTAGTGGAACCTAGTTGAGTCTTGAACCGAAAACCCGATCATTCTATTTGCGAGTCCCAAGTGTGACTCGAGGGTAGTTGCATAGTGTAGGTCCTCCTTGACACCGATACGAGGGTATTATGGAACGAGTTCTCCATAGTTACTTCGTAGGGAGTTCGAGTAGTGTCTCGCTCTTTATCTTTATTTCCGCGTTTCGTTTTTGATTCTTATCACAACTCGACTCAATGACTTGAGCAATGTCGACGACTCAAATAACGATGCGTCGACACTAAAACTCTCCCAAGAATTAGTAAAAACTCTTCATGTTAAATAGAGATATTTTTTAAAAAAAAAACTGGAAATCCCATGAAGAACTAGATTTTTTTTTAAGCTGCTATCCCCACTAAAAAAATCAGAATAAGATCAATTTATACCTGTGATCCTATGGTTTGAATTCCCCCCCCCCCCCCTCCCCCATATTTGGGTGCATTTTCGAGTTTTCCCCTTGAGACCAGGGTGCATCATAAGTCAACTAATTTCATCTTGATCTTTTGAGGAAATATGAACGTTGCAAAGAAATGACGATCCGGATCAAATCATACGCGAATGAACGCATATAAATTGCGCAACTCGGTGTTGTAGGGAAGAAAACGACAAGGATTTCAAGTCGTTGTCATTTGATTCAATGACCTGTGCGTTTTGGATGAGAATTTTCGAATGGGTCACGGGTTTAGGGTTCTTATTCGGGTCGAAATTTGGAAATGTTCTGAATTAATTTAGGGGTGTGTGTGTGTAATGTATTGTTGCGTAGATAGGCCAGGATTTAGGGTGAAGAACGATTCTAGCCCTTTTAAGAATAATTGAATAAGTAAAGGTGTTGCACAAGCTGGACAAAATTGGGGTTATGCTTTGCATATTTGGCCTATTTCAAGAATAAATCAAGTAATTGAAAAATTGCAAGGATGGATAAGTGTTTTAGGTTAGGAACAAATTTAGCCTTAATTTTAAAATTAAACCAACTGGTGGATGGGTTGTATGGGTAGAACAAAATAGAGGTTGCATAATTCAATTATAGCCCCTTTCTTTTCAAACTTCAATTAATTCAATTTAAAATTTAAAATAGAATTTATTTTTTTAAATGGTTATAATTTCAGGGACAAAATTGGGTGTCAACACCCTCATTTTTAAAAATTTGTTTAATATAACTAAAAATGTGTTTTGAGTTCTATTAAAATAAAAGAACTAAGGCAAGATTTAGATAGGGTTTTGTAGATTGTTTTCAATTGGTATAACATAAGCTTTTATACTGGTATGGTCGAAGGGTTAATTTGAGTAGGCATGCATCCTTACCGTTGTAGTAAGTTTTGGAATATGAAAGAAATTCCAAGTATTAAGTGAGTTGCATAATCTTAATATAAAATTACTCCATATTTTTTATTAAAAGGTAAATTAATTATTTAGTACAAATATTATAGGTAGTAGTATTTAATTGAAGGACAAAATGATCACTCACTTTATCACTTAAGAGATCCCCACTTTTATATTAATAACTAATAAATATATAAATATAAATATAGATATAGATATAGATATAGATATATACACACACACAAAAAAGCAACCAAAGAAAGAAATGCAGCTAACTACCCAAAATAAGGAGTTTAGACGTTATCCAGATCATACATCTTCGAATATGAAGAATATATACAATACCCACAAAGGTCAAAATAGAACTAATTACAAAAGAAAGCTAAAGACTGGTGGCCTCCACGTACAAAGGTTGGCTTACCACTGACAATTGATTCGTCCTCGCTCTTCAAGCTCGTGTCAATCTAGATCTTGGAGCAAAATCTGCCGAAACAAATAGGCAACAACAAAACAGACAGTGTGCGAGTCATAGACTCTATAAGTGGGGGATAGCTAGCTACCTCGAATGACATGTAGACTAGCTATGAAATTAGATAATTGGATAATAACCAGTTACAGATAATCAATGTGCACACTACATAATCAATGTGCAAACCACATAATGCATACAATCACACAAAACTCAATAATATGTGTAATGTAATGAAGTGGAATGTAATATGCTTTAATGGAGTCACATGTGCCCAGAATTCCTTACCGGGGAGGAATGCTTCCACATACCGAGGGGAGGGTGGAGGAATACATGATCAAATGAAATGAATAGAGCGAAATACTTCCACTCGTAGGTCGGAATACTCGTACACCCAATATGGAATAATAGTTGGGGAGGAATACTCTGACGCCCAATATGACATCACAACCCACAATCAAGAAAATGAAATTCAAGGTTGCAGCATAGTATGTACACCCTGTCAGTAGCTACGCACGTAAAGAACACGTGAGTAGGACATCCATAAGGTTAAAGGCCATCAAAGAAATGGATGGTATCACTTACCTCAAGTCTTGAGCCAATCCAGCTACTGAACAATCTCTTTCCCTTTCCGAACCCTTTCAGAATTACTTCGCTCTGAGCCACAGAAGTAGAATCGCACATATAAGTGCCAAGACGAAGGATGGCTAACAATAACACAATTTTATTAAGAAATCTCAAATTGCCCCTGGGCGTACATAGTCGAATATCAACAATTAATGCATTTCCAGGCTCCTCATAGTTTCCCCGTGCCAATTATACCATTGGTGTAAAACTCTTTCGGTTCATCTAGCCCCAATTACCTAATTTTACATAGTTAGGGTTCCAACCCCCAATGAATCTACCCTTATATCATGAATTCTATAACCCAAACCTTAATATTCATTACCTGAATGTTAGGGATGATTTGGTCCCCTGAAATCGCATAAGAATCAAGCTACACCGATACATTTGATCAATTCTGAGTTATGTTGGCTGCTGGGTCCTTTTTACGCCACGACTCAACATTTTCGTGTTGTTTCGGTTGCTATCACAACCTAACGCCGTCGAGCTATCGCCCAGATGAGGGAATTTTTCAGCGCTATTGCGCCTGCTTGGGCGTTGTCGCGCTGGGCATTGTACTACCAAGCCTGACAACACAAGCTGGTGATGCATTTAGGTCCGCAAGTCCTAAAACACATTTAGGACTTACTCGCAAACTCAGATTTCAAAATGGAACTCTGATACGCCGGACGAGGAGTTCATAGAAAGAGGAGAAAACTCCTACTTCTAGAACATATGGAAAAACCATTTGAAACGGCCTCAGATTTCACTTCCAAAAGTTAACACATGTCACAGATGAACATACGATCCTAATGACACTTTTGAACTTCACAACGGAACTCATTTACTCAAAAAAAGCTCGAAAACTATGAAACAACTTTACCGACGCCTAAAAACGAAAACATCTTACAAGACCTAGCAAACGAGGTATGATTCAGCTCAAACTTTAATAACATGTCCTAATAGACCTTACGGAGCTTATAAGGCTGTCATTTCGTAAATCATAGTCGAAACTCCCGAAATGACTGGTCATGGTCTTTTCACATTTATTGATATTATAAAATAAAGATCTTTTTTTTGTCTTCATCTCTTCAAACTTTTCAAGTAAACATTTTCATTTACTTCACATTTTTTATATAGTAGAAATTTATGACTTGTATATAATTTAGATCCAATATTTAAAATAAAATATAATGGCATATTGATATTAAATTTTAGGTTTGTCCTTCCTCACATGTACATAGATTTTAAAATAATTCTTTTAATGAAGATTACACTTAATACTTTAAAACTAGTATAAGATATTTTTTTATAAAAAAAATATATTTGTAGTCAATAATTTAGGAATCAAAGTAAGATGAACTAAGTACACAATATTGGAATAAATATTTAAAATAATCTACTACTGGAAAAGTGTGATTTACATAGGGATTTTTTAGGGATTTTATATGAAAATCCGCAGGTAACTTGGTTTCATGCAGATTTTCCTACAAAAAAAATATTCGAAGGAAATATGCTCGTGGGTAATTATTACCTACAGATTCTGAAAATCCCCAGGAAATTTATCTGGGGATTTTATATCCCCATGTATGTTTACCTGTGGATTTTTATTCGCAAGAACATTACATGCAGATTTTTCCGCAAGAATTATTAAAAATTCGCAACAAATTTTTTGTAAAGTCAGTGAACAAAAGGAATTTAATTGGGGATTTTCATGCGACGAAATCTTCATGCATTTCCCGCAAAAAAATATCTATCAATCCCCATGTAATAATTTGCAGGTAAATCACTAGAAATTTTTACAATTAGCTATAAATATTTAATCTAAATCCATAAGAAAATCCCTTGGTAATTCTTTCGGATGAAAATGATAAATGTAACATCGGCTAGAAATTCCCCGCGTAACTTACTAGTCCCCAAATAATATTGTTGCTACTAAAGACATAATCCCCAAGAAAATCCATATTAATTTTATAATCTTCAAATGCTGATTAATTTTTATTTGATCCCAAATTGAATTCCACACAACTCAATTGTATTGTACCTATAGCTTTCATCCATTCCGGTCAAATCTAAAATATAAGAAATTATAACAAAGAAAATTATTTTGTATTATTAACACACAATTATGTATAATTTTTAATTAAAAATAAAAATAAAAATCTCAAACTGTAAATCCTGAATAATACTATCAAGTTTCAACGATCTCAATACAGATCATAGTAGACCATTTCTAGTTGAATTGTCAAAGTCTATCATCGTTATCACTTTCAAAATCTTGATTGCCTTTTGAAATAATGGTGATGAATTTGAAGATGATGCTGGGAAACCCTCATCAGCATTGCGAATCTCCTATTTGTTGCCCAACTCCTTCATCTCTTTATTTTGGTGTCGCGCTTCTTAGAATTGAGCATATGGTTCAACTCTTTCCGACATAACATATGTTGATTTCATGTTGGACCATTTGGACCATCACAGTTGTTTACTATGCACTTTGTTGACGGAATGTTTGGTCAATTCAAACAACCACCTACAAGGTTTTTCAAAGTATAGAAGGAAATGGAAAGAATGAAACACAATGAAAAATAATCCATATATCATATTCTGCCAACACTTTTATCAGAAAATGGTATTTAACAGCTTCAGACATAGATGGAGAACCAAAAAATTATTTTAGGTAACCTTTGCCATGGATTGGAAGTTTGGTACTTTATGAAGTGTAAAGACTCTATCAATTAAGTTGTAACATCCAAGCATACAATGAGTCGCTAAGAATCACCGCAAAAAATAAATGCAACTCAATATTTTAAGACTGCACTAATAAAGATAATATTTGTCCAAGTAGGATGCACAGACCTTAACATTTACCAAAGAGCACCTATCAACTAAGCTCCCGTTTGTTTATAAAACTTGGGAGCACTTTTTGGGAATTTTTGGGAAAAATTTTCTTTGAACATACTTTTTGATCAATTTTTGAGAAAATTGCCTTATCTCACCCACAAAACTTCAACTTTTTTCAAGTAAATTCTATGTCCAAACACAACTTCAAGTCCTAAAAAAAAATTTCAACTCAAATTCCCAAATTTCAACCAATCTACGTCCAAACGCTAGCTAAGTTTATCCAAATGCTCCTAGAATACATGAGCATATTGTACTAGAAAAAGTCCAGCCTGAGACAAATAAAACAATCAAATTAGCCAAGGTAATACCATATGAGATAATGAAGTATCTTAATAGAACTAAACTAAGTCATCGTCTATACATATGGAGAAACAAGACTAAGGCATCTGATGTACAAGTTTAAATGAACTACACATTTACTAAACTAACTTTATGATAACCAAGGCATCTGCTATACAATCTAGAATACCCGAAACTTGATTAATTGATAAAAATAATTTTAACTAACATCATAGAAGTTGAAGTCTTATGGTACCAAGAAGTCAGGAAGGACACACCTACATTCCCAATAAGGTCTTTGATCTTGCGATATAAAAATTAGTGAAACCATAGTTGTAATCCCTTCAAACTGCTGTCCTATTCGTCATTGTCATTGAAAGTTTCTTTTTGGAACTCAGCATCAAAGATGTCAGAAACCTAAGGAAACTCTATTTACCAAATATGCTAGAAAAGCTAGGTAGTAAAATTTGACTGCTACATTAGGATTATTAGAAATTTACAATTTTATTGGAGGGATGTTCTTCGTGCAAAGCCAACGAATAGAGTTTTTTTATCATGTTCGGCCTCATAGATTAATGGTGGTCTTAATGGACAATCATAAACTAAAATGAAATTATAGTTGCTATTACTCCATTTTTCATCACATATATCTGAAAAATATTGTGGTTGCTAGGATTCCCATTTTGTAATTACTCCATTACATCCACTCGAGATTATACATCATTCATATACCTTATTAAAAAAGTAATTGTCAAAAAATAAAGTAGTCACATAATATGATAAGCCGCAAAGCACATATAGAAAAGATTTGTGCAGAAAATATTGAAGGGAGACATTGAGTAATACTTCTGGAGAAAAATTATTGACATACCAGATGCTAAAAACGGATGTAATTGTATACATACAATGATTCCACAAAATTACTTTTCCTGCGATGAAAGAAGAAAGGCATTTGATGTATAGACGTAACTACAAACATTAGTTCGTAAATAATTTAAATTCTGGAATAAGAAATTGCATATCGAAATGGAATTTTACAAAATGTCTGTACATAACATTACATATAACAACACAATAGTGCATTTATTGATATTGCATTTAAAGAAACCTGCAATGCTATCCACTTTAGAGTTGCGAAACACTCTCCCTAAACCTCCTAAATAAACTCTCCTTAGAAGCTTCATCCGCAATGATTTTGTAAAAGTCTTGTTTGTGTCTTTACTAACTTCCAAATATGAGTCTCTACTTAGTGGCACAAATTTTCCTCTCAGTCGGTAATTTATACTCCTATGAAATGAGAGCAAAAAGTGGGTCATTGATCAAGTTGTTATGGTAATTCTTGTTCCTGTTGAGTCATATATTTCAAAGAGCAAAGTGGTAAAAAAATTTCCAGCTGAGAGGTTAGTATACTTAGGATGTAAGTAAGCATTATTATATCATATCCAGGTAATGATATCAATTGTAGTTCAGAATTTTTTAGCAACCATACATTTCGTGAGGATAATTGAGTAAGTAAACTTGTCTTAAATAATGCACAAGTTTTATCAATGTTCATACCGATGTGAGCAAGGTGATTCCTAGCCAGAAGCCTATACTTTATTGTTTCTTCAGTTCTTACCAACTTTAATGCAAGTACCGTCATCTTCTAAATCTTTGATGTTTAATTAAGTTATGTGACATAGAAATGGACAGAGAGTTTAAAGCTACATAAACAATATTGGCGAAATGATGTGACAAATTTTTTTAAGTTTATACATAATCAAATTGAGTTAAAAATAAATTAGATAACAATAAAGATATGATAGCTTCAGTACAATTTCAAAAATTATCTTAGAATGATGCTAAAATATACATACATTGTCTTTCGACAAGCTTTGCCTTTCATCAAGCATCGCAGAGCACTTTCAGACAATTCCTCTAAAAACACCAACCGTAAAAAATTTGTAGGTTTCATGGTGAGATCACTGATAGCTTAGAACCACAGAAAGCACCATTATGACATAAAGGTTTAACAGCATAAATATGCAGATACTAAAAGAATCAACTTGAAGCATGGTAAACCACTAGAATAGTTGTCAGACCTAGTCAATAGATTCATGTTGCTGACGAGGATGAGAATAACTAGGAAATCTTATACAGAGCGGAAAATAATACACGCTCATACATTAGTGAGCGCTAAATAACCCTAAAACTAAGTAAATCAGAGATAAACAAAAAGAAAATTAGAAATAAACAAAGCGCAGAGAGTTATAGAATATGGTGTTCTAATTAGCAAAGAAAGAACTACACTTATTCAATAAATCAATACTCCCAAGTTTGTACCCCTCGTTGCTGCACGAAGCCGATGAATCTGTTAATTTGAGAAGATTTATTCGAAAGAGGATTTAGAATTGGGGTATTCAGGATAATGAGACCACAAATTTTGGTGAAAATAAAAGTGGAAAAGATTGGGGTAAGATGGAGTGACGGCGGTGAAATTGGGGGGGAGAAGGTTTTTTGGGCTGAATTTTGAGGTAATAAAAATTAAAAGAGCCCGCCCTAAGTTGCCACTTTTTTTCAGTTTTTTCCTTTTCCTTTTCAAAAATTTCAAAAAATTGGCTGATATTATGTGACATGTGTAACCTTCACTAAGGAACTGTTTGACCATACATAGCATTTTATTTTATTTTTCAAAAATTATTTGGAAAAAGGTGTTTGGTCATAAAAATGTTGCACTTTTCAAAATAAAAAAATCGAAATTGATTTTTTCAAAAACCAAAAACTAGTTTTGAGTAGTTTTTCGGAAAAGTTTTACTTCACTCACAAATTTTCAACTTTTTCTCAAGTAAAATGTATGTCTAAACACAACTTCAACTTTCAAATATAATGTTTCAACTCAACTTCAAAAACTCTTGTTCTAAATTCTTTTTGGTACTTATGGCCAAACGGCTACTAAATTGTACAATTTTATGGCAGTTGACGAAGCCTCCCCAAAATTATGTATTTTGTAGAGGTCCTGAAAAGTCACATAGTTTAACCCCACAATTTAACTCTTTTTTGGTAGTGTATACATCTACAAATAACAATATCATCCAAAAAAAAAAAAAAAAAAAAAAAAAGAGGAAGAAGAAGCAGTGGCCGAAGTAGATTGCTGAATCACTGGCCGTAGCAGCAACAGCTGCTTCGCCGAAGCACCAGCACCTACTACGCCAGAATAGTAGATCTGGTAGCAGTAGTATATGACTTCGCCAACAGAAACAGGTCACGTCCTTACTGATCTAGATGTGAGCCATGTCCTGTCTAATCACCTCGGCTCAATTTTTCTTCGATATGCATTTACCTCTTCATAGACCCATCACTGCTAACCTCGCATACCTCCTCACTGGAGCATCTTCGCCCCTCCTTTTCATGTTATCACAGATAGAAAGAAACAAAGTTAAAAATTACTAATAATATTCAAAATATTCATGGATAAATCTCCAAGTAAAGAAATTTCAGCTAAAATATGAACACATTCGAAAGTACGTTCATAGCTAATTGAACCCTATGTAGATCGCTAGTTAAAAGAATCACAAAATAAAATCTAAACCCCAAAAATAAAGACTCTAGAGATATCCAGCACAAATAAAATTCGTAGGTATATCCCTTTTAAAAAAACTCTTATTTAAATATGTAGGAAGAAAGGTCTATGTAAATCTGAAACTAACTGAAACCCAAGTAAATCCTCATGTAAATAATCCATAAGTAAAACCCCAAAAAAAAATTCTCATGTAAATCTACAACAAAAAATATCTCATGTAAATCTCTAGAAAGAAATCCTCATGAATCTGCAACTATAATATCTCCCTTGAAAAAGTTCATAAGTAAATCCGCAGCTAATAATTTTCCAGGTAAATCCTTAGGTACTTGTGTCCCCAGGTAAATCCCTAGGAAAAATACGTTGGAAAATCCCTAGGTAACTTACCTGGGGATTTTCTTGTGGATACTTTAAGATCATCGTATACATGGGGAATTACTTGCGAAAAAATTACCTGCGGATAATTTTCCCATGTAAATTTGTGGCTAATTATTTGGCGCTTCATTGCACCAAAGTTACCTGCGGATTATTATGGGGAAAAATATTCTACGAGTATATATTGTCATTCTCAAACTTTTTTGCATTTTTGCAAAAAAAATCTCCAGAAATTTTTATGCGGAAAAAATCCCCAGGTAAAATTTCCATATAAATCACATTTTTCTAGTAGTGATCGTGAAAATTTTAGTTACGTAATAAAATCAATATGATATTATTCTAAGTATTATATTTTTCACATTGATGAATTTAATATCGATAGCTTTAAAATAATAATATAATGTCAATTAAAGTAAGTCCCACAAACAAGGTCAAAACTATTATATTTTCCTAAATCGGAAGTTTTCATATTAGACTTAAATATAATAGAGATTATATAAATTAATTAAGTGTATAGTCTATCATTGTCTCATCAATATTAAGTGTATAAGAAACTATTATCGAATACATTAGAATTTAGTTGGAATGGCCAAATAGCTATAATTTTTATTGTAAGCACATATCATAATTATAATAATGAAAGAGAAAAGGATAAAAAGAGTGTTAGTAGTTCATTTTAAATATGTCGCATTATAAACCAACAAAAGTTTTTTAGAAAAAAAAGTAAATACAATACATAAAATAATGTTACATGAAACATGATTCTAAGCTATCTATCTTTTTTCAAATAGTAAGTAAATTCCAAATTAAAAGATAAAAAAATTAAAATAAATAATGAGAAAAAATTAACTAATTAGGCACGTTTTTTATGTGGGGCAAATAGAGCCAAGACACCTACCATCAAGATCCAAGCTTGAGAGCACAAGGAATGCAAGTCAAGGGCTTCGGAAGCGACTTGAAAATCATGCATCGGAGCACCATGGAAGGAGAAGCGCCTAGCTCAGCCAGGCCGAACGCCCAGCTCCTAGAAGGAGCGCTCAAGCTGAGGCACAGCCAGGCAGAGCGCCCAAACCCCAAGCGGAGCGCCCAGACACAAGAACATCGAGGCGGAGCGCATAGCCTTTGCACCATTTTGATCAATGGGTTTTTTAGGCGGAGCGCCTGACGCTGAAGGCTTCTTGAATTTTGTGTGAAGTTTCTATTTTGTCCCTAAGTGGCTTTGTATATCTTAACCCAACCCATGGACATTTTAGTCATTTCATATTGTCTTAGGAAAGACTATAAATAGGAACACTTAGCCATTTTCTTCATTATCTAGTTTTGATCATAGAATTGAGAGGAAAGAACATCGAGAGGCTTGACCTTCGTGTTTGGAGCTTGAAGCTCGTGTATCCACTATGACTTGGAAACCCGATTCCGGGATTTGGTTCAAGTTTCTCGTTCTCTCTTGGAATCAATGTACTTTAGTATGTTTGATTCATTCTTTCTTCTATTTCTTGCCTTCCTAGTCTTGATTTTCTCGATATGTTTAGATATCACGTTGTCTCATTTTACTTGCTTCTTGGTGCAAGCAAACCCGAGGGAAATGCTAAACACGAAACGCGGAAGGAAACAACAAAGTAAGTAAAGATAGAAGCAAGACAAATCTTGCTTCGATTCGAAAGAACAGTGAGGAACCTGTCTCAAAGCTCGATCGAAGGGAAAATCAAGACGCACCTATACTATGCAACAATCCTCAAGAAAGACCCGCTTCTTGCAAATTGAATGATCAAGAAGAAATTGTTCAAACGACTCACACCGATTGACACAAGTTCTTTAAAAGCCCACATCGGGGTTCGGCTCCATCGGAGACTCACAATAGCACTTGCTATATTTTTCATAAACTCCAAAAACTGTCCCTTACAATGAAATGAAATGAACTATTTATAGGCTACACTAAGGGTAAAGTAGTAAATAGTCACAAGTGACTAATAAAAACAAGCCACGCAGGGCTGAGACAAGTTTGTGTTCGGCAGCGTGCTCGAACTCAGTGTCCTCGGACGCTCACTTGTCTTCGAGCTCATTGTCCTCGGTCACTTTGCCTTCGGGCTCAAATCTGAAGATAGTGCCTTCGGTTCTTGAGCCCGGCCACTCAGCTTCGGAGCAATTGCCTTCCTTCGGCCAGGCTAAGTGAATGCGCACATCGTGCAGCAGCTTGGCTTGGCTTCTTGTCATCGGTCTCCTCGGTGGATCGAACACTTGATCAGCACGTGTTCGGGCTGCATCATCCTCCCCTTCTTGAGAAGATTTCGTCCTCGAAATCGAGCCCTCCTCGTCCTCCGAAGTTTGACCTACAACACAAGGAACTAAGTCAGCAACATTAAAGGTGTTGGACACATTATACTCACCAGGGAGGTCGATCACATAAGCATTGTTGTTGATCTTGGTCAACACTTGAAATGGACCATCCCCTCGAGGAGCCAACTTTCCTTTCCTTTGGTTCGGGAAGCGTTCCTTTCGGAAGTGAACCCAAACCCAATCTCCCTTATTTAATTCAAGCTTTTTACGCCCCTTGTTTTTCTTTAAGGCAACCTTTGCATAGGCCTCCTCGAGGTTCTTCTTCATCTTTGCATGCAATTCGATCAAGGCAGCTGCTCGTCGAGTACCTTCAAAATCAAGAACAGAATCTCGAGGTAATGGGGTTAAATCAAGTGGAATCAAAGGATTAAAGCCATACACACATTCAAACGGGGTCATGTTGATCATTCTATGCACCGTTCGATTGTATGCAAACTCCATCATGGGCAAACGGTCAGCCCAGTTTCCAACCTTCCCTTTGGTCATTGCTCGAAGCAAAGATCCCAAGGTTCGGTTAACTACCTCGGTCTGTCCATCAGTCTGAGGATGGTGAGACATCGAGAATAGTAGCTTGGTGCCGAGGTGATAAGATCCAAATTGGAGCCAAAGCGCCAACCATCAAGAGCCAAGCATGAGGGCACAAAGGATACAAGGCAAGGGCACTGGAGGAGGGTTCGAGAGTGATTTGGAGTCATGGACTTGAGCGCCAATGGGGGAGGACCGGCTACGGACCAAGGAGGAACACTTAGAGTCCATTTTGAGCCGTTTCCAAGTCTCCCAGGAAGGAGGCAGACCGCCCATTGGACTAGGCGGACCGCCTAGTTGACTACACACCCTCAGGATCTCTGGCCGCCTACTGAAGGGGCGGACCGCCCATTTTCCAGGCTGGGCGCCTACTCTGGGCGCCTACTATTCAGGCGGGCGCCTAGTGTGCTGAAGGCCTATCCGGGTTTCCTACTTATTTTGAGTATAATTCCGACTATAGCCCTAAGTGACATGTATTGTTTTGACTAGACTTAGGAGCTATTTAGACATTTTATTTAGAAGTGTGGTGAACCTATAAATAGCACACTTAGTCATTTATTTCATTTAGCTAGTTTTGAAGATAGAATTGAGAAGATAGAATAGGCTTGGGCCTTTCTTGTTGAAGCGTTGACTTCATGTATCTCTTACGATGAATCCATGGTGGATCACCGCTAGTGTGAGTCCCGTTTAATGGTTCAAGTCTCTTCTCCCTTTTGAATCAATCTAATTGTTTAGTTTGATTCGTTCTTTCTTCTATTTCTATTCTCCCCAATCCCTTACTTTCTTGTTATCTTGTGATTGTTGCTTCCGCATCCTTGTTATTTGCTTCCGCATATTTGGGTCTTATCAGTTTGGTATCAGAGCAAGGCTCGGGATTTGTTCTTACAAACCCTCGATCCTTGTTCATCCTATCTTTTAGTTTAGTTCATTGTTATTGTTGTTCTTGTTCTTGGAGAAAAGAAGAAAAACAAAAAAAAAATTGAAAAAGTGAAAAAAATACAAAAAAATTCTTATTGTGGATTGGATTTGATGATTCCTTTGGTGTTTGATATTGGGAATTGATCTATGATGATTACCCATTGATTTGGTACCCTTGTTACATGATTTGGTGTTGAAAATCACAAGTTAGAAAAATCAAAACCCCAAAATTGAAAAACCCTAGAATTTGATTGAAATTTCTTGATTTGGATTCGTTATGGATTGGGTGTTGTTATAAATCATTGGGGATTGATTAGAGTAGTTGAAAACACCATTGGGTACCTTCGGATTGGAAAAAAACACCTTGGAACATCGAAATTTGGTTGCAAAAGGGCCAAAAACCCGTTTTCGGACCGTGCTGTGAAGCCCAGTAGGCGGACCGCCTACTCCTAAGAGGTGGACCGCCTCTTTTTATGTTGCTCTCTGTATTTTGAGTAGGCGGGGCGCCCACTTTACAGAGGCGGACCGCCCACTCCTGGGAGGCCTCCGTTTGGCTTCGTTTCGTGTCTTTTTGTGTTCCGTTTGCTTCCGTACCTCTTGGTTAGTGTTTCTAGGGTATTAGGCCTACTTTATTAACACTAATCTTTGATTCCTTAGGGTGTTGTGTATCTTGAAGTCTTTACTTAAAGTCGTAGAATTTGCTTGCTTCAAGTGCGCATTAAATTAGCTTCCGTACATCGAGTCACTTTAACTCCATTCCGAACCATTACTTGGGTGCATTAGTTGATTGATCTTGCCATTGTGATTACTAAGAGACAAGAAGGTCTTGAGTGGAAAAAGGCTTGAGTGGTGAGAACAATAGAGTGTGGTCACAAAAGCCAACGACCTTGAGTGTATACACGAGTGGAAAGAAAATTGAGTGACATCTCTTGAGTGGAACACGTGAGGGAGTGAACTTGTGAGGTCCTTAACTCTTTGGTTACAACTATGGCTTCGGATGACGATTGTGGAAGGTATGACTCATGCGGAGATGATGGAGGCTATGGTTCCTATGATGGTGATGATGGGCATTGCTATGACGATTCGGGGAACCAAGGCTCCTATGATGATGAAGCGGGTCACTATGTTGATTATGAAGATGAAGAAGACTATGGAGCTTGCGAAGATGAGTGTGAAGAATCTTATGCTCCAAGTCAAGAATGTGGAGATAGTGACGCTTCAAGGTATTATGATCCTACTTACTCTTCTTGTGATGAATTTGAACATGATGATAGTGACATAGAGAGAATGGATGTTGAGGTTGATTATACGAATTGTGCATATGCATCTTCTCTTGGTGTTGCTTGTGGTGAGCAAGAGAGTAGTAGAGGACCTTCCATTAGTATGGGAGGTGGTGGTGGTTGTTCCATGGGAAATGGGAGGTTTGCATCTTCTAGATCCCATGTGAATGGTGGAAGGAGAAATGGTCTTGCTCTTACCGTTACGGGGGTGCATCGCTCTAGTAGTGGTGGTAGGAGTGGTGCTATGGGCTATGGAACCAAGGCGAGAAGCAATTATGGGTTCCATAGTGGTACTCCTTCCCCGACTTTCAACAACGCTTCTAATGTTGGAAGAGTGACGGGAAGTGGAGGTTATCCTAGTGGTGTTGCTAGGAGAGGAGGATTGAGGAAGATCCAAGTTGATAGTGATGGATATCATGAAGTTCCAAGATCTTACTTGGATGATCCTATACTACACTTGGGTCTAAGGAGGTTTCTTGTTGAGGTGGAAGGTAATGGAGGGTACTTGCTCAAGATTGGTAACACCGATACCAATTGCATTAGTACCTCGGTGGTTGATGAGCTAAGGCTACCTTGCTATGCCTTGGAGTATCCTTATGACTACTACGGAGTGTGGGTTTCCAAGCAAGCTCGGGTGTGCATATCTCATGGAGGTTATTGGGGTTATATGTGGTGTCATGTGTACCCCATGCAACATTGTCATGTGTGGTTAGGTGAGTCATGGTTGCAAAGCAAGAAGGTGCGATATAGTAATGTGAATGATAAGTATTACCTCGGCCAAGGCCCAAATATTTATGACTTTGAGCCTATTGGGGTAAAGATCAAGTCACCTCCAAGTGTACCTCCTAGGTCTATGCAAAGGGAAAAGGAGCAAGAACCTCATCCTATGGTTGAAAGAGTGCAAACAAGAAGTCCTACAATCACGAGCAACGGTGGGACTAGTGCAAAAAAAGAGTTGACAATTGTCGACAAGGTGGACCCCAAGCCACAAGCTCCAAAGCCAAGTGGTTCACCAACAAAGAAGAAAGAGATCTCAAGTGATGAGTCTCTTAGTCCTAGATTCCGGGTTGATGTTAAAAGTCCACCTACTCCGGCTATGGGTATTCTTGGGCCTCGTCCCAATTCACCCGAATTTGAGAGACAAAAGATTGAGAGGAGTAAGGGAGTGACCGGTGACATTCCACGAGTGAAAAAAGGAGAGGATGTGTTGAGTGATGTGAGTGGGATGTCACCACCCGAATCTACACCTAACCTTGAAAAGAAAATGAGAGAAAAGAAAGAGGGAAAAAAGAGTGAGGACACCCCTTATTCTAACCTTAACCCTTTATCTTCTTCTCCTATTCTTGTGAATGCTTGTGTAGGTGCTCTTGGAGGCAAAGCAATGGAGCCTCAATCATGTCCCAAGAAGGATAGACAAGGTGAAGAAACTCTTCAATGTGAGCTTCAAGGTGAAGAGACAATCCATGACATTTCAAATGCATTGAGTGAGCAAGATGGCCACTTAGAGGTAAGTGTTAGTTCTTCCCTTGAACATGTTACTTCCTTGTCTTATGGTAGTGTTTGTGGTAACTCAACACTAGTTGATGATTTGTATGATTACAATGTGTTTGCAACTAGTGTAGAGTCAAATGGTCAGCTTGTGTGTGATTGTGAACCACTAGTTGAGAGGGATGATAAGCCACATCATGATGTGAGCTCGGTTTTCATTGAACCTCTCATTAGTGAAGAATGTGTAGTTGACCCTATTTGTGAACCTTGTTATGACACTCCACCTATATTTGATAAAGGGGAAGATGAGTTGAATGAATACCCTATCCTCTCCCTTGATGAATTGCTTGATAATGGTGGGCCTATGTGTTGTAGTGAGGTTTGTAGTGACCTTGAGGAGTCCCTAGTGAATGAGATGGATCGAATTGTTTTCAATGACTCCTCGGGTGAGAGTGAAGAACCTAGTCTTGATACCATGTTTTTGGATAACCATGAATTTGAAGTGCATGCTTTTACATTTCCATTGTGTGAACATGATCTCATTTGTGGTAGCGAATTGTATCGGACTAGGATTGACAATAGAATAGAACCTCCATGGTTTGAAAAGTTAGACTCTATGGATGATCCATTGTTTGGAACTCCAAGTGGGATGAGTGGTCTTGATTTTGGTTGTGTTAAACCATCTTCTAGTAGTCCTAACCTTCATTGTGTGGACTATAATGATGAAGGGCCAATTTTGGAGACCTTTCTTTGGAGTTTGGCTAGTGAGGAAGATTGTCTTGGAGTTGGAATGGGAGGAGGGGAAGTCACTCTTGGTGTGTGTAAGAGTGCTTCCAAGAAGGGGAGTGGAGTATTCGATGTTAGTTGTCGCTTGAATTATGTTGCTTACTCCATCCCATATGTTGATCACACCTTGAGTGTTGAGCATGCCAAAGCTCGATGTGATGACCATAAGCTTGGAGGTCATAAGGAACTTAGTTGCTTAATCTTGCATGTTCCATATCTTATTGATCTCTTTGCTTGTTATGGTAGTGAGTACTTGTCGTTGTTGAGCCAAGAACTTGTTGTTTCCTTTGGGAACATAAACTTTTTGATTAGTATTAATACTTGGCTCTATCATAAAAGTGTGATTTTCACATCACTTGTATTCACTCTTGTTGGACTTTCCTACTCTCGTAGTGGGAAGTTTTGGTGTGTTCTTATTGGGCTTAGGGATCATAGGAATTTTAATGGCTTGATCTTGCATATTCTCTATCCTATTGATCTCCTTGATGAATCATGCATTGAGTGTACCCATTGGGGAAGCCAAGTGCTTGTTGTTTTCTTCGGAAACATGTGCTTTATCATTGTTATTGATGCTTGGCTATACCATAAGAGTGTGTTTTCCCACACTTTTGACACTAACCTACTCTTGTAGTGGGAAGCTTTGTTTGTGCTTGTTTTGAATGTAGGCTTGATGGTTTGATTTCGAGGACGAAATCCTTTCAAGAAGGGGAGGATGATAAGATCCAAATTGGAGCCAAAGCGCCAACCATCAAGAGCCAAGCATGAGGGCACAAAGGATACAAGGCAAGGGCACTGGAGGAGGGTTCGAGAGTGATTTGGAGTCATGGACTTGAGCGCCAATGGGGGAGGACCGGCTACGGACCAAGGAGGAACACTTAGAGTCCATTTTGAGCCGTTTCCAAGTCTCCCAGGAAGGAGGCAGACCGCCCATTGGACTAGGCGGACCGCCTAGTTGACTACACACCCTCAGGATCTCTGGCCGCCTACTGAAGGGGCGGACCGCCCATTTTCCAGGCTGGGCGCCTACTCTGGGCGCCTACTATTCAGGCGGGCGCCTAGTGTGCTGAAGGCCTATCCGGGTTTCCTACTTATTTTGAGTATAATTCCGACTATAGCCCTAAGTGACATGTATTGTTTTGACTAGACTTAGGAGCTATTTAGACATTTTATTTAGAAGTGTGGTGAACCTATAAATAGCACACTTAGTCATTTATTTCATTTAGCTAGTTTTGAAGATAGAATTGCGAAGATAGAATAGGCTTGGGCCTTTCTTGTTGAAGCGTTGACTTCATGTATCTCTTACGATGAATCCATGGTGGATCACCGCTAGTGTGAGTCCCGTTTAATGGTTCAAGTCTCTTCTCCCTTTTGAATCAATCTAATTGTTTAGTTTGATTCGTTCTTTCTTCTATTTCTATTCTCCCCAATCCCTTACTTTCTTGTTATCTTGTGATTGTTGCTTCCGCATCCTTGTTATTTGCTTCCGCATATTTGGGTCTTATCACGAGGGCACCCCACAAACACTTCCAAAAATGACTCAAGAATTTTGAGTCTCGATCACTCACAATAGTACGAGGTACACCATGCAATTTCAACACATTAGAAACAAACAATGTAGCTACATGCTGTGCATCATCACACTTCTTGCAAGGAATAAAGTGAGCCATTTTTGAAAAACGGTCAACCACAACGAAGATGCTATCATGTCCTCCCCCCGACCTCGGTAACCCCAAGACAAAGTCCATGGATATATCAACCCAAGGTCGATCAGGCACAGGTAACGGGGTGTACAAACCATGAGGGTTAGACTTCGATTTAGCTTTCTTGCAAACGAGACAAGCGTTGCAAAGCCTTTCCACATCTCGTCGCATTTTGGGCCAATGGAACTGCTCGGTCAAGATGCCAAGAGTTTTGTCGACACCGAAGTGTCCCATCAGTCCACCGGAGTGAGCCTCTCGAACTAAGAGCTCTCTCCACGATGACATTGGCACACAAACCCTCCCATTCTTGAAGAGGTAGCCATCATGCCATTGATATTTCTCAACCCTTCGGCCACTCAAAATTGCGTCTCGAACGCATTTCAGCTTGGGATCGTCTTCGTACATCGACTTGATGCTTTCAAATCCCATGAGCCTAGAGGCGAGAGTGGTCGCTAAGGCAAATTTCCTGGATAGCGCATCGGCCACAACATTGTCTTTACCCTTTTTGTAATGAATTACATAGCGAAAGCTCTCAATGAATTCAACCCACTTGGCATGTCTTCGGTTCAACTTCTCCTAACCTCGGAGATGCTTCAAAGACTCATGATCACTCTTGATCACAAACTCTCGAGGCCACAAATAATGCTGCCAATAGGCGAGTGCTCGAACGAGGGCATACAATTCCTTGTCATACGTTGAGTAGTTCAAGGTTGCACCATTAAGCTTTTCGCTAAAGTAAGCGATTGGCTTCGATTCTTGCATTAGCACTCCTCCGATCCCAACTCCGGATGCATCACACTCGACTTCGAATGCTTTGCCGAAGTCAGGGAGTTGCAACAACGGGGCAGAGCAAAGCCTCCGTTTCAACTCTTGGAAAGCCCTTTCTTGGGACTCTCCCCACACAAATGGATGGTCTTTCTTCACCAGCTCAGTTAAAGGAGCTGCCACGGTGCTAAAGTCACGAACAAACCTTCGGTAAAAGCTAGCTAAGCCATGGAAGCTACGAACTTGTGATACCGAGGTTGGAGTTGGCCAATCTTTGATGGCTTCGACTTTTGACTCGTCGACTTCAACACCATTAGCACTGAAAACGAATCCAAGAAAGACTACACGCTTGACACAAAAGGCACATTTCTTGAAGTTAGCATACAACTTTTCTTCTCTAAGCTTATCAAGCACTAGCCTTAGGTGTTCAACATGTTCATCAACAGATTTGCTATAAACAAGTATGTCATCGAAGTAAACGACAACAAACTTATTTATGAACGGTTTGAGCACATGGTTCATCAGTCGCATGAATGTGCTCGGTGCATTGGATAAGCCAAAAGGCATTACCAACCATTCATAGAGACCGAACTTGGTCTTGAATGCGGTTTTCCACTCGTCTCCGGGTTTCATTTGGATCTGGTGGTAACCGGACCTGAGGTCTATCTTCGTAAAGCATGAAGAACCACTTAACTCGTCTAGCATGTCATCTAATCGAGGGATAGGATGACGATACTTTACCGTTATTTTGTTGACTGCTCGGCAATCAACACACATTCGCCATGTTCCATCTTTCTTTGGGACAAGTATAACAGGAACGGCGCAAGGACTCAAGCTCTCTCGAACAAGGCCCTTGTTCAACAACTCATCAACCTGCCTTTGGAGCTCTTTGGTGTCTTCGGGATACACCGGTATGCAGGCTTGTTGGGGATTTGTGACCCCGGTACGAAGTCAATTTGGTGCTCGATTCCTCTCAACGGAGGTAATCCACCCGGCATTTCTTCAGGAAACATGTCTCCGAAGTCCTGCAAAACACTTTGTACAGCACTAGGCAAAGGGTTATCATTAGAAAAATCATCATTAGAGTTAAGAAAGATACCCTTGTGCACGAGGCAAATCATCATCTGATCGTTGTCGTTGCCTCGTAGTAACTCACCCGGTTGCATGATCGCACAGATTCCTTTTACTTCGGGCAGTGAGTTTGTCTCTTCGGGCCCCAATTTTGCTCCCATCGGAAGCTTGGCTTTGGCCGCTTCTTTCAATTCTTTCATCCGTTTATAGTCCTTGGTGACTTGTTTTGGAGACAAGGGTTTGAGCACGAAACTCTTCCCATCGAGCTTTACAGTGTAAGTGTTGGATCTGCCATTGTGAACAGCTGTTCGGTCATATTGCCATGGTCGACCCAGTAGCAAATGACAAGCTTGCATCGGTACCACATCGAATATCATTTCATCTTGATACTCTCCGATTCTGAACTTGATCCACACTTGTTTGACAACTCTCAATTCTCCACACTCATTCAGCCATTGTAATTTGTAAGGGTGGGGATGCTTCAAAGTAGTTAGTCCCATTTGTGAAACCAAAGTTTGGCTCACCACATTCGCACAACTACCAGAATCAATGATCATCGAACACACCTTTCCCCTTACTCGACATCGGGCATGAAAGAGGTTTTCTCTTTTGTTGTCCTCTTCTTCAAGAGTCATGCAGCTCAAATTTCTTCGAACCACAACAAACATTTCCGGATGATCAGCTTCGGTAGCTTCACAATCATCATCACCTTCAGCTCGGTCAGTCTCCTCGATAAATTCTTCCTCGGTGTCACTCGCCTGCTCATGGACGGTTCCATCTTCGAGCAGAAGCATAACTTTGCGAGTTGGACACTCTTTTGCCATGTGACCATAATCTTTGCATTTGTGACATTGAATGTTTGAAGCAATAGGAGAGTTTAACTGAACTTTACCTCCCACTTCTCTTGATTGGTTAACGGTCACACCCCTCTCGAAGGGTCTCTTCGAATCTCGAACAGTGTTAGCACTTGTTTGGTTTGGACTCTTCCATTCTTTACCTCGGTTCAAAGGAGTAGAAGTAGTGACTCCTCGATACCGGTTTGCCTTATCGTCCTTCACCAATTTTTCAGCTTCGGTGGCAGCAACGAACAGATCTTCCAACGTGTGATACACGTGGAGCCTCAATTGAGATGACACACCCCTAGCCAAGCCATTTTTGAACCGGATAATGGCTTGCTCCTCGTCTTCGGTCAGATCAAGATTCAATCGAACCTTTTCAAATTCATCATGGTACTCTTGAACTGACCTGGACCCTTGCTTTAGCTCGTAGAGCTTTTGCATTTGAGTTTGCCTGTACTTGGCACTCAAATACTTAGCATCCATCGCTCTCATCAACTGCGGCCAAGTATTGACTACTGGATAGTCATTTCATCTTCTATGCCTCTTGTCAGATTCCCACCATGTTGATGCATAAGCTTCGAACGAAGCAATAGCATGGGCAGCTTTTCTCTCATCGGTCATCTTGTTGGTTTCAAAGATGCACTCCATTTTAAGCTTCCATTCAAGATACTCATCGGGATCACTAGTTCCTTTAAAGGGTGGAATAGTGATCTTGACACTGTTCAAGTTTGTGTCTCGAACAGCACGAACCTGTTCGGGATACTCATCACCACGATCATCAGCCTCACGCTCAATATTTCTCTCAACATTTGCGCCTCGACCTCGACCTCGACCTCGGAAATTTCCACGACCTCGGTGAGCTTGCTTTCGTTGAGCGAAGGGCAGCTCATTCTCATATTCGTCCTCGGGAAATTCCTCTTCGACAACCTCTTCGACAACGGCTCCAAGATCTCTTCGGGCCTTTGGAAGTGGTATCCTTTCTCCTCGGGGAATGCCCAAGTTTTGATAACCAGCTTAGGGATTGCCCAAGTTAAACTCTCTTCGAATTGCTTCACTTGTTAACTGATGTACATGGATGACCTGTTCGACCAGCTCCAGCGTGCCAAGTGCTTCTCGAAGATAGATTTGCGATCAAGCTACCATCAGGTTAGAGTCAGAGAATGTGATATACCTAAGACTGCATTCAGGACCAGGTATGGCCATTATGAGTTTTTAGTGATGTTATTTGGATTAACTAATGCCCATGCAGTATTTATGGATCTGATGACAAACGTATTCAGGCCTTATCTGGATTTATTTGTGATTGTATCGGGCAAGAGGCCAATTGCCTACTAGTGCACCTTCTTTGGCTACACAAAGGAGAAAGGAACGAGAACTTCATTCCATGGGTGAAAGTGTACAATCAAGGAGTCCTACAATTACAAGAAGTGGTGGGACTAGTGCAATAAAAGAGTTGGCAAAGTATCAACAAGGTGAACCCGAAACCACAAGTTTCAAAGCCGAGTGGTTCACCAACGAAGAAGAAGGAGACGCCAAGTGATGAGTCTCCAACTCCTAGATTCTGGGTTGATGTAAAGAGTCCACCTACTTCGGTTATGGGCATTCTTGGGCCTTATCCCAACTCGCCCGAATATATGAGACAAAAGATAGAGAGGAGTAAGGGAGCAACCAGTGACAAATCTCGAGTGGAAAAAGGAGAGTTTGTGCTGAGTAATGTGACTGGGTTGTCACCACCCGAATCTACACCCGACCTTGAAGAAAAAATGAGGGAAAAAAGAGAGGGAAAAAGAATCATCGAGAGTGAGGACACCCCTTATTCTAACCTTAACCCTTTATCTTTTTCTTATATTTGTTTGAATTATTGTGTAGGAATTCTTGGAGGCAAACTGATGGAGCCTCAATCATGTTCAAAAATGGAAAGGCAAGGTGAAGAAGAATTTCATTGTGAGCTACAAGATGGAGGAACTACCCATGATACTACAAGTGCTTTGAGTGAGCAAGATGGCAACTCAAGTGTAAGTGTTAGTTCTTCTTTTCATGAGCATATTACTTCCTTTTCTTGTGATATTGTTTGTGATAACTCGACATTAATTGATGATTTGTATGATTACACCGTGTTTGCAACTTGTGTAGAGTCGAACGGTCAACTTGTGTGTGAATGTGAACTACTAGTTGAGAGGGCTCAAAAGCCACATCATGATGTGAGCTCGATTTTCATTGAACCTATCTTTAGTAAAAATATTGTGGTTGACCTTGTTTGTGAACCTTGTTATGACACCCCACCCATATTTGATAAAGGAGAAGAAGAATTGAATGAATATCTAATTCTTCCCTTTGATTGCTTACTTGATAGTGGTGGTCTCTCGTGTCGTAATGAGGATGGTCGTGACCATGAGGAGTCTCTAGTGTATGAGATGGATCGAATTATTTTCGATTACTCCTCAAGTGTAGATGTTGCCTCTAGTTTGAGAACTTCACCTTTGCTTGCTAATGAACTTGAGAAGTGTGCCTATACTAATCCTTTCTATAAGGGCTGTCATACCCTAAAATTTACTAAAAAGGCAGTGACTTAGGTGTTTTAAGGTACACGAATTATTCAGAGATTTTTCAGAGTCGCCACTTGACATAGTTCAAAGGTATACTAAGTCACAAAAGAGGTACCTTAGAACACCTGTGACTCGTTCAGTAGTCTGCGTCAGAGTTCCGGGTAAGGATCTCGGTTGACTCTCGGGAAGGTGTTAGGCACCTTCGAGTCCTATGCCAAGCACAATCGCCTTGTTGACGCTCTCCCGACTTTAAAATTATGTTTGTTGTGTTTGCCATTTTTATTTGTTGAGTTTTGGTTAAGGTGATAGTCACTTGTTCATTGACGGTGGCTCTATCAGAAATTAATCGCGGACACAATGTCCGTTCGAATCGCTAACGTAAATGAGTCCCATATAAACATTGGACATTTATTTTTCCAAGTCAGTCTAAGCGTTAATGGTGTTTTCGACTTCCATTAAATTATTATTTGTAAGACATACAAATTTATTTTGGAGATAATATATCATGTTTCACTTAAAACTATTTAAGTAGGCTAAATTTTGGTATTTTGTAGCGTTGATCTAGAGAGCCAACTTCTAAAGTGGACCCGTGTGAGAAAAATTGCAAACCATAGCCCAACAGATTATTTTGCTTGATTATCCTTTCCTCCTTACTTTCAGACATATTTTATTTCTTTTGTGTATTTCTTGGTAAGTATGCATTAACAGACTCACAGAAAATTGGACACATAGCCCCCTAGTCTAGCATCTTTTACAGAATAACTTATTTCTTTGTCGAACCGTTATGGCTTTAATTAAAAGATTAGCCTTAAAAACGAGTCGACTTTGCAAGCTTGTATTCACAGCTCGTTAAAAAACGTTTTGTTCAAATCTGTATCCAGCATTTGCACTTGTAATCCAACTTTAATTGTTATCTTAGATCAATTACTCATAATTGTCATCCTTTCAACTTGCGATGCTAAATTGTAAATTTAAAGCTTGCTTGCTTACTTGTGTAAAACTGATTCAAACAGATGCTCTTTATATTTTAATAGTTTTTTTATTCTAAGATATTCAAAATTACCATATACATCATTTGCAATGAAACAAATTAAATAGCTAAAGATATACAACTAAAGGTACACATGATAGAGATATAAAATGTATTTCAAACTTGAACATGTCTCATTTATAATCAAGTGTACTAAATATGTTTAAGCCTTAGGCATGTCCTACTTCAAATACATATAAAAAAAGAAAGATAGGAATGGAATACCTAGTAAAGTATATCCCTAAAGTTGGTGCAGCAAAAACACCAAACAACCAGAAACTTTTAGTAACCAAGCAGCAAAACCCACGACAAAAGAAAACTTCACAGAACTCCAAAGCCTTTTACCCTTTAAAAGAGAAAATTCAAAACCCCAAGCTCAAACTCCTTGCTTCATTTTTATTTTTCTTTCTTCTTTGTTTTTTCAGACTTTTCTCTTTTTTTTATTAAACTCTATCAGCACTTCATTTTTCAAAGTTTTGGTAGGTGAAATTTTTTGAAGTTAATATTGTATGTAGTTAATGAAAGGGTGGAGTAAATGCCTCTTTATATCTCCAAGTCCCTCACAGAGCTGTTGGACTCATTGGCATTAAATGTCAGGTCCACAATGTGTCCAAAAAAAACTCTAGGCATGCTAGCTTTTCCTTTGCATTTAATGCAAGGCTAATAAAGAGGGGGAGTGGAGTGTTTGTCAGCAAAGAGACAAAAAGTCACATGTGAGACCTTAAAATTTTCAGCCAAAAGTAAGAATCCAATGTTTAAGTTCCTTGTTTCAAGCTGAATTTTGTACCTTCACTTTGACCCCTTTAAAGTCTGATAAATTAAGTTCTAAACTCCCAGATTTCTTAAACAAACTACTAATCTTCTAATTCCTAACTAAACTAAGCAGGTCACTTTTTAAAAGTCCTAAAGTATTTCAAAAGATTAAACTCTAAAGAATCACCAAGCAAATCAACAAGCAAACTTACCATTTCTTCACACTCAGCAAGATTAACACTAGGCACTCACAACAAACATGAATAAGCTTATACATACAAACACATACTAGTAACAAAGCATAGAAATCACTCAGAACAAATCCGTGCCTCCACAAACTCCGACACAACCAGATTTTACACAAAATACAAGCTATGCTGCCAGTTTTGAACAGTTTTTCATGATTTCTTTTCATGCTTCAGATAATAAACCACCTGACAAATATAATAATTTCAAGCTTAAAAACTAGCCTTGACAAGCTTACACACTCCAACACATTTAACACTAAGTAATACGCGCACTTGATCAAAATTAAACAAACAGTTGTGAACTTCCATAGTTAAGAACAAACTAACTAACACGTTCGTGCTTAAGAATGATCTGAATTAAAATGATCATACTATATTCGTTTTTCAACATGGATATGACCAGATACAAAGGCCTCATGACTAACATCACACTAAACCATTATGTTTCAAACTAAATATATGAACAGAACAAACATTAATGGTGTATGGGCTCATAACTGATGATTTCAAATCAACTCTAAACTAAAATGAAGCCAATCATATAGAAGGATCCCACTCTAATAACAATGATCTAATCAAATAAGAAACAAGAAAAGAGCCAAAAGGTTCAACCTTAACCCGTCGCAACACCATCTTAGTACCAGGAGCCAATTCCCTCACCTCGCCATCAACAACGCTACATCACCAATACCAATGTCGTTGCTGCTGAACTATTGCCATGGAACTGTTTTCCACAAGCTCTTTCAACCACAACAAACAGCCTCGACGCCATGAAACGACCACCCATCATCAACGCTGCCTTGTTGAGCGAGCGCCTCGGCGTCGTGATTGCCTTGACAGCACTACAATATCATCATCATCCTAAAAAAGTCACGCCTGAGCATAAAACAAACAGCCATCGCCTCCTAACCCATTCCCTATTCTACACCATCGCTTACTGCCTAAATAGCCCTCACACAACCTCGTCGCACCATTATCAAATCACGGCAGAAACAAACTATTTCCATCATCCTTTTCTCGTTCTAATTGAAGCGATCCCAAATGGGATCGTCTCAATTAGAATAAAAAAGGAAATGGAAAGGGGAAGCAGGAGAAAAAACTAAGGAAACAAAAACCTTGTAAAGCATGCCGAATCGGATCCTTTTAGACAAAGGCAAAGCTTTATTATGAAAACAGAGCAGAGGGGGTGACAGGGGAAGAAGAGACGAGTTCTCTCATGTAAGAATCAACGAAAAATTCAAAAGGGGTCGCCGGAGTAGGACTTTTAAAACCCAATCTGCAAATAATGAGTGAGAATTTGGCAAAAATAAAGGTGGATATGTGAAGAGGGAGTCTTGGGGAATTTGGGGTGTGTTTTTTTGTAATTTCCGGTAGTGGTGGGCGGTGGTTGACGGCGGTATAAGGAGGCGGGCTATTGTTAAAAATAGGGCGAGGGTTTTGCTATTCTGATGGTGTTTTTTGTGTATTTAGCTATTTTTGGCAAAGTTTCTTGTTTATATGTAGTGAAGGTGGGCCGGTTCAAGCGAAACTGGGCCGGCGGGTTTGGTGTGTGCACTGGGCTAGGAGGTTTCTTTTATTGGACTTTGTAATAGTGCAAAGCGAAATCATTAAACCAAATCAAACAAAAACCACCATAAAATGCCTAATTAATTCACTACCAATCTAATTAAAACAAAGACCTCCAAAAAATTCACATCAACATAAAGGTGACCAATTTAACAGACACAAGCACAACTATGTAAAGTAATTATCAATTTGGTGCCAAAATTAGGTGATTACAGCTGCCCCTCTTTGTTCGGGAACGCGAAGAGTTTTCGGACAAAGACGTAATCGACAACTAATTTTGGCTTTTGGTTCTATGCAAAAAGGCGACCGTACCTTGACTTTTCGGTTCTAACCAAGAACAAGGCTACCTACGTATCCTCGAACTAAGGAATCAGGTCAGTGTAGCTGGGACTACCGCGAACAAACAGATACTAGACTCTTTTAGACTCACATGAACTTACACAAGACGCTACTAGACGCGCTAGGACGGACACTAGATACTTCTAACACACTAGGACTGACACAAAACACTGCTAAACACACTTGGGACTGTTGTTGCTGGTTGCTGGTCGCTGGTTGTTGCTGGGTATTGCTTTTCTACAATATTTTACAAGAGAAAAAAAAATTACAATATAAAATTCTGCCATTTTCTAAGTGTGGCTTGCTTGAGCTTGATTGCATCTTGTTCTTCTAGGATTGATCGGTTGAGATAAATTGCTTCATTGTCGAAAATGAGCCCAGTTGCTGAAAGTAGACTGCTTTATTGTGAGGGGTGTGCCCTGATTACTGAAAGATAAATGCTCCGTTGTGAGGGAGTACTCCAATTGTTGAAAATAAATTGTCCCGCTGTGAGGGGAGCGCCCCGATTGATGAAAGATAAATGCTCCGTGTTGACACCCAATTTCGTCCCGAGAAATAATTAATGGCTAAATTATTTAAATGAGAATCAATTATTAAAATAAAATTAAAATTAGAGTTAGATAATTAAAATTATGTGAATTGAGATTAACTAATTAATTAAATTTCATTAAAGTAAATTAACTAATTTCAAAAAGAGATTAAAATAGTTCTAAATGCTAATTTCGGCCTACCCGTGCAATTTTTCACTTACTCATATAATCCATAAAGTGGAGTTAAAATTGCCTTAGGAATTAATTTCCAGCCCACATATACAATGCATACAATACACATAATACACCTCCCCTGGCCCGTCAGCCCATCACACGACCCGGCCCAAACCCATCTCCCCTAATCAGAAATCCATTTACCCTTACCCATTTCTAAACCCGATCCCCTCTTCCCCATTTCCCCTAAAACTCGTTTAACCCTAATCCCTTCCCCTTAACCCCAATTACCCCTCAAATCTGAACCGCAAACAGCCAAAAACCCGATCTGGTCCCCCTCTAGATGCCATATCATCATCTCCGTACCAGAGCCACGCAACAATCGAATCACCATCGTCCATTTTGAAAACAAATTCATCCGAGTCGTCGATCCATTCCAACGTTCGATTTCCTTAGAGATAAGGATGGAATGGTACGATCCCTAAGGGGATTAGACCATTTCACCCTCGTCTCAAAAGGAAAAGGCAAAAAATGAGCAAGGATAGATTCGAAATTTCATCCGAAAACCCTAAATTTTCAGGTATATATTGTTCATTTTACTGATTTTCTTAGGGGGGGTGGGTTCAGAGAAATTGGCATAAGAAAAATGGCAGTAGAAAATATTTTTTTGAGTTCAGCTTGTTCTTTCAAATATACAAATAGGGTTCTGGCTCTGGATTTTGCTCCTGAGTTTGGTTTGTGTTGTCGCTTCGACGTTTAAGTCGTCACTTTGCTCGAGTCATCTTCTTGTTCGGGTCGTCGCTCGTTCGAGCCGCTATTTTCCCGAACCCTCGCCCCTGTTCACTGCTTTAAAACAGGTAATATTTGCTTTTCTTTTGATTTGTTTTTGTTGTTTGGTTCATTACATTTAAAGTGTGAAAATCAGTGTCTCCTTTATTTCTTCTTATGTATGTCGAGTGTTATTATGCCTAGTTTAATAATAATATGTGAATGGTATCTATATGATTATGCTATGTCCAAAGCCTGAGCTAACTGGTTTGACCTAATAATTAAAGAAGTTACGTTCTTAGCAATATCTGCATAAGATAAGTTTCATAGAGTCAGCGGGCTTGTTTTCCCTGTTGCTGGTGTCCTAGTTGTCTGATGGAAGCAAGGATGGTTGTTTCTGGTGCTTGTTTCTGGTTCTTGTCTTCAGGTTGAGGTTTGTTCTGCCTGGTTGTTGTTGATAGAATAGGAAAGAACTGCTCAGGGAGTTGCTGGCTGTTCTGTTTTCTCTTGGTGAGTTGAGGGAGTAAGCAGGGTGTGTGTGTGAGTGTTTGTGAGGTTGTCCCTTTTTCTGAGGGAGTAAGCAGGGTGGTTTCTTGTCTGGTTCCTGGTGAATAAGGTGCATTGAAAGTCTTAGGGTCTGTTTCTGGTGGTTCCTTGGAGTGCAGGTTGGCCTAGAGAGGTGCTTTGAGTTGCTTGGAGGTCTGGAGTTTGTTATAACAGGTAGATCGAATAGGTCTGTTATTAAGAGGATGTTCATGTTGCCTGGTTGCCATGGCTTAGGGAGTCAAGTCTTGGTTTAAAGATGTTTCCAGGAGAGTGTTGAGTTCAATTCTGGTTTTGTATAGGTGTGGCAGAGGTTCAGGGAAGGCTGAGTTTATCTCAGGCCCTGTTCAGGTGTTCAGGTTGTAGCTTGCCTTGTCTAGCCCAGGGAGGGGTTTGTATATACTGCAGGTGCTTTAGTTGAAATCCGGGAGCTTTGCAGGATGTTGTAGGGTAGCTTAAGGGCTGTGGGATGTTCAAGATATTAGAGAAGCAGTTTTAGGGGTTGTGTTTAGTGTGTGCAGGTGGTGTTAGCAGTTTTGGGAGTTCAGAATAGGTGCAGGAGTGATGAGCTCTCACCCCTGCAGGTCTTTAAAGGGGAGCAGGGAATCTGTTTTGGTCTCCTCGCTTGAAAAGTTGTAGTAATCATAGTGGAGTAAGAGGAGATATCCAGGTAGGTCTGATGGTTTATAGGAAGTGTGAAGTCGTTTATGGGGTTTTGAAATGAGGATGCTAATGATTAAGTTAAAATCTAGTTTTTGTCTTTTAAGTTTTAAGTATGAAGACAGTTTCCTTGTATCTCAAACTTCAAGTTTTGATAGCCAGAAAGAGTGTTAATCTTGATACTTTTATGTTTAAGTAAAGACAACTTGAATTCATTCGGCAAAGTTGACTTGTTAAGCTTGTAAAAATTGTGTATTTAAGTTTGGGTGCCAAAATTGTCAGCCTTTAGTAATTAAGATTCAATGAAGTATATTTCTTTTAGATTAGCCTAATGTAGTAGTAGCTTGCATGTATATTTGCTTGGAATTATTGGCTTTTAGCTATTAGACTGGGTGTTCCAAGTTTCACATAGCTAAGATTGTTTTAATCCCATAAGATTTTTACTCTATTTGTAAATTGATTTGCCTCTGAAATTGCTACAACCTTAAGCAATTTACTAAGGAAAATGACAATAGTTTAAAATTTTAATATATATAATTACTATATAAGTTCATGCTGATTAAGTAGGCATTTTGTGAATCCGTTAGTAACATATGAGGAAATTTTAAACTGGAAGCTTACAATTTTGAACTTCTATTAGGCTACACTCGAAGTCACTTTCTTCTTATTATATGCATGCCATTGTAATGTGGCATTAACCAGTGAATTGTTTAGAATACTTTTTGTTTATTTAATAGAGTGGTTTAGTTTAATCAGTTCATTTTCCTAATCCTTATCTTCCTTTATTTTTCTTGCCATGTACACTCTCTTGGGATCGAGTTGATTAAAACTCACAAATTGGGACGGCTGTTTGCATTTGAAGTTATTTGCTTCGCTTCGCATTTTCAGGACTTGATATCCCCGAAAATGTAAGAAACGAAAAAACGAAAATCTCAAAGTCCAAGGCTCAATGATGAGTTTGCGATTCCGGGTTCTATCTTCTAAACTCCATCCTTCCCCGCTCCCTTAGAAAATGCATGTTGTATAGGATTTCCCCATAGACCGGATTAGTAGCCCGGTAGGATAGAAATGATATTTGAATTGTGAATAACTATTGTAAATCACTTAAATTGCTTTTATATGAATGCTTTGTATCATTTCTTTTCGAATCGCCAATTAATTTATGAATGTTTAGAATCATTTGTCAATTAATGAGTGCAAATAAAATTCGATTAAAATCGTACCTTTGTCATAATTTGCATTTGAATTATATGGATATTCAATATTTATTTATCAAATCTGATTTATTTATTTAGTTAATCAATTAAAATTTAATCCTTTATTTATTTATTTACTTAATCTAATTTATTTAATTTCAAATAATTATTTAAGTTATTCATTTAATCTAATTCATTTAATTTCAATTAATTATTTATTTAATCAATTAAATATTTATATATTTATTTATTTATTTAATCAATTATTATTCATTTACTCCTTTATTTAATTAAAATTTATAAGTATTCATTTATTTAATTAAGTTATTTATTTGCTTATTTAGTATTTATTCAATCAATTAATTAATTCCTTTATTATCATCCAATTATTTATCTAATGTATTTTTTATTTAATTATCTAACTTCATTCAACCTTTATTTATTCTATTAATTAATCAAATAGATCATTATTTCATTATCCATTTAATTAATCTTAAATTGGGTCATTTATTTATCTAAGTATCGGCATAATTAAAATCTTATCTTATTTATATTATTCCTATTATCCTTATACGAAATTAGCTTTATATATTTATTATCCTTAACAAAATTCGTGAAAACCGCCGGATTAACCGCATTTAGCGGATTTTCGAAAGTGCTCCCGCAAGGGACCTTCTCTCGAATTTAAAAGAACCACTTACCTAGAATCTCTGAATTTAATTTCTTTCAAATAAAGAATATATTGCATTCTTTAGTTAACTTAGGTTCCTAATAATCCTTAAATTAGGTGGCGACTCCAAAGAAACCCTTTGGAATCCCATTCTGTTGAAATATACCCGAAACCTATCTTTTCTTTAAGAAAGGGTAATTTTTGGGGTTCAACACTCCGTTGTGAGGGACTGCTCCAATTTCTCAAAACAAATTGTCTCGTTGTGAGGGGAGTGCCCCAATTGCTGAAAGATAAATGCTCCCTTGATAGGGAGTGCTTCAATTGCTGAAAATAAATTGTCCCATTGTGCGGGGAGTGCCCCAATTGCTGAAAGATAAATGCTCCGTTGTGAGGGAGTGCTCGAATTTCTGAAAAATAAATTGTCTCGTTCTGAGGGAAGTGCCCCGATTGCTGAAAGATAAATGCTCCGTTGTGAGGGAGTGCTCCAATTGCTGAAAATAAATTGTCCCGTTGTGAGTAGAGTGCCGTGATTGCTGAAAGATAAATGCTTTGTTGTGAGGGAGTGCTCCAATTGCTGAAAATAAATTGTCCCATTGTGAGGGGAGTACCCCGATTGCAGAAAGATAAATGCTCCGTTGTGAGGGAGTGCTCTAAATTGCTAAAAATAAATTGTCCCGTTGTGAGGGGAGTGCCGCTAAAAGTAAACTGCAAATCCTGTAGAGATAGAGTTTTGCGAGTTCCTTTTGTTGCTCATGTTAGGTTAGTGTCGAAAGGGCAAGGAAATAATGGTGAAGTGGAATAAAACAAAAGGGACAGAAAAAAATTGGAGCGAAAGTTGTTTGGACAAGAAACGTCTTTCTGAAAAAGGGAAACATATCTGGCGACATACTGGCGGTCCTGATGATCATGACATTTATCTTAAATAATCCCGTCCGACTAGCGTTACTTGTTCGTCAAGAATTGTTTCAATGCGGATACTAGCCCATAACCAATCATAGTTGAGGTGACTCTCAGGTCGGCTAGCAGCGCCCTTTTGGGTTTTCGCTGGTTAGCCTCTCTCTTTAATCTTTTGCCTCTCCATTGTCTTACGGCGCCTTTTTAGGTTTTCACCGGAAAGACATCATCATCATTTTTTTTTTCAAATCAAATAACATCCAAAATGCATCATGAGGTGACTGCATGAAATTCGCGACCTTTGGAAACATTCTCTTTTAAAAATTCAAAAAAAAATATGTGCCCCAGTTTAAAATAAAACTGGGCCGTTTTAGTTTCTCTTTGACTGGGCATAAACGTCCTCCAAGATGCATCAGGAAGATGACCTAAACCTTGGGATTATTTTGGAAAAGAAAAATAAAAAATCTGCATTTATTTTGTATTGGCCGCAAACTTGGAGGCAAGGTTTTGCGTCAATGTGAGACAGGAAAGAAAATGACTTTTCCATGGTATGACCGTACCCGAATGACTGTCTACGTATCCTTTTGAGAGGAATCAGATCAAGACGTAGCTCTGACCATTTAATGCCGATTTTGTTTTGATGTTTTTCAATTTCATTTCATTAGAATTTCATTGATACCCAAAACAGAGTTTACAACAAGAAGTGCAAGGCTCTAAAGGCCATCGAAGAGTACAATATTTTGGGTAGGAGAATGTCTATCTTAACAAAATAAAGTCAACCTGAAGCTCATATGTACTATCTCTTGATTCCATCCGCATTGACGGGCATCTCGGTGGTCCTTCCTTCTGGGTCCGTCAAGTACAGGGCACCGTTTGGCAACACTTTCTTTATCAAGTATGGTCCTTACCAATTTGGAGAAAATTTCCCTTTAGCTTCTTCCTGATGAGCGAAGATTCAATTCAGAACCAATTGCCCTTCTTTCAGATCGCGGTAGCGAACTTTCTTATTGTATGCACATGTCATTCATTGTTGATAAAGTTGGCCGTGACAAACTGCGTTGAGTCTCTTCTCATTAGTAAATGACAATTGTTCTAGCCTGGTTTTGACCCACTGCATCATCAATTTCTGCTTCTACAATGATTCTGAGTGATGGTATTTCAACTTCGGCTGGTACGACTACTTCAGTTCCATACACCAATGAATATGGAGTCGTACCTATGGAAGTGCGCATAGTTGTACGGTAGCCGAGCAAGGCAAAAGGCAGCTTCTTATGCCAATCACGAGATCCCTGTATTATCTTCCTAAGGATCTTCTTGATATTCTTATTTGCTGCTTCAACCGCACCATTTTCTTTTGGCCGGTAAGGTATGGAGTTTCGGTACGTGATCTTAAATCTGTCATACACTTCCTTCATCAGATGACTGTTCAGATTTGCCGCATTATCAGTGATAATGGTACTTGGGATGCCAAAGCGACAAATAATGTTGGAATGAACGAAATCTACCACGACTTTCTTGGTCACGGACATGAGAGTGACTGCCTCGACCAATTTGGTGAAGTAATTAATGGCAACCAAAATAAATCTGTGTCCATTTGATGCTCTTGGTTCAATGGGGGGAGAATAACGTCCATCCCCCATGCTGTAAAAGGCGAGGTAGCTGACATTGTGTGCAACTCTAGGAGAGGAGAGTGTATCAAATCACCGTGCACTTGACATTGATGGTACTTTCACACAAAGGTTAGGAAATCATGTTCCATGGTGAGCCAAAAGTATCCTGCTCTAAGCACTTTCTTTGCTAATACGTACGCGCTCATGTGGACCCACAAATCTCTGAGTGTATGCCATTGAGAATCTTCGTGGCTTTAGTTGCGTCCACGCATCTTAACAGTCCCAAATCTGGTGTTCTTTTGTACACTGCTCCTCCGCTCAGAAAGAAACCACTCGCAAGTCGTCGAAGGGTTCTTTTCTGATTGCTTTCTGCCATTGGCGGATATGTTCTATCTTGAAGAAAATTCTTGATATCTAAATACCATGGTTGGCCATAAATTTCCTCTTTGACCATATTACAGTAGGCATGCTGACTTTGAACCTGGATCTCCAACGGATCAATATGAGCTTTATAAGGGTGGACAAGCATTGAGGCTAGTGTAGCCAATGCATCAGCCAGTTCATTGTGTATTCTTGGGACATATCTGAACTTTAGAGCATCGAACCTTTGACGGAGATCATCCATATACTGTTTGTACATGATCAACTTAAGGTCTCGGGTTTCCCACTCACCTTTCATTTAGCGTATCAAAAGATCTGAATCTCCGATCACCAGTAACTCTTTGATGTCCATATCCAGTGCCATGCGCAAACCCATTATGCATGCTTCGTATTCAGTTGTGTTGTTAGTGCAACTGAAATGAAGTTGGGCTGCGGCCGCGTAATAATGTCCTGTGGGAGAAATGAGAACCGTCCCAACACCGTGACCTTTTGAATTAGAAGCGCTGTCAAAGTACATTTTCCACACATGTTCCTCTTCATTGATCAATTCTTCTAATGTATCCACCTCCTCAATGGGGAAGTAAGTTTTTAATGACTCATAGTCATCATCCACCGGATTCTCAGCCAGGTGGTCGGCTAAAACTTGACCCTTCATTGCGGTTCTGGTGACATAGTCTATGTCGAATTCCATGAGCAGGATCTGCCATTTTGCAAGTTTTCCAGTTGACATTGGCTTTTGAAATATATACTTCAGTAGATCCATTCGGGAGATGAGGTAAGTGGTATGAGAAAACAAGTAATATTTCAGCTTTTGTGCGATCCAAGTTAAGGCGCAACATGTCCTTTCCAAAAAAGTGTACCTAGCCTCGTCATCGGTGAACTTCTTGCTCAGATAGTAAATTTTCTGCTCTTTTTTTCACGAGGCGTCATGTTGCCCCAGTACACAACCAAATGAGTTGTCATTGACTGACAAATATAGAAACAGTGATCGGCCAGGTTCGGGTGGGACCAAAATAGGAGGGTTCTATATGTATTGCTTGATATTATCGAATGCTTCTTGGCACTTTTCAGTCCATGCAATTTTTGTATCCTTTTTCAGCAATTTCAGAATTGGCTCACATATTATGGTGAGTTGGTCGACGAACCTGCTGATGTAGTTTAGCCTGCCAAGAAAGCTTTTTGATATCCTTCCTGGTCAGAGGTGGAGGTAATTCTTGTATTGCTTTGATCTTTGCGGGATCCAGTTCAATACCTCGCCTGCTAACGATGAAGCCCAGCAACTTTCCAGCGGGTACACCAAATGCGCATTTGGCTGGATTCAGCTTCAAGTTATACCTACGGAGCCTTTCGAAAAACTTTTTAAGGTCCCTCACGTGATCTTCAGCAGTTCTGGACTTGACAATCACGTTGTCCACATACACTTCTATTTCTTTATGCATCATATCATGGAAGATAGCAGTCATAGCCCTTACATAGGTTGCCCCAGTATTTTTCAATCCAAACGGCACCACTCTATAACAGAATGTCCCCCAAGGTGTAATAAATGTTGTCTTGTATGCGTCATCTTCATCCATCTGGATTTGGTGATACCCAGCATAGCAATCAACAAAGGACTATATCTCATGTTTTGCACAATTGTCAACGAGAATGTGAATGTTAGGCAATGGGAAGTTGTCTTTGGGACTTGCCTTATTCAGATCTCGATAAACGACACATATCCTTATTTTCCCATCTTTCTTGGGAACAGGCACAACATTCGCAACCCAAGTGGTGTACTGGACTGGTTGAATGACTTTCACATCGACCTGTTTCATGATTTCATCGTGGATCTTCTTGATCATGTCAGTTTTGAATTTTCGTTATAACTGCCTGACAGGAGGGAATCTAGGTTGGATCGGTAATTTTTGGAGTATCAGATCTGAGCTCAAACCCGACATTTCATCATATGACCAGGCAAAAACATCCCGGTATTCAAAAAGTATTTGTAAGATATCACTTTTTACTTGGGGCTGGGCATACATGCTTATCTTGGTTTCCCTCACATCATCAGGGCTCCCGAATTTAACGTATTTTGTATCAGCCAGATTGGGTTTAGGCTTATCCTCATGACGTTCCACTTGTAAATCTATTTCAAATCGGCCTCTTCCTCATCATATTCAACCCCATTAACAAACTCTTCATCGTGTTCCTCATCACTACCAACCTCAACTATGGTTAAGGAGCTAAAATCAGGTTGCAATTCCTGGATAGACGGTAAGTTTCTTGCACATGTCACGATATCAGGACCATCAGATACATCACAAGACCCCTTCCTAATGAGGAAGGGAGTTGCATTCCAGTTAGTCAGGTGTACGTCCGGGCCAATGTACTGAATTGAGGCATTGCTGGAGCCTTCGCCCGGCTGGACCATGCAGATTTCAAAGATTCCACCCAAATCAAATTGTGCATCCAGATTGTCTTTTACTCTGTTGACATCTGTCGCAACGATCTTCTACTTCATAACACAGCCCACAAAGGACTGGGCAAGACACGGAATTGGCTTTGGGAGGGACCAACATCAAACTTCTTCTTTCTTGCTTGCTTGCGATCAGCTGCTTTTGGCTTGAAGCCTAGCCCCCAAGTGCCTTGCACGCCAGTTGGCTCTACTGGATTCACCCTGCCCTATAGTGACGCTCCCAGACCTTTTCCAAATTAGAAACTATGTTTCAGCATTTCAGAGGCCATCATGATAGTCATATCCGACACTCTCGGGACGAGTATGGGTTTCCCTTTTGTCACTTTTTCCATATACACCACATCAGAGGTTTGGTACATGATGGTCAGGCGAGTGGTGATGACTTCTAAGGCTGGTACATTCAGACTGTTGTTGAACTCCAAGTCATCCTCTCTAGAGTGGAAGGTTCAGTTGGAGCAGGTATTTGATACAAATGACATGTCCGAGGAGAAGAAAGCCACCTATGTCATTGCTTCATTTGAGTCATATGCTTCCACGTGGTCGGAATCTGTCAAGAAGACGAGTTGGGATGCCAATGAACATTGCTTGGGAGGAATTGAAAGAGTTAATGAGTACCAAATATGTGACACCGAAGTATAGGCAAGAACAACTCAAGAGGCTTTACGAGTTGAACCAAGGCTTCAAATAGGTTGATGAGTACTTCAATGAATTTGAAAAGAACCGAATGGCCCTTCACATGGAAACTGAAGATGAGGAGTAAGCTATCATCTGATTTAAGAGTGGTTTGAGCCGGGAGATTTCTTCTCCATTGAGGCTACACATCTTTCATTCTCTTCAAGATATTTGTGATGTCGCGATTGAAGATGAAAAGTGGCTCAAGGAAGAGAAAGCTTCTTTCTTTAGGAGTACTACTTCTACTCTAATGACTCGACCCAAAGAATGGAAAAGCCCAAACACAAGTCGTGCTAGTGGAAGCCGTGAAGTGAAGAAGCCTTTTGAGAAGGCCAGTCCAAGAAGCGACTTCAAAGAAGTTGGAGGTAACTCTAAAACTCAATCAAATACTTCTTCTTCTTCTTCTTCTTCTTTTCAATGTCATAAGTGTAAAGGCTATGGCCACTTTGTCAAAGATTGCCCCACCGACAAAACAATAATAATCATGGATGATGGGTTGGTATATGAGGAGGAGAGTGAGCCCGAGGGAGAGGTTGTTGAGGATGGTGAAGTAGTTGAGGTAGAAGAGGATGTGGTGGAGTGTGATGACCCTAGCATGTTCTTGGTGGTACGTTGAAGTTTGAGTGTCATGATGAGTGAGGAGGAGGCAGATGTGCAAAGGGAGAACTTGTTCCATGCTAGGTGTAAGGTGAAGGGACAAGTGTGCTCCATGATTGTTGATTTGCGTAGTTGTGCTAATGTGGTGAGCCAAACTTTAGTTTCACAATCGAAATTGACTACCCTTAAACACCCAAGCCCCTACCGATTATAATGGTTGTGTGAATGTGGGGAGTTGAAGGTGGTGAAGCAAGTCCTGATAAAGTTCAAAATTGGGAATTATCAAGACGAACTAATGTTTGATGTGGTGCCAATACAAGCTTGCCATCTCTTGTTTGGTAGGCCTTGGCAATATGATAGGAGCGTGGTACATGATGGCCGAGCCAACACATACACGGCCAAACATGAGGGCAAGAAATATGTGCTCAAGCCCTTGACGCCAAAGCAAGTGAGTGATGAATATAGGCGTATGAGGGAGTTAAAAGAAGCAGCTAAAGCTAAGTCCCTCGTGGTGGCTAAGCCTTTGGCCGAGGGCCCTACCACTCCATCATCTATCACCGGTAACATTTGTGCCATGATGCAATCGGGTGAGTACTTGAGAGGAAATGATGGCACAAAAATGCTCATTTACCTAGTGCACAAAGGTATGGTTCTAAACTCCAATTGTGATTATTTTTCTAACCCTAACCCTTTGGCTAGTGCTATTAAGAATGTCTTGAAGGTATTTGAGGACATGTTCCCGAAAGAGATGCCGAGTGGTCTTCCTCCATTGAGGGGGATTGAGCACCAAATTGATTTTGTCCCGGGGTCCCAATCCCAAACAAGCCGGCCTATAGGAGCAATCTCGAGGATACAAAAAGAGTTGCAAAAGCAAGTGGATGAGTTGCTCAACAAAGGCTTGGTTCGCAAAAGTTTGAGTCTGTGTGCCGTACCGGTCATTCTTGTGCCAAAGAAGGATGGGACATGGAGGATGTGTGTTGATTGTCGTGCGGTCAACAAGATAACGGTAAAGTATCGTCATCCCATTCCTAGACTTGATGACATGTTTGATGAATTGAGTGGTTCTAGTGTCTTTACCAAGATAGATCTTAGGTCCGGCTACCACCAAATCCGGATGTGATAAGAATCAAACGCGGAAAGTAAACAAGATAAAGAGCGAGATGTAACTCGATCGAAAATCCCAAGTAGCAATGAAGAACTTGTTTCGTTACTCCCCGGGAGATTGCCAAGAACACCTACACTAAGCAACTACCCTCGAGCTAACTAGAACCTGCAAGTAGAATGATCGGGGAGGGAATGGAATTCATCTAGATCTGCTAGAAGAAGAACAAGTCCCAAACAAGGTTGTTTCATTCAACAAAGAGTTCAACTCTTAACAAGGTTCTTTAATCATCAAAATTAGCTAAGGAATGAAGTAAGTTGTCTAGCTATTTATAGAGGTTTTTAGGAACTAAGTAAAAGGTCTAAAGTACCCACAATTAGGCTTAAAGATAAAAGACCACGTAGGGTCAAAATAGTCTTAACACAACTTAAAATCCCGTGTCTCAGCGTTTCGGGCGGAGCGCCTGTGTCTGGGGCGGACCACCTGCCCAACTGATCAGTGAGGGTGGCTGAGCGGAGCGCCCCCTGGGTGGGTGGAGCGCCTGGCCCCCTTGTTCTTGGGCGGGGCGCCTGGGGCGCTGGGCTGCTCCTCTTGCGCTTTGATCACCCGGAATGGCTTCCCTTCGCTTCCATCTTCTAGGCCTCTCCTCACCGAGTGTAAATGCACTCCTTGGATCTCCTTAGCTTGGCTCCATGTGAAGGGTCTTGTGGGGGTTTGGTCCTTATCATCCTCTCCTTCTTGAGAAGATTTCGTCCTCGAAATTGAAGCATCATCATCCACGACCTCTCCATCCCCTACATCTAAAGGAACCAAGTCACAAACGTTAAATGTATTAGAAACATTATACTTACTTGGCAAGTCGACCACATAGGCGTTGTTGTTTATCTTTGAAAGCACTTGGAATGGGCCATCTCCTCGGGGTGCCAAGTTCCCTTTCCTAAAGTTTGGAAACCTTTCTTTTTGGAAGTGCACCTACACATAGTCACCTCAGCATGGAATCCAACCAAAGCCTTGGCTCTAGTCTTACCTTCAAAATTAACAACCATTTCCCTTGGCAACGGGGTTAGATCAAGGGGAATCAAGGGGCTAAAACCATAAATGCACTCAATGGGAGTCATCCCAATCATACTATGCAATGTACGATTATATGCAAACTCCATAAGAGGCAACCTATCAATCCAAGTCCCGGCCTTACCTCGGGTCATGGCTCTAAGAAGAGCACCCAAAGTTCGGTTTACCACCTCAGTTTGGCCATCCGTTTGTGGGTGGTGGGACGTAGAGAACAATAGCTTGGTGCCAAGAGCACCCCACAAACTTCTCCAAAAGTGGCTAAGGAACTTGGTGTCCCTATCAGTTACAATGGTTTGAGGCACACCATGCAAATTTAAAACATTATCAATGAACAAAGAAGCAACATGGTGCGCATCATCACACTTTTTACATGGAATGAAGTGAGCCATCTTGGAGAACCTATCCACGACAACATAAATGCTATCATGGCCCCCTAGTCCATGGTAATCCCATGACGAAGTCCATAGATATATCCATCCACGGGCTAGTAGGTACGGGGAGAGAAGTATACAAACCATGGGGGTGTGCTTTGGATTTAGCACGCTTGCACTCAAGGCAATTAGTGCAAAACTTTTCAACTTGCACCCCCATCTTTGGCCAATGGAATTGTTCTTTAAGAATGGCCAAGGTTTTGTTTTTCCCAAAGTGACCCATGAGTCCTCCACAATGTGCCTCTTGCACAAGCAATTCTCTCCATGAGGACTCGGGTATGCACACTCTACCATTTTTGAAGATATAGCCATTAACCCATTGGTATTTCTCAACTCTTTCTCCTTTCTCTAGAGCTTTATGGATGCTCTTTAGCTTAGGGTCATGAGCATACATCAACTTGATGCTCTCAAAACCCATGAGCTTGGAGGTAGGAGTAGTGGCAAGAGAAAACTTCCTAGAAAGCGCATCCGCCACAACATTGTCCTTCCTTTTTTTATTGAACAATATAGGGAAAAGACTCAATGAACTCTACCCACTTGGCATGCCTCTTGTTCAACTTCTCTTGGCCCCTAAGATGTTTGAGTGACTAATGATCACTCTTAATCACAAATTATCTAGGCCAAAGGTAATGTTGCCAATGAGCAAGAGCTCTCACTAGGGCATACCGCTCCTTGTCATACGTAGAGTAATTCAAAGAGGCCCCTTTCAATTTTTCATTAAAGTAGGCTATGGGTTTGCCATCTTGCATTAAAACACCACCAATTCCCACCCCCGAGGCATCACATTCAACCTGAAATGCCTTTCTAAAGTCGGGCAAAATCAATAAAGGGGCGGTACTCAACCTACTTTTCAATTCTTGGAAGGCCTTCTCTTGAGGCTCTGCCAACACAAACTGTTGGTCCTTCTTCACCAATTCGGTGAGTGGAGCGGCAATGGAGCTAAAGTCTTTCACAAATCTTCTATAAAAACTAGAAAGATCATGAAAGCTCCTCACTTGAGTCACGGTGATAGGAGTAGGCCAATCACGAATAGCCTCCACCTTGGACTCATCCACCTCCACTCCTTGGGCACTCACAACAAACCAAAGGAAGACAACCTTCTCCACACAAAAGGTACACTTTTTCAAATTGGCATAGAGCTTTTCGGCTCTTAGCACTTCAAGAACTTGACTCAAGTGGCCAACATGATCATCTACTGACTTACTATAAATCAAGATATCATCAAAATAGACAACCACGAATTTATTGATAGACGGTTTCAAAACATGGTTCATTAGTCTCATAAAAGTACTAGGTGCATTGGAGAGCCCAAAGGGCATCACCAACCATTCATAGAGACCAAACTTGGTCTTGAATGCGGTTTTCCATTCCTCCCCGGGTTTCATCCGGATTTGATGGTAACGGGACCTAAGGTCTATTTTGGTAAAGACACATGAACCACTCAATTCATCTTGCATGTCATCAAGTCGTGGAATGGGATGACGATACTTTACTGTTATCTTATTCACGGCCCGGCAATCAATGCACATTCTCCATGTCCCGTCCTTCTTTGGTACAAGAATGACCGATACGGTGCATGGACTCAAACTTTCACGGACCAAGCCTTTAGTGAGCAATTCATCTACTTTCTTTTGCAATTCTCTTGTGTCCTCCGAATTGCTCCTATAAGCCAGTTTGTTGGGAATTTGAGACCCCGGGTTAAAACCAATTTGGTGCTCTATCCCCCTAAATGGAGGAAGACCACTCGGCATTTCTTCCTGGAACATGTCATCAAATACCTTCAAAACATTCTCAATTGCACTAGGTAAAGGGTTTGTTAAATAATCAACATCGGATGTAAGAATCATACCTTTATGCACTAGGCAAAGGAGTAGCTTGTTGCCATCATTTCCTTTCAAAATTTCACCCGGTTGCATCATGGCACATATGCTACCGGTAGAAGATGGTGGGATTGCCACCAAGTTCTCGGCCAAAGGACTAGTCTCCACAACCGACTTAGCCTTTGCCGCCTCTCTTAACTCTCTCATCCGCTTGTAATCATCACTTACTTGCTTGGGAGTTAAGGGTTTAAGTACAAATTTCCTCCCTTCATGTTTGACCGTGTAAGTTTTGACACGACCATCATGAACCACATGCCTATCAAATTGCCTAGGCCTTCCAAATAGAAGGTGGCATGCTTGCATAGGTACCACGTCAAACATGTGTTCATCCACATAGTTCCCCATTTTGAACTTAATCATTACTTGCTTCACCACCTTTAGCTCCCCACACTCACTAAGCCATTGCAAACGATAAGGCTTGGGGTGTTTCAAGGTAGTCAATTTCAATTGAGAAACAAGTGATTGACTAACAACATTAGCACAACTTCCCGAGTCAATGATCATAGAGCAAACAACACCCATGACTCGGCATCTAGCATGGAAGAGAGTTTCCCTTTGCAAGGTTTCACTATCCTCCACAAGCATAGCTCCTAAACTCCTCCTCACAACTAGGAAAGCATGAGGATTATCATCCTCCACTGTATCATCCTCCACATCATCCACCTCATCTCCCTCTACTCCCTCATCCTCCGGTTCACTCTCTTGTTCATAAGCCCCATCACCAACAACAATCATGGTCCTTTTCGTGGGAAATTCTTTAGCAAAGTGACCATATCCCTTGCATTTGTGGCATTGAATTGAAGAAGAAGAAGAAGAAGAACTAGGAGTATTTAATTGGGTTTTAGAGTTACCTCCCATATTGGATGTGTACTTCTCATATGGCTTCTTCACTTCTTTGCTAGCACTTGCACCACTTGCATTTGGGAATCTTGCATTTGGAGTAGGAGTCTTCCACTCCTTTGGCTTACTCATGGGAGTAGGAGTGCTACTCTTTTAGCAAGTGGATTTCTCTTCCTTAAGCCATTTCTCGGCTTCAACCACATCTTGGCATAGCTCATAGTGGTCTTCATACTTGTGAAACTTCAATTGTGAGGCTATGTTCCGATTCAAACCACTTCAAAATCTAATCATGGCTTGCCCATCCTCTTCCCTATCCAAATCTAGGGACATCCGGATTTGCTCAAATTCATTGAAGTACTCCCCAACCGTCTTGTAACCTTGTTTTAATTCATAGAGATGCTTGTATTGGTCCACACGGTATTGTTGAGTCACGTATTTCTCATCCATCACACGAAGCAATTAACCCCAAGTCACATTTATTGGCATAGCATTCCTCCTTCTAATTCTCTTGATCGATTCCCACCAAGTAGAAGCAAAAGATTCAAAGGAAGATATTGCATACTTGGCCTTATTTTCTTCGGGCATATCATTGGTGTCAAATATCCTCTCCATAGCCAATTTCCACCCAATGTAATCCACCGGGTCACTACTCCCTTTGAAAGAAGGAATAGTGAGCTTCACACTATTAAGATTGTTGGTATCTCGGCCCCCTTGGTAAGGCTCCGGTTGGCCTCCAAAGTTGCCCCCATAACCTCCAAAATCTCTTCTAGCATTCCCTCCAACATCCCTATCAACTCCTATGGGTGGCCCTCGACCTCGGCCTCTACCCCTATCAACATTGCGTCCCCAATTTATGGATCTCCCATTTGGATTAGGAGCTCCATAATCTTCACCTCCATATTCCTCCTCCTCTCCTTCTTGAGCTTCTCTCAATTGTCCAAGAGGTTGCACATTTCGAATAGCCATTGGAAGAGAAACAGTCCTTTGGGGATTGCCCATAAAGTTAGGGTTGATCCCTAGGTGGGGAATGCCCGTTCGTTGGGTGTTGCCCAATATTTGTTCATACCTCTCACGATCTTCCTTCACCCGTTGTTGATTAAGCAACTCAACAACTTGTTCCGAGGTAAAGGTAGGACTACTTGAGCCTTCACCGGCTTCCATTTGGACACTCGGGGTCCCTTTCTCAACTTGGACTCTCGGGGTCCCTTTATCATCTTGGACACTCGGGGTCCCTTAATCACCTTGGGTACTTGAGGCCCCCTTTTCAAGAGACTCAATCCTTTGGTTCATGATATCCATATTGGCAAGAAGATTAGCCAAGGCATCCTTGATAAAATCCTGACCTTCGTTGGCCATTGTACCTACAAGAAGAACAAACGTTAGTGAAATCAGCTCACACACTCCCTCACTTGTGTTTCACTCGGTTCACTCGTTTAGTGGTGGTGGATATTTCACTCGACCTGTTGTCCCAAAAGCTTCACGTAGATGAATAACAATCCCTCAACTCAACCAAACTATCCACGAGTCAAGCACACTCCGGGGTGAGTGGAGTTTATGTGACTCAATGAACGCTAGGCACTTTGAAGTGAGGACTTGAGTCAAAAGGTTCTACGAATCTTCTTGGAGTTCTACTCTCCAACTAATGCACGAATCACCTAAAAGCTTAATGAACTAGTGACAATTAAGTAGGAAGATTACTTAGATGGGCACTAGTTAGAGGTTAGGCAAAAAAAGAAACAAGAAAACCTAAAAGAAACTACCCGAATCTCACCCTTCAGGAAGCAGGCGGAGCGCCTGGAAAAAACCACCAGTATAGGTGGTCAGGCGGAGCGCCCAAGAAGTGGGCGGAGCACCTGGGCGAAGAATGCCTGGGTTTTCAACTCCGTTTTCTTCGATTTCAATCCAATTTTTGGGTTGATTCCAACGTGTTTTGCACAAATCCAAGGTACCCAAAGTTGAATATTGATATAATCTTCAAACCTCAATGATTTTCACACCCAAACAACCAACAATCAAAGCACAATCATGATTCAAAGTTTTAAGTTGGGGTTTCAACAAGGGTTTCAAAAGGTTTTAAAGTTCGATTCTTCAAACTCGATGTTACACAACTCCAAATCACACGAAATTTATTCCAAATTATTTGTTTCTCAATGTAGAACCAACCCCGATAATCAAATCAACGATCAACAACCAACAAACCCATGAATCGATAAAAAGTCATCAAGAACAAGGGTTTAACAATTTTGGGGTTTTCAAATTTTTAAATCTCGTGATTCCAATCCAAACCACGTGTTTTTGGTATCAAAACGACGGGTTTTCAACAAGGATCAATAATCTATAACACCCATAACAAGAATCAATCACACCAAAAAGTTACGTCAACTTTTTTGTATTTTTCACTTTTTTTTTTTTTTTTGTATTTTTCTTCTTTCAATAACTTCAACAACAAGAAAACTAAAGAAACTAATGTAGGCACGAAAAATCAAGGGTCAGGGGTTTGTAGAAACAAAACCCGAGCCTTGATCTGATACCAAACTGATAAGAATCAAATGCGGAAAGTAAACAAGATAAAGAGCGAGACATAACTCGATCGAAAATCCCAAGTAGCAACGAAGAACTTGTTCCATTACACCCCGGGAGATTGCCAAGAATACCTACACTAAGAAACTACCCTCGAGCTAACTAGAACCCGCAAGTAGAATGATCGGGGAGGGAATGGAATTCATCTAGATCCGCTAGAAGAAGAACAAGTCCCAAACACGGTTGTTTAATTCAACAAAGAGTTCAACTCTTAACAAGGTTCTTTAATCATCAAAATTAGCTAAGGAATGAAATAAGCTATCTAGCTATTTATAGAGGTTTTTAGGCACTAAGTAAATAGGTCTAAAGTGCCCATACTTAGGCTTAAATATAAAAGACCACGTAGGGTCAAAATAGCCTTAACATAACTTAAAATCCCGTGTCTCAGCATTTCGGGCGGACCGCCCGCCCAATTGATCAGTGGGGGTGGTTGGGCGGAGCGCCCCCCGGGTGGGAGGAGCGCCTAGCCCCCTTGTTCCCTGGGCGGGGCGCCTGGGGCGCTGGGCTGCTCCTCTTGCGCTTTGATCACCCGGAATGGCTTCCCTTCGCTTCCATCTTCTAGGCCTCTCCTCACCAAGTGTAAGTGCACTTCTTGGATCTCCTTAGCTTGGCTCCGCGTGAAGGGTCTTGTGGGGGTTGGTCCTTATCAGGATGAAATCGGGTGATGATTGAAAAACCGCATTCACGACCAAATTTGGTCTCTATGAATGGTTGGTGATGCCTTTTGGCCTCTCCAACGCACCTATTCATGTTGTTAATGAACCACGTCTTAAAGCCATTTGTCAACAAGTTCGTGGTCGTCTATTTTGATGATATCTTGATATATAGAAAATAAATAGATGACCATGTGGGCCAATTGAGTCAAGTTCTTGAAGTGTTAAGAGCCGAAAAGCTCTATCCCAACTTTAAAAAGTGTGCCTTTTGTGTTGAAAAGGTTGTATTTCTTGGGTTTGTTGTTAGTGCAAAGGGTGTAGAGGTTGATGAGTCAAAAGTTGAAGCCATTAAAGATTGGCCTACTCCTACCACCGTATCTCATGTGAAGAGTTTCCATGGCCTTGCTAGTTTCTATAGGCGTTTTGTTAGGGACTTTAGCACCATTGCCGCATCACTCACCGAGTTGGTGAAGAAATACAAAGCCTTTGTGTGGGGAGAGCCACAAGAGAAGGCTTTCCAAGAGTTGAAAAGTAGGTTAAGTAACGCGCCATTATCGCAATTGCCCGACTTCGGAAAGGCTTTTGAGGTTGAATGTGATGCCTCGGGGATGGGTATTGGGGGTGTTCTCATGCAAGAAGGAAAACCCGTTGCCTACTTTAGTGAAAAGTTGAAGGGTGCAACCTTGAATTACTCTACGTATGACAAGGAGTTGTATGCCCTTGTGAGAGCTCTAGCTCATTGGCAACACTATCTTAGAGGCCAAGAGAAGTTGAACAAAAGGCATGCCAAATGGAGTTCATTGAGTCTTTTCCCTGTGTAATTCATTACAAGAAGGGGAAGGACAATGTTGCGGCCAATGCACTTTCTCGTAAATTTGCTCTTGCCACCGCTCTTGCTTCCAAGCTCATGGGTTTTGAGAGTATTAAGTTGATGTATGCTCAAGACCCTAAGCTAAAGAGCATTCATGAAGCTCTTGAGAAGGGAGAAAGAGTTGAGAAATACCAATGGGTTGATGGCTACATCTTTAAAAATTGTAGAGTTTGTGTGCCCGAGTCCTCTTGAAGAAAATTGCTTGTTCGTGAAGTACATAGTGGGGCCTTGATGGGTCACTTTGGGAGGAACGAAACCTTGGATATTCTCAAGGAGCAATTCTTTTGGCCAAAAATAGAGTTGCAAGTTGACCGACTTTGCAAAAATTGCTTAGATTGCAAGCATGCTAAGTCCAAGTCCAACCCCCATGGTTCGTATACTCCTTTCCCTATTCCTACTAGTCCGTGGATGGATATTTTTATGGATTTTGTTATTGGTTTGCCACGGTCTAAGGGGGGACATGATAGCATTTATGTTGTCATGGATAGGTTCTCCGAAATGGCTCACTTTATCCCTTGTAGGAAGAGTCATGCTGCACAACATGTAGCTTCTTTGTTCATTGATAATGTGTTAAAGTTGCATGGTGTGTGATAGCATCCATGGAAGGAAAACTCCATTAAAATACTTGGATGAAGCTTTGGAAGCTCTTGGAAGGCATATGACAAGATCTCACATAAAAAAAGCTCAAAACAAGCCGATTGCACTTGAATTGTGAAGAGAAAGAGCTCAAGCCAAGGATGACCTTTTGTCTAAGTGATATAAATATTATATGGTCCAAATTGAGGTACAAGTAATGAATATTGAAGTCAAAATTACTGCAATTTGAAGTGGAAGAATTGGGTTCCAATCAGTCTATTTTTGGACTAATTAAGGAGCCTAAAGTGTGCCAAACTTGAAGCCCAAGAAGAGCCATATAAGGTCACGTTTTTAGCCCATAAAATGTGCTTAGTTTCAGCCAAAACAAAGTGCAAAGGATGGTCAAAGGATTTTCATGAAGTGTACTCCAAGTTGCTTGCAAGTTGCTATCAAGGTTTCCTAGTTCAAGTGGGATTTATTTCCTAAATTAATTGGGATATATTTTCCTATATTAATTAGGTTTTGATTCCAATATTAATTAGGATTAGTTTACCAAGTTTATTTAGGATATTATTTACTTTTCCTAGTTTAGTTTTAATTTACTTCAATTTCCTATTTTATTAGGATTTTCTTTCCTAGTTGGTTTCTTTTCCTATTTCATTATTACTTAGAAACTATATTTGAGTAGGATTTTATAAGGCCTATGGCCAGCCCCTACTCCTATATAAAGGGGTTATTTTCTTTACTTTTAGAACGACAACAATAGATTTATGATGAATAAAAATTGAGAGGTTTTCTCTTGCACTTTTGTGTACGGCTACTCTTGGATTTATCTTTCAACCTTCAAGTCTACACTTTTAGGTGATGAGGTATTTCTTCTTCAAATCTTTAGATTACTTTTAGGTATTCAAGAAAGGCGGTAAATTCTATTTTACTGTTGTTCTTTGTTACTCTAACGGGGGTCGGGATTCCATAATCTACTTCTTGTATTATTCTCTACCAAAGGCGATTAGCTAGTCTAATTGTTGTTGTTAGGAGTTTCTTTTCAAGATTTAGAGTTGTCTTGAATTTCTTGATTCTTTCTTGAGATTCTTGATCCGTTCTTGAATTCAAGAAAGAGTTTCTTGAATTTATTCTATCCTTATTTTCAATTCTTGTTCATTTTTAAGTATATTTTATTAGCTTCCGCGCGTCTCTTTAAATTTCTTTATCAAGTTCTTGGATCCATAACTTGAGCGTTATCGAGAGGTATCGTGATTGTTATCAAGTGGTATCAGAGCGGGTTCAATCAAGATTCCGTTCTTGATTATCTTGGGGAATTTACTGTAGCAGTGAACAGTAACACGAAAAAAAAAAAGAGGAAAAAAAAAATGAAAATTCAAAAGAAAAAAAATTGGAGGAAATGTTTTGGTTGCTTATGCTCATTATTTTTAGAAATCTAGTAGTATTGAGTTTCCTAGTCAATAAAGGAAACAAGAAGAGGGGATTCTAGTCCTTGGAAGAAAAGTAATATCTTTCCTTTTTTCTTTGGGTTGGGTTTCTTATATTCTTTTCCTTATTTGTTTCTACATTCCAAATCCTATTCTTTCTAAGTTTTGGTTTTCATTAGAGAAGATCCTTTTTCTATTTGGTTTTATTCCTATTTACCAAATCCTATTCTTTCTAGGTTTTGGTCTTTTACTTTTTCTATTCTTTTTCTAACTCCTATATCTTATAACCAAGGGTTTTGATTAGTAGGGTTTATTTATAAATCCAAAGAGAACCAACCAAAAGTTGCTTTGAGTGGAAAAAGGCAAGAGAGGTGAGATTATTAGAGGGTAAAAGCCAATTTATTGAGAGAAACACGAGTGTGAGTGATTTTTTTGTGAAGATTCTTTTTTCACACTAACTTGTTTGTTCTTTTGAAGATGTTTGCAAGTGAAGAACAAGGTTCCATGGTTAAACCACTTTTTATATTTCGTTATAAAGAACTTAATTGTTCTAGGTGTCATAAAGTGGGTCATGTTAAATCTTCATGTGCAAAGCAAAAGCGTATGAGAAGAGAAGCTGGAGATGCAAGTGAAGTTAGTAAAGATCATACTCATGATGATAGTGATTGGATTGTGCCTACAATTTACAATCGTATAATTGGGAATAGAATTGATCTTATTGATCTTGCTTGTGAGAAAAAAAGTGAGGATGAGAGAGAAAAGATCGAGAGGAGTAAGGGAGAGAAAAGTGGCAACTTAAGAGTGGAAAAAGGAGAGCTTGAGTTAAGAGAAGTGAGAGAGTTGCCACAAGAAAAGAGATGAGAGAATGATAAAAATAAGATTGAAAAAGAAGAAGTTGAGAGCTATGAAAAATAAGAGAGTTTGGGTGAGGATATTTCTTATTCTAACTCTAACATTCCTACTTCTTTTTCTTCTAGCTGTTTTGATTCTTTTCTAGGTGCTTGTGGAAAAGTTTGCATGGAGAATCCAACATCGGAAAAGCTTCAATCTTTAAAAACTCATGTCAAGAGTGAGCCATGTATAACTTCTAGAGAACAAGTAAATCTCAATGAGAAAAATAAAGGTAAGGAAGATGGTTTAGGAAAAGTTCAAGGTAAAATTGCTAAGCTTAACACTCTACCTTATTTGGATGAATTTGATAATGATCTTTCTCTTTTGGGTGTTGGTGATGATAGGAATAATGAATATTCTACATGTCTTAATGATTCATTGATTGAGGAAGATTGTGATTTATTATCTTATTTGTGTTGGCCTCGATCTAGTGTTGATTTTGATAAAGACTCTTATTATGACACTCCACCCTTGTTTGATGAGGAAGAACATGAACTTGAATTTTATTTTTCACCTACTATTTCTAATGATGAAATTCATGATTTTGGTGAAGAGTTGACTCAAGTGGAGAATGATTGTGATTTGTCTACTTTTAAATCTCCACTACTTGTTGATAGTATACATGTTGGTTATGAGGAAAACTCTTGTGCGCTTCTTAATCCATTAACTATTTCTTGCACTAGCTCTTGTGTTTTCGTGCATAAAAGTGATGAAAAACCTTTTGAAAGGGGAGGTGATATTCAAGAGGTGGTGGAAAGGAACACAATTAAATTCCTAGATGAATATGGAGAAATCAATTCTTGTTGGATATTGGAAGACGAAAGCTTAGTGGCTAATTTTTGTGTCGTTAAACCTGTTGATTATATTGATACTTATTTAAAGGTTTATGATATGAAGTTTCACAAAGCCAATGCTATGATGGAGGCTTTCTATACAAGAATATAAGGTGATGTTTTTCCATAAAGGAACAAGTCCAAGTATGGTATGTATAATTCGTTAATTAGAATTCTTGGACTCTTTAGAACACCTAAGGTATTTTTGGAGGTACTGAACATTGTTCTTGTTTCTTATGTTGGTGACTTTGTTATTTTGGAAGATGATGATGTTTTGATGTATACCAAGTCATTAACTATAATATCAAAATTTAAGAGTAAGAGTAAATTTATGGATACTACTTAATGTTGTTCCAACCAAGAAAATTTGGTGTGGAATTGGTTATTATTTCTTTTGTACTTCTATTACTTTCTTTTTTGTGCAGGTTTGAATTCGAGGACGAATTCCTTCAAGAAGAGGGGAATGATAACATCCATGGAAGGAAAACTCCATTAAAATACTTGGATGAAGCTTTGGAAGCTCTTGGAAGGCATATGACAAGATCTCACATAAAGAAAGCTCAAAACAAGTCGATTGCACTTGAATTGTGAAGAGAAAGAGCTCAAGCCAAGGATGACCTTTTGTCTAAGTGATATAAATATTATATGGTCCAAATTGAGGTACAAGTAATGAATATTGAAGTCAAAATTACTGCAATTTGAAGTGGAAGAATTGGGTTCCAAATCAGTCTATTTTTGGGCTAATTAAGGAGCCTAAAGTGTGCCAAACTTGAAGCCCAAGAAGAGCCATATAAGGTCACGTTTTTAGCCCATAAAATGTGCTCAGTTTCAGCCAAAAAAAGTGCAAAGGATGGTCAAAGGATTTCCATGAAGTGTACTCCAAGTTGCTTGCAAGTTGCTATCAAGGTTTCCTAGTTCAAGTGGGATTTGTTTCCTAAATTAATTGGGATATATTTTCTTATATTAATTAGGTTTTGATTCCAATATTAATTAGGATTAGTTTACCAAGTTTATTTAGGATATTATTTACTTTTCCTAGTTTAGTTTTAATTTACTTTCTTTTCCTATTTTATTAGGATTTTCTTTCCTAGTTGGTTTCTTTTCCTATTTCATTATTACTTAGAAACTATATTTGAGTAGGATTTTATAAGGCCTATGGCCAGCCCCTACTCCTATATAAAGGGGTTATTTTCTTTACTTTTAGAACGACAACAATAGATTTATGATGAATAAAAATTGAGAGGTTTTCTCTTGCACTTTTGTGTATGGCTACTCTTGGATTTATCTTTCAACCTTCAAGTCTACACTTTTAGGTGATGAGGTATTTCTTCTTCAAATCTTTAGATTACTTTTAGGTATTCAAGAAAGGCGGTAAATTCTATTTTACTGTTGTTCTTTGTTACTCTAACGGGGGTCGGGATTCCATAATCTACTTCTTGTGTTATTCTCTACCAAAGGCGATTAGCTAGTATAATTGTTGTTGTTAGGAGTTTCTTTTCAAGATTTAGAGTTGTCTTGAATTTCTTGATTCTTTCTTGAGATTCTTGATCCGTTCTTGAATTCAAGAAAGAGTTTCTTGAATTCATTCTATCCTTATTTTCAATTCTTGTTCATTTTTAAGTATATTTTATTAGCTTCCGCGCATTTCTTTAAATTTCTTTATCAAGTTCTTGGATCCATAACTTGAGCGTTATCGAGAGGTATCATGATTGTTATCAGTGTGCCTCAAACCATTGTGAGTATTAGGGACTCTAAGTTCCTTAGTCATTTTTAGAGGTGTCTTTGGGGTGCTCTTGGCACCAAGTTGTTGTTTTATACGTCCCACCACCCTCAAACGGATGGTCAAACCGAGGTGGTGAACCGAACTTTTGGTGCTACTTAGAGCTATGACCCGAGGTAAGGCCGGGACTTGGGATGAAAATTTACCTCTTATGGAGTTTGCATATAACCGTACATTGCATAGCATGATTGGCATGACTCCGTTTAAGTGTGTTAATGGTTTTAATCCGTTGGTTCCACTTGATCTAACCCCTTTGCCCAAGGAAATGGTTGTTTGTTTTGAAGGTAAAAACCGAGCTAAGGCCATGCTCGAGATCCATGCCAAGGCAAGAAAGAGATTGGAGGCAGCCTATGCAAAGGTGACCTTCAAGAAGAACAAGGGAAGGAAAAAATTGGAACTCAAAAAAGGAGATTGGGTCTGGGTGCACTTCCGCAAAGAGAGGTTCCCAAACCCTAGAAAAGGGAAGTTGACACCCCGAGGAGATGGACCATTCCAAGTGCTTTCCAAGATCAACAATAAAGCCTATGTGATTGATCTACCCGGTGAGCACAATGTGTCAAATACTTTCAATGTTAGTGACTTGGCTCCTCTTGATGTAGGTGTTGATGCCGTGGAGGATGACGCCTTAATTTCGAGGACGAAATCTTCTCAAGAAGGGGAGGATGATAAGGGGCAAACCACCACAAGGCCCTGTACTAGAAGCCAAGCGAAAGCACTTCATGATGCTCACTTGTACTTGATTCAAAAGGGCGTTGATGATACGAGCTCCGGAGGCCATTGGAAGATCATGCACTTGAGCTCGTTTGAAGATGGAATGGAAGGCCACAGGAGGTGGGCGGAGCCCCCAGATCATCAGGCGGATCGCCTGGAAGAAGTGCAAAACGGGGCAGCCTACTAGGCAGGCGGAGCGCTTAGCCTCAGGCCGGGCGCCTAGCACACTAGGCAGTGTGCTCATCAGGCGGAGCGCCTGACCAGGCAAAGTACCCAGCCCTTGGTCAGTGGCTCCACCAGGCGGAGCGCCTAGCCCAGGCGGGGCGCCCAAAACGCTGAAGTCTCCTACTTAATTTTGTTGAACTTCCTATTTTAGCCCTAGGATTTCTATGGTGTTTTAACCTAGCTAAAGGGCTCTTTAGACATTACATAACATTGTAATTGGGTGCTATAAATATACCCCTTAACTCATTTATTTTCTTCAACCTACCTTGAATACAAAAACATTGATGAGATTTACTCTCCAAAAACCTTGTAATTTTGGCTTGAAATCAATTGGAAGAATCCAAGTTGACCTTCAATCCTGCTTGATCATTCTATTTGCAAGGGTCGGGTGTCTCTTGAGGATAGTTGCATAGTGTAGGTTCTTATTGACTTGAACGAGGGTGTATTGAAACATCGTTCTTTGGCGCTACTTCGTAAGTTGTTTAAGTTGCGTCTCGCTTTATCTTTATTTTATCGCTTCCCCGGGTTTTCCCTTATCAACCTATCTAAATTTCATGATAAACCATTAACCCTGAATGGATGTCAAAAGTGATAATTAAAAGGAGGAAGGCGAAATTTCAATTCACAATATTACACACGAATGAGAAAAAAATTACTTGGAGAGAGCATCATGCGGCAGCCTCAAGCAGCTTTCTGGTGACTATAGTCAGCAAGGTGTCTCTGCTCGCAGGGGCCAATCAGCTCAGCGGTATGATTGGTCGTAATGCCCGGGCTCTCAAATAGGTTCACTCCGCAACAATAGGGATAATTACCTTACGGGATTCGCTCAAGGGCTCGATGATGGGAGCAGTATCTACGGCCTTTTCTTTGTCAGGGCGATGCTTAGGAGAATTAGTCAGCTCAAAAACAGAAGACAGTCTAGCAGGTCCTGCAGATGCGAAAGGGGAAATCATTCGTGTGGCATACAAAGAGACTACACCAGACAAGGGGAGGAAGAGAGGAACTAAACTGATGATAGAGGCCCGAGAGGAACATATGGCAACACAACTTCATCTCTCTCGGTGACCTCTTCTTAGGCCTCTGGAGTTTCATTTACCAAGTGTCTAGGCTTTCTTGTAGAAGGACCTGACTCGAGAGTAGCAGCAACAGAAGAAGGAGCTGTAACAGCTTCAAGCTCGGGCACTTGGGGGACTTCTCCCTCACCATCAGAGATCACCAGGAGCTCGTTGATGACCACCACATTGTCAAATCTGGTGGGCCTCTTTCTCTCCGAAGAATAGGACCCGCTAGCTCTCTCAACGACCCTACTGCCAGATGCCTGCACATCAGGAAGAAAGAAATATATAGAGCAGCAATCCAGATCTCCTTCAAATCAGGCATTGGACGACGGGAGACACCTTAAGAAAAACAGGATGTTGGCAACAGTTGAAATGTGAAATCGTGAAGTATTCTAGAGAAACGGCTTACCATGATCCTTTGCCTGCCAACCGTTCATTCCAGCCAAGGCCGTGAAAGCCATTAGGCTAGCATAGTTTCTTTCAAAGATCGTACTGATCCATATGCTTAAATCATCATGGGTTAGCGAAAGAGTAGTCAAGGAATTTACTAAGAAGAATAGAAAGTCAGTTCAGGAAAATAATAGACGTAAATACACGAAGGTGGGAATGCAGCAACAAGTCAGTTCAGGAAAATAATAGATGTAAAATACACGAAAGATGGGAATGCAGCAACTTACGCTTCATATTGAAAGTCTCTAGAAAGGGAACGGACGACACTATATACGGGGTTCACACGCCACATATCGGTAGACCCAACCACAGTCTCTAAAATGCTTACTATTAGAGACTATGTCTTTTCTTCCTCGCTTGATGAGGATCAACATGCCAGCTTTCTGTAAGTGAGGAGAGTAGAAAGCATGGAGGTGCCAAAAGGAAAATTTCACCATGGCATGACTGGCTAGGTGATCCAATATGGCTACCAAGCGCCAGAAGGAGGGCCCGACCTGACATAAGCAGATGTTGTACTGACGACATACTTCTTCAACAATCAAATGAACATATTTTTTGAGATGTAGAGTAAAAGGATATGTATGATCCATCGAATAACCAGCACGATGGGTGGAAATTCCTTCTTTAGCAATAGGAACAATAATGTCTATGATGTCATGCCATTTTCAATCAAGCCCGACGCGAATTATGTCGTCCTCCACAATGGCAGATGGGTAGAATTCAATCGAGAGGTTATTACTTTCACCTTCTTGTTTGGCTGTTTGGCCTTGCATTCGGCCATTGCCTTCAAAATTCAAGACTGGAGGCAGATAATCACTAACTCTGAAGTTTCTAGGGAGGAAGTTCGCTTCTTGAGCCATATTCAGAAAAGAGTATTTTGAGAAGGATGAAGAAGAGATTTCTTTTAAAAGAAAGCTTTTTTGAAGAAGAGTTTGAAGACGAATGAGAGGCTCTATAATTATGATGTACTTATACACGCTGAAAAGGAGTCTTAGATGGAAAGCTTATCGTTCTGAACACGTAAAATTGTGATCCTTACTACTTACGTAATACATCCTAATAATTACGGAATATGACAGAGTGGTTGCAGCATTGAAAAGACGCAAATAGAAATCCTCGCAATCATAGGGTTACACGTCATCGTACTTGAGTACTTGCATTCAATGCAACGCATGCAAAGCGATAGGGGACAAGTATCGGGTGCAGGCGCATCTTTACGTCTTCTATCACACCTCTTTCACTTCTTTAGCTTACGACGACACTCAGCAAGTGAGAGGACTGATTGTGTGGGCAAAAATACGCCATATATAATTACGGAGATACAATTCCAGCTGGCGAGATTAGACTTAGCTTACAAGTCACTGGGCGTAGAGGATACACGCCTGCTCCTCAAGGTACGGCCGTACAGCTGGCACATGCATAGGATGCAAGGCAGATATCCCGCCACCTTAGGGTTTACAGTCTCCTAGTTAGGGTTTCGTATATACCACCGCCTTGAGTTTACAGGCCTTATTAGTATTTGTATTTTACCATAATTAGAATTGGGTAAATCTCTACTATAAATACCCCTCCTTACATTGTATTGTACATCAAGCGATTCACATAGAATCCGGCTATTCTCAAGGAATAAAACTCTTTACTTTCTTGTCTATTACTTCTCTCTCAGTTTTACTTACTTTTTCTATGTATTTACTGTATGTCTTGTGATCCTCTAACAAATTTAATTGCTTTACCTAAACGACCAAATTTAGGCATAAACACATTTATTAACAATTATTTGGTAATGTGATCTTATTGTTCTTTCCTTAAACTATTATCCTAGATTAGTAGATTTCTTCTCCTTCGTGAACTTCCTTTCTCTGTCAATCTGATCTCTCTGGCCTTCTTGTTTAATAAGATAGGCGTGATTTGTTTTCTAATTCGGGGTTTTGACCAATTATATCCTTATTTACAATTTTGATCTCCTAATTTGCGTTAATGATCAATTTTGACTCGTTGTTGAATGTAAAACTCAACTTTATCCTAATGTGAAAATTTTGATTACCAATGAAGAGTAATAAATATGGTGAGCAAATAGGATTTATTATCCATAACAGCTTAATCCACTAGTGTTACTATCCACTTTGGACTTAGGCCCACACGGATTTAAAACGCATCACTAGAGTTTAAGGCATGTATACTTATTTACTTAGCATCTCTACTATGTTACCCATGTGGAAAAATCATAGCTGGGGTGTCAGCTACACCCATTCGTGTGTTAGGCTGATGTGGGATACTCATAGCTGGTTGGATCCATAGGATCATGAAAGGATCCACTAGGATCAAGTAAAAGATCAATTGCAATCAAACCAAATATAGAGAGCAATCTTTATAATAAAGAATACGCTAAAAATAGATTATCTAGATTTTCCAAATAAGGAGAGAATAATTTACAATCACTATAATATATCTCGAATATGCCCCCGCAAAATGGTAGGTCGATTAGAGATACCAATCTTAGAACGTAATAACTAAAAAGAACCACTTGGTAGAGATTTTGTGAGCAAATCTGGTAGTATCTCCTTCGACGAGACATGAACAACATGACGAAGACCTTGATGGACCAATTTGCAAACAAAATGATAATCAAGTTCAATAGGCTACATGCAAGAGTGGAACACAGGTATAGCACAAATATAAGTAGCACAAAGATTATCGCAGTAGATAATGGGGGTTTGGGAAGGAGTAATAGATAACTCCTTAAGAAAATTACGGACCCAACAAAGTTCAGCAATAGTAGAGTCAATGGCCCTATATTTGCCTTAGTCGAAGAGCAAGCAACAACTCGTTGTTTCTTAGAACTCCATTGATAGGACCCAAACCCCCACAAGACCCTTCACTCGGAGCCAAGCTAAGGACATCCAAGGAGTACACCTACACTTGATGAGGAAGGGCCTAGAAGAAGGAAGCGATTGGAAGCCGTTTCGAGTGCTTAAAGTGCAAGGGGAGCAGCCCAGTCATCTAGGCGCTCCGCCTGAAGAACCAGGCGCTCCGCCTGAGGGAGCCTAGGCCTGGGCGCTCCGCCCAAACTCTGGGCACCCCGCCTAGGCCACCCCACTGATCAAGAACTTGGGCGCTTCGCCCCAAATCCGGGCGCTCCGCCCAAAACGCTGAAGGGTGAATTCCTAGCTAGTGTTAAGAATATTTTGACCCTACGTGGTCCTATATTTCTAAGCCTAAGTGTGGGTATATTAGACCTTTCATATGGTGTCTAAAAATACCTATAAATAGCTAGAAGTCTTATTATTTTCATTAGCTTACCTTTGATGATAAACAAACACTTGTGTTGAAGAGTTGAACTCTTATTGAATGAAAAACCTTGAATTGGGACTTGTTCTTCCTCTAGTGGATCTAGATGAATTCCAATCCCCTCCGACCATTCTACTTGCGTGCTCACGTTAGCTCGAGGGTAGTTGCCTAGCGTAAGTGTTCTTGACCTTCTCTCGGGGTGTAACGGAACGGGTTCTCCGTTGCTACTTGAGATTTGTGATTGAGATACGTCTCGTTCTTATCCTTTTTATTTTTCGCGTTTGATTCTTATCAGTTTGGTATCAGAGCAAGGTTCGGGTATCGTTCCTACGAACCCCGACCCTTGATTCTTCGTGCCTAGGTTAGTTTGTTTAGATTTCTTGTTGTTGAAGTTATTGAAAATAAAAAGAAAATTACAAAAAAATTGAAAAATTCAAAAATTGGTGTAACTTTTTGGTGTTTGTGATTCTTGAAGTGGGTGTTATAGATTCTTAATCCTTGTTGAAAACTTGACGATTGGGTACCAAATTTATTGGGATTGGGTTGAATTGAAAATTGAAAACCCCAATTGTTAATAAACCCTACCAAACCCTTGTTCTTGATGAAATTGAATGATTTTGGGTTGTGTGTTTATGGGGGTTTGGAATTGATTATTGGGGATTGATCTCTATTGAAAACCGAACAATTTGCAACAAGAATCGTGTGATTCGGAGTTCGGTAACATAGTTTTTGAAGAATCAAAACCCACCCTTGAACCTTGAAACCCATGTTGAAACCCCAAACATGAAAATTTTGAATCTTGATTAAACATTATTTGTTGGTTGTTTGGGTGTGAAATTTATTGGGTATTGTAGGTTGTATCAAGGAGCAACTTTGGGTACCTTGGATTTGGCCAAACACCTTGGAATCGGCCTAGAAATTGGATTGAAAACGAAGAACACGGAGTAGAAAACCCAGGTGTTCTTCGTCCAGGCGCTCCGCCTAGACCTCTAGGCGCTCCGCCTGAATTGTTCTTGCCCCAGGCGCTCCGCCCAACATCTGGGCGCCCCGCCTGCCCAACCCCACTGCACCAATTTGTCAGGCGCTCCGCCCCAAGCCTTGGGCGCTCCGCCTAACATCCTGAAGGGTTGTTTTTGGGTAGTTTCTTCTAGGTTTGCTTGTTCTTTGTTGCCTAATCTCTTATTAGTGCCTATCTAAGTAATCCTTCTACTTAATTAGCACTAATCTTTCATTGCTTTTAGGTTGATTCGTGCATTAGTTGGAGAGTAGAATTCCAAGAAGATTCCTAGACTCTTTTTGATTCAAGTCCTCACTTCAAAGTGCCTAGCTTTCATTGAGTCCTATTAACTCCACTCACCCCGGAGTGTGCTTGACTCGTGAATAGTTTGGTTGAGTTGAGGAATTGCTACTCATCTACGTGAAGCTTTGGAAATAAAAGTCGAGTGAAATAGCCACCACCACTAAACGAGAGAACCGAGTGATCTCAAGTGAGGGAGTGTGTGAGGTTGTTTTACTAACGTTTGTTACTTGTGTAGGTACAATGTCTTCCGGAGGAGAGGATTTTGCAAAGAGTGCCCTTGCTACTATCCTTGCCAAATTGGATAGTATGAACTTGAGGATTGAAAGCCTTGAGAGGGTGAACTCTAGTGCTCTAGTTGAGCAAGGGACTTCCAATGTCCAATCGAAGAAAGGGACCCCGAGTGTCCAAGTTGAGAAAGGGACCCCGAGTGTCCAAGTTGAAGTCTCAAGTACTCCTAACTTTACCCCGGAGCAAGTTAGCCATGTCATTGAATTGCTCAATCAACAACGGGTAAAGGATGATCGAGAGAGACTTGATCAAGTTTTGGGCAATGCCCAACGAACGGGCATTCCCCGTATCTTGGATAACCCCCCAAGAAACATTCCACTACCAAGACCCATCCGAAATGTGCAACCTCTTGAGCAAGCCGATGAAGCTCAAGAAGGGGAGGAAGCCGATTATGGAGATGATATGTATGGGTTTGATGATCACTTTCAACCAAGGCGAGGTATGAATTGGGGTCGAAATATGGATAGAGGTAGGGGCTGAGGTCGAGGGCCACCTATGGGGTATGTTGGAGGGAATGCGAGGAGGGAGTATGGTGTGAATGAAGATCACTATGGGGGCCAACCGGAGCCATTCCGTGGGGGTCGTGACAACACCAACATCAATAGTGTGAAGCTTAATCTCCCAACCTTTAAAGGGAATTGTGATCCGGCGGCTTACATTGAATGGGTGCTACACATGGAGAGATTGTTTGACACAAATGAGATTACCGATGAGAAGAAAGGTACTTATGCTATCTCATCCTTTGAATCCTATGCATCTACTTGGTGGGAATCCGTCAAGAGATCAAGGAGGAGAGCGGGGGTTCCCGTGAATGTGGGTTGGAATGACTTGAAGGGTATCATGAGTATCAAGTACATCACTCCAAGATATCATCAAGAGCAACTCAAGAAACTTTATGAGTTGAAGCAAGGTGTCAAGACGGTGCATGAATATTATGACGAGTTTGAAAGAACTCGAATGGCCTTAGATATGGACACCGAAGATGAAGAGCAAGCCGTGAACCGTTTCATGAATGGTTTGAGCTATGGTATAGCTTCACAATTGAGATTGCATGCTTATCTTTCACTTCAAGAAGTCCTTGATGCCGCTATTCAAGCCGAGCAATGGCTTGAGAAAGAGAAGTCCACCCGTTACAAGAGCAACACTTCTACTTCTATGAACAAGTCAAAGGATTGGAAAAATCCTACTCCCAATGCAAAATTCACACATGCAAGTGGCCCTAGTGGAGCAAGTGCTAGCAAAGATGTGAAGAAGCCGTTTGAGAAGTACACACCCAATGTGGGAGGTAATTCTAAAACCCAATTGAATACTCCTACTTCTTCTTCCATTCAATGTCACAAATGCAAAGGGTATTGGCACTTTGCTAAGGAGTGTCCTACGAAGAGGACCATGGTTCTTGTTGGTGAAAATGCATATAAACAAGAGAGTGAACCGGAGGATGATGAGGGAGTAGAGGGAGATGAGGGAGTAGAGGATGATGATCAAGATGACACGGTGGAGGATGAGGAACCTCATACTTTTCTAGTTGTGAGGAGGAGCTTAGGAGCTATGATTGTGGAGGATGGTGAAACCTTGCAAAGAGAAAACCTTTTCCATGCTAGGTGTCATGTTAAGGGTGTTGTATGCTCTATGATCATTGACTCCGGGAGTTGTGCTAATATTGTGAGTCAATCTCTTATAACCCAATTGAAGTTGCCTACCGTGAAACACCCCAAGCCATATCGATTGCAATGGCTTAGTGAATGTGGGGAGCTAAAGGTAGTGAAGCAAGCAATGATCAAGTTCAAAATGGGTAGTTATGTTGATGAACACTTGTTCGACGTGGTGCCCATGCAAGCTTGCCATCTTCTCTTTGGAAGGCCTTGGCAATTTGATCGACAAGCGGTTCATGACGGGCGTGTCATCACTTACACGCTCCAACATGAAGGAAGGAAATTTGTGTTGAAGCCCCTAACTCCCAAACAAGTGAGTGATGACTACAATAGGATGAGGGAGTTGAGGGAGGTGGCAAAGGCCAAGTCAATCATTGAGACTAGCCCTTTGTCCAAAAGCATGGTGGCAATCCCACCTTCTTCTTCTACCGGTGGCATTTGTGCCATGATGCAACCGGGCGAGATCCTAAAAGGAAATGATGGCACCAAGTTTCTCCTATGCCTAGTGCACAAAGGTATGATCCTTAACTCTAATTGTGATTTTTCTTCTAACCCTTTGCCTAGTGTGTTTGAGAATGTCTTGAAGGATTTTGGGGACATGTTCCCGGATGAGATGCCGGATGGATTGCCTCCTTTGAGGGGTATTGAACATCAAATAGACTTTGTCCCGGGATCCCAAATCCCAAACAAGCCGGCCTATAGGAGCAATCCGGAAGATACAAGAGAATTGCAAAAGCAAGTTGATGAATTGCTCACTAAGGGCTTGGTGAGGGAGAGCTTGAGTCCTTGTGTTGTGCCCGTGATCCTTGTTCCCAAAAAGGACGGCACTTGGAGGATGTGCGTTGATTGTCGGGCCGTGAACAAAATAACGGTAAAGTACTGTCATCCCATTCCCTGACTTGATGATATGTTAGATGAATTAAGTGGTTCATGTGTGTTTAGCAAAACTGACCTTAGGTCCGGCTACCATCAAATCCGGATGAAACCCGGGGATGAATGGAAAACCGCATTCAAGACCAAGTTTGGTCTCTATGAATGGTTGGTGATGCCCTTTGGGCTCTCCAATGCACCTAGCACTTTTATGAGGCTAATGAACCATGTTCTAAAGCCATTCATCAACAAGTTTGTGGTCGTCTACTTTGACGATATATTGATCTATAGTAAATCAATAGACGACCATTTTGATCACCTTAGGCAAGTGCTTGAAAATTTGAGAGCCGAAAAGCTCTATGCTAATTTTAAAAAGTGTGCCTTTAGTGTTGAGAAGGTAGTCTTCCTTGGGTTTGTTGTGAGTGCCCAAGGAGTGGAGGTGGATGCCTTTGGTGTTGAGAAGGTAGTCTTCCTTGGGTTTGTTGTGAGTGCCCAAGGAGTGGAGGTGGATGAGTCTAAGGTAGAGGCCATACGTGATTGGCCTACTCCTACTTCCGTGACTCAAGTGAAGATCTTTCATGGTCTTGCTAGCTTTTATAGACGATTTGTGAAAGACTTCAGCTCCATTGCCGCTCCACTCACCGAATTGGTGAAGAAGGACCAACCATTTGTTTGGGGAGAGCCTCAAGAGAAGGTCTTCCATGAGTTGAAAAGTAGGTTGAGTACCGCCCCTCTATTGCAATTGCCCGACTTCAGAAAGGCATTTGAGGTTGAATGTGATGCCTCGGGGGTGGGAATTGGTGGTGTTTTAATGCAAGATAGCAAACCCATCGCCTACTTTAGTGAGAAGTTGAAAGGGGCCTCCTTGAACTATTCTACATATGACAAGGAGTTGTATGCCCTTGTGAGAGCCCTTGCCCATTGGCAACACTACCTTTGGCCTCGTGAGTTTGTAATCAAAAGTGACCATGAGTCACTCAAGCATTTGAGAGGCCAAGAGAAGCTCAATAAGAGACATGCCAAGTGGGTTGAATTCATTGAGTCTTTTCCCTATGTGATCCAATACAAGAAAGGGAAAGACAATGTTGTGGCGGATGCGCTTTCGAGAAAGTTTGCTCTAGCCACGACTCTCACCTCTAAGCTCATGGGTTTTGAGAGCATTAAATTGATGTATGCTCATGACCCAAAGCTAAAGAGTGTCCATGACACTCTAGAGAAAGGGGAGAGAGTTGACAAATACCAATGGGTTAATGGTTATATCTTCAAAAATTGTAAGGTGTGAATACCCGAGTCCTCTTGGAGGGAGTTGCTTGTGCATGAAGCACATTGCGGGGGACTCATGGGTCATTTTGGCAGAAGAAAGACTTTGGCTATTCTTAAAGAACAAATTCATTGGCCAAAGATGGGGGTGCAAGTGGAAAAGTTTTGCAACAATTGCCTTGAGTGCAAGCGTGCTAAATCCAAAGCCCACCCCCATGGGTTGTATACCCCTCTCCCCGTACCTACTAGTCCATGGTTGGATATCTCAATGGATTTTGTGATGGGATTACCAAGGACTAGGGGGGCCATGATAGAATTTATGTTGTTGTGGATAGGTTCTCCAAAATGGCTCATTTCATTCCATGCAAGAAATGTGATGATGCACAACATGTTGCAACTTTGTTTATTGAAAATGTTTTGAAGTTGCATGGTGTGCCTCAAACCATAGTGAGTGATAGGGACACTAAGTTCCTAAGTCATTTTTGGAGGTGTTTATGGGGTGCTTTAGGCACCAAGCTCTTGTTCTCCACGTCCTACCACCCACAAACCGATGGGCAAACGGAAGTGGTAAACCGAACCTTGGGTGCTCTTCTTAGAGCAATGACCCGAGGTAAGGCCGGGACTTGGAATGATCGTCTACCTCTTATGGAGTTTGCCTACAATCGCACATTGCATAGCATGATAGGCATGACTCCCTTTGAGTGTGTCTATGGTTTTAACCCCTTGATTCCCCTTGATCTACCCCTTTGCCAAGGGAAATGGTTGTTAATTTTGAAGGTAAAGCTAGAGCCAAGGCTTTGATGGAGCTACATGCTAAGGCGAAGAAGAACTTGGAGGAAGCTTATGCAAAGGTAGCCTCCAAGAAAAACAAGGGACGCAAGAAGGTGGAACTCAAGAAGGGTAACTATGTGTGGGTGCACTTCCGGAAAGAAAGGTTCCCAAACCTTAGAAAAGGGAAGTTGGCACCCCGTGGAGATGGGCCTTTCCAAGTGCTTTCCAAGATAAACAACAATGTCTATGTGGTCGACTTGCCAAGTGAGTATCAAGTTTCTAATACTTTCAATGTTTGTGACTTGGTTCCTTTGGATGTAGGTAATGAAGAGGTCGTGAATGATGATGAAGAGGTCGTGAATGATGCTCCAATTTCGAGGACGAAATACTCTCAAGAAGGGGAGGATGATAGGACCCAAACCCCCACAAGACCCTTCACTCGGAGACAAGCTAAGGACATCCAAGGAGTACACCTACATGAGGAAGGGCCTAGAAGAAGGAAGCGATTGGAAGCCGTTTCGAGTGCTTAAAGTGCAAGGGGAGCAGCCAAGTCATCCAGGCGCTCCGCCTGAAGAACCAGGCGCTCCGCCTGAGGGAGCCTAGGCCTGGGCGCTCCGCCCAAACTCTGGGCACCCCGCCTAGGCCACCCCACTGATCATGAACTTGGGCACTTCGCCCCAAATCCGGGCGCTCCGCCCAAAATGCTGAAGGGTGAATTCCTAGCTAGTGTTAAGACTATTTTGACCCTACGTGGTCCTATGTTTCTAAGCCTAAGTGTGGGCATATTAGACCTTTCATATGGTGTCTAAAAATACCTATAAATAGCTAGAAGTCTTATTATTTTCATTAGCTTACCTTTGATGATAAACAAACACTTGTGTTGAAGAGTTGAACTCTTATTGAATGAAAAACCTTGAATTGGGACTTGTTCTTCCTCTAGCGGATCTAGATGAATTCCAATCCCCTCCGACCATTCTACTTGCGTGCTCACGTTAGCTCGAGGGTAGTTGCCTAGCGTAGGTGTTCTTGACCTTCTCTCAGGGTGTAACGGAACGGGTTCTCCGTTGCTACTTGAGATTTGTGATTGAGATACGTCTCGTTCTTATCCTTTTTATTTTCCGCGTTTGATTCTTATCATCCATGAAATTGGATGACTACCACGAAACACAATATAAGCTGTGACGAGCGATCATCCCGATCACCAGCCCAATCAGAGTCGGAAAAGGCATGAAGTAGGAGAGAAGAACTTCTTCAAAAAAGCAAGCCACGGTCAGATATAAAGATAGCACAATATGCGTTTAACCTTGGTCCAATGAGTTGTCATTGGGCAGCTTGTGAACCGAGATAACTTGCTCACTATAAATGCAACATCTGGGCGAGAGAGATGCAAATACTTCAAGCTTCTAACTAGATTTTTATATTCCATGGGATCTTCTAGAGGATAGGCATCTTTCAAGCCTGGACAAAAACCACTAGATGTAGGTGTCCTCATTGGTTTGCATCTACCATATAGGTTCGTTCAAGCATCTCACGGACATATTTTTGCTGGTTTAGGAAAAGACCATCACGATAATGAATCACTTCAATGCCCAAGAAGCAATTTAGATCTCCAAGATCTTTTATGAAAATCGAGAGCCAAGCTATCAAATAAATTCTTCAACATAGTGTGAGTGATTGTTAGTAATTATAAGATTGCCAACATAAACAACAAGATAATAACTCCAAGTTTAGCAAAGATGAATAGACAATGATCACACTGTGAGTCATGAAAACCAAGAGATAAAAGATATGTTTTCAGGTCATCATACCATGCACGTGGTGCCATCTTCAAGCCGTAGATAGCCTTACGTAACTTACAAATATGATTTCGAAATTTCTCATTCACAAAACCAGGTGGCTGAGACATGTACACTTTATTTGATAAATAGCCATGTAAGAATGTATTGTTGACATCCAATTGCCTAAGTGGCCAATCTTTAGAAATCACAAGAGAAAGAACCACTCACACCGTAATATGTTTAGCAATAGGTGAATAGGTCTCAAAATAATCTAGACTAGGTCATTGAAGATAATCTATAGCAACCAACTGAGCTTTATGGCATCGAATAGTTCCATCTGAATTATACATGATGCGGAATACCCATTTAGATCCAACTGGTTTATCATGAGGGACAGACGACACAAGAGACTAAGTTCCTTGGCTTTGTAACTCTGAAATCTCTTCATCCATAGCCTCACGCCATTTTGGATCTTTTAAAGCTTGCGAACAGTCCATGGCTCTACAGGCTTAGGTAAGAAATAATGACTTTCTGGCTTGGTAGAAGTTTTGGTTGGTGAAGATAATTCTGTTTCAGAAGAATCATGAACGGTAACACTAAGGTGCAATTTTTGAATGGGCTTATGAATGTTATTCTTTAACCAGGTAATCATAGGATGAGATGGTTGAATTGTCTAATTTTGAGGGTGCACATTGTAGAAGAAGAAATAAAAGATGGCTAAGGAGAAAGAGACACACCTGACTGAGCATCAAATGAATTTCCAGTTTTATTTGATGAATAATCATTGCTAGGTGCACACCTCTAGAAGGTATTGGACTAATGGGAAGTGAAGTAGAGGTAGTAGGAGATATGTTAGATGAAACTGGTTGGCCATGTGTCAGAAGAACAAATAAAGTGATAGGGTGCCCAAGAATCAGCAGTATTATATTAAGGTCTACTCTCTATTAGTTCAAAAGACGAATAGGGAAAATAATGCTCCACAAAATCAATATGAAGAGACAAATAAAGACGAGAGTTTTGAGGATCATAACATTTATAAGTACTCTGATTTTGAGAATAGCCTAGGAAAAGATAAGGGCTAGAGTGTTGTTGTAATTTATACGCACGCAACCATGGATACCATAAACAGCCAAAGACAGAGTTTATTGTAGTTTGGTAGAGTAGCATATAATCGAAAATAAGGTGAATCACTATCAAAATTTTGGGTAGGCAACGTGTTGATTAAGTAGGCAGCAATAGCGAAGCCATATGACCAAACCTTTAGAGGAAGATTGACATTGTGTAATAATGTGATACTTGTCTCCACAACATGGCGACGATGATGCTCGAAAATGGCATTGTGTTAAGGCATATAAGGAGGAGTTAGAAAATGAGATATACTATTGTCTTCAAAGAATGAATGGATGAAGAAATTCCTCTCAATTTTCAGAGTAAAAACATATGATGGGCTTTTGAATAATTTCTCCATAATTTGTTAAACTTTGGAAACATAATTGACACTTCAGTTTTCTTTTTAGAGGAAATAACCAGAAATATTTCGTATAATAATCTACAAATATTAACTAATATAGAAAATCATCAATAGAAACTCTGGCTAGGCACCACACACACACACACACACACACACACACACACACACACACACACACACACACACACACACACACACACACACACACACACACACATATATATATATATATATATATGAACTTTTTATTGAGGATTTATAAAACAGGGTCTTATGAATTTTACTGCATTTATAAGAATAACAGAAAAAATTCATCTCTAAAGATGAAGCATTCAAAAGCTTCAAAATGTGAAGAAGTATAGAAGTGGAGGGATACGTGAGACGTCGATGCAGTTGGGGGCAGAGGTGGTTGACATGGAATTGACTTGCGTATTAGATGTAGTTTGGAAAGTAGACTCCGAATGCCATGGATACAACACTGCCCTTAGGCTTACCCGCGACCAGAGGTTCCTCCGTGGAGTAGTCCTTCACAACAAATTATTTGGGCGAGAATTCAAATGAAACATTGTTATAAGTACACAACTGATAAGCATAAACGTGATTCTTTGTTTTATACGAGGCACATAAAACAATAGATAAATAGAGAGGTAGAGGGAGAGGGTATAAGTGTAGATCCAGTATGTGTAATCTTGTGGTTTTACCATCACCAAGCATGGCATCCTTAGTACATGGCTCATCTCCAGATCACTGAAGACATGACCCTTAATAGGAAAGCGTGGAGGTCGAGGATTAGGATAGAAGGTTAGGTAATAGTCGAATTGTTGCTTGTATATTAGCTTTATTATTCTTATATATATTAGTTTTATCTTGTTCTAAGTCTTTAATGCTATTGGTGTCTTCTGCTTACTCTGGTTGTTGTAGCTTTTATATGGATATTTGAGTTATCATGGTGTTTCTTACCTTCTTTATCTCAAACATGTTTTCAAAATATTTTTTTTGCCGAGGGTCTATCGAAAATAGCCTCTCCACCTTAGTGGGGGTAAGGTCTGCCTACGTCTCACCCTCTCCAGATCCCACCTGTGGGATAACACTTGGTATATTATTATACCAAGCATGAAATTCTCGGTACCATCATATTCAAAGTTTAGAGTAAGATTTTGTAAGTCCTGTGTAATGTGGTGCGAGGCACCTGAGTCAACTAGCCAGTTCGGATCTGCATTGGTAGAGTGTGATGCAAAGTTAGCTTTGGGTTGTTGATTCATTGACCGGTTGGAGTTGCTCGAAGGACTGCCTATGACAACATCAAGAATTGCAAGAAACTTTCTATAGTTCTTGGCGTGATGTCCTAGTATGTCGCAGAGTTGACAAGTAATCTTGGGTCGATTGTTTTGGCCACCAGAACGATCTCCTTGGTTGCTGCCATAGCCATTCTAATTTGAAAAGTTCCCTTGATTGGAACGTGAGTTAGTGGTATTCCGACTGGAATTCCTATTGGTGGATGCGGCAGGTCTAGCAGCAAAGTTTGCCATGATTAGCACTCTGGATTGGGATGAACGACGGGTCAAGTGGGCTTCAAATTCAGCCAACTTATCGTGGAGCACTTCGAATGTTATAGAGGTTTCACGAGAGCAATGTTGTCATAGTTGGAAGGAAGGCCATGTATGACATGAAGAAAAACTCCATCATTAGATATGTTACACCAACTAAAGCAAGGTTGGAATAAATTTGTCTTATTTTATACAAATAAACAATAATGGAGAGATTGTCTTTCTAAATATTATACAGGTTTTCTCTCAAACCCATTATGCGAGCTTGTGATGGCTTGGCGTTAGCTGTGACAAGGTTTTGCCAAATGGAATATGAAGTTTTGTCATCAATAACAAAGTGATGCAATCCAAATTGGCTTAGTTCCCAACCATCAAGAGCCAAGCTTGAGAGCACAAAGAGTACACATCAAGGGCTCCGGGAGCGAATTGAAGATCATGCATTGGAGCACCATGGAAGGAGGACTGTCTAGGCTACAAGGAGGAGCGTCCGAGGCACAATTTGAGGCGCCTCAAGAGGCCACATGAAAAGGAGGAGCGCCTTTATTTTCAGGTGGGAAGCCTGTTTTATGCATCACTCTCTGGACTTGGAAGTGGGCGGACCGCCTACCCACTAGTGGTGGGCCGCCTAGTTAACTAAGCATTGTTTGGCGGGGCGCCTGTTTTCGAGTTGAAGCCTTGAATAGTTTTGTCATGTAATTCCTATTCTAGCCCTAAGTGCTTCTATTGTATTAATTCCACCTATGGGCTTTTAGTCATTTCACAAACATGTATGGGAGTACTATATAAACTCCCCCTTAGCCATTTTCATTCACTATTCTAGTTTGAACATAGAATTTGAGAGAAAGAACATAGAGTGGCTTGGCCTTCTTGTTGGAGCGTGAAGCTCATGTATCCCCTATGACTTGGGAACCCGAGGATTGCATCCTAGTACGAATCCAGGATTTGGTTCAAGTTTCTCTTTTCCCATTTGAATTCAATCCACGTATGTGAGTTTGATTCGTTTCTTTCTTCTTATTTCTTGCCTTCCCAATCCTTATTTCTTGTTATCTCATTTTACTTGCTTCCGCGTATCGTTTAGTTTGCTTCCGCTAGTTTAGATTGCATCAGTTGGTATCAGAGCAAGGCTCGGGTGTTGTTCTTACAAACCCTCATTCCTTATTCGTCATATCTTTAGATTCATGTTTAGGTGTTCTTGTTGTTCTTGGTAAAAGAAAAGAAGTGAAATTGAAAATTACAAAAACTTTGTTAGATGTTCTTGGTTATGGTGATTCCTTTGATGTTTGTTATCGAGGATTGTTTGTTAACGTATTCCCGTTGATTGGGTACCCTCAAAACACGTTTTGGTATTAAGAATCAAAAGCTTGAAAATCAAAATCCCCAAAGTTTGAAAAACCCTTGAATTTGATTGAAATTTCTTGATTTGGACTTGTTGATGATTGGGTGTTGTTATAAATCATTGGGAATTGTTTGAAATAGTTGAATACAACTTTGGGTACCATTGGGAGTTGATAACAACTTGAAAACATAGAAATTTTTGGGTGAAATCGAGTCAAACCGTTGTTGAGAGTGCAAGAACAGCCCAGGGCAGGCACCCCAAGTGCAGGGCGGACCGCCTAAGAGGAGTTCAACTCTCTGAACTTTTAGGGCGGAGCGCCCCTGAGACCGGGTGGAGTGCCCCCCCATTTTGGGGTTCGGGTAGTTGATTTCTTAGGCTTTCGCTTTTTCTTTGCCTCCGGGCTTCTTGGTTTTTCTAGGGTAATTGGCCTGCTCGAAAGACACTAACTCTTGATCATAATAGGACATTCGTGCGTAGAGGAGATTAGAATTCAAAGAAGAGTCGTCGAACTTTCTTTGGCCTCAAGTGCGCACTTTAAATAGCCGTCCGTCCATAGAGTCCCATTCACTCCACTCCGAACCAATACTTGGACATACTAGTTGTGATCACCGTGGTTTCCAAGAGATTAAGGTCTTGCCCTTAAGTGTTCATATATTAAGTGATACATGTGAGAGAGTGAATTTGTGAGGTTCTTTTCTCTTATTGTAGCAACTATGTCGGATGATGATTGTGGAGGTTATGACTCGTGTGGGGATGATGCGGGTTGTTATGACTCGTGGAGATGATGGAGACTATGGTTTCTATGATGATGATGATAGGTATTACTATGATGACTCGAGAAACCATGACTCCTATGAGGATGAAGCGGTTCACTATGATGATCGTGAGATTGAGGAAGACTATGAGGCTTATGATGATGAATGTGTTGATCCTTATGCTTCTAGTCAAGAATACGAAGATGGTGACACTTCAAGGTACAATGTACCTACTTACTCTTTTTATGATGAATATAAACATGTTGATAGTGACATAGAGAGAATTGATGATGAAGTTGATTATACGAATTATTCATTTGCATATTCTCTTGGTGTTGCTAGTGGTGTACAAGGGAGTAGTAGAGGTCCTTCCATTAGTATGGGAGGAGGTGGTGGTTGTTCCATGGGAAAGAAAAAGCTTGCACCTTCTAGGTATGCTAAGCGACCTAATGCTTCTAATTCCCATGTGGAGGGTTGTTTGAGAGATGATGTTGCTCTTGCTACAAGGGGCTTGTATTATTCTATCGATGTCGTGAAGGGTATGGGTAGTTGTAGTAGGAGTAGTGCTATGGCCAATGGAACCAAAGCAAAGGGCTCTTACGGGTTCCATTGCAAGGTTCCTTCCTCGACTTTCAATAACACTTCTAATGTTGGAAGAATGACGAGAAGTGGATGTTACCCTTGCAATGTTGCTAGGAGAGGAGGGATAAGGGAGACCCAAGTTGTTGGTATTGATGCTCGTGAGCATTCAAGTTCTCACTTGGATGCATTTCTACGAAACTTGGGTAGAAGTAGGTTCGTTGTTGAGGTGAATGGTTATGGAGGAAACTTGCTCAAATTGAAGAGACCGATGCCAATTGTATTAGCATCTCTTTGGCTGATAGGCTAAGGATACCACGCTGTAAACTAGAGAGTCCTTATGAGTATAATGGAGTGTGGGTTTCCAAGGAAGCTCGAGTACTTATAACTCATAGGAATTACAAATGCTATTTTTTACTGTAAAGATTGCTCTATAATTGGCTTGATTGTAATTGATCTCTTATGGATCCATCCCCTTGTATAAAAACTCTGTTCAATATCAATAACGAGAATAATTTCTCCTCTCTGAAAACTATTTTAAGGTATAAGGACAATGGCGTTTCACAACTCCAAAATTTCTGGAAACATAATATTTTTTTCAGCAACCATGAGTACTTCTTCCAACAATACCTCTGATTCTTCTAACACCATCATTTTCTCAAACAACAATGACCAACTTATCTTCATCAACACTGCAGCCCATGCCTAACTGGAACTCACCACCACCAACTACCAATCTTGGTAATATTAATGGGAAACACTACTTAGTGCCTATTATTTTCTCAAGTTTATAAATGAACCACTATCCTCCACAACAACCCTGCTTATAAACGGCAAGACCATTTAATTAGAAGTGCCATGGTTGTATCCCTTTCACCAGAAATTATACCCTTTGTGATGCAATCTAAACTACCGGAAGTAAACTAAACGATGCGCAGAAGCAAGTAAAACGAGATAACAAGAAATAAAGATTGGGAAGGCAAGAAATGAGAAGAAAGAAACGAATCAAATTCACATACATGGATTGAATTCAAATGGGAGAAGAGAAACTTGAACCAAATCCCTTATTCATACTAGGATTCAATCCTCGGGTTCCCAAGTCGTAGGGGATACTTGAGCTTCACGCTCCAACAAGAAGGCCAAGCTTCTGTATGTTCTTTCTCTCAAATTCTATGTTCAAACTAGACTAATGAATAAAATGGCTAAGGGGAGATTATATAGTACTCCCACACATGTTTGTGAAATGACTAAAAGCCCATAGGTAGAATTAATACAATAGAAGCACTTAGGGCTAGAATAGGAATTACACGACAAAACTAGTCAAGACTTCCACCCGAAAATAGGTGCCCCGCCTAGCCAAAGCAGGCGCCCCGCCCAAACAATGCTTAGTTAACCAGGCGGCCCACCACCAGTGAGTATGCGGTCCGCCCATAAACAGAGGCGGTCCGCCCACTTCCAAGTCCAGAGAGTGGTGCATAAAATAGGCGTCCCACCTGAAAATAAAGGCGCTCCGCCTCTTCCTGTGGCCTCTTGAAGCGCCTCAAATTGTGCCTCAGACGCTCCTTCTTGTAGCCTAGATGGTCCTCCTTCCATGGTGCTCCAATGCATGATCTTCAAGTCGCTTTCGGAGCCCTTGATGTGTACTCTTTGTGCTCTCAAGCTTGGCTCCTGATGGTTGGGAACTAAGCCAATTTACATTGCATCATCCTCCCCTTCTTGAAAAGATTTCGTCCTCAAAATCAAAACATCAAAGCCTACATCCAAAACAAACACAAACGAAGCTTCCCACTACAAGTTAGTGCCAAAAGCGTAAAAAACACACTCTTATGATAGAGCCATACAGTTTGACTTTTGATTTTGAGGTCTTGGTTCATCGGTTCTTCGGGAACCGAGCTATTTTAACTATTTGTTATATGTAGTTAAATTTTAACTTTAAGTCCAATAACTATTTGTATACTAGTTTTAGCGTATGTGCGTTGCACCTACCGTCTTGAGTAAATAAATTGAACTTATTATATGTCAAGACAATGAATAAAGGCATTAACAAAGAAAACAATACATCAAAACTTAATCGCGCCAGTAAAGAATATTTCTTGCTAGGAAATAGAAAGTCGTATTTTAGGAGCACAAAAAAAAAGTTTTTTATAACATGTAGCTAAACATATTAAGTTTATTATAAAAAGAATTTTTATATCTATAGAGAGATCAATAACACTTCTGTTTCGCTTTGTAAAGTATCTGAAGCATATAGACATAATATAGTGAATAGATGGAGGTGAGTCAATATTTTACATAGCTAACACGAGCTCAATATTTTATTAAATCACTTTTGATAGTTTGGTTTACAACTTATTTTGCCAGTATATATGAATTATATTCACAATTGTGATTTCTGTCAAATGTTCATCATTAATTGTTATATCAGATATCCAATAAGAGAAGTCGTTCCTAATAAACATACAACATTGACCAAAGAAAAGAAGCGAGAAAATATTAGAAACAATATCAAGTCAAAACATTACTTGAGATAGAAAACATAACTAATTAATCAGATCATAAAAACTGCTAACTTTTATTGTTGTCCAGACAATCTTCATCATCCACTTTGCACTTGGTAGTCACTTAGCAATATAGCTTAACTAATAACATAGAATGCATCACTGAAGATTAAAAGTTAAATATCAACGTATAATTATTTCTAAAGAATATTTAACTCATACCAAAGGGAAGCAAATAAAGGTCCAAGCATGAAAACCGTTGTTGCAAGTTTCTATCTTTTTGTAAATTCCCTCAAATTAGCCTTATCAGAGTAATCCAATTAAAATACATAAGTGATTCTCAAGCAGCAACAACAATAATAAAGAGGTTCTTTCAGGAAAAAAAAAAAAGAATCACCAAATAGAACAAATATAAAATTTAATTGATTAGTATTCTTTTCCACGTTGCAAGTATAAATCTGTTGATATTAATTAACATTAACCTCCCTCAATGCTTTTTCCAATGAATTTTCTACAACCAAAATATCCAACTAAAGTGAAAGGAAAAATGTTATCCGATTAAAAGGTTAGTTAAGATATGTTGTCCAATTATAGTGTAAAACTAAAGAAACCATATAGTATCTCAAAGGTCCGTAAAAAAGCATGGGTGACCATATTCAGAACTACTTTTAGCTAAAGTAACTTGTTGACTTCTTTGATAGGGACCTACTACATGAATCAATAATATCACGAGCATAATAACCATCAAAGGATACTAACTAAAATTTTACAGAGACAAAAATCAAATGAAACAGTAAATCACAAAGAAGTAAGAATTGCATGTTACTTGGATTTTGTGGGCGAGAGGGACTTTGTAGTCTTTTAAATAAGAAAACGGGATAAAGTCTTTAAAAATTGGGTGAGGCGGACACTTTTAAAATTAATACTAATGACTAACATTTTAAAAGCTCTCAAGTTTTTTTATTTGCACAAAGTCCCACCTTATCATCTCCCCACCCCCAACCCCCATTCGAACCCCCCCCACCCCAAATCGCCCCCACCCCCTCTGCCCATCCACCACTCAACCACCACCCTCCACCACTTTCCACTGCCACCTTCTACCACCCACCACCACCTTCTACCACTCACTGCCACCTCCTACCACCAACCGCCACCTCCTACCACCCTACCACCCTCCACCACCACACCACCGCCCCTCCACCGCTCTAATAAAAGAATGTGTACACATCAGTCAAGATGTGTACACATATAATAATATGTGTGTACATCTGACGAGATGTGTACACATCTTTTTCAGCTGTGAAAATATCTCTAAAATTGTATAAACATATAGAAAATATGTTTACACATCCGAAACGGGGACGCAGAAGAAGAAAAGGGAGAAGAACGAAGAAAAAATAAAATGGATACAAAGAAGAAAAGAAAATTGAGACTGAAAAAGAAGAAAGAAATGAAATGAAATTTGAAAAGATATCTAGAAGAAAGAAGGAAAAGGAAGAAGAAAAAAGAGGGAAAAAGAAGAAAGAAAGAAATAAAAGTTTAAAATGATTTGAATAGGTGAGAGAGTAAAAGTACGTGAGAGGGAGGGAATATGAATTATTTAATTTTTTTGGAATTGTGGGGCTTTTTTATAAATTTCGGATGTTTTTCTTCTACCCACAAGTTTTAAATGTTACAATTCAGCCCTCACTTAAATAAATTAAGTATTTGAACCCTTTTCTTATTTAAAAACTTGGGAGGTCCCTTTACCTCTTTTTTCACATATTACTTACAAGGGGAAAATCAAAGGAAAACGAAAACCTCAAAGAGATAATAATTGCATGTTACATGAAATTAGATCACATATTCCATAGCGTAAGCATCCTATGCCTATCATGTAGAATGAAAAGGGAAAAATAAAACAATGAAAGCCATTAAATGAAAAAGTAAAAGAATTAACTTGTATACTTTAATGCGGCGATGGTAAAATTGATTCAATGAGACCTTGATATATAAAAGGTTAGAGCCGGTAGTGTTTTAATCCATGTAAAATTAGTATGACTCTCCCCTTTTATAACCAGACGTTACCACTCTTAACAATGTACTCCCTCCGGCCCATTTTATTTGATCACTTTCCTTTTTTAAAAGTCAAACAATATAAACTTTGACCAATATTTTGAGATATATTTCTTTACCATATTAATATAATAAGAATTGCAACTTGTAGTACTTTTCGTGTAGTTTTTTAATATCTAAATTATAATTTTAAAATATTGATTAAATCTAGTTCAATTTAAATCCAAAAATTGGTCAACTTGACTCTCGAAAAGTGAAACAGATCAAATAAAATGGACCGGAGGGAGTAATTTTCTAAAAATTAGATTCTTGAATGATCTCGTTATAATTATATTCAAACTCAACTTCCTATTCCAATCACAATTTTATCGAAATACTCGTACTAATAATTAATAAATTGATTACAATTATACTTTTATCCAACATAAAATACATATATTAAGAATAAAAAAGGCGAGTGACATTTCACTAAGGCCTTCGTACTTTTATAATGTAGTATAGATTTAGTTAAATTTCTCTCTCATTTTGGGGAACACACTTTCGAAACAAAGGATTAAGGTGGTAGTTAGGGGTGTCAACAGTTCGGTTCGGTCGGTTATTTTGAAAATTTTGTACCGTACTAATTTTTTGGTTTATTTTAATATGTGTAACCAAAATTTAAATTTTTTAAACCGGCCGAATCATCTTGGTTTCTCTTTAGTTTCAGTACGGTTCGGTTAATTTTTTGGATTTTTTTTATTGACATAATAAAAAGCTACCTACGAACAAAGACATATTTTTGCATACAAGTCAATAACTTTGAAAAAAATGTATCATTTTTTACAAAACTCATATGTTCTGGCGACTGAACCAAAACACCAATTTCATCTTAACTAAGTGAATTATATTACAAACTAATAATGATATCATATTTCTGTTGAGTATTTGATGAAGGATGCCTAAAAAAGATTCATGAGAAATATAGGGAATGTGAAGCGTTTAAAAATACAAAATTTTAGGACTACATTTTTAAATAGTAGTTATGAATGCATTTAAAAAAAAAAAAAACAACACTAAACATTGAGATATTTTGGTTGTCTAAATCAAGCTCATTTATTTCTTCAAATAGATATTTGACAATCATCTATTATTCTACACAAGATTAAATTTAACACTGAGATTATTTGGTATTAATCGATAGAGAGATCAACTCTTTCTCCAAGTAAATAAACTTTACAAGGCCGACACAAATAATTACCCGCGAAAATCTTATAAAATAAACTTGTCACTTCATGGAAACTATATTTAAAGAAGATTGGAACCAAGAATTGCCCGAATACATCACAGCTGAAGTACATCGATTCAACTTTGAATAGTTGTATTTGTAGTACTACAGTAGGTTGGACATCGGGAAAACTACTTCCATCCTAAGGCTCAAGCTCAAAAATGAAACATTTAATGTATTTTTATTTTAAAGTTTATCTAGAAATATATAGATATATTTATGCATAGAGATCTAATATATAAAATCTATTTTATTCACATAATTCTATTTAGTTCGGTTTGGTATTTTTTCAATTTATTTTTGTAAAATAAAAATCTAACCTAATTATGCGGTTCGGTTACAACTTTAACTTGAAACCTTCGTTTTGAGAAAAAAAAATTCAAAATCAGTTCGATATCGTTCGATTCAATCATTAATAATCGATTTGGAAATAACCATTGACAGGCTTAGTGATAGTTAATTCAATAATAGTAATAAGTGTAGTTGCCGAAAATATAGTAACAAAAGATGATTAATTAATGAGTGTGAAAGATTGGGATAACCTGGTGGGCGTCAATTGTCAAACAAGGTCGGACAGTAAGAATAAACATTTCAGAAGTCTAAACCCTCAACGAAACCCTAACTACTCATTATAGCTGATGGTCTTGCTGTTTTCACCTGAAAATGTTGCACTATGTTTCACTGCTTCTTCTATTTTTGGGAGTAGCAGGTGCTGTGGGTCCTCACATTGCAGATGTGAACATACTGTTGCCTCCCAAAATGACACACCCTGTAGAGTATCGTCTTCAAGGAAGTGATGGTTGCTTCAAATGGTACTTTATTATCTCATTCCTGAATAGTTCAACTTATATAGTAACTATCATGTGCTCACTTTATTAGTATTGACGGATCCAACTATTACATGACTTCTATTTTCCGTCTTTCTTTTATATACAAACCATTTTCAGTTTCATTCACCACCTGCTTTTTGTTGGCACTTGATTGGTTTTTTATGCATATCTCCTTTTCCGGTGTAGGACTTGGGATCATCATGATATTTTAGCCGTCCTGCCTGAATTCAATGCCAGTAGCCAATGCTCTACAACTGCCCGCTTGAAATCTATTGCCCCCTATACTGGTCGAAAGGAAACAGCTGTCTATGCTACTGATGTCCACACTGGAACTGTGGTCCGATGCAAAGTTTACATCGACACCTTCTCTAGGATCCAGATATTTCATAGCTCCGTCAAACTTGACCTTGATGGCCTCGCTACTCTACGTATCCGCGCCTTTGATACTGAAGGTACTTTGCTTCTTTTATTATTTATTATAAAGGCAGTCATTTCATTGAGTACCAGTAAAAGGGTGCGAGATTTCATAATTTAATTGGCGTTTGGAAAAAAAGAATGCACTGAATTTCTAGCTTACTAGACTATATGTTCTCTCGTCTTATTCTTCTAAGCCATCAATTGAAAGCTCACTTGTACCCCGGGATCCCTTTTCCCAATATATTCTTTGGTTGTTGTTGTACGGTTTTCATATCCTTAGATGTTTCTGAAAGTTGCATCTCGGACTCTTCAACTGAACATGTGTTTATGCTGGTTTAGTCCGGAATCTTCAATTCCCGTGGTTTTACAAGTAATAATCCCCATATTTATACCAAGACTATATCAACCAAAATTTAGTTTTAATATCTGTCATGCATTGTGTGGTTTCACTTTTGTCCTCTCAGCTTTTGTCTTGTCTGAATTAAGTCACTCGTAACTCCTTATCTTTCCTTTATAAAGAGGCCCGTTTCTTTGTCTGATGTGTTTCTACAAGGCACAAACACAAGAAGAGCTGTAAGCTATGTCAATCCTGATTATCACAAGAAATGTGAAAATACAAAAGCAAAAGTAATGTCACAGAACTAAATTTTATATCGTATGTGATATGTAGGACAGTATATATTTCTTTTGTAACATAAGAAATGGAAAATTACCTATAAATCCTATAGTTCTTTCGGTTGGCTTAAAAATTTGGGATCAAGAAATATGCCAACTGGCTCCTAAGAAGTTTTGAATGTGGTACACTGTTCCTTCTTTTATCTGGTTGGCAGATTTGTCAAACTTTCAACCTATAAAAGTGAAGGTTATAAAGCAGTGCTACAGACCCATCTAGTAGCAACCAAAAGCTCATAGGACTCAGTGGTAGAAGTGCCCTGTAGGTAGTAAATGTACACGTTCTTTCAGAAAGTCTTTCTATGATACATTTTTTCTAACAATAATACATTTTTTATTTTTTTGAAATAAATCTCCATAGGAGCATTATTACCATTTTATTCAATCTCTATTTACTGGCAATAGTTCCAATTGTTTAATATGTATCTGCTAAATTTTCAGAGAATGTCTTCTCGTCTTTGGTGGGCATACATTTCATGTGGCACCTAATGCCTGAAACTGATGGATTGCCTCATCACCTGACACATATTCCTTTGAAGGACTCTCCGTTGAGTGATTGTGGCGGATTATGTGGTGACCTAGATATCCAGATAAAGCTTGAAGATAGTGGCGTGTTTTCTGATCTTTATGTGGTGAAGGGGACGGAAATCGGCCATGAAATAGTGTCTGTTCATTTGGCTGAACCATCAGTTAAATATATGGAAGATAAGATTGTCCTAACTGTGGCAGAAGCCATGTCTCTGGAACCTCCTTCACCGGTTTGTGTCCTTATTGGTGCTGTTGTTCACTATAGTCTTAAAGTTATACGCGGGAGTATTCCGCAACTTGTAACTCTGCCATCTGCGTTTCACCGATGGTCTGTTTTGAACTCCTCAGTTGCTCAAGTAGACAGGATGGTGGGTACTGCTAAGGCTTTGAACTTGGGAATAACTACAGTAACTGTTGAAGATACTAGGGTGGTCGGTCATACACAAGTGTCCTCTTTCCATGTTGTACTGCCAGATTCCTTGTCATTATATATATTACCTCTATCTCTTTCTGGTGATCATATAGAGGGGATTGAACTAATACCCTCTGTGGCACGCTGGTATGTAGTTTCTGGTAGAGAATATCTCATTCAAGTAAGGATTTTCTCGAAAGGAACATGGGCACAAGAAGTTTACATTACAGAAAAAGATGATGTTAAGTTGCAGGATGACCCATCAGAACTCTGGAGTATACTTCCCGCATCCAATCACATTGTTGAAAGGGGGATATCTAGAATCCTAAAAGCTTTCTCATATGGTCTGGGAAAATTAACTGCGACTCTCACTTATAGCACTGGGCTTGAAGAAACAAAGGAAGTTCTGAAGGTTGTTCAAGATGTTATGGTTTGTGACCAGGTGAAGTTCAGCATGGAAGGTGTCTCCGACAGTATTACTCTTCCTTGGGCACCTGGTGTTTATCAGGAGTTGGAGCTAAAGGTTACTGGGGGTTGTGCTGTGGTGTCTAATGACTACAAATGGTTCTCTTCAGACATTGCTATTGTATCAGTATCTGCTTCTGGGATTGTCCAGGCAAAAAGACCTGGAAAAGTTACTATAAAGGCAGTCTCAGTTTTCGATTCTCTTAACTATGATGAGATAGTTGTTGAAGTTAGTTTACCTTATTCAATGGTAGCACTACCTAATTTTCCTGTGGAGACTACTGTAGGTTCTTATCTTCAAGCTGCGGTGACATTGAAAACATTGAATGGTGACTTATTTCACAGATGTGATGCTTTTAGCCCATCTATCAAGTGGAAAACTGGAAGTGACGCTTTCATTGTTGTGGATGCTGGCGAGACCTTAATTTCTGAAAAGCAAGAGATTATTCCAATTGGTACGGAGAAGTATGAATATGGCCCTGCGTGTGCATGGACCTATGTTTATGCTGCTAATTCTGGTCAGACGATGCTACATGCAACATTGTCAAAAGAACTTCAGCAGTATGATCACTCATCTGGTGGTTCTGTTGTTCTGCAAGCAACCTCACGTGTTGCAGCATTCATGCCACTCATTGTGCACCCGACAAGTGATGGAAACCAGTTTGGTGGTTACTGGTTTGACTTGGTTCAGGCTGAAGCTGATAATCGCGTAAAAAATATGGATCATCTATATCTTGCCCCTGGCACATATTTTGATGTGATGCTTCGTGGAGGACCTAATCAATGGGACGAGGGAGTTGAATTTGTTGAATCCGTGGAAAGTTTGGATGACCACAATCTCAGGGTTCAAGATGTGGTTCTAGTTAATCAAGAATATACCAGCTATGGGAGCACGTACAGAATCAAGTGCCAAGATGTTGGAATCTTTAGGCTTCTTTTTAAACGTGGAAATTTAATTGGAGAAGGTCATCCTATGTCTGCTGTATCTGAAGTGCAGTTGTCACTCACATGTGGTTTCCCATCCACTATAGCAGTAATAGCTGATGAAACTGTTAATTCCCTAGAAGTGATCCAGTCTGCAGCTCAGGCTGACCGTGGCAGCGGAAGAATTCGTACTACCCCTATCACAGTAGCAAATGGGCGCAGAGTTCGACTATCGGCTGTTGGCATTAGTGAGACTGGAAAAGCTTTTGGAAACTCATCTTCTCTTCTTTTGAAGTGGGAGCTTAAAGATTGTAACGATCTGGCATTTTGGGATGATATTCACAACTTAGAAATGCTATCAACTTGGGAGAAGTATTTGGTCCTGGCAAATGCAACTGGACTATGTGTTGTACGAGCAACAGTTATTAGACCTGTTGATTTTGTTAGTCATCGTCATTCTCTTAAACATTTTCTAGGCTCTGAAAATGATCTTACAGATGCCATACGCTTGCAACTTGTTTCATCCCTACGGGTCTATCCAGATTTCAGTTTGTTGTATCTCAATAATGATGCTAGGTTGAATCTGTCAATTTCTGGAGGAAGTTGTTTCATGGATGTTGAAGTAAATGATACTCAAGTTGTGGAAATAAATGAGCCTGCTCCAGGTTTTCAGTGTGTACAGCTACTACTGGCTCCTAAAAAATTGGGAACTGCGGTTGTGACGGTTCGAGATGTTGGACTTGCCCCACCTCTTTCCGCTTTCTCCATGGTTCAGGTTGCAGATGTGGACTGGATTAAGATTACATCGGGAGAAGAATTGAGCATTATGGAAGGGAGTTCACTATCAATGGATTTTCTTGCTGGAGTAAACAATGGAAATACTTTTGATTCTTCGCAGTATGTTCATATGAATATTCGTGTTCACTTTGAGGATCATATAGTTGAACTTGTTGATGAAGAAGATCTTCCCTGTTGTGATAATGGATATGTGAGTGTGCCTAACTTCAGATTACGGGCAACGCGCCTTGGGATTACATCACTGTATGTCAGCGCTCAACAGCATACTGGCCATGAGATACGGAGCCGGCCAATTAAGGTAGAAGTCTATGCACCACCTAGAATCCATCCCAGTGATATTTTCCTTGTACCAGGTGCTTCTTACATACTTACTGTGAGAGGAGGCCCAAAAACTGGTGCATATATTGAGTTTGTCAGTATGGATAGTGAGGTTGCAAAGGTCCACACAGCCACAGGACGAGTCTCTGCAACATCACCTGGAAACACCACCATAGTTGCCAAGATGCACAGAAATGGAGATATCTTTATTTGTCAGGCATATGGCAAAGTTAGAGTAGGTGTTCCTTCTTCAGCAATGTTAAATGTTCAAAGTGAGCAGCTAGCTGTTGGCCGTCAGATACCAATATATCCCTCCCTGTCTGAGGGAAATTTATTTTCATTTTATGAACTTTGCAGAAATTATAAATGGACTATAAATGATGAAGAGGTATTGAGTTTTCAAGCAGCGGACCATGGTGGAAAGCACTTGTCCAGTGAAAAAGACAATGGGCTGGCAGGATATGGTGGTGACAAAGACCACGGTTTTATTCAAGTATTGCATGGACGGTCTGCAGGGCTGACAGATATTACAGTTTCTTTCTCCTGTGATTTTGTCGCTTACAAATCTTTTTCACAGTCAAGATTATATACTGCATCTGTTTCTTTGTCGGTAGTGTCTGAGCTTCCACTTGCTCTGGGATCACCGATTACTTGGATTCTCCCTCCACATTATACCACGTCTGATCTTTTGCCTCCAGCTTCCAAAACTTACAGTAAAGGGGATCCAAGTATAGGTACAGTTACTTATTCTATATTGGGAGGCTGTAGAAGAAAGGTTGAATGGGAGGAAGATGATCCTATTCTCATTGATGGGAGCAGAATAAGGACAAAAGAGAGTGGCAATCTTGCATGTATTCAAGCGAAGGATAGGTCAAATGGAAGAGTTGAGGTAGCATCTTGCGTGAAGGTAGCTGAAGTGACTCAAATACGTTTTGCGGCAGAAAAGTTGCTGGTTCACACATTAGCAATTGGTGCTAAAATTGATGTTCCAATCGAATATTATGATGTCCTTGGAAATCCTTTCCTTGAGGCTCATGATATTTTGCCTTTTGGAGTTGAAACTAACTACCATGATGTCATCTCTGTTGAGGATGCAGGTGATGGCAATGGAAATGTCCACCTCAAAGCAATCAGTCATGGTAGAGCTCTTGTGCGAGTATGTTTTGCTAATGACCCAAAGAAGTCTGACTATGTGGTTATTATTGTTGGAGCTCATTTGCATCCTCAGAATCCAACCCTTCACCAAGGGAGTGGTCTTAGCTTCAGCATAGAAGGTCTAAGTGATCAAGTATCTGGTCATTGGTTTAGTAGTAATACAAGCATTCTGTCTGTGGACCAGCTATCTGGACGTGCCAAGGCAATAGGGCAAGGTTCTGCACGAATTATCTTTGAGGGTACGAATATGAAGCTGCAAACTACAGTTACAGTGTCACAGCAGCCAGAAATAATGTCTGTTGATGCTCCAAAAGAAGTGCTGACAAATGTTCCACTTCCAGCTAAAGGATATAGATTTCTGGTGAAAGCTAATGATGCTTATGGCCGCAAGTATAAATCTGCTAAAAATATGACAATTTTCTTCTTTGATTGCCGCGTTGATCCACCTTATCTTGGCTACGCAAAGCCATGGGTTGATGTTGATAGTGGTTGTTCATATTGCCTTTTCTTCCCTTACTCTCCAGAACATTTGGTACTTGCTACTTCGAAATGGGGAGCTGTTAGACAGGATATAGCTGTTACAATCAAGGCATCACTCACTGGAGAGCAGAATATCTCAGCATCTGCTTCAGCACTTTTTGTTGGAGGCTTCATCATTCTGGGAACAAAAGGAGATCCGTTGCAGTTGAACCTAACCCCAGAATCTGACAGGAGTGTCCTGACTGTTGTTGGAAACACAGATGTGAATATCTACTGGCACGATCAGGAACGGCTATCTGTCAGGCCTATACATGGAGAAGATTCTCAAGGTGGAAGCCGTGCACATTATGAGATCAAAATTCGCAGAACAGAAAAATTTAAAGAAAAGCTGATTTTTACACTCCCAGCAACTGGTCAGAGGATGGAAGTTGATGTTAGCTATGAACCTGAAGAGAGAAGAGCACCATCTGCTAATCTTAATTTATGGTCTACTGTAGCTATGTGTTTCATTCTGATGATACTCGCCGCAAGTTTATTCATTTATTACTTGGACCAACCTGTGAGATCCCCACCATGTGCTCCTCCTGGCACGCCAAGTGTAGCAGCACCTGCGACTCCTGAGCGGAGCAGTCCTGCTGTAGTTAGCGAACATTCTCCTCGGACACCTCAGCCTTTCTTGGAATATGTTAGGAGGACAATTGATGAAACTCCATACTACAGACAAGACTTTAGGAGGAGGGTTAATCCTCAGAACACTTTCTAGCATACTGGGGGCAATATTCTTCCTTTCCTCCCTCCCATTTTTGCCATGCCAGAACCAAATGGTTTCTCAGGTAATGCTCAAGTTCTAGAATCTGGCTGCAGACTTTTACAAAGATAATGGTGTAATTTGTTGGTGTATTTTCTGTAGAGTATTGCAAAGCATTTGTAGTGGACTTAAATTAGGTCTGGGATGTTATGCTTCTGGATTCTTTCTTGAGAAGTAGGCTCGTATGTCGAATAACTCTTATGTACTGCTTTCTGCTGGAAAAGAACAATATTGCACTTTGTACAGTATAACTTGCCTAGGCACAGAGCAGAAAAAGAAGCACTCCAACTCAGAAGTGGTTGTAAAGATAAATTTTAAGACCGTTTAATAATTTTGATAAGAGTGTTAAAACTTCTTTGGAATAATAAACCACAGAAAATAGGCTAGAGTTTAGCCAATTGCATTAATCTCACTCTGTTTGTGACTTTTAAATTTTATGGCTTTACGGATGCTTACTTGGGAGCTATATGATATCATAATGTTCCTTCACAAAAGTCGGCTGGTAGAAGTGTGGGCTACACGCCTACACCAATTCACCATCCACAATGCTAGGATTTTTTAGGAGCAAGACCATGAAAGTACTTCGAGGTTTCTATTTGAGCTTTTCCATACAAAAGAAATAAATCATCAACTTCACTCCAAAAAAAAAAAAAAAAAAAAATTATGAGGAAGACACTAAGAACCTAATCATACTCATCTAAATGAGCCTATCATTTTTGCTTAAAGTAAAAGACCTAATTGCCCATGCAACATTAAAAATAGACTATTATTAGTATGCAATTTTGTCTATTGTCTAAAATTTAATAAAACAGAAAAAAAAAACACGCGCTTCTCTGTTTTCCAACTCCTCATCCTCGTAAACTTCTCATCTGCCTAACTTTGCCTAACTCTTCAGCTGCCTATCTCTTCACTACCCAAAATTCATCAGCTTCATGTTTTCACCATTCGTTGAACGTAGCCGCGGATCCTATGCGCCCTTTCGCCTTGCTGCTAAAGCATTAACCATGGATTTACTCCATATTAATTCACACTCATCTACAAGAAAGTGTGGACGCTTTATCAGACCTGTTTGGCTCCTCTTCTCCATTTCTGCCTCTATGCAGGTCCTACCGACTTTCCAGATCCGACAATTAATGTCTCCCTTATTGAAATTTGTTATGCACATTATATAAGTTAGATATGTTTTGGTTTATTCTCAATACTTACCAACAACTGCAGCAGCCAGGTACCATTGTTATCATTGCACAATTGAATCGTCAATTTTGTTAACATTTTGAGAAGCCATTGTGATTTTCAATTTGTTCCTTTAATTTTTCCTGCAGCCTTCTTTGTGTTGTTCATCAGGAATTGGGTATGAATTCGACAACTTTGCTTTTAGTTTAGTACAATTATTACTTATAGTCGCATGAACTTTGTCATTTTGTCCTCAATATTGCCAGCTAAAGTTGCATCGTCGGTTGCTTAAGCCACCTATTCCCCAGATTCTGTTCACTGCCGTCGATTAGACGACGTCGCGGCCTTAGTGTTGCTGAAGCAGCATCCTAGGTTACTTAAGCCGCTAATTCCCCACAATTTCTTCACTGTCGTCTATAGACGTTGGAGGTTTACTATATATTGTTATTATTAAGTGCCACTATGCTATATTTACATCCACTTGCATTATGATTTCTGTATATATAGTGCTTCTATTTGGTTCATAGACAGCGTGTGTCCCAATGGCGCGCGAGCTAGAGGAGGGAAGACAATGCATACCTATTAGCGAATTGAAACCATTGCAAACTGAATGGCTTATTAAAGTCTTAGTGCTGTGACGAGGCCCAAAAAGAGACGATAAGACCTCAAATGGAGAGGGTGTTATCAGATCTATGATATTTGTCGATGAAGAGATAATAGTCTTTGGCTCTTTTATACAGCTTACAAATTACCAACCACCCTCCCACCATATGTAACAGTGCCTCATATTTGTCATATGCCAGGGGACAAAAATACAGGGAACCCTTTTCAACGAGCAAATTGAATCATGGGAAGACGACTTCAAACCACTTCAGGCATATTACATCGAAGATGGGAAGATATTCACCCCAAAAGCCAACTACCTATCCGTGAATGCTGACGTTGAGATTTCGTTCCGCCAGCACACAAAGGTCACTGAATTGACACCGATTTTGATACTCAAAACTTCGCCGCCGGTTTCATCTCCTTTGTTGAGGCTGCCAAGATGCCCCTCGGGACTTTTTTTGGTAACAAGCAACAACCCTTTATACATAGCTTTGCCAACATTTATTGCTACTTCTTTTCTACACTAACTAGATAATTTTTTCAGATGTCGCCGGTATTTTATTAGAAGTGAAAGCACTAATTGGAGAAGGCCGCAAGACAAGGCGTGAAGCAGTAATCACCGACGACAGGTTGGTCATTTCATCTTGGCTTACAGATTTTTGTTGCTACAGACTGCATCCAGTTGGCCACAACCTTCTCACTTTGCTCATTCTGTTTAATTGCTTCAGTTTTAGCAATATACAATTTGCCCGCTTATTATTTCCATTGTAGATATGACCGGAAAACAGTGACATTGTGGGGAGACTTGGCTGAAATTGAGGGCGCAATGTTAGCCAGCTCTCAACATGACAACCCCGTTATTGCCTTTTGCAATATTAGAGGCTCCATTTACCAAGGTCTAACGCTCACGGCCTACCGTATAATTCCACTAGCTTCTGTATAACATGAAAGTTGCAATTCTCACTGTTCTCCCTGTTGTGCAGGTGAATTTGGACTTTCAACTACTCCAGTTAGCTGTGTGCTCATGGAACCAAATTTTGAAATAGCAGAGCATCTGCACAAGTGGTACGTACATTTAAAAACATCTGTACGCTTTTAATTCATTTAGGTGTGCAATATGCCCTGTGTTAGTGCTAAATAATTTCCCCTCTCAGGCATACTGCCATGAAAGCCTGCAGCGTGGACATAAGATTCATGCCAAGCAGACTAATGCAAGAAACAAAGAAAGTCGCTCTAAGTGATATAGTTAAAGCGACATCTGCCAATTTCAAGGTATTCCCCCCCCCCCCCAACTAACAACATTTGCGTGGTGTTAATATACTTTTCCCCCTAAACCAGTTTCTTCCATCCTCCATCTTGCAAAAGGCAGCTTCTATGCTGATCATATTTCTCAGCTCTGAGAATATTACTGAAGCTTATCCTGCTGTTTATGAGCATTATATATGGCCGTTACCTTTCTCATTGTATCCCATTTTGCTGTGTATCAAACTCTTGAATTCTTTATCCATAGGATCAGTACTATAGGTTCGTTGCGAACTTAATAGATATTATCAACATGGATGATTTGTGGTATGCTGCGTGCAAAAAATGCTACAAGAAAGTAATTGTGAAAAAGAGCACTGCAAGTTGCGGGTACTGCAAAAAAAAAAAAAAGGATACTGATTATGAGAACATGGCAGCTACATTCCCTTTTTTAAATGTGTTGGGCGCAGATTTTTTGTATTCAGTCCACGTAAACTCATTGACTTAGAAGATTACTGCTTGCATTACTTGGATTAATATTGAAGGCCACTGCTAATATTTAATTAATTGTACACATCATTTTTCAATTGCTAACACATTATCACTTATTGCAACGCTGAAATAAAAATGACAACATCAACAACATATACTCAAATCTGACTAATAACAATTACTGTACGGAACTCTATTACTATATCTTACTGAGTAGGTTTCTAATTACTGATTGCAAATTTCATGCAATAGATATAGGATGTAGATTGTTGTTTCTGCTAAGGAAGTTGAAAATAATGTTCTTACACTGTTTGGGGGTGCACGATTCTTTGTTGGATGCGACGCAAATGAGTATATTCAGTCAACATCAGAAAAGGTAAATACTCGCATCAGTCTACCAAAATATTCGCCTAATGCCTTGCTGCCTTAAGATTACTTTATCTTGACAATTAATAAACTTTTTTATTTCTTATTAACTATACAGAATGAAAAATCACAGTACTACCGCAAGATGGAGCAGAGCAAGGGTGAATTGTTCAGTTTTCTCATAAAGAATCCGCAAATTCATCCTGTAGAAGATAAGAACAAGGATTTGATAGTTGAGAAGATACACAAAGCTGAAAAGATTGGTCCTGGAGAACTGGAAGCTGAACCTTCAGCAACAACACAAAAACCCAAGAGGGCTATTATAAGTGACGATACCAAGGCAGAAGAACATTCAGCTGTTGATAAGAAGCTTAAAGTGGAAAAAATTTAGTTTGTTGCTTTTAATCAGAATGTTTTGTCCATGTTCAGCAACTACTTCAACTGTAATATGTTGACCCATGATTAGTTATTAGTAGACTGATCTAGAAAGTCTCCTCCCTTAGTTTCCTTAAGAGCAACTTTAGCTGGCACCGCTGCTACATTGTCATTTGCATTTCGATAATATTAAATTCTGTTTTCTAAATTGTGTTTGCTCTATATTCTGTTACAGTGCAGTACAGTTATTTCTGGAAAATACTTGGCTTGCTTCACTCCAAATCACCAATGCATCCTACTGTATAGGTGAAAAATAATTTTATACCACTAACACAAGAGCCAAAACAACTATCTACCAACGTATTGCAATAACATGTACTAATTTGTCGCAAAAATATTACAGTATTACTTCCTAACATTCCATTACCTGATACAGGCCGTAACACAAGATAAAGAAATGGCAAAACAAGGTGCGTAATCCTTAAATAATTAGAAGTTACAACGTCTTCGAACCCTCACCTAATTAACTTTATTCCCCTTAGATCAAACAAATATTAGAAAACCTCAGCGGAAAAGTAAATCTTCAAACACATCAACTACCTCCATGTCGAGCGAGGAAAAACACGCTACAGAAGAAGTCAACCCACATGGTAAGTCTTGCATAAAGACGGAATTATCTCCATGACAAACCTAATCAATTGTGAATACTTATAATTAAACATAGTTATACATGTAGGCTGTGAAGGACAAACTATTAGTGGTACCCAAAAACAAATTCAACGGACACCGGATCAACCAAATAAGACACTCTCAACAGGTTAGCTTTCATATTCCTTATGCTATATATTTGAACTTATTCATTCACGATGTGTACAACTGTGTAGAAAATATTTCTATCCATTAGTTATTCTGTACCGCTGTGCAGAAAATATCTCAAGCGATCAGTTCTTGGTCTCTCCAACCGATATTTATTGTCTATACCCTCCTACTGTTGTCATCAATTGGCATTTCATCTGCAAGATATTCAAACTTGATGCGAAAGGCTTAGCTCCATATTCTGCAGCGTACACACACAGAGTAACACTAGAGCCGGCCTTTTTAGCTTTGTCATCATTCTATCCCAAGTCTGTGTGGCCAGTCCCGTTGGTGTACAAATCACTCACCTTCATATATCAAAGACTCCAAAAGTAACAAAAAGCTGCAGCTCCAAGCTATCATAACAGTTAAATCGTTAAAACAGCATGACTAAACAGTTCGTATTCCGATCAAAAGTCTAAGTGCAGTAGTCTGACTATTTCCGGCAAACTTTCTGAACCTCAAATCACACAGGAAACAAAATAATACACTCCCAGCTACAACAACAACTGCTAAATCTCCAACGGACAAGTTCCGCGTCGGCGAACATTGGGTCCACCCTCTATAGTTGTCCGCTTAAATACAATATTTTTGTTCGTGGCATGATTGAAACCTAATCGTATGCCTCTACCCTTCGCCGCTTAATTACCAGGCTTCTGTACACGTATACCACATATCTGCCAGACCTTTAGCTAAACCTCGGACTCATCCGAGTTCGCGACCATATTAGTCTCTTGATTTATGGAAACCCACAACTCCCTGCTTTGACCAGTAGGTTTATCAGGATTTTTTCATCCACCTGAGATAAAGAACCAACATCTGTATTAGAGAATTATATAATGCAGACAATAACATTCTGGACCAAACACAAATAATCAGAAAAGAGAAATAAAAACAACTGCCTTCTTTTTCGTTTACATGGTCCAATAATTGAAGGTAAACAGTTACAACGAAACCTTAATTGTGACTACAGATCAATCATCAAAATTGTGACCTGCCAAAAATTTGGGACCTATACTGAAACAACAGCAGGTGGAAAAGAAGGATGATCACAATTGAAACAGCAGCTTATAGTCAGTAAAGCTCATTTAATAGTTGAAATGAGCTTTAGTACTATAAATACAAGTTTCTCGCACAGGGAAGACATAGAAGAAAACTCTTGACAGTACTAAAATATTAACATGATGGCAGCACCAGAAAATGCTATGATGAAAACACCCGTTCATAGTTTGCACATTTCCCTCTATGAGTACTAATCACTTGCAGAATTTGGTGAATCAAACGACGATGATAAAGTAATCGTACTATACTATTTTTTGTACTTTTATTTCCAGCAAACTGTCACCTTAAAATGACAACAGTCCGAGACTTCCTTGATATTTAGAATTTCCCCTTATACTGTAGAAAATACACTAGCAGGACGAGCATTGAGAAGGTTAAACAGATACTTAGCATGCAGCCAGTCTGTAGCCAATGCACAAAATGAGGAAACACCTGCAACTAAAAAACCTCGAATAAACTGGCTATCTCGGGCTTTATCCGAAGAGATTCAAATGCCAGGTAACATTACACTGACCGCTTCAGATAACTTTTTTGGCATATTCACACTTCTAAATTATTTAGTCGCTTTAACCGTAGTTTTTTTACCTGTTCTCTTAATCTACCTGTCTATTAATCTACAGGTGGCAACACATATACCCTTGCACAATTAGACCCACAAAAACTGAAAGCGGTGCCACAATGTATCTATTGCAGTGCTAAAAGGTTCGAACATGAACCTCCAAACTTCTGTTGTGAAAGCGGCTGTATCAAATTGGCAAGGACTCCTGCTCCAATTGAACTATATGAATTATTCACAGCTCAAACGGAGGACGCAAAACAATTTCGCAAATACCTTCGGGCATATAATAGTATCTTTGCCTTTATATCTTTTGGTGTTAAGCTTGATAAGGAACTGGCTTCTTCAAGGAAAAGGGTGTATACCTTTAGGGCACAAGGCCAAATTTATCACGATCTACTATCTCTTAGGCCGCATGATAATAAACCGTGTTACTTTCAACTGTACTTTTTTGACACGTGAGTTGATCAACAGGTTATCTATACTCGACGACGGAGTCCTGTCAGCTGAGGTTGTGGCCAAAATAAAGCAGGTAATGTCTGGAAATCCATATGCCCAATTCTTCCGGCAATTGAAAGACTATTCCAATTTCGAAAATCTACAACTACGAATTGCTGCAAATGCAAAGCTTGATCAACGATTGTATAACAAACCCTCGACCGAGCAAGTTGTAGCTATTTGGATAGATGGAAACAATGCAGATATTCCGTTTGAGCGACAGATTGTTGTCCATGAACACTCAGGAAACAGACATAGAGTGAAGCACTACTTTGGTTGTTATGATCCATTGCAATATCCACTACTTTTGCCAAAAGGAGAAGCAGGTTGGCATCAAGGAATAAAGAAAGATAAAAAAACCGCGACAAAGCTTCAACATTGTCGAAAGTGATGTTCCTAATTTCGACTTAGTAGATGCTGTGTTTGCCAATGAGGCCCAAGGTAACCTATATAAACAGCTTCAGTTTTCCAAAATATGTATGTTACTGTTCTGAATGTATTACATCAGAGAATAAGGCTATACATTTACTCTAGACACTGTCAAATAGTTTTCCTCTTGGCTGCCTGCCTCTAATGATAGGAATAATGCCTGTCATTCTGCCAATGTTGGGTTTGTATGTAATATGCATATGGTTTTGCTACAAAAGATCTAATCAAAACCAACACTTCTGAAATACAAAATACAATTTTAATAATTACAGCCAACATTAAATCCTCAACATTATACTCCATCTCCTCCCTCTCGAAGCCACAATAAAGTAGGAAAAATTGATTCGGTCACACAGGCTATTAGGCGAAATCTTGAGCTGATATACAGAAGCAAGCGGAGTCTTTTTGCATACTTATAGGTATAAATAGGTATTCGATAACTGTCACCTATTATCTTGACATTTCATAAATGTGATCACTTTTTCGATATTCATGTATCTGTACTATTCTAATTTTTTTTTAATAATAACACTACTGTGATTTCATAAACATATCTCTCTAAACATCAACAGATGTGCAGCGCGAATCAAAATCCACATTATCTTGCCGGGAATATTACTGTTATAAATTGCAAGTGCGGGACAAGGACAAGTCTGTATTACTACTGTGTGGGAGGTTATTACAGCAATTTGTTATGGACATGTACATCAAACTAGAAACGACAAGGCTTGAATTCTACAGAAATGAACAATCAAATTTGAGAAGAGAGGTTTTACAAGGCATAGTTGACAGTATCATGGCAGGTGAATACAGAGGAGATAAAATTGGCCATAGAGTTTACCTTCCTGCATCTTTCATCGGTGGACCGAGAGATATGCGCAAAAGATATATGGATGCAATGACTTTAGTCCAGCACTATGGGAAGCCCGATCTATTCATAACTATTACATGCAATCCTGAATGGCTAGAAATCAAAGAAGCGTTAGCTGCAGGTCAGACACCTTAGGATCGTCCAGATTTGGTAACAAGAGTTTTTAGAGCAAAGTTGCAAGACCTTAAGGACCAAATCTTCAACAAACATATCTTTGGGATTGTTGCAGTTCATGTCTTCGTCGTTGAATTCCAGAAAAGAGGACTTCCACACATACACCTTTTGCTCATCCTTAAGGAAAGCCACAAGATTAAAACAGCTGATCAGTATGACAAGTTCATTTCTGCAGAGTTACCAAACAAAGCTGATTATCCGTGATTATATGATATAGTTGTCAAGCACATGATGCATGGTCCTGGTGGTCCAAAACATCCATCAAATACATGTATGAAAGACGGACAATGCAAGTACCACTATCCCCGACCGTTCAACAATAAATCAGCTCAAGCAAAGGACGTATATCCTATTTATAAAAGAAGGAATGATAATAGGTATGAGAATGTCTGGGGAACCAAAATGAATGACCAGTGGGTTGTACCATATAACCCATACTTGCTAAAAAGATACAATTGTCATATCAATGTGGAAGTCTGCTCAGGAGTTAAGGTTATAAAATACCTCTACAAATATTCTACAAAGGCCATGATAGATGTGCGGTGTATATTGAATCTGAAGACGGGGAAAAAGTCATTGATGAAATACAAAATTACCAAGATGCACGATGGGTTGCAGCTCCTGAGGCACTATGGAGAATTTACCAATTCAGCCTTAGTGAGATCCAACCACCTGTTATTAATCTACAATTACATCTTCCGAACAAACAAACAGGTATAATATTATATATCATACGTATCTACAGCTCCTCAGTACTAACTATTTGTCTAACTAACCATATGTCACCAATAGTCTACTATTGGAGCAAACGCAATTTGCATAATGTCATTGCAGGAGAAAATGTCGGTCGCAATGCTTACCGAATATTTCAGCATGTGCTACACCTATGCCGAGGCACGTAAGTACGTGTACAAGGAATTTCCAGAGCACTATGTTTGGAAACCACAATCCAAGATGTGGACACCACGGAAAAAAAACTGTTGTTGGTCGAATTGCAACAGGTATGCGCTGGACTAAATTCTGAAATCATTTACGCTTCTACGCATATTACTACTTCCATTTCTTTTTATGAACTGTAGTCTATTACGATTACCAAACTGCTGCAACTTTAAGTTAAAATTAATCAACTTTATTCCCATGTCCGCATTTGTACAGCAAATCCAAGAGAAGGAGAAAGATACTATGAGCGACTCTTGCTAAATCATGTCCGAGGACCTACCTCTTTCCAAGACTTGCTCACTGTTAATAGAAGACAGTGCGAGACCTTTAAAGAAGCAGCCAAAGAACGAGGCCTCTTAGAATCAGATAACAGCATTTCTGAATGCTTGGGTGAGGCAGTCCTTTTCAATATGCCTTCTGCCCTACGAAGCTTATTTGCAACAATATTGGTTCACTGTAATCCCATTGATGTAAGACGACTCTGGGAAACATACTACTTGGATTTGTCTGAAGACTACAGAAGAATCCATGATTCCTCATCCAAAGTTTCGCTGCAGTGTACATTGAACAGTATTAGCACCTATCTGCAGAGCATGGGCAAAAGTATAGACAAATATGACCTCCCCAAAATTCCAGAACAAGCTGAACATGGTCGTCCGTTGGAACGCAGAGAAATACTCGAAGAGCTGGCTGTTCAGGTAACCACTGAAGACTTTGAAGCACTGTCGCTCAACCCTGAACAGGAACATGCATTCAAAACAATTCTAGAACGCGTCAACTCTGCTACGCCTGGATTATTCTTTGTCGATGGACCCGGTGAAATTGGTAAAACATTCTTATATTGAGCGTTGCTCGCAAATGTGCGTTCCAGGGGTATGATTGCGTTAGCAACTTCAACCAGTGGTGTAGCTGCTTCTATCTTGCCAGGAGGTCGTACTGCTCACTCTAGATTTGACATTCCTCTTCAAACAGATGAAACAACCATAACAAATATGTCAAAACAAAGTGGCGCAGCTAAATTAATTAGAAAAGCTCGCTTGGTCATATGGGATGAAGCACCTATGGCAAAGCGCCAAACCATTGAAACAGTGGACAAAAGCTTTAGGGATATAATGGACAGTAACACTCCATTTGGTGGAAAAGTGATCATTTTTGGAGGAGATTTCCGCCAGGTATTTCCAGTAGTTCCCAAAGCTACGAGAGCTGAAACAGTAAATGCATGTTTGGTGAAATCATCTCTTTGGCCTTAGATGGAAAAGCTTCAATTCAAAACAAACATGTGAGCAATAACAGATCCAACATTCAGTGAATTCTTGCTACGGGTCGGGAATGGAGACGAATCAACAATTGGAGATAATTTGATTGTTCTTCCAAATGAAGTGGCTGTCAAATACGACAGGGAAGAAACTGCCACGATTCCTTGATAAAACAAATATTCCCGTCTCTTCATGAAAATGCAGGTTTAGCAAAATATGTAACGGAGCGTGCTATTTTAGCAAGCCGTAACGAACATGTTGATTACCTAAACGAAATGCTGGTAGAAAAGTTTCCAAGAGAAAGCAAAACCTATGTCAGTTTTGACTCGGCTGAAGATGACACCAACAACTACTACCAGGAAGAATATCTGAACACTTTGACACCGAACGGACTGCCGCCCCACAGGTTCGTGAAAATACACAAGTTTTTTGTTAATGTTCCTAAAGTTTCAAATGCTAACAACTAAACGACTTTGCTGTTCTCTCCTCCTTTAACACCTGCTATGTCCAAAAATCAGTTTCTCTTTCTTATAACGAATCCAGGTTATCAAAACTCTAACAGTAATGTATTAGGATTGCAAATGATGCAGTTCTTAGAACTATAGGCACGAGATCCTTTAGCCTCTGAGTAGAGATGTGTTTCAGTTATAATATTTGGTTGGTCAATCTATATTTTGTTGAAATGTACACAACTATTTATTCCAAATATAGGTTACTTCTCAAGAAGAATGCACCTATAATGCTGCTAAGGAATCTAGACGCGTCCAATGGCTTATTCAATGGCACGAGACTGATATGCAGAGGCTTTGACAAGAACGTCATACATGCAGAAATTATGCTAGGCCATTGTGCTGGTAAGAATGTCTTCCTCCCAAGGATTCAACTATCACCTCCGGATAACGAGAGATATCCTTTCAAATTCGTCCGGAAGCAATTTCCAGTGCGCCTCTGCTTTGCAATGACAATAAACAAAGCACAAGGCCAAACAATTTCAAATTGCGGATTGTATTTACCCCAACATGTATTCTCCCATGGACAACTATACGTCGCACTCTCACGAGGGACGTCCATGTCCACTACAAGAGTCTTGGTCATGACAGAACAACCCAAGCATCGAATTGGAACATATACAAAAAATATTATCTACAAGGAAGTTCTAGGTAAGATACAGTAATGGTAATTAACTCTTTTTCTATGATTGTTGACAACGTTTTAATTTTCTATTCTTATTCAACCATTAACAATAATAACTAAAAATCTCCTTTAATTTGTCTTAGCTTTCAAATAACCACTCCTATTAACAACAACTTCCTTTGAATTTATATGAAGGTGAATAACAATTCCTTGGTGGCTGCCTAAACAACCAGTGAGAGAGGACTATTTCATGATGTGAAGTCGTCAGCTTGAAATTTGTATCATTTTCGATTTATAAGCTGCTGCGAAGAACTAGGTGATGCAACTCCAAATGAAATTCAGTATTTGTACTTCTCTTTTCTTCTGATCCTTCCCGACAAGCTCCAAATCCTGCAGCATTTCCATGGAAAACATTTGAATCATTTGAAAGTTTCAGCTCCGACCTGACACATGTGTCATCAGCAACATCTTCGCATCAAGCTATAAGATGTTGTGTTATTGTTACACTGACGTCATTTTCATTTCTCATGACCTGACTAACCACCTATGTTTTTCTGCAAACTTATTTGAATTATATTCTCCATGTATATTACATCTCTGAACAACACAGTTTTTATACTAGCTTCCTCATCTGTATCATCCTAATTTAATCATTGTTGTAACTTGCTTAAATTTTTAAAGGAAACCTGGATTATAGGTTTACGATCAGTGAAGCGGATGGATTTGAAAGATGGGGAATAACAATTCATTGAGGGATACTTTATGATCTTAAATCGTCTGCTGGAAGATTGTACCTTACATTAATTTGTTAGCGCTTTATCATGATAACAAAGTGAGTTAAAAAAAACAATAAGGCAGTACTCACAATAAACACTTAACTACTGTAGTACAATACTCAGTTTTTGAAGGTTTTAACGTTCATCCTATTACCACTGATTTTGTCTGAATGGATTCCATTTACAAACAACATCTTTTCACTATAAATGGTTTTACACACTTCATTAATTGTACTGTCATTATCCCTATTTTAAGATCGATCTCACCACCTCCCGAGTAGAATAAGTCGCCTGAAACAACTGAATTATATATATAATACTAACTTCTACATTATCAAGTACGTCACAAGTTGACGCACATTCCTGATTTGGGTTACATACTTTTTCATACAATTCTACTACTCAACTAAATTGAAAAAATCTACTGAACTATTAACGCGTCTATCCCAACGCTCAAAATTTGAATTCAACGCTTCTCGACATTCAATCTGTTATACTCTTTAGCTATTTTCTCTGCAACAAATTGCACAATTGTTACTCGATGGTCCAAATGTTTTCATATTCTTTTTAACAAATATTCTTCATAGCTGCTTCTATTATACACCAGATTCCCCCTGCAACGCCTAAACTCTGCAGAAACACACATGTAGGTGAGCTGCCTAACTCCTCATCTCCCTAACTCTTCAAGTACCCTTAACTCATCAGCTGCATGAATCCTCTGTTACATAACCAAGCAAACTTTAGGTTTCCTCTATTCATTGAAGGTAGCCACGGAACCAAAGCATATCAGATCTGTTTGCCTTCTGTTCACAGCTTTTGCCTCTGTACAGCTCCTTCTGACCTTCCACATCCGACAATTAATGCCTGCGTCCTTTCGCATTCTAATACACATTATATAAGCTTGATAGGTTTTCGATTTATCTCAGTAGTTACCAACAGCTGCAGCAGCCAGGTACCACTCTTCTCTATGTTTCAAATTATCGCTTTGATGAACATTGAATTTCTAATGAAACTTTTCTCATCACATCAACACTTAGCTTAAAAAAATCCTTTACTGATAGTGGTTGATATGCTTGCGCATTGTCTCGACATGTTCAGAATTGCAAAGTTTAGCTTCTGTTGTGTGCGATCTGCCTGTTTCTGATTTTTTTGTATGCTACAGAAATATCACTTGCAGATTTGATGATGGCTGAAGATTTGGGCCATGACATGTACATCAAAGTTGAAGAGGCGAGACTTAATTTTTTAAGAAAAAACCAATCAACCTTGCAAAGAGAATTGTATCAAGCCACTGCTGATATTCTTATATCTGAAGGGTATATAGAAGATAAAGCTTATCAAAAAACTATGATTCCGACAATGATTATTGGACCAAACAAATTTTAAAAGGGAAATGTAATGAAGTGTGATTAATAATCTGATGCCTAGAAGAATGGAGATAGAGTTGGGCAAAGTATATCTCACTATGTTATAATTATTATTCTAACAATTCAAAAAGAGTCTATGGAATAGGTTAATGTGTTGGCAAACATGTATTTGAGGTGGTCGACTAATAGTAACTTCATGTTTAGGAAAAAAAAAAAATCACTACTCGCGACCATTACTCTATTTTAGATAGTCTAATGATGCTTTTGACCATTTTGCGTTAATATATTAAAGTACTAATGCTTCGAACTTATAAGCTAGCTTCGTCATTTGTTGGCTTTTGATTCAACTTATGCATCGATGCAAACAAAACTTTCTACAAAACCTTTATATGCTTACAAGTACTGATGAAATATACATGTACTCCATGGTAATTCAATTAAACAATGTTTTATACTCCGTCGGTAATTTCTATTCCGCAACATTTTCCTTGATCCAACTACTTCCATTTCATTCCCAACAATCTTAGCGCTACAATTAGGTTCCACGCGCATCGCGCTTTTCCGTTACTAGTTTATGAAAGCCAAGAGACACCAGAGGATTTCAATACTACTCTTCCAAAACAAAATGGAAAAGCAAAAAGTCATCCCCGAGTTGCGCTGGCTACGCTTTAAATAGCGAACAGGCTTGCTTGATGGTACTCTAACTTTTTAATTGATAGCAACATTCTTTTCTTTCCTAATTTTACCTTAAATTGATATACAGTACATTTTAACATAAAGTCAAACATAGGCATGATATCAAGAAGTTAGAAAAAAAAAAAAAAAAAAGTCACTCTTAACACCAAGTAACGTAATGAAAAAACTGAAGAGAGCCAACATTAAGAATGGCTTACTTGATACTCAGGTAACTTTTTTAAAAATATGTATAACATAATTTACTAAACTAGTTAATATTTATGTGTATGATTCATATTATGGATTCAATGCTAATATTATAGACTATAAATAAATGAGCCGTAGTATTTTTCTTGAAAATTGTGTCTTGTGATGGAGAACATATATGTGTTAGTGTTATACTACTTTATTAGTTTTCTGTGTATTTTATTCTTTCATGTATGATTATTTGCTTAAAATGGTTTTTTAATCATATTAATATTTTGAACAACATAAGTATACCATAAAACTAAGCATACAGTAGACATGCTGAGAAACTAGTTAGAGCCTGTTTGGGTGGGCTTAAAAGCTGCTTATTTTAAGTGGCTTATAAGTCAAAAAGTGACTTAAAAGCTACTTTTTGAGAAGTTAGGATTTCCTAACTTCTTAAAAGTGGCTTTTAAGCAACTTATGGCTTTTAAGTTCAAAAATTTTGAGGTTACCAAACATATTTTAATTGACTTATAAGCTTATAAGTCACTTTTAAGCTCACCCAAACGGGCTCTTAGTGTAGTTTAGACTAAAATTGGGAGACATCAATGTTGTCTCTGCTGCCAAAAATATCTTTGTCCGAATCATTTCATTTTAATTTTTCACTTATGCTATAAAGATAAAGGAAATATCCGCAGCGAGACAGCTTATAGCAACATTCTTATCTTGTAGACAGAAAATCCCTAAAGGAGAAGAAAATGAGTATCTCAATGTACACACCAGTTTCACCCAAAAACCAAATACTACTTTTGAAACCACATCAGAATCCCCTTCTTGTACTAAGTGATTCTCTTCTTCCTAAACGCATTTCATTTGCTAGAAGAACCACTCCCACAAGGGCTCTACTTTCATATACTACTAAAGAAGCAGTCTTGAAACAATTTCATGAGAAAAGAGCCCTTAAGGTATCAGACCTACATACTTTTTTCATTTGTTTAGCTATTCTATTATCCATATTATATATAGCTTAGCTTTAGAGAAATTTCAAGATAATCCCATGAATTAATCTTTATTATACAAGTGTTCTAAGATAAACATGATAATCATGGTAAAATTACTATTGATACATTGTTCTGGTTCAGATTATCTCAGGATTGCAGAATTTGGACAAAGAGAATGTAGCTTCTGTTGTTACTGCTGCAGATAAGGTTGGTCTTATCCTTTATTGTTTATTATCTAAAAACATGTGATATTATTGTTAGGGTTCACTGTCGAATTAGCGGATATCCTAGTTTGTTGTTCCGTCAACTTAATTTAATTTTCATTTACATATAAAAACACTAACTTTTCAATCTGCATACAAACAGGGGGGAGCAACCCATGTAGATATAGCTTGTGACCCTGAACTGGTGAAGCTTGCCATCAGCTTGACTACCCTTCCGGTAAATCCTTTCTACCTAAATTCGTTCATCTTTCTTTACCCAAGGCATCATGCAGATTAAGTTGGATGAACCTTATTTAAACATCTGATTGACTGTTTAAACATCTTTTGTGAATTTGTATTAAATGATGGGATGACTTTTCAGGTCTAAATTCGGCTCTTTTCTATAGAAGTATTCATGCCAAATGTGCCTTAAGCTTTATCCTCTATCAGCTAATTGCAGTTTCCAATTTCTCAGCTACTTCTTCAACGTCCTGGTTGAATCATGTATATTTGTGGTCCTTCCTTACTTACACAAATCATATACCATCCAAGGATAAAAGCAATTTGACCTGACATTTCCTTCTATGGAGTGCTTTGAGCTCCTCAGTTTTGAATACTCACTCTTTTAGGCAATTACATCCTCAACCACTACCTCTTTTAGTTGCACAGATCAGTTTCTTTAATATGCGACTCAGTACTAAAAACATGAAGGGTATCGGAAAGCACTATAAGCATAAATATCTATCAGCTTAAATCTGGTCACATACTTGCAGGTTTGTGTTTCTTCTGTGGATCCCACAGCATTTCCAGCTGCCGTAGAAGCAGGAGCCTTAATGGTATGACTTTTCTCATAATTGTTCCATTTCAGTCCAAACAACTTAAGCAAGAATACCAAATAGTTCACCGCCATCATTGCATAACCTCAAGTTCTGCTTCATTTAAACAGCAAGTTCCTCTTTTAGTTCGTCATAAGGAAAGTGTTTTGTAATGCAGGTTGAGATCGGAAACTATGACTCATTCTATGAGAAGGGAGTGGTCTTCTCCCCTGAGCAGGTATGGAGAATTCCTTTACCTGTGAATTGAGTTGTAACGTAAATTGAGCAAAATACCCTAGAAGCTAGAAACAATTAGGAATGTAACCATCTAAGGTAAGCATAAGCTATTCAGAGCAGGCTAGCGTCAAGGAAAGTAGGATACTATGCTAGCGTATTCAGTGATCTCATTGATTACTTGGAGTCGCTTCCTTAAAAATGAGCAATCCAGCTAAAAGCTTAGAACTTGGTAGCAGCTCAGGAGGGACATAACTTTAGGAGAGATTGAAGTGACACTCTATATTACCTTGCAAGTGTTATCAGATTCACGGAAAGTAGTTCTGTGTTGAGGGAATAGCACTAGGAAACATGTAATCCTGCCTAGCCTGATTTCTTTTCTTGGTACTCCAACTTGACGGAAACCAGCTCTATCCAAATGCATTTTGTGTCAGTGGTGTCCATTACTTCTTATTGTGCTAATAATGCTTTCCAGATTCTGAACCTAACAAAGGCGACAAAGCGGTTACTTCCATCAGTGGCATTGTCAGTCACTGTGCCTCACACACTAAGTCTTCCTGATCAGGTTCAAAGAGCACTTTCCTATGACATGCTAAGTTCAAATTGAGGAAACTTCACTTCCTTACCAATCTTCATCGCATTTTCACAGGTCAAGCTGGCCGAGCAATTAGAACAGGAAGGTGTTGATATCATCCAGACAGAAGGAGGAAAATGCTCTAATCCATCAAAGGCTGGTGTCCTTGGTTTAATCGAGAAGGTAACACAGCACATTTGTGGTCTACTACTAATACGGATTAACTTATCTGCTGAATCTGTTGATACTGTGCAAGCATATTGACTGATCTCAAAGAAAAGTGAAAAATCCTTATGATGCCATGTGAATGGTATAAACTTGAAATAAGAAACAAAGGAAATGCAAGAAAATGTTTAACAAAAAGAATATGAAGAAACATAGTGCGAAAGAAAAGGCAGGGACTTGACGAATTTTGGGTACTAAGCGTGTTTGCTATATTCTTGAAGCAATATCATCCCTCATGGTCATCAGGGATATCTAATATTAACTCATTTAATTGGCATTTATTTTGATGTTGTTAATTTGCACAGGCAACACCAACACTAGCAGCTGCTTATTCAATTTCAAGGGCAGTCAATATCCCTGTCATGTGTTCATCTGGATTGAGTGCGATCACAGCACCAATGGCAATCACAGCTGGAGCTGCTGGCGTGGTATGCCTTACACTAGTTTTAATCTTATGGGAACACTTCTTTCCATATATGAGAATTTGTTTTAAATTGTAGTAAGTCATCTGAAAAATCACTGAAACTGGTCAATGTTTAACTCAGGGCGTTGGCTCGGCCATCAACAAGCTCAACGATCAGGTGGCAATGATCGCAGAAGTCAAATCTATAGCTCATTCATTAGGATTGTCGACCAAGACACAGGATTTGTATGAGGGGAGCAATTTGAGACTGTAGTCCATCCATTGTAGGGGCAAGAGCTGAAGTAGTTAGAAATTATTACGAAATTAATAAGGATTTGTAGCTTTTTTGGTGGTTCTCCTCGTCCTCTTGTCATTTAACATGAGTTTATATATATATATATATATATATATATATATATATATATATATATATATATATATATATATATAAAGTTGTAGTAGGTTAGCAGTGTGCCAACTTTTTGACCACTAAAATATCCCAACCACCTACTACTTATGACCTATGGATAAGTTGTAATTGTGAAGTAACAAAATAAGAGCCTGTTAAGTATTGAAAATACTCTTTATGTTGAAACTAATTCTATAAATGAGTTAGTTACATGTTCGAAAAAAAAAACCTGAAAAAGCAATAAAGTGTCGATACGCACTATTTTTGTTAATGATTGAAATATCGTTAAACCAAAATATAGAAAATCAAAGTATCTACATGAAAAAGACAAATGTCGTAAGCGAAATAGCGAGAAAGCGCTAGGAACTCTATCTTGGCAGAATATTTCAGGATTACAGCAAATATTATGGATACAATAGTACAAGTTATGATCAAACCAAAAGAATTATAAGCTAAAAGGTTTTAGTTGGGTGGACCAACTAATGGATTTGACTAGTTTGGCTTTCAAAAAAATTCACTCGGTGTTGGTTGTGGCTTTTTGCCCCACTTAAGAATAGTTTAGCAAAATGACCTCGGAGGCAGCACTTTCACTAGTTCCTCGGTGCTACTTAGGTAATCGTTTCAAGCTTCATCTTGCTTTTATCTCGATATCTTGTTAGATATCACTTTATCTTGTTTTAGCTTTCGTATATTTCGTACCGTTTTAGCTTCCACATTTTTACCCTGCATCAGTTGGTATCAGAGCACGGATATGTTTTATTCTTACAAACCCTCGATCATGCCTAGTATCTTTACTTTATTGTGTTCTTGTTGTTTGTTGTTCTTATTTGGAAGAAAAACCAAAAAAAAAAATTTGAAAATTTGAAAACTACAAAAAATTGGTGAAACTTGCTGGATTTGGACACCCAAACATTGAAAATCATTGAGGTTTGTTCTATGTTTTATTTCTTTTGGTACTAAAATTTCATGACTTGGTGATGTATTTCAAAATTTGAAGATTCAAATTCTCAAAATTTTCAAAAACCCTAGAAAAACTTGATTCAAAATCAAAATCGATTGGCTGTTGTTTGTTTCGGGTTAAAACCTATTGGAGATTGTTTAGAATCAATATATACATCTGTGGGTACCATTGGGAGTTGAAAACAACTTGAAAACATCAAAGTTTTTGGGTAAAAACAGGCAAAACCCGTTGTTGAATGAGCTGAAGAACAGCCCAGGGCGGGCTCCAAGTGCAGGCGGACCGCCTCAGAGGTGTTAACTCTCTGAACTTCTAGGGTGGAGCGCCCTCCCCTGTTTTGGGGCCTGGGTAGTTGAATTCTTAGGCTTTTGCTTGTTTTTTGCTCCGGCTTCTTGGTTAGTGTTTCTAGGGTAATTGGCCTACTTGAAAGACACTAACTCTTGAGCGTATTAGGACCCTCATGCGTGGTTGTGATTTAAATTCAAAGAAGACTCGTAGAACAATTTTGGCTCAAGTGCTCACTCATATAACCGTTCGTCCATAGAGTCACATCAATTCCACTCACCCCAAAGAGTATTTGGTTCGTGTGAACTTGAGTGGTTATTGAGGAGGTTTTTAAACTACGAGGAAGCCTTTGAAATCAAGCCTGAGTGATCATATCCCACCACTAAATTGAGTGTACCCGAGTGACATTCAAAAGTGAGGGAACGAGTGAGGTTTTTACTCTAACCACTAATAATCATTAACCTCACGCTCAAAATATCTATCAACATTTGCGCCTCGGCCTCGACCTCAAAAGTTCCCACGATCTCGTTGAACTTGCCTTCGTTGAACGAACGGTGGCTCATACTCGGCTTCGACCTCGAGAAACTCTCCATCATCACCCTCTTCATCGACGACCACGACTTGTCTTCAGGCCCTTGGAAGTGATAATCTATCTCCTCAGGGAATGCTCAAGTTTTGTTGTTCACCTCGGTGATCGCCCAAGTCTTGTTGCTTAGCCTGGGGAATGCCCATAGCTGCTCTTCGAATGGCCTCGTTTTTCAACCGTTGTTGACGAGCCGATTCAACAAATTGCTCCGGTTTCATAGGAGTGAAGTTGCTAGTACCAATGCCAGACTCAAGTAAGGCCATGTATGCTTTCTCTTGCTCGAGGTTTGCTACTCGCACAATCACTCCTTTCACCTCAGCACTGATGCCTTGTATTGTAGCCAAGAGGTCGGCTAACGATGCCTCGGGCGCTTCAACACCCTTTCCTTCGCCTCCATTCCGAGCCATAGTACCTGCACAAATTAAAGACCTAGAAAATGTTATCGTTAGAGATCACCTCACACACTCCCTCATTTTTATTGGGTAGCGCTCGAGTCCACTCAATTTGTAGATTCGGTCACTCAAGAACTTGTTACCAATGGCTTTCTCGGGTTGATCAATTTCTCTAAGACTCTTCGAATTTGACAAGTCACACTGCCTCCTTCGGGAGGAGTGAATTGATTTTGACTCGATGGACTGCGCACAGGAGGTCAAAGAATTTTCTATGATATTTTTGGAACTTCGGTCACCCCACACATGAGTTCCTATAAGCTCAAACAAATTAGTACGACCTCGAGTAGAAAAATTTACTCCATAGATCCACTAACAAGATGCAACAATCACAAGAAAAGAAGATAACCTAGGAGAATCTACCCTTCATTTCCTCTTTTGGAAACCTCGGACAAGTCACCCTTGTAAGGACAAAAGTGGTCCCTCCTGGTACGGATTAGGGTTTAACCTTATCCGCTTTTTCTCTTTCTTGCCAAAAACTTTTCACCTGGGGTTTTGATATCAACACTTACCCCTTTCTTCCTCAATGGAACAGTGAACTTTACTCCGGTGTATGGCCACTTTAAACTCCGTTCACAATCCACTGACTCAACAAGATTCAGGTCGTTTCCTTCGTTAAAACCTTTTAGCGGCGAAGCAACTTAAGTTTTAAGCCAAGCTAAGAACAACTTTCAACGACGTCGTACATTGTTACAATATAACAAGTTTTCAGCATACGGACGGTGGCGAAAACGATAGAACTTCGAATTTTAAGTACAAAACGTGACCCAAATCAAACTCCAACCACCAGTTTCGATGTTAAGACAACCAAAACTCCACTGGAGTTTCAATCAACACCACCACCACGCTACAGTCTAAGACCTCGAGAAACCTTAGTCGTCAAATGGTGTACGATAGGTGCTCGTTCGATCCTTCATACAGTGGTGAATCCAAATCTTTGGTGGTTTAACCCAAACAACCAACCAACAACAAATTTTTTTTTTTTTTTGAATTTTTCTTCTTTCTACTTTTTTTTTTTTTTTTTTGTAAATAAGAACAAAAACAGTGATAACAACAAGAACACGAACGAAAACAAAGACACAAATACACGAAAGGTAAAGATACTTAGAACATGATTGGGTTTATAAGAACAAGCCCAAATCGTGCTCTGATACCAAGATGGTGCAAGCTAATCTTGAAGAAGCTTAGCAACCGAACAAGAACAACAGAAAAGTAACAAAGAACAAGATAGAAGCTAGACAAATCTAAGCTTCAATCCAAACGAACCCAAGGAAATAGTCTCGGGGCCGCTTAGTTTGAGAATAAAGAATCACCTACACTAGGCAAAAATCCTCAAAAAGACAACCATACTTCTTGCAAACTGAATGATCAAGGAAGAAGTTGTTCAAACGGGTTTTACCGATTGACTCAAGTTCTTATAACAATCCCACGACGGGGTTTGGCTCACAACAGAGTCACAATAGCAACTACTATAATCAATATTCGTCAACAACTACCAACAAATAAAATACTAAGGGTTTTATATAGATAGCCCCCAAGGGTAAACTAGAAAATGGTCACAGACAACCAATGAAAACAAGCCACACAGCGCTGATAGTTAAGTGTTTTGGGGCTCTTGTGCTCGGTCACTCTTCAGCCTCGAACACTTAAATTCAGACGCTTTCCTGCCTCGGGCATTGTAGCTCTTCGATCGCTTCACTGTTGGGCGTCAATGTTGAGGGTTCGGTCACTTCCTTCTTCTCGAGCTTGCAAATGTAGCCTTCGTATCTTGCGCTCGACCACTCAGCCTTCGAACGACTGCTTTCTCCCAACCACGCCAGCTGGATATGAACGTCATGTAAAAGCTTAGCTTGGCTTCGTGTCACTGGCCTCGATGGGTTGAATACTTGATCAACACGGGTTCGGGTTGCATCATTGGTGCAAGCTAATCAGAGAAAAGCTTAACAACCGAACAAGAACAGCGGAAAGGAAACGAAAACAAGATAGAAGCTAGACAAGTCAAAGCTTCAATCCAAACGAGCCCAAGGAACCAGTCTTGGGACCGCTCGGCTGAAAGGCTAAGGAATCACCTACACTGGGCAATAATCCTCAAGAAGACATTTACGCTTCTTGCAAACTGAATGATCAAAGAAGAAGTTGTTCAAACGGGTTTCACCGACTGACCCAAGTTCTTATAACATTCCCACGACGGGGTTCGGCTCACAATGGAGACACAATAGCTACAACTATATTCAACATTCATCAACAACTAACTGGCCCTCACAAATGAAATACGAAGGGGTTTATATAGATATCCCCAATGGTACTAAAGTAATTACGGTCACAGGCGACCAATAAGATAAGGCCACACAGGGCCGAAGTAATTCATGTGCTTGGCTCTCTTGACTTTAGTGCTCGGTTGCTTAGCTCGGCATATTTGAAAACGGATGCTCACTTGCCTCGGGTACAATTGTAGCCCTTCGACCAATCACTACTCGGCGTCATGGTTGAGTGTTTGGTCACTTCCTTCTTCGGGCTCGAGCTTGTAGATGTAGCCTTCGTATCTTGTGCACGACCACTCAACATTCGAACAAGTGCTTCCTCCCGACCACGCCAACTGAATGTACACATCGTGCAAGAGCTTGGCTTGGCTTCGTGTCACTAGCCTCGATGGGTTGAATACTTGATCAGCACGGATTCGGGTAAATAGTGAGTTGATGGATAGAGGCGGGTAAATAGTTTGACCTTGATGGACATTTTCGTAAACGACCTTAGTTGGGTTTTGTCATAATCATAGAGAAAATTCAAAGTTAATTCTTTCTTCATCTCTATTTTCAATTTAATATATCAGTAAATAAAAACAACTATTGAGATTGTCTAGTATACTGACATAATTGTGAAAAAGCTAGTCGGCTCGGCTCGGCTCAGGGTCGACTAAATTGTAGGAAAGTTTGGTTGAGCTCGGTTCGTGCTCTACTCGGTAATTTGGTAAGCTCGATTGAGTTTGACTGGGGTTTGGCTCACTAGGCTTGATGCCTAAGCCTAGGGATGAGGATGTTATGATGATAGAGAAGAACAAAAAAAAAAGGCAGTCCGATGCACAAAGTATACTGGTTTCACGCAGGTTCTGGGGAAGGGCCGCATCCCAAGGTGTGTTGTACGCAGCTTATTCTGATGCAAACATCAGTAGATGTTTCCACGACTTGAACTCATGACCTTTAGATCATACGGAGACAACTTTACCAGTGGATCTCCTTCATGTTAGTGACGACCAAATCCTCGAAAATATGTTAGCTTCATTAAATTATCGATGAGTAAAGTAAAAAAAAAAAAACAATACGTTAAAAGATGTTCATATGGAACCATTGCTTTAGTATAGGTATCGTGAATTAGCACTACTACGTAGAGAGGAAGATCCAACAAAAAATAATTTAGGCACCAGGAGTTCTCAGTTAGAAGATCAAAGACAATGAAGAAACCATGCGATATGGCAACCAAATGTCTTTCTAAAGTTTATTTGAGAACCATCTCTTGAATTCTAACAAATAACATGTCTAGAAAAGAATATGGCTTTTGTGAGGCTCTTGTACTTGTGACATACGAAACGCTTAGATATAAGGAGATGCCGTTTATCTATAAATAATAAAAAAAATTAAAAGGAATTTTTAAAATTGAATTGAAAAATTATATTTAAAAGTTGAAGTTGTATTTGTACATGAATTTTAATCGAAAAAAATGTGAGGTTTTATGAGTGGAGAAAAGTTGACTTTTAAAAAAACTTGAAAAAGTGATCAAAAATATTTTTTTAAAAACTCTAAATATTAACCGTTTTTCATGGGCAAACCACATTTTCAATAAATTTGTGAAAAAATATAGAGCGTTTTTCATGGCCAAATGGGGGCTTAGAAGATGTTTAATTTTACATTCTCGTTGGTGGATAAAGCGAAGGTGGGGGAAAAAGAAAGGAGAAGCAAATAAAAAGGCGGATAGGGAATTAGGGATTGTCGTCTATTTCCCGCCAAGTGGAAGACATCATTTTCCCGCCAAAATCAGAACCCTAAGTCCAAGAATAGACGAAAAATCAGAAGCCTCCGCATTCACAAAAACAAACACACACACACACACACACACACACACTCTCTCTCTCTCTCTCAAGTGACACTCTCGATGGATCTAAGCGACGAGGTCAGGGCTTCTCACAAGCGAACTTTCCTCAAGTTCTTTGAACAAACTGTAAGCCAACTTCAACACACACACATACACACACACTCTCTCTTTCTTTGCTGATTCTTTTTATGCAGGAGCTGGACACGGAGCTGAAGAAGGAATTTGAAAGCATGATCAACAACAATAGGCGCCGTGTCATTTTAGACCTCTCTGACTTTTACAATGATACAGAAGGCTCTCTTTTGGCTCGCAGGTCTACCTCATTAACATCACTTTTCTAATGACATTTCAACTCTTTGCTTTTCAACTCTGACTTCCTGTTTTCAAATTGAACTACTCCCTACTTACACTTCTTTCCTATTCGGTATTATTTACGCTCTCACATTCATAATTTAACTACTGTACTACCTAGGGTTATAGTAATTAAGTTCCACTTTATCAATTTCTTGTTTTCTTGAATTCTCTAGGCTTCTTCACAATCCAAGTGAGTATATGCAACCGTTGATTGATGCTTTGACCGATATGATTCGGACCCATAACCCCAAGTACCTTAAAGAAGGCGAGCAAGTCTTGGTTGGGTTTACTGGTCCTTTTGTTTCCAGGATAGTCACCCCAAGAGAGCTCTTGTCCCGTTTCATCGGTTCCATGGTCTGCGTTCAAGGCATTGTCACCAAGTGTACGCCTTTCGTTTCTTCTACATATATATATGTACACTTTGTCATTTTTAAGTCTATGTGAAGTCTAGGACTTGAGTTATTCATATATACTCTGAAGGAAGACCACTGAATGTGTTTTTAATTGTTGCGTTGGATCATCCATGGGAGTTGAAGTTAGTGAATCAGTACAAAGGGTTAAAACATTTCTCAGTCATTTGTAATTGCAACTAAAGATGATTGAGGGTGTATGGTGAACATCATGAATACTTTTTAAAAAAATGCTTTTATATCTGGTAAAAACAATGAAATTTGGAACCACTTCCCTGGTGCGGTATTTGTTTATGGCTATACATAGGTTTTGGGTGTGATGATACAGCAAATATGCATTTGATAGCTCTATGTTGGTCGCGAGTTTCCATTTTAAAATGACCTTTACGACATCCATGTAAGACATGTCCGGTCAATATATATAAGGTGATTTAATAGTTGCTCGCTTTTAAGGGGCTGTGGCTATATCAGTACCAGTTGCTAGTAAGGGAAATAGAGCACTGAACCTTCTACGGTTTTCCTTCTATTGTAAGATGGTTCAACCTATTGAAAGAAACACTTATTGATGTCTAATAGCTGGACTGGACAATAGAAGCCCATTTTATTCATTTCTACCTGTGATTCCTACGTTCCCTTTTGTTAAATTGGCATCATGATCTTAGAAGCATTTTAGATATCTGGTAGTTTCAGTAAATGATCTGTGCTTGCTGGTAGGAAACTGGAAAAAGATTGGCTAACTGTCTTCTAATGAGATGCAAAACAGAAGTTGCTTATGGATTCCCACTATTTGTAGAGATTTCTTTTGATCTACCATATGTCCTTCAAACTTTTGTTCTCCAATTTAATAAATCATGGTTATCAAGTTCTTATTTGACCATGTTGTTTTCTCTTGCTCTGTTTCATTCTTATCATCAATTTTGTTTTAATTTTCATGCTTATACTTGCAATCTGAAGTATGTATGGATATAACTCAAAACACCAAAGTATTTTCATAATCTCTTGTAGTATAAAACTGAAATATGTATCTTAATTTCATTATTTCTTGTCATGCTATTTTGTTATCAGCATCTACACTGGCTTTTCCCGCTTATGTTTGCAATATGAAGTATTAACACATTACTAAAAAGAGAGTGTATTGATTCCAGCCACCGATTTCAGCTTGTCATCAACCAAATTGTTGAGTTACTATAAGCTATTTCTTCAGCTGCTGAGTCATAAGATGTTCTCTTGTTTTGTATTGAGTCCTTTGACGCGGAGGCCACTTAATTGACTATTTTAGAGAGTGTTGAAATCTTCTTAATTCAACATCTACAGGTTCTCTTGTGAGGCCAAAGGTTGTAAAGAGTGTTCACTTTTGCCCGACAACTGAGAAATTCATGGCCCGTGAATACAGAGATATCACATCGAATGTTGGTCTGCCAACTGGTTCTGTGTACCCGACACGGGTAATGATGAAGTGATTATTTTTTAGTTTTGTTTTGTTTTTATTTTGTTTAGAAAAATGAAATAATACGACTGATTATGCTGCAGGATGAGAATGGCAATTTGTTAGTTACAGAGTATGGGCTATGCACATACAAAGATCACCAAACTTTATCAATGCAAGAGGTGCCTGAAAATTCTGCTCCTGGTCAACTTCCCCGAACAGTGGATATAATAGTAGAGGATGATCTTGTTGATTCATGCAAGCCTGGAGACCGTGTAGCAGTTGTTGGGGTATACAAAGCTCTTCCTAGTAAAAGCCAAGGAAGCATGAATGGGGTATTCAGGTCGTGTGCTTAAAGTATTGTCTTGTTGTCTGCATAATAGTTAATGTTGTTTTCTTTATCTAATCCTATCCATCAATTCTGTATTGCAGGACTATTCTCATAGCTAACAATGTGTCTCTCCTGAACAAGTCAGCAAATGCGCCAAACTATACAGAGAAAGTCCTGAAAGACATCAAGAATATTTCTGCTAAAGATGATACTTTTGACCTTCTTGCTAATTCACTGGCACCGTCTATTTATGGGCATTTGTGGATAAAGAAAGCAGTTGTTCTGCTCATGCTCGGTGGAATTGAAAAGAACTTGAAAAATGGAACTCATTTAAGAGGGTAAGATGAGCTATTTTGCCTTAAGTTAGGCTACCTTTTGTTATCCTTAGCATCATTGCAAAGTGTTACTACTTGAGCATGTGAATACAGCCTGTTTTTTCTTCAGTTGCTTCAGACAACTACCGGTAGTAGCTCCTCCCTATGAGATTAATTTGACTTTTTAAGGTAACCATTTTTATTGTTTTTAGTGATATAAACATGATGATGGTTGGTGATCCATCTGTTGCAAAGTCTCAACTGCTGAGAGCGATCATGAATATTGCCCCTTTAGCAATATCAACTACTGGTCGTGGTTCTTCTGGAGTTGGTTTGACAGCTGCAGTTACTTCTGATCAAGAAACAGGTAAATCTTTTTAAAAGCAAACTCTATGCTGTATGTGGAGTACACTGACAAATATGTACTTGGAAATAGGAGAAAGAAGGCTAGAAGCTGGTGCCATGGTACTTGCTGACAGAGGTGTTGTTTGCATTGATGAATTTGATAAAATGAATGACCAAGATCGTGTTGCTATACATGAAGTGATGGAACAGCAGACTGTAACAATTGCTAAAGCAGGAATCCATGCATCCTTGAATGCTCGATGCAGCGTAGTTGCAGCTGCAAATCCCATATATGGATCTGTAAGTTGTGCAAAATATGCACCTGAATGTGTCATGAACTTTCTAATACCGTCTTGGTTTTTGACAGTATGACCGATCATTAACTCCAACAAAGAACATCGGACTTCCAGACTCTCTGCTCTCTCGTTTTGATTTGCTGTTTATTGTTCTGGATCAAATGGATCCTGGGGTTGATCGTCAAATTTCTGAGCATGTTTTGCGCATGCATCGATATCGTTCCCCAATAGATGGAGGTAGGTTGGTGGTTATGTTTGATATTCTCATGTTGCCTTCTCTTGTTTATGAATGAGGTGAAGATATTTCAACTTACAGGAAGCAAGACATTAGATGACAATTCAAGATATGAAGAGCAAAATGACAAGGATGAAATGCCTGTCTATGTTAAGTATAACCGAATGCTACATGGTAGAAATTCAAATCGGCGTAAAAAGGATACACTGACCATCCAGTTTCTCAAGACATACATTCATTATGCAAAAAACAGGATCCACCCTGAGCTGACTACTGAGGTAATATAGTGTAATTTACGCAATTTGATGATAGCAGCATTAATTTTCCTTGCAGAATTAACTTCTTGTAATCCTTCATAAATTAAATTTTGAAATCCTTATTGGGATTGAGCTTTAAATAAACCTTAGGCATAATTTAGCTTCTTCTCACCACCTTGAATGATGTACTGCTTCTGTGCTGATATTAAACGATAAACATTTGTAGGCATCTGATCACATAGCTACTGCGTATGCAGAGCTTAGGAGTGCCAGTACAAATGCGAAGGTTGGTATTTAATTGTCTGAATATCCAGTGAACTATCTCGTCATGTTGTTCTCTGCAGAATGTAATTATTTTGTCTGAATTTTTCAATAGACTGGAGGAGGAACACTTCCAATTACTGCCAGAACTTTGGAAACAATTATTCGGCTCTCTACTGCCCATGCCAAGCTGAAGTTGAGAAGACAGGTATGCAAACCTTACTTGTTGCAAGTTCTATGGTAGAAAGATTGACTTCACCATATATGATTATCTAGGACTATAGGTTCTCTGAGTATGTTCTGGTTTATCATCCTTCTTGTAGTTATCTGCACCGAATAGATTTTTCTCAAAGCTTGTTTCAATTTCTTTTCTGGCAGGTTTTGAAGACTGATGTAGAAGCTGCTCTTCAAGTTCTACATTTTGCCATATATCATCAAGAACTGACTGAGATGGAGGAACGTGAGCAAGAAAGAGAAAAGGAATTGGAGAAGAAACGCAAAGCTGACCATGATGCTGGTAGCAATGATTCAGCTCGTAAACGCAGAACGGATCATGATGCTGGTGATGAATCAGCCCATCATGAAGCTGGCGGAGTTGGGTGAGTTACTAACCAAATATGTTTTATGATAAGGCTGCTGAACTAGATATAAAGGCTTCAGCTGCTATCAAGTTCTTTTATTTTGGAGCATCTTATCTGCTACTAGGTATGTTAAAATCTTTTGGCAAGTGGTTTTCTGGCAACTGATAAGTTCTGTCATCTAGCAAACAAGAGTAGATGATATAAAATGAGTGTCAGAATTTCTCGACCAATTCATGAACTTAATTTATTTTGTGCGTGTGGCATTTTCCTGTATGCGAGTATCACGAAGTATTAGCTGTTTCTGCATAATAATCTAATTCCACGATTGCTATCAGAAATATACACTAATTTTATTTTCCAGGGTCACGATAACAGTTCTACAGAAGATCATTGGAGTCTGTTCATGCCATAGTTTTGGGCTTAAATATTCATCATTTTGTCATGTCTGCTCTGTGAAACTGTGTCAATGATATCTAGCATTATTAGGAACTCTATTCAAGGATATTACTCGTAATAAAAACTACTTATATTAAGAGTATTAGTGTATTGGTTAGTTCGTTGTACTTTTCCCAGACATCTGAGACATAAGTACAAGCTAGCTAATAATAGAATATTTCATACAAATGGTGAAAAGTAATTGCTTAACACGATTCTATTCCCCTATGCTCTTAGTTACATTGAAGTTGACCAAAATTCTCATAACTTCGTGTTATTGGGTTGGTAGAGTTGGAATATAAAATTATAAAGACCAGAACTCTCTTAACTTCACGTCATTGGGTTGATAGAGTTGGAATATAAATTAATGCTGAGCAAAATTCTCTTATTGGGTCCATAGAGTTGGAATATAAAATAATACCGATTTTCTTCCATAGTTCCTACCATTGTAGTATAATTGTAGTGTTAGGTTTCTTAATCTTTAGTAAGCATAAAAGACTCGTGCACTTCCAATGCTCAAGTTTTATGCAGTATTTAGAATCTAGCGTGTATATTACATGCTGACTGCTCTGAGGTTGAACATTTACTCAGCCATGTCAAGGGGGTATCATTTGCTATAAAGCTTAGCTTGACTATTATGACTTAAGGCACAAGCTGTACAACATACATAGGTGTTCACTTCTCGAAAGTGTCTTTTACTTTAAGACAACTTTTGGAGAATCTCCTTTTAAAGTTCGATAAGATAAGTGTTATTTCAAGTTGTAGTGTTTCTGATCTGTTAACTATACACAACTCATGCCCCAAGCATTCTCTCTTTGATTTTTGTTGAAGTTTAACCTTTTTTGAAATAGTCTCTTTTGGAATTTTGGAAGATGAAAATTGGAGTCTGGAAATCTTCAAAAGAAGTTATAATTTTTTTGGTGAAACAAGTCAAAGAAGCACTTTCTGTAACCTCAAAAATCAAGTTTGCAAACTCAGTTTTTGAAGAACTATAAGCAAATGCTACCTTAACGATCCTTTCGATGGTTAAAATCTTCTTTTTAGAATATAAGCTCCGGTGACCTTCAAGCACTTCCATATGTACTTGCTAATATGACATGGTACTTTCTACTCCTAAAATTTGTCAGTATAATACATCTTTGAGTTAGAGAGAACTGTCTTTAGACTTGCTTGTATGCATGTTTTTTCTAGCAGCTCTCCTTATCCCTTTCATCTGATAGAAAGTTAGATATTTGCCAGTAAAATTATGATCTTGATTTATTCCTGTTTAGAAAGTCATAATATCCTAGAAACTCCTAGGATAAAGCTAGACGGAAAGAACAACAGTGGTTGTATAAGTGTACCTCTGTAGGGTTCATATTTCATCATTACCTGCCTAGTAAGTTTTCTAGTGAGTGGAAAGCATGTTTCATTTCCATTTACCTGCAATGCACCTGCACTTAAACTTAAGCAATGGCTCCTTGGAGAGTGTCACTATATAACATCTGCAGAAATAAGCTCTTGGTTCCTGCACTTGCCCTTGAAACAACAAGCCTTGTTTCAAAAATTTCTCTTGAAATATATATTTCCTAGTTTTGTAGCGGTTATTGGTAAGTTTTAATAAAAATTTTAGGTGATAATAATTGGAAAAGTATCTCTTGATGGAATGTTATTAAGAAAGGTAAATTATTGAATAAGGCATCAGACCCTAGCGAGACATGAATGTTGTCTGGCACAGTCATTCCAATCCTATTCAAAATTGAAAAGACGAGGTTTGGTAGTTGGCATACTACATTATTGCTGTTACTTTAGCATCTGTATTGCAATTTCCTCACATTTTATTCCTTTGATCTATATTTATGGTGATTTAGTTTGTTTTATTACAATTCCTTTCTAAAGTTTATGGTTTCTAAATTTTTCTGCGTTCTTCTTGGTAAAGTGGCAGTGAAGCAATGGAGATGGATGATCCTCCGGCAGCTGAAATTGATATTTCTCCTGAAAGGTCTGTGTGATTAACTAATTGATCATTGAATGCATTTCTTTATACTCCTTGACTGATGTCATTTATAGAATAGTAATATATATCCCAACTGTCAAGCAGATTGCAAGCATTCAGTGCAGTGCTTGGCAGACACAGGAGCTCGCAACATGTTGAACAAATTTCAGTTGCTGATGTAGAGAGTGTTGTCAACAATGGGGCACCTGTACCTTACTCAAGGGCAGAGATAGACAAATTATTACAGGTATGCAAGTTGTTTAGGTCTTCAGATCTTTTCAAACCGTGTGGACATTACCTAGTTTTTGCTAGTGCGCAACATTGAAATATGTTCTCAAGTTTTGTCATAATGCACTTGGATAACTTAGTTTTTGAAGGTTAAAGAGCTAATAGTGGAAAGTGCTATATTTGTGCAGATGATGCAAGAGAAGGGCCAGTTGTGGATACATAGTGATACTAATGTAGTTTACTTCATGTAAATCAGTCAAATAGGAGCACCAATAGCGCAGCTATTCTCCTTTCTGATGGATTGTCCAAACCTAACTAACTAGACGGGGATGCCGTAGCTTGAACCATAACTTCCATTATTGTCTTGATATTATGGTATTTCTCTCTTTATCTCCACTTTGACATTCAGATGTAGATCTGATGAAGCATATGAATCTTAATTTGCCTCTTCTAGGAAGCCAAATAGGTCACATTATGTAATGCTCAATTTATTATGACCATCTATTGAAGCTTAGAACCAGTAGTTTCCTCGACTGAAAAGTTGCAAATCACCTGAGTTTGTGTATATAGCTCGTTAGCAGGTCTAACTTGACTTGGGTGAAGTGCACAAAAAGCCACTTTTAAGATTAATGATTAAAGTGTTGCCACTATTTTACAGTAACTATTTAAAAATTGGCAAAATATTAATAAAATTTGGACAAAACACCCATACATGAAATATTGAGAGCTGCATACATGTATTTGTTCCAACTTGTGATGAAACTGGGCAGGACTCGTGAAGATTTATATGATTTTGATGTGATTTTAAGAGGATTTCCATAGATAGTAATGGATATTGCGCATTTGAGTAATTAATATTTCAGATCACTACTTTATTACATTAATACTAACACCCGACACGAAATATAAATATATAAAATTTTTAAGAGTTCATGACCTAATATTTATTCTTTTTTCAAATAGCAACTTTTTCTTAAAAATTTTCACATGCGCTATGAAAAGGGCAAAGGAAACATTGGTCCTTGATTAAAAGGGTCATTTCAAGTCTTTTTTAAGAAAATAACCCTCAAGTCTTAATTCTTAGCTAGATAATCTTTTTTCTGTTTAACAGAATTAGGATTAATTCTTAGCCTCCCAACTTTTCTTATTTACACAAACCCCCTACTATTTTCCCTCCGCTTTCTCCCTCATTTCTCTTTCATCCTCCTCTATCTTCTCTATCCTTCTCCACCGTGCCTCATCCTCTTCTACCGTTGCAACGCCTTCTGCTCCTCTTCATCCCCCTTCTCGCTGCCTCTTCCAAACAACCGATGATACTGAAAATAGCCGTGAGTAGATGAATCGACTCTTGGTTATTTGAACAACTAGGAGTCGATAAAAACAACCAAGAGTCGATTCATCAACTCTCAGTTGTTTGAATTGACCGAGAGTTGTTTGAATAAACCGAGAGTTGATTAATCAACTTGTGGTTGCTTAGTTCAAAGTAACCATAAGTCGATTAACCAATTCTTGGTTGATTCAAACAACTTTTGGTCGATTCAAGCAACTGAGAGTTGATGAATCGACTCTTGGTTGATTCAACCAACTCCTAAATTTGTTTGACGGACTGCAAAAGCATCTCCATTATTTAAAAAAAAAATTAAATACTCTACCACTAAATCTTCACAATAATTACAAAACATAATGGAAAGAAGAAGAAGAAGAAAAATGAAGAAAACACACGAAGATAAGAACGGAGATGGTGAAAATGCAAAAACAAGAAATGAGGGAGAAGATGAAGAAGAAATGAGGGAGAAGATGAAGAAAGAGAGCAGATTGGGAAGAAGGGAATAAGGAAAGAAATAAGTAGTAGAAGAGAGACAAGAATGGAAGGAAATGAAAATTTTGAAATTTGAAATTTGAATGTGGGTTTAAGTGAGATATTTTCAGATTTTTGACATACCCCACAAGTTTTAAAATTCTAATCTAGCCCCCATTCAAATTAAACACATACTTAACATTTTTCCAGTTTAATTGAAGACTTTGAGAGTCCTTTTGCTTAAATCTTCACATGAAACAGGTAAGATATGGTGTTTTTTTTTTAAAGGATCCAATTACTAGTTTATGATATTTTTAGTAAATATGTGTAATGACCCGATTGGTTGTTAAGGGAATTAAAGCTTTATTTGTGTGCTGATAATTCCTATACAATCTTCATGTCAATGGACTTGTCAGAAAATTTTGAGGTCAATCAGGTGTTGTTTGGATGATTTTTAAACAAAGTTTTTATTTCAGATCTATCACCGACTAAATATAGAATAATCGTGTTTTTTAAATAAATGGGTTCATTTTGAACTAGCTACCTCATTTTGCTCGTAAAAAAATTGATGAATCGAACCTATGAAACATAATATAATGAAAATGATTAGCACTGCTTAGCACATTTATGATTATTTGGTTGTAAGGATAAGAAATTAACACATTTTATTTTATCATATTTTAGCATGGCACATAATTTAATTAGGGGTGTCCGTGGTACGGTACGGTATCTCACATTTCGATTCAGTAATTTCGATTTTCGGTTTTTAAAAATGTCATACCATTACCGTACCAAACTAATTCGGTATGGTAAGTCTGTAACCGTAGTTTGTTCGACTTCGACTTACATATAATAGATATATATATATGTTGAAAAGAAATGCGAAAGGAACTAAGAAACTTCATCTGGAAATTAACAATAAACCTTCACAATGCATTAGCGCAAAATACAAAAATACCACAAAACATATAGCAAAGCTCCAATGTACAAATAACACTAGTGGAAATCTAATTAAACCAACTTTACCACACAAGCTTACACAAAAAATTTCATTATTGAAATTTTAATTCTACTTATGATAAGCTAATATATTTTTTACACACAAAACAACAAGCTTTTGAGTGTTGACGGTGCTTGAAAAACAACTCTCTAGTAAAGAATTAAATTAGATTTAATGGTATTTATACTATTTTATTTATTTTAATTATAAATATTTATAAGTTTTAATTAAATATATAATCATATCACAAGTTTTAGATATTCTATTTAAAATTTTATTAGCTCATATTTAAATTAATTAAGTTATTATGATTTATATAATATAATATAATATATATAATTTGTATATGTAATTAAGTATTTTGGTATTTTTGGTATTTTCTTTATAGATACCGAATACTGTACCAAATACCAAAATTTTTAAAATTTCATATCAAATAACGTACTAAATACCAAAATACCGTTACTAAAGTAAAACAATATTTCGGTTCGGTTCGGTACGGTAATTCGTTATTTACCGTACTATGGGCAGCCCTAAATTTAATGAAGGTGTGAAGACTTTTAATACTTGTTTTATAAAATAAATAATAGATATTTGTGTGATTTTAAATGAATAAAATGAGAAGGTTGGAGTTATCAGGGGCAGATCCACATGGGAGCAAGTAATGTTAGTTGAACTCAACAACAACAACAACAACAACAGACCCAGTATATTTCCACAAGTGGGATCTGGGGAGGATAAGATGTACGCAGATCTTACCCCTACCTCGAGTAAGGTAGACAGACTGTTTCCGAAAGATACTCGGCTCAAAAGGAACAGTTCTGAAAACCTATTAGGAAAAGGAAACAAAGAGAGACAAAAAGAAAAGCTAAATAAAGAACGGAAATAAACTATTGGTAAAACAATGGCATTAAAATAACAGTATTGGTAAAGTCGTAGAATAGAATAACCATATAAAAATATCTGCTGATAATTTCTACACCCTACACTATCACTTGGTTCTCCACAAAGGAGATAGAACATGCAACTACCTACTAAGGTTAGTTAAACTCACTTGCTTAAAAAATTATATAGTGCATATAGGTATATTTGGTCTGTCTTTCGAAAATAAGCACATAAAATTAAAATTTGAACACACTTAAATTAAAGAGCATGCATAACTGGTGGTAAAGTGGGTTCATTTTGTCCAAATGGTCCCAAGTTTGAAACTCTCTAACATCACACGCACTTATATTATTTTGTGGATTTCTTATATTCATTTCTTCATATGCTGAATCTACTTGGTGAAATTTCTGGGTCCTCCACTGGTGTTTACTTGTTTCCAAATTTGAAACTATGATAATTTTTTTGGTGACGAACTAATAAAAAAAATATGATAAATAAAGTGGTACGAGGGAGTATTATTTTGGGACAAATATGAGATTGCTTTATCCTGATTTAGTTGAACTATTCATTTCGGGGATAATGAGTACAAATTATTTATAGCACGATTGTATATTAGTTTTATAACACTTCATGTAGAATAACAATCTCATCTTATATTGGCCAAAATCTGGCTGGACGCTAGCTGCCATGTGTCCGATGACATGGCAGGCCAGGAGTGAATTTCAGAGACAGCACTTCGCCAGCTCGACTTGACATATGGGTTCATTATTGGACTGAATCCGGTCAAGCTCTACTCGGACGACCACGCTCCGGAATAAGAAGATTACTCGGACACTTGAGCAGATAATATTATTGTTTTAACGGCTTACACTATTCTCGGGGAGGAAGCTTATCACGTCTAATAGTCTTATCACTCTACAACGAATATCCGATCACGGAGAGAGACATGGGGATGTTGAGTCCTAGTAATAGCTTAAGCGCTCTAAGCCTATAAATACCGTCCTCCCCACCCCTACCCTCCACTTTGTACCCCTTAGATTAAAAAAACACACTCATACATATACAACCTTCTTGTAATCGTTGTTGCCATTATTGTTGACTACTTGCTTTCGTTTAGAGAAGACGGAGCTTACCTCTTCCACTGGAGGACGAGCATAATCATAATCAATAAGATCTTATTTATCTTTATTATCACCTTTGTTGAGGTAAATGTTTTGAAGAATGACAAACGAGAAGGATCAAGTGGTTCTGGAGGAGAACCTGGTTCTTGTAGAGAAGGACACGACTGATCGAAAAGATTGAGGATTGTAAATCCTTGCAGAACTAGGAAAAGTGGCGCGTGTACGAGTATGCATCATAGTCATCTAAAAGAGGTTGTGCCATGCTATGTCTTCGAAGTACGAATAAGAGTTGGAACTAAATAAGGAAAGAGTCACACAAAATCTTGTCTTGCTATAATTACAAGGTTTCCTTGTGAAACTGAACTAGGGTTGTGAAGCCCTTATAAAAGCCAGTAGTTGATGCAACCGAAATTCAGTTATTCACAAACAGAGAGTTGAAAGCATACACAGGCGATCCAACAACTTTCAAAGTAACTTAACTGGAGAAGACAACTGTAGAAGGCTATTTAGTTAAATCTAGATATACGGTCTAGGTTCTTGTTTTGTAAGTTGTCTAAATTGATACTATCATTGTTTTACCTATATGCTTATGTTAGAAGCAATTGTATTAGGTGAACTTTTGTGAGATTTTTTTGTAAAGCTAAAGTTTATCTTTGTTGAGTGATTAGGGTCTGGAGTGTAGCCCCTTGATTACAGAGCTTTGTAATCTAAAACTTGCTCTTTGTGTTAGTGGATTGGTTCGAAAATCCCAGAGTGTGGGTCGTGGTTTTTCTCCCTTGAGCAAGGAGTTTTCCACGTAAAAGCACCGTGTTCCTTGAGTTTACTATTTGTGTGTGTTGTGGTATCTGCAGAGAAAAACTGTTGAGTCAAGAACAAGGTTCTTGCCGGTAAGAATCTGGTTCTCAGGAAAAAATTGGTAGATACTATTCAACCCTCACTTCTGGTATCAATAGGAGGTGCTTAGATTATAACAAGTGGGATCAGAGCAGGTCTTCTCATGCTAGGTTAACACCTTGAGAAGGATCAAAATCATGAGTGCACCACCTACTATCACTGAAGGACAGTCAGTTCTGAGGCCCCCACAGTTCAATGGGCAGTACTATGCTTGGTGGAAGAACAGAATGGAAAACTACATTTGTGCTGAGGATTACCAACTCTGGCTTATAGTATCTGAAGGGAACTTAATTCCAACCAAAGTAGTTGGAGAAGGAGCTGTTGCTCGAGAAGAACCTAAGTCAAAAGAGGAGTTCAATGAGACTGACTATAAGATGATTGAAAAGAATCACAAAGCCAAACGTTTGGTAATTTGTGGTCTTGGTTCTGAGAAGTTCAATAGAGTCTCATCTTATAAGACAGCTACGGAAATCTGGGATGCCCTGGAAGTCGCGCATAAAGGAACCACTGAAGTGAAGGACTCCAAGAGAAGAACACTGAAAAGACAACTTGAGTTGTTCACTATGGGAGAGAAGGAATCAATCCAAGATAAGATGACAAGGCTGACCATCATCACAAACGAGATGATATCTCTGGATATGGAGCTACCAGATGTAGAGATGGTGGACAAGGTTCTGAATGTTCTGCCTGATGCTTGGGAACCCAAAATGACTGCTATCATTGAGTCCAAATCTCTCAGATCCATCAAACTTGAGGAACTGGTTGGAAGTTTGAAAATACATGAGATGATGAAGGATTCAAAAAGTAAACCAGTACCCAAGAAGGACAAGACTATTGCACTCGAAGCAACTGAGGAAGCTGAGGAATATGTGGATTTATAATCAGTTGAAGCTGCAATGGTCAGTGCTCTGAGACAGAAGTTCAATCTGGGAAAGTTCAAAGGATTCAAACGAAACAACAAGGAAAGCTCTGGAAGAAAGAACATTGTTGACAATCCAAATTACTCAGGATGTTTTAAGTGTTTCAAGAAGGACCATGCAATTGTGGATTGTCCAATGTGGGAAGTCTAGTGGATGAAGAATAGAGCTACAAAGGAGAAGGAGAAGGAGGCATTAAAAGAGAATGAGAAATACAAGAAGAAAATTAGACGGCCTCCAAACTTTAGAGCAGAAAAAAGAAAGAGGAAGAAAGCCTTTTATGCTACATGGGGACCTACTGACAGTGAATCTGACCAAGAAAAGGAATCTGAGGATGAGTCCCCACTAGCATTGATGGGATTGTCAAGTTCAGACGAGGAGGATCCTCAGGAGTTCAGAGGAGGAAGAGACCCATCAAAGCCACCTGTGTTTGATGGGACAAGCTACAAGTGGTGGAAGAAGCAAATGAAAATCTTTCTTCAAGCGATGGATTATAGTCTCTGGTTGATCGTAAAATGAGGGCCTCATGTTCCTGTCAAGAAAGCAACAAACAGAGTTCTGGTTCAAAAGCTGGTAGAAGAACTTGATCCTCAAGACTTAGATTGGTTGCAAGCAAATGACAAAGCTGTGTTACACTTGAGAAAAGGGCTGACAACCGATGTGCTAGCAAAGGTACTTGAATACAAGTCTGCCAAAGAAATTTAAGAGAAGCTGAAAGAGATGTACACTGAAGATGACCAGAGGAATGACTCAGCCCTTATGGCAACTGGTGGAGAAGAAGCCGCTCATTCAACAGAGGTATGTCATTCTGATCTAAAAGAAAAGCTGCACACATACTCTACTGAAAACTTGATTCTAATAACTGCCACTTTAATTGATGGTCATGAAAAGGTAAAAACTGAGAAAGATAAATTGATTGAAGACATAAGTGATCTTAAAACAAAACACAAGAGTCTTCAAGAACAAAACATTGAGCTGGAAGAAACCAATATTGTTTTGAAAGGGCAGACTCTTATGTCAAACTCTAAGATCTCAGCATTAGAATTGGAATTGAATCAGTTGAAGGAGAGTGTAAATGGTAAGCAAGTAATTAGTGAAGTTTAAACCTTTCTTGAAAATGAGCTTAAAAGAACAAATGAGATCCTGTATCATGAAACTGAGAAAAACAGGATTCTAAAACAAAAGGTTGAAAAATATGACTATGAGCTTACCAGATTAACAAAATCAAACAAATTCTCGAGGCAATGAATTGGGTTCTTGAAAACCAGAACAAAGGAAAACAAGGACTATGATTCAAGAAACCATTGCCCCCATACAATCCTAAAAGCAAATATGTGGGTTTGCCTTGCAACATGTTCTGTACCTTTTGTAGTGAAACTGGACATTACAGACAAAGGTGCATAAATGCAAGCAAGGGAAAGACCAAAAATAAAAGGAGTGTTCTACCTGAATGGGCTAAGAAAGATTTGATTTATCCGTTTTCTCATAAGAAGGGACCCAAGCTTGTCTGGGTTCCTAAAGCTAATCCTTGATTTGTTTTGCAGGCTGGAGTGAGAGTGAACAACCCAAGCTGGATTCTTGATAGTGGTTGTTCAAGACATATGACAGGAGACAGAAAAAATTTTCTCTCACTCGCAGTATTTCAAGGAGGTATGTAGCCTTCGGATGAGGAAAAAGTGGTCAGATCATGGGAATTGGAAAAGTTGGAAGAACTCTGGATCATGCTATTGAAAATGTATACTGTGTTGATGGTCTCAGACACAACTTGCTGAGTATCTCTCAACTGCGTGATAGAGTAAATAAAGTGAGTTTCTCCTCTGTAGGGTGTATTGTGAAGAACCTATAGATTGGAGAAATTGTTATGGAAGAAAACAAGTGAACAATGTATACAAAGCATCACTGAAATCACTGCATGAAAACAACTTAACATGCCTGAATGTTCAAGAAAGTGATTCTCAATTGTGGCACAAAAGAACGGGACATGCTAGTCTGTCACAGTTCAAGAAGCTGGTATCGAAGGAGCTAGTTCGTGGATTGCCAAATAAGAAATTTGAAAACATAAAAATGTGTGATGCTTGTGTTAAGGGAAAATATGTGAGATCATCCTTTAAATCCAAAAAGGTGGTGAGCACATCAAAGCCACTGTAATTGATACATATGGATCTTTGTGGACCCATAGAAGAGGAAAGAGGTTCGTGTTTGTAATTGTTGATGATTATTCAAGGTATACATGGACCCTGTTCTTGGCATCCAAGGATGAAGCCTTTGATAGCTTCAAAGATTGGGCTGGAGTTGTGCAGAAAAGGTTGAGCCTGGAACTGGTCAGTATCAGATCTGACCATGGCACAGAGTTCGAAAACTTAAAATTCTCTGAGTATTGTGCAAAACATAGCATTGATCATAACTTTTCTGCACCAAGAACTCCACAGCAAAATGGTGTAGTTGAAGGAAGAATAGGTTTCTGGAGGATATGGCAAGAACCATGCTGCTATCAAGTGGTCTTGCAAGGAACTTCTAGGCTGAAGCAATAAACACAACATGTTATTTGTTGAACAGGTGCTCCATAAGAGCTATTCTTGACAAGACTCCATATGAACTTCTTAGAGGAAAGAAACCGAATATTGCACACCTGAGGCCCTTTGGGTGTAAATGTTTCGTCCACAATAACGGCAAGGAACCATTGGGGAAATTTGATGCAAGAAGTGATGAAGCAATATTCCTCTGATATTCTACTCAAAGCAAGGCATACAAAGTGTTCAATAAAAGAACACAAACAGTAGAGGAAAGCATGCATGTGGTATTTGATGAATCAGATAAGAAAATCGATGAAAAGGAAGTAGACGATCAGGCCATTGGTCTTGTTCGGGATGATGGTACAGCTGACTCTGAAAATTCAGAAGAAAAGGAGGAATCATGTGAGGAAAGTGAAGATTCAGCTCCAAGAGAACAAGGAGTCAACATGTCAGGGGGAACAACAGAAAAAGCCGATGATTTAACTAATCAGGAAGAGCCAACTCAAGATGCTGCTGAAGGTTCTTCTCGTCATATCCAACCCAGACCATGGAAACATCAAAGTTCCCATCCTCTGAAGAATGTGCTATCTGAACTGGATATTGAAATTATGACCATATCCGCCTTGAAGAACTTTTGTGCATTCTTTGCCTTCCTATCATCCATGGAACCAAAAAACGTAAAAGGAGCCCTGGAAGACCCAGATTGGGTGCTAGCCATGCAGGATGAACTACATCAGTTTGGAAGAAGCAAAGTCTGACATCTGGTTCATAAGCCAAAAGACAGGTCAATTATAGGAACAAAGTGGGTGTTCAGAAACAAATTGGATGAGCATGGTGATGCAGCCCGAACACGTGCTGATCAAGTGTTCGATCCACCGAGGAGACCGATGACACGAAGTCAAGCCAAGCTGCTGCACGATGCGCACATTCACCTAGCCTGACCAAAGGAAAACAATTGCTCCGAAGCTGAGTGGCCGGGCTTAAGAACTGAAGGCATTATCTTCAGATTTGAGCCCGAAGGCAAGGTGACCGAGGACAATGAGCTCGAAGACAAATGAGCGTCCGAGGACAATGAGTTCGAGCAAGCAACCACGCACCTAAGTCAAGGCTGCCGAACACACATTTAGCTCAGCCCTGCGTCGCTTGTTTTTATTAGTCACTTGTGACTATTTACTATTCAGTCCTTAGCATAGCCTATAAATACTCTATTTTACTTCTTTGTAAAGGATCCAGATTTTGAGTTTATGAAAAACATAGCAAGTGCTATTGAGAGTCTCCGATAGAGCCGAACCCCGACGTGGGCTTTTAAAGAACTTGTGTCAACCAGTGTGATTCGATTAAACAATTTCTTCTTGATCATTCAATTTGCAAGAAGCGGGTCTTTCTTGAGGATTGTTGCATAGTATAGATGCGTCTTGATTTCCTTTCAATCGAGCTTTGAGACAGGTTCCTCACTGTTCTTTTGAATCGAAGCAAGATTTGTCTTGCTTCTATCTTTACTTTTCTTGTTATTTTCTTCCGCATTTCGTGTCTAGCATTTCCTTTGGGTTTGCTTGCACCATCTTGGTATCAGAGCAAGGTTTGAGTTTGTTCTTACAACCTCAAATCCTGTTCACTTAAATCGTGCTTGTGTCTTCAGTTTCAGCTTTCTTCCATGTGTTTGATTGTTGTTGCTGAGCGTTTATAAAAAAAAAAAGTAGAAAAACAAAAATTCAAAAATTGTGTTTGATTGTTGGTTGTTTGGATTAAACAACCATTGATTCTTGTTCACCATTGTTTCCTGATTCCAACAAGTACCCGACGTACCAATTTCGTGACTAGGGTTTCTTGGTGACATTTTGGACTATTTTGAGCTCTAATGGTGGATGAACTCGAACCCATCGTGTTTGGTTGAAACCGATGAAGATTGGTGGTTCTTGAGTGATTTTGGTTTGTTTTGTGCTTGAAAATCGAAGTTCTGAGTTTGAATTCGTTGTCCGTACGCCGGAAAGTTGTTACAAATTGTAACAGTGTACGACACGAAGGAGCTGAAATCTTAGCTCAGGAACTTTGTTTGAATTCCTCCGTTGTTATTTGAAACTGGAGTTAAAAGAGCAGCCCAGATCTGTTGAAAATTCATGGTCAGTGAACCGAAGCTAATTTGTCCGTACGCCGGAGCAAAGCTTCACTGTTTCATTGAAGAAGAAAGGGTAAAGTGTAAACATCAAAACCCCAGGTGAAAAGTTGTCGGCTGAGAAAAGGAAAGTGGATAAGGTAAAACCCTATCCGTACCAAGGAGGGACCACTCTTGTACGGACAAGAGTTGGTGTGTTCGAAAAAGATTCCAAAAGGGAATCAAAGGGTAGATTCTCCTAGGTTTTCACTTTTCTTCTGCCCAAAATTCTAGTTAGTGGATCTTTTGAGTAATTGTCCTACTCGAGGTCGTACTAACTCATTTGAGCTGATAGGAACTCGTGCGTGGGTGACCGAAGTCCAACTTCGTAGAAATTCTTTTAAGTTCCCGAAGCGCAAGAGTAAATAGCTGTCCGTTCTATTGAGTCAAATCAACTCACTCTTCCCGAAGTAAGACATCGTAGATTGTCAAATTCGAAGGGATTGAGAGAGGTTGATCAACCAAGGAAGCCATTAGCTGCAAGTTCTTGAGTGACCAAAACCGAACCCATAAATTGAGTGAACCCGAGTGCCACCCATCAAAGGTGAGGGAGTGTGTGAGGTGATTTCTAACCTTAACATTTTGTTGGTCTTTAATCTGTGCAGGTACCATGACTAGGAATGAAGGTGATGGCAAAGGCATTGAGAAGCCCGAAGTGTCGTTAACCGATTTCATGGCTGTGATACAAGGCGTCAGTGCCGAAGTAAGAGGAGTGGCTGCTCGAGTAACTCAACTCGAGGAAGGAAGTGCGTCCGTGGCCATGAATTGGTCCGGCGCTGGAACTAGCCATTCCACTCCAATGAAACCTGAGCTGTATGCTGAGCTTGTTCGACAACATCAGTTGACGAGTGAAGCAATTCGAAAAGAACTCAACTTGGGCAATCTCCAAGCGCAACAAAACTTGGGCAATCCCTAAGCTGGCTATCAAAACTTGGGCATTCCCCGAGGAGAAAGGATACCACTTCCAAAGGCCCGAAGAGATCTTGGAGCCGTTGTCGAAGAGGAATTTCCCGAGGACGAGTATGAGAATGAGCCGCCATTCGCTCAACGAAGGCAAGCTCACCGAGGTCGTGGAAATTTCCGAGGTCGAGGCCGAGGCGCAAATGTTGAACGACATATTGAACGTGAGGCTAATGATCGTGATGATGAGTATCCCAAACAGGTTCGTGGTGTTCGAGACTCCAACTTGAACAGTGTCAAGATCACTATTCCACCCTTTAAAGGAACTAGTGATCCAGATGAATATCTTGAATGGAAGCTTAAGATGGAGCGCATCTTTGAAACCAATGAGATGACCGATGAGAGAAAATCTGCCCATGCTATTGCTTCGTTCGAAGCTTATGCATCAACATGGTGGGAACTGACAAGAGGCATAGACGAAGAAATGACTATCCAGTAGTCCATACTTGGCCACAGTTGATGAGAGCAATGGATGCTAAGTATTTGAGTGCCAAGTACAGGCAAACTCAAATGCAAAAGCTCTATGAGCTAAAACAGGGGTCCAAGTCAGTCCAAGAGTACCATGATGAGTTCGAAAAGGTTCGATTAAACCTTGATCTGACCGAGGACGAAGAACAAGCCATCATCCGTTTCAAAAATGGCTTGTCTACGGATGTGTCATCTCAATTGAGGCTCCACGTGTATCACACGTTGTAAGATCTGTTCGATGCTGCCACCGAAGCTGAAAAATTAGTGAAGGATGATAAGGCAAACCGGTATCGAGGAGTCACTACTTCTACTCCTTTGAACCAAGGTAAAGAATGGAAGAGTCCGAACCAAACAAGCGCCAACGCTGTTCGAGATTCGAAGAGACCCTTCGAGAGGGGTGTGACCGTTAACCAATCAAGAGAAGTAGGAGGTAAAGTTCAACTCAACTCTCCTAGTGCTTCAAATATTCAGTGTCATAAATGCAAGGGTTATGGTCACATGGCAAAAGAGTGTCCAACTCGCAAAGTTATGCTTCTGCTCGAAGATGGAACCGTCCATGAGCAAGCGAGTGACACCGAGGAGGAATTTATCGGGGAGGCTGACCGAGCTGAAGGTGATGATGATTGTGAAGCTACCGAAGCTGATCATCCAGAAATGTTTCTTGTGGTTCGAAGGAATTTGAGCTGCATGACTCTTGAAGAAGAGGACAACCAAAGAGAAAACCTCTTTCATGCCCGATGTCGAGTGAGGGGAAAGGTGTGTTCGATGATCATTGATTCTGGTAGTTGTGCAAATGTGGTGAGCCAAACTTTGGTTTCACAAATGGGACTAACTACTTTGAAGCATCCCCACCCTTACAAATTACAATGGCTGAATGAGTGTGGAGAATCGAGAGTTGTCAAACAAGTGTGGATCAAGTTTAGAATCAGAGAGTATCAAGATAAAATGATATTCGGTGTGGTGCCGATGCAAGCTTGTCATTTGCTATTGGGTCGACCATGGCAATATGACCGAACAGCTGTTCACAATGGCAGATCCAACACTTACACTGTAAAGCTCGATGGGAAGAGTTTCATACTCAACATTGTCTCCAAAACAAGTCACCGAGGACTATAAACGGATGAAAGAGTTGAAAGAAGCGGCCAAAGATAAGCTTCCGATATGAGCAAAATTGGGGCCCGAAGAGACAAACTCACTGCCCGAAGTGAAAGGAATCCGTGCAATCATGCAACCGGGTGAGTTACTACGAGGCAACGACAATGAACAGATGATGATTTACCTCATGCACAAGGGTATCTTTCTTAACTCTAATGATGATTTTTCTAATGATAACCCTTAGCCTAGTGTTGTACAAAGTGTTTTGCAGGACTTCGGAGACATGTTCCCTGAAGAAATGCCAGGTGGATTACCTCCGTTGAGAGGAATCGAGCACCAAATTGACTTCGTACCGGGATCTCAAATCCCTAACAAACCTGCATACCGGTGTAATCCCGAAGACACCAAAGAGCTCCAACGGCAGGTTGATGAGTTGTTGAACAAAGGCCTTGTTTGAGAGAGCTTGAGTCCTTGCGTCGTTCCTGTTATACTTGTCCCAAAGAAAGATGGAACATGGCGAATGTGTGTTGATTGCCGAGCAGTCAACAAAATAACGGTGAAGTATCGTCATCCTATCCCTCAATTAGATGACATGCTAGATGAGTTAAGTGGTTCTTCATGCTTTACAAAGATAGACCTCAGGTCCGGTTACCACCAAATCCGAATGAAACCCGGAGACGAGTGGAAAATCGCATTCAAGACCAAGTTCGGTCTCTATGAATGGTTGGTGATGCCTTTTGGCTTATCCAATGCACCGAGCACATTCATGCGACTGATGAACCATGTGCTCAAACCGTTCATAAATAAGTTTGTTGTCGTTTATTTCGATGACATACTTGTTTATAGTAAATCTGTGGATGAACATGTTGAACACCTAAGGCTAGTGCTTGATAAACTTAGGGAAGAGAAGTTATATGCTAACTTCAAGAAATGTGCCTTTTGTGTCGAGCGTGTAGTCTTTCTTGGATTCGTTGTCAGTGCTAATGGTGTTGAAGTAGACGAGTCAAAAGTCGAAGCCATCAAAGATTGGCCAAATCCAACCTCGGTATCACAAGTTCGTAGCTTCCATGGCTTAGCTAGCTTTTACCGAAGGTTTGTTCGTGACTTTAGCACCGTGGCAGCTCCTTTAACCGAGCTGGTTAAGAAAGACCATCCATTTGTGTGGGGAGAGTCCCAAGAAAGGGCTTTCCAAGAGTTGAAACGGAGGCTTTGCTCTGCCTCGTTGTTGCAACTCCCCGACTTCGGCAAAGCATTCGAAGTCGAGTGTGATGCATTTGGAGTTGGGATCGGAGGAGTGCTAATGCAAGAATCGAAGCCAATCGCTTACTTCAGCAAAAAGCTTAAGGGTGCAACTTTGAACTACTCTACGTATGACAAAGAATTGTATGCCCTCGTTCGAGCACTCCCCCATTGGCAGCATTATTTGTGGCCTCGAGAGTTTTTGATCAAAAGTGATCATGAGTCCTTGAAGCATCTCCGAGGACAGGAGAAATTGAACCGAAGACATGCCAAGTGGGTTGAATTCATTGAGAGCTTTCCCTATGTAATTCATTACAAAAAGGGTAAAGACAATGTCGTGGCTGATGCGCTATCAAGGAAATTTGCCTTAGCGACCACTCTCGCCTCTAGGCTCATGGGATTTGAAAGCATCAAGTCGATGTACGAAAATGATCCCAAGCTGAAATGCGATCGTAACGCAATCTTGAGTGGCCGAACAGTTGAGAAATATCAATGGCATGATGGCTACCTCTTTAAGAATGGGAGGGTTTGTGTGCCAGTGTCATCGTGGAGAGAGCTCTTAGTTCGAGAAGCTCACTCCGGTGGACTGATGAGACACTTCGGTGTCGACAAAACTCTTGGTATCTTGACCGAGCAGTTCCATTGGCCCAAAATACGATGAGATGTGGAAAAGCTTTGCAATGCTTGTCTCGTTTGCAAGAAAGCTAAATCGAAGTCCAACCCTCATGGTTTGTATACCCCATTGCCTGTGCCTGATCGACCTTGGGTTGATATATCCATGGACTTTGTGCTAGGGTTATCGAGGTCGGGGGGAGGACATGATAGCATCCTCGTTGTGGTTGATCATTTTTCAAAAATGGCTCACTTTATTCCTTGCAAAAAGTGTGATGATGCACAGCATGTAGCTACTTTGTTTATTGCTAATGTGTTGAAATTGCATGGTGTACCTCGTACAATTGTGAGTGATCGGGACTCAAAATTCTTGAGTCATTTTTGGAAGTGTTTGTGGGGTGCCCTCGGCACCAAGCTACTATTCTCGACGTCTCACCATCCACAGACTGATGGACAGACCGAGGTAATTAACCGAACCTTGGGAACTTTGCTTCGAGCAATGACCAAAGGCAAGGTTGGGAACTAGGCTGATCGTTTGCCCATGATGGAGTTTGCATACAATCGAATGGTGCATAGAATGATCAATATGACCCCGTTTGAATGTGTGTATGGTTTTAATCCTTTGATTCCACTTGATTTAACCCCATTGCCTCGAGATTCTGTTCTTGATTTTGAAGGTACTCGACGAGCAGCTTCTTTGACGAATTGCACGCAAAGGTGAAGAAGAACCTCGAGGAAGCCTATGCAAAGGTTGCCTTGAAGAAAAACAAGGGGCGTAAAAAGCTGGAATTAAAGAAGGGAGATTAGGTTTGGGTTCATTTCCTAAAGGAACGTTTCCCGAACCAAAGGAAAGGGAAGTTGGCTCCTCGAAGGGATGGTCCATTTCAAGTGTTGACCAAGATCAACAACAATGCTTACGTGATTGACCTCCCTGGTGAGTATAACGTATCCAACACCTTTAATGTTGCTGACTTAGTTCCTTGTGTTGTAGGTCAAACTTCGGAGGACGAGGAGGGCTCGATTTCGAGGACGAAATCTTCTCAAGAAGGGGAGGATGATGCAGCCCGAACACGTGCTGATCAAGTGTTCGATCCACCGAGGAGACCTATGACACGAAGTCAAGCCAAGCTGCTGCACGATGTGCACATTCACCTAGCCTGGCCGAAGGAAAATAATTGCTCCGAAGCTGAGTGGCCGGGCTCAAGAACCGAAGGCATTATCTTCAGATTTGAGCCCGAAGGCAAGGTGACCGAGGACAATGAGTTCGAAGACAAGTGAGCGTCCGAGGACAATGAGTTCCAGCAAGCAACCACGCACCGAGTCAAGGCTGCCGAACACACATTTAGCTCAGCCCTGCGTGGCTTGTTTTTATTAGTCACTTGTGACTATTTACTATTCAGTCCTTAGCATAGCCTATAAATACTCTATTTTACTTCTTTGTAAAGGATCCAGATTTTGAGTTTATGAAAAACATAGCAAGTGCTATTGAGTGTCTCCGATGGAGCCGAACCCTGACGTGGGCTTTTAAAGAACTTGTGTCAACCGGTGTGATTCGATTGAACAATTTCTTCTTGATCATTCATTTTGCAAGAAGCGGGTCTTTCTTGAGGATTGTTGCATAGTATAGGTGCGTCTTGATTTCCTTTCAATCGAGCTTTGAGACAGGTTCCTCACTGTTCTTTTGAATCGAAGCAAGATTTATCTTGCTTCTATATTTACTTTTCTTGTCATTTTCTTCCGCGTTTCGTGTCCAGCATTTCCTTCGGGTTGATGATGCAGCCCGAACACGTGCTGATCAAGTGTTCGATCCACCGAGGAGACCTATGACACGAAGTCAAGCCAAGCTGCTGCACGATGTGCACATTCACCTAGCCTGGCCGAAGGAAAATAATTGCTCCGAAGCTGAGTGGCCGGGCTCAAGAACCGAAGGCATTATCTTTAGATTTGAGCCCGAAGGCAAGGTGACCGAGGACAATGAGTTCGAAGACAAGTGAGCGTCCGAGGACAATGAGTTCCAGCAAGCAACCACGCACCGAGTCAAGGCTGCCGAACACACATTTAGCTCAGCCCTGCGTGGCTTGTTTTTATTAGTCACTTGTGACTATTTACTATTCAGTCCTTAGCATAGCCTATAAATACTCTATTTTACTTCTTTGTAAAGGATCCAGATTTTGAGTTTATGAAAAACATAGCAAGTGCTATTGAGTGTCTCTGATGGAGCCGAACCCTGACGTGGGCTTTTAAAGAACTTGTGTCAACCGGTGTGATTCGATTGAACAATTTCTTCTTGATCATTCATTTTACAAGAAGCGGGTCTTTCTTGAGGATTGTTGCATAGTATAGGTGCGTCTTGATTTCCTTTCAATCGAGCTTTGAGACAGGTTCCTCACTGTTCTTTTGAATCGAAGCAAGATTTGTTTTGCTTCTATCTTTACTTTTCTTGTCATTTTCTTCCGCGTTTCGTGTCTAGCATTTCCTTCGGGTTTGCTTACACCACATGGTATAGTGACAAGAAACAAAGCTAGATTGGTAGTTCAAGGATACAGTCAAGAGGAAGGAATTGACTATGATAAGACGTTTGCATCAGTAGCCAGGATGGAAGCCAAAAGAATGTTGATTGCCTTCGCTACATACATGGAGTTTACACTGTATCAGATTGATGTGAAGAGTGCCTTCTTGAATGGGTACCTTAATGAAGAAGTTTATGTAATACAGCCACCAGGTTTTGTGAACAGTGAATTTACGGATCACGTTTACAAACTTGATAAGGCACTCTATGGTTTGAAGCAAGCCCCTAGAGCCTGATATGAAAGACTGTCAGGATTATTGCTAAAGAATGGTTTCTCAAGAGGAAGGATCGACAACACATTGTTCTTGAAGAAGAAAGGGAAGCATCTATTGGTGGTTCAAGTATATGTTGATGACATTATTTTTGGTGCCACTGATGAGGAATTATGCAAGGGATTTGCTGAACTGATGGGTAGTGAATTCAAAATGAGCATGATGGGAGAGCTCAATTTCTTCCTAGGATTTCAGATCAAGCAGACCCCTAAAGGAACTATGATTCATCAACAAAAGTATGTCAAGGAGCTCTTAAAGAAGTTCGACATAGAAGGAGCAAAAGATATGTCTACACCTATTGCTCCAAGAACCAAGTTGTACATGGATGAACTAGGTCCTTCTACAAATGAGACAAAATATAGAGGAATCATAGGTTCACTCCTCCATCTCACAGCCAGTCGACCTGATATTGTCTACAGTGTGGGACTGTGTGCTATATTTCAGTCCAAGCATAAGGAATCACATTTGACAGCTGTGAAGAGAATCTTGAGATATTTGAAGGGAACTCAGGATCTATGCCTATGGTATCCCAGGGGAGGTACTTTTGAACTAATTGGTTTTGCTGATGCTGACTATGCAGGTCATCTGGTGGACAGGAAGAGCACTTCAGGGATGACACACTTTCTTGCTCCTTGCTTAGTTTCTTGGGCTACAAAGAAGCAGAACTCTGTAGCATTGTCTACTGCAGAAGCTGAGTATGTAGTAGCTGCATCATGCTGCTCACAATTGCTATGGATCAAACAACAATTAGAGGACTTTGGCATTAAATGCGGAGCTGTGCCCATCTTTTGTGATAGCACAAGTGCAGTGAACATTGCCAAGAACCCAGTCCAACATAAAAGAACAAAGCACATTGATATTAGACACCATTTTCTTAGAGATAATGTGGAAAAGGGTCTGATTACTATGAATTCTTGCAGGACTGAAGACTAAATTGCTGACATCTTTACCAAAGCACTGAACAAAGTTCAATTTGAGAGGAACAGGTTGGAGTTAGGGATGACTAAAATACACGGATGACTCAGAATTTGTTCCCCAAGGATTGGTTATTTAAGTCTTCATTAACTTGTTTGTAACTATAGTGGTTATTGTCCAGTCTAAATTATGTACTTCATTAAGTATACTTGTTCAACTGAGTACCACCAGGGTGGGCTAATGTGTTCCCATGAAAGAACCTACAGGGTACTTAGAAGGAACCAAGGCAAGCATGAGGAACCATGTCCAGGTACATCTACACAGCTATTTATGTTAAGTGTCATAACTGAAATTGATTGTCAAATATATGTGTGTCAAGGAAACCTTTCCATGTCTGTGTAACCGCCAAAATTAAAGGAATAATTCCTTTTGTGGTTAGACTTCTACTAGACTCAACCGGACCCCATCTATTCAAAAAGCCTTAATTGGGTAAGTCTTTGTAATTGTCAAATCCTACACTTTTCCCAGTTTTCAAAAACTTCAAAAAGTTGCTTCTCTTTTCATCGCCATCATTACTGCCTATTCCCTAGAGAAAGCGCAACTCCCCATTACTTCATCTCACTACAAGAATAGAATATTCCAAAGCATTCGCTTCTGAAAGAATTTGAACTAATTTGTGCCACAGTTAAGCGTTTCTGTCCAATCCCTCCTTCCAACACTTGATGCCTGACTTCTCTCCTTTACACGAAAGTGATTTTCAACTTGGATAGAGTTATATCGTAAGATAAGAAGAAAGATAGGCCCACCACCTCCCATGGATCAACAAAGGCTTGTTCTGGACCACGCCGCTAGATTGAGACTGCCACCTTCCTATTTGAGTAAGGAATGAATATCGGACCCTACTGATGTTCAACCGACGACTGGGCCTAGTGGTGCTTGTGGCTTGCAAAATTTCTCTCTACTCTGTCCCCCCTCTCTGATGAGACCCAAACCCCCACAAGACCACTTACACGTAGTCAAGCTAAGGAGATCCAAGGAGTACACATACACTTGGTGAGGAAGGGCCTTGAAGAAGGAAGCGATTGGAAGCCATTCCGGGTGCTCAAACTAGGTCTCACGCCTAAGGAAGAAGAGAGCCCAGCAGAGCTAGGCGCCCCGCCTAGCCCAGGCGCCCCGCCTAGGGAGCTCACTGCCTAAGGCTCAGAAAAGCACCAGGCGCCCCACCTGGCTAGGCGCCCAGCCTAGCTGAAGGCCAAGCCAGGCGCCCCGCCTAGCTTCAGGCGCCCAGCCTAGCTGAAGGCCAAGCCAGGCGCCCCGCCTAGCTCCAGGCGCCCAGCCTAGCTTCAGCATGTTCCAGGCGCCCCTCCCAGCCCCAGGCGCCCCTCCTAGCTGCTGAACTTATGTTTCTTTTACTATTTTGCCCTACGTGGCTTATTTGATGAACCTTATTAGTAAGGGTACTTAAGTCTTTGTGTAAGCTTGGGAAAACACTATAAATACCCAAGCCTAGCTTATTTTACACTTAGCTTATTATTGATGATTATGAATGATGAACATGAGCAAGGCTCTTGATTATTGAATGAAACCTTTTGTTCTTGGACTTGTATGTCTTCTAGCGGATCTAGATGAATACTCTTCCTCTCCGACCATTCTACTTGCGTGCTCGCGTTAGCTCGAGGGTAGTTGCATAGCGTAGGTGTTCTTGTCCTTCTCCCGGGGTGTAACGGAACGAGTTCTCCGTTGCTACTTGGGATTAGAGATCGAGTTACGTCTCGTTCTTTATCTTTTACTTTTCCGCGTTTGATTCTCATCAGTTTGGTATCAGAGCAAGGCTCGGGTTTTGTTTCTACAAACCCCCGACCCTTGATTCTTCGTGCCTAGTATCTTCTTTTAGTTTTTCTTGTTGTTGAAGTTACTAGAAAGGAGAAAATTGCAAAAAAATTGAAAAATTGAAAAATACAAAAATTTGGTGTATCTTGTTGGTTTGGATGATTGATGATATGGGTGTTATAGATTCTTGATCGTGATTGAATTCCCGTTACTTGGATACCAAAATTGTTGGAATTGGTGAAGTTTGAAAAATTGAAACCCCAAAACCCCTTAAACCCTTGAAGAACTTGTTCTTGATGAATTTTGGCTTGATTCTTGGGTTGGATTGATGTTTGATTGGAAACTTGTTATTGGGGATTGATCTTCATTGAAAAACAAACAATTCGGTACCAATTTTGTGGGATTTGAACATGTTTAACACCTACCTTGATGAATCACAATCCTTATTGAAACCCTTGTGTTCTTGAGTTCTTGAGATTGAATCCTGATTTGATTGATTGTTTGATTGAAATTTTGATTGGGTTTTGTTAAGGAAGATCAAACACAACTTTGGGTATCTTTGGATTGTGAAAACAAGTTGAAAACATCGGATTTGAGGCTTGAAAATCGACTTGAAACGAGTTTGGAACGAGTTGGAAAAAGCTTCAGGCTAGGCGCCCCGCCTAAGCCAGGCGCCCCGCCTGACTTGGCTACTGCCTAAGTCCCAGGCGCCCCACCTAGACCCAGGCGCCCCGCCTGGAACACAGCACAATCTAGGCGCCCCACCTGAGTTTCAGGCGCCCCTCCTGAGTGCTGAACGCATTGTTTCGGGTAGATTTTCGTAGGTATTTCCCTTTGTTTGATAACATAACATCTAGTTAGTACTACTTTGAGTAACCGATCTACTTGAATAGTGCTAACCCTTTGATTGCTCTTAAGTGATTCGTGCCTAGCAAGGAGAGTAGAATTCTAAGGAAAAGCGTAGAATCTTTTTAACTCAAGTCCTTTACTTTAAAGTGCCTAGCGTTCATTGAGTCCCATTCATTCCACTCACCCCGGAGTGTGCGTGACTCGTGAATAGTTTAGTTGAGTTGAGGAGTTGCTAATCATCTACGTGAAGCTTTGGAACTACAAGTTGAGTGAAATATCCACCGCCACCCAAAAGAGTGATCCGAGTGAACACAAGTGAGGGAGCGAGTGAGGTGTTTTAACTAACTCTTGTTTCTTTTCTTTGTAGGTACAATGGCCAACGAAGGTCAAGATTTCATTAAGGAGGCCTTGGCTAATCTTCTTGCCAAGATGGACCTCATGAACCAAAGGATAGATTCTCTTGAAAAAGGAGCCTCGAGTGTCCCAATTGAAAAGGGGACCCCGAGTGTCCAAATTGAGACCGGTGAAGGCTCAAGTAGTCCTACTTTTACCCCGGAGCAAGTTGTTGAATTGCTCAATCAACAACGGGTAAAGGAGGACCGAGAGAGAATCGAACGAACGGGCATTCCCCGTATCTTAGACAATCCTCCAAGAAACTTTCCACTACCAAGACCCGTCCGAAATGTGCAACCTCTTGAGCAAGTTGTTGAGGCTCAAGAAGGGGAGGAAGTTGATTATGGTGACGATGTGTATGGGTTTGAAGATCACTTTCAACCTAGGCGAGCTATGAATTGGGGTCGAAATGTGGATCGGGGTAGAGGCCGAGGTCGAGGGCCACCCTTAGGATATGGAGGGAGAAATGTTAGAAGGGACTATGTTGCTTATGATGATCACCATGGAGGCCAACCGGAGCCATTCCAAGGGGGTCGTGACAACAACAACAACCTTAATAGTGTGAAGCTCACTATTCCTTCTTTCAAAGGAAGTAGTGACCCGGTGGAGTACATTGGTTGGAAATTGGCTATGGAGCGTATCTTTGACACCAATGATATGCCCGATGTGAAGAAGACCAAGTATGCAATATCCTCCTTTGAATCTTTTGCTTCTACTTGGTGGGAGTGGGTGAAGAGAAATAGAAGAAGGACGGGTATGGCTATTAATCTTACTTGGGAAGAGTTGATCCGTGTGATGGATGAGAAGTACTTGACTAACCAATACCGGGTTGAACAACAAAGGCGTCTATATGATTTGAAGCAAGGTTACAAATCGGTTGGTGAATACTTCAATGAATTTGAGCAAATCCGAATGATCCTTGACTTAGATGATGAAGACAATGAGACGGCCATGATCCGTTTCAAAGGGGGCTTGAACCGAGACATAGCTTCACAATTGAAGTTCCACAAATATGATGATCATTACAAGCTATGTGAAGATGCGGTTGAGGCCGAGAAATGGCTCAAGGAGGAGAAATCCCTCCGCTACAAGAGTAGCACTCCTACTCCAACAAGCAAACCAAAGGATTGGAAGCCTCCTACCACAAATGCAAGGTTCCCAAGTGCAAGTGGAACAAGTGGTGCAATTGCTACCAAGGATGTGAAAAAGCCGTTTGAGAAGAACACACCTAATGTGGGAGGTAACTCTAAAGCTCAATTACATGCTCCTACTTCTTCTTCAATACAATGCCACAAGTGCAAGGGCTATGGTCACTTTGCTAGGGAATGCCCTACAAAGAGGACCATGATTGTTGTTGGTAATGATGCATATGAGAAAGAGAGTGAATCGGAAGATGAGGGAGTAGAGGGAGTAGAGGGAGATGAGGGAGTAGAGGAGAATGATTTGCTTGATGACACGGTGGAGGAGGAGGATCCTCATACTTTCTTGGTTGTGAGAAGGAGCCTAGGGGCTATGATTGTGGAAGATAGTGAAACCTTGCAAAGGGAAAATCTTTTCCATGCTAGGTGTCGGGTCAAAGATGTTGTTTGCTCTATGATAATTGATTCCGGAAGTTGTGCAAATGTAGAGAGTCAATCACTAGTGGCTCAATTGAAGTTAACTACCATGAAGCATCCTAAACCTTACCGGTTACAATGGCTTAGTGAATGTGGAGAGCTTAAGGTGATGAAACAAGCCATGATCAAGTTTAGAATGGGTAGTTATGTTGATGAGCATTTGTTTGACGTTGTGCCTATGCAAGCATGCCACCTACTCTTAGGGAGGCCATGGCAATTCGATAGGCAAGTGGTGCATGATGGTCGTGTCAACACTTACACGGTCAAACATGAAGAGAAGAGATTTGTGCTAAAACCTCTCACTCCTAAGCAAGTGAGTGATGACTACAAGAAAATGAAGGAGTTGAGGGAGGTGGCAAAGGCTAAGTCACTCATTGAGACTAGCCCTTTGTCCAAAAGCATGGTGGCAATCCCACCTACTTCATCTACCGGTGGCATGTGTGCCATGATGCAACCGGGCGAGCTCTTGAAAGGTAATGATGGCACCAAGTTTCTCCTATGCCTAGTGCACAAAGGTATGATCCTTAACTCTAATTGTGATTTTTCTTCTAGCCCTATGCCTAGTGCTTTGAAAGATGTCTTGGAAAACTTTGGGGACATGTTCCCGGATGAGATGCCCGATGGCTTACCTCCCTTGAGAGGAATTGAACATCAAATTGACTTTATTCCGGGCTCTCAAATCCCGAACAAGCCGGCCTATAGAAGCAATCCCGAGGATACAAGGGAGTTGCAAAAACAAGTTGATGACTTGCTTTCCAAAGGCTTGGTAAGGGAGAGTTTGAGTCCTTGTGCCGTACCGGTCATTCTTGTCCCAAAGAAAGACGGCACTTGGAGAATGTGCGTAAATTGCCGAGCCGTGAATAAGATAACGGTCAAGTACCGTCACCCTATTCCACGGCTTGATGATATGTTGGATGAATTGAGTGGGTCGTGTGTCTTTTCCAAAATCGACCTTAGGTCCGGTTACCATCAAATCCGGATGAAACCCGGGGATGAATGGAAAACCGCATTCAAGACCAAATTTGGTCTCTATGAATGGTTGGTAATGCCCTTCGGGCTTTCCAACGCACCTAGCACTTTCATGCGACTCATGAATCATGTTTTGAAGTCTTTTATCAACAAGTTTGTTGTTGCCTATTTTGATGATATCTTAATCTATAGTAAGACAATGGATGAACATGTTGACCACCTTAGGCAAGTGCTTGATGCTTTGAGAGCCGAAAAGCTCTATGCTAATTTCAAAAAGTGTGCCTTTGGTGTGGATAAGGTTGTCTTCCTTGGGTTTGTTGTGAGTGCCCGAGGAGTGGAGGTGGATGAGTCTAAGGTAGAGGCCATACGTGATTGGCCTACTCCTACTACCGTGACTCAAGTGAGGAGCTTTCATGGTCTCGCAAGCTTTTATAGGCGATTTGTGAGGGACTTTAGCTCCATTGCCGCCCCACTCACCGAATTGGTGAAGAAAGACCAACCGTTTGTTTGGGGAGAGCCTCAAGAGAAGGCCTTCCATGAATTGAAAAGTAGGTTGAGTACCGCCCCTCTATTGCAATTGCCCGACTTCGGAAAGGCATTTGAGGTTGAATGTGATGCCTCGGGGGTGGGAATTGGTGGTGTATTAATGCAAGATAGCAAACCCATCGCCTACTTTAGTGAAAAGTTGAAAGGGGCCTCCTTGAACTATTCTACATATGACAAGGAGTTGTATGCCCTTGTGAGAGCCCTTGCCCATTGGCAACACTATCTTTGGCCTCGTGAGTTTGTAATCAAGAGTGACCATGAGTCACTCAAGCATTTGAGAGGCCAAGAAAAGCTCAATAAGAGACATGCCAAGTGGGTTGAATTCATTGAGTCCTTTCCCTATGTGATTCAATATAAGAAAGGGAAGGACAATGTTGTGGCGGATGCGCTTTCGAGAAAGTTTGCTCTAGCCACCACTCTCACCTCTAAGCTCATGGGTTTTGAGAGCATTAAATTGATGTATGCTCATGACCCAAAGCTAAAGAGTGTCCATGACGCTCTAGAGAAGGGGGAGAGAGTTGAAAAATACCAATGGGTTAATGGTTATATCTTCAAAAATGGTAGAGTGTGCATTCCGGAGTCCTCTTGGAGGGAGTTGCTTGTGCAAGAGGCACATTGCGGGGGACTCATGGGACATTTTGGCACAAGAAAGACTTTGGCTATTCTTAAGGAACAATTTCATTGGCCAAAGATGGGGGTGCAAGTGGAAAAGTTTTGCAACAATTGCCTTGAGTGCAAGCGTGCTAAATCCAAAGCCCTCCCCCAAGGGTTGTATACCCCTCTCCCCGTACCTACTAGTCCTTGGTTGGATATATCAATGGATTTCGTGATGGGATTACCTAGGACTAGGGGGGGCCATGATAGCATTTATGTTGTTGTGGATAGGTTCTCAAAGATGGCTCATTTTATTCCATGCAAGAAATGCGATGATGCCCAACATGTAGCTTCCTTGTTTGTTGAAAATGTTTTGAAGCTACATGGTGTGCCTCAAACTATAGTGAGTGATAGGGACACTAAGTTCCTAAGCCATTTTTGGCGAAGTTTATGGGGTGCTTTAGGCACCAAGCTCTTGTTCTCCACGTCCCACCACCCACAAACCGATGGGCAAACGGAAGTGGTAAACCGAACCTTGGGTGCTCTTCTTAGAGCCATGACCCGGGGTAAGGCCGGGACTTGGATTGATCGTTTACCTCTTATGGAGTTTGCCTACAATCGAACCGTGCATAGAATGATTGGCATGACTCCATTCGAGTGTGTTTATGGTTTTAACCCCTTGATTCCCCTTGATCTAACCCCTTTGCCAAGGGAAATGGTTGTTAATTTTGAAGGTAAAGCTAGAGCGAAGGCAATGATGGAACTCCATGCAAAGGCGAAGAAGAATTTGGAGGAAGCCTATGCTAAGGTTGCTTCCAAGAAAAACAAAGGACGCAAGAAGGTGGAACTCAAGAAGGGTGACTATGTGTGGGTGCACTTCCGGAAAGAAAGGTTTCCAAACCTTAGGAAAGGGAAGTTAGCACCCCGTGGCGATGGCCCATTCCAAGTGCTTTCAAAGATAAACAACAACGCCTATGTGGTCGACTTGCCAAGTGAGTATCAAGTTTCTAATACTTTTAATGTTTGTGACTTGGTTCCTTTGGATGTAGGTGATGATGCGGTCGTGGGTGATGATGCCTTAATTTCGAGGACGAAATCTTCTCAAGAAGGGGAGGATGATGAGACCCAAACCCCCACAAGACCACTTACACGTAGTCAAGCTAAGGAGATCCAAGGAGTACACATACACTTAGTGAGGAAGGGCCTTGAAGAAGGAAGCGATTGGAAGCCATTCCGGGTGCTCAAACTAGGCCTCACGCCTAAGGAAGAAGAGAGCCCAGCAGAGCTAGGCGCCCCGCCTAGCCCAGGCGCCCCGCCTAGGGAGCTCACTGCCTAAGGCTCAGAAAAGCACCAGGCGCCCAGCCTAGCTGAAGGCCAAGCCAGGCGCCCCGCCTAGCTTCAGGCGCCCAGCCTAGCTGAAGGCCAAGCCAGGCGCCCCGCCTAGCTCCAGGCGCCCAGCCTAGCTTCAGCATGTTCCAGGCGCCCCTCCCAGCCCCAGGCGCCCCTCCTAGCTGCTGAACTTATGTTTCTTTTACTATTTTGCCCTACGTGGCTTATTTGATGAACCTTATTAGTAAGGGTACTTAAGTCTTTGTGTAAGCTTGGGAAAACACTATAAATACCCAAGCCTAGCTTATTTTACACTTAGCTTATTATTGATGATTATGAATGATGAACATGAGCAAGGCTCTTGATTATTGAATGAAACCTTTTGTTCTTGGACTTGTATGTCTTCTAGCGGATCTAGATGAATACTCTTCCTCTCCGACCATTCTACTTGCGTGCTCGCGTTAGCTCGAGGGTAGTTGCATAGCGTAGGTGTTCTTGTCCTTCTCCCGGGGTGTAACGGAACGAGTTCTCCGTTGCTACTTGGGATTAGAGATCGAGTTACGTCTCGTTCTTTATCTTTTACTTTTCCGCGTTTGATTCTCATCACTCTCTCTCTCTAAAATTCAAAACAAGAAATCCTCTTTCAGAAACCCTAACCAAAATCACCATGTCACAAGCACAATCTTCATCCGCCTCTCCTACTAAGACCTCAGAAACCCACACATCAAAAGAATCTTCTCTTAAACCTCCTGCTTCTACTCTTGCTGAGAGAATTGCCAAAGCAAGGTTAAAGTTTCATAAGAAGATGGTGAAAGTGAAAAAATAGAGGGTGAAAAGAAAGCTTGGTGAAGAGGATGAGAAGCTGATGGGAGAGGAAGAAGAAGAAGAAGTTGTATTTGTGAGTGAAACAAGGCCAGAAACAGATAAGAGGAGAAGGTTACTGAAAGGGGGAAAAGTTGTGTCTAAAAGCAGGTTAGTGGTTGAGAGTGATGAGAACTCTCAGGATGAGAATGGGAAGAATGATAAGCCTACTGCTCAGACAGCACCTAGAAGGGTGGCTACCAGGTCTGCTCTAAAGCAGCAGTTAGAGAAGGTGGAAAAGCTTAAAAAGAAGGTTAAGAAAGTGAGTGGTGAGAAACAAAGAGAATAATATAGTTGAGGCAAAAGGGGAGAGTGATGAGGCAGGGAGTTATGTTGAGCCCAGTGATTCAGATACAGATAGTGAGGCAGAAAGCAGGAAGAAGAGGAAGGATACTGATGATGAGGTTGACAGAGTAGCCTTCTTTGCAAGGCACCAAGTATTGGCTGGAAGCATCTTGAGTGACCTAAATGAGCATAACATGAAACCTCTGCTAAGGAAGGTGGAGGATCAAGGCTGGTTAAACCTCTTTGCTAAGGAGGACAGGTTTCTGTACACTGAGGAGATCAGGGAGTTTTACTCAAACTGTAGAGTGGCTGCTAGAAGAGTGTGTTCAGTTGTCAAAGGAGTAGAAATATAGTTTGGAAGGACAGAACTGGGAATAGTGCTTGAGGTTCCTGCTGAAGGTTATTGCAGGTACATCAAGCTGAAGTAGCCAAAAAGGACTGATGGGGTAACACCTCTAAGTGTGGAGAAAAAATTCTCAGGAAAAACCACACTTAGAAAAGAAAGAAAGGTTGAGAAGAAAGAAATGGAGCCTGCACATCAGTTACTCTTTGAGTTTTGATAAGAATCAAATGCGAAAAAAGTAAAAGATAGGAACGAGACGTAACTCGATCACTAAACTCAAGTAGCAACGGAGAACCCGTTCCGTTACACCCCGAGAGAAGGCCAAGAACACCTACGCTAGGCAACTACCCTCGAGATGATAAAGGACTCACAAGTATAATGGTCGGGGCGAGGTCGTTGTCCAACTAGAATCCACTAGAAGCACACAAATCCCAAACAAAGGTTGGTTTTTCATAAACCCAAAGAGATCCCTCTTTACAATGTTAATTCATCATTCAAAATAGACTAAGGAATAAAATAAGCTATCTACCTATTTATAGAGGTTTCTAGGCATTAAGTCAAAGGTCTATAATGCCCACAAGCTAGGCTTTAAGCTAAAAGACCATGCAAGGTCAAAATAGTCACTTCTTACTTAAAATTCTGTGCTTCAGCAAATCGGGCAGAGCGCCCGTTTCTTGGGCGGAGCGCCCACAAAGTTGATCAGTGGAGGGGGCTGGGCAGACCGCCTGGGGGCTGGGCGGAGCGCCTGAGCCAAGTGTATCTCAGGCGGAGCGCCTACTTTGCCTAGGCGGACCACCTCGCTGCCTGTGGGGTGGAGTACCAGTGCTCCATCGCCTAAACATTCTTGACTCATCTCCGAAGCTCTTGCCCTTGCATCCTTTGCCTCTTCCAAGCTTGATACATGTTGGAAAGGTGTCTTGGCTCGTTTGGTTCTCATCATCCTCCCCTTCTTGAGAAGATTTCGTCCTCGAAATCATTGCATTCACGTCCATGGCATCATCTCTTCGGTGTGCCCAAAGCTCTCCTCCCTCGCAACCCTTGATCGTAACTTTGACATAGGTTTCTTCCAAGGTCTCCTTTGCCTTAATTTGGAGCTTAGAACCTACAAGCAACGACAAGCAAACACAAGATTTCCTACCTTAAAGGTAGGTTAGTGCAAAAAGTGTGGAAAACACACTCTTGTGATATAACCAAGCATCAATGTTAAGAACAAATATCAAGTCTCCAAAGAGAAAAATAAGTACTTGGTTAAAGATCAACATGCACTCATCACAATAATGAGCAAGTAGGTCATGGGGACATGGAAAATGCAAGACCAAGCTATCAAAATCCCCTTGAACTTTAAGCTCAAGATCAACAAACCACTCCCTCCTCAAAGTGTGATCAATTCGCGGAGTGGAGTGAGTCAAATAACCCATCATGCAAGTAACATCAAGTACTCCACTCCCCTTCTTTAAAGCATACCTACTCACACCAAGGGATTCTTTTTCACCTCCCATTTCATCACCTAAGCAACCCTTTTTAAAAGACAAACTATCAAGAAAAGGTATTGATAATGGTCTCTTCTTCATCATAACCAAACAAGCAATAGTAGGGTCACTCAAAGAGTCATTTACCTCATTCAATTTCACACACAAGGGGTTACCTAAGGGGTCAAACCCTTCACAACATGGGGGTTCCATTTGACTAACTACCCTAGTCCAATACAAGTCTTTACCACTAATGAGAATGCCTTCAAACAATGTATTAGTATAAGCATGCATCTCACTATCATGATCAAGCATAGACAAGTTATCAAGACTAGGTCCATTAGTCTCACTTGAGGAGTCATCATAGACAACCTTGTCCAATTCATGCAAGTTGGACTCCTCAAGGGCACTATCATCCTCACCACAACACATAGACCCATCAAATAGAAGCATATCAACAAGGGTATGATCAACTATCTCATCTACCCCTTTATCAAAAGATTGGCGGTGTGTCATAGCAAAGGTCACATTCATTGTCAACTATCAAGCCTACACTAGTGAGAGATTCATTGAACAATGAGCTCACATCATGATGGGGCATAGCAAGGCTCTCAAATAAAGTCACACAAGCACACACAAGTTGACTTTTAGACTCTTCACTAGTGGCATATTCGCTAGATGCAACACAAGCACCAACTAGTGTTGAGTCATCACAAGACAAATAGCTAGTAGGCTCATGAAAAGGTGGAGCAACACTTACATTCGTAGTACGTCCTTGATCACTCACAAGGCTTGAAGTGTCATGTGTAACTCCTTCTTCATGAAGCTCACATTGAGAACTTTCCTCCTCTTCTCTTTCCTTCCAAGCACATGGTTGAGGCTCCAATGACTTGTCTTCATTTATACCTACACAAGAACTAACACAAGAAAGAGTAGAAGATGAAGAATTGTTAGAACAATGGGTGCTCTCACTCTCAATTTTTCTTTCCTCACCTCTCCTCTCTCAATTTTACCTCATGGTCAAGTGTATTTTGTGGTGACAATCCACTCACATCACTCCTCAATTCCTCTCATTTTTCCTCTCTTAGATTGTCACCGGTCACTCCCTCACTTCTCTCTATCTTTTCTCTCTCATTTGAAGTGGAGTGACTCTCATTTTCATCATGCATTAGCAAGACATCAAGATTGTTTGCCTCGGGTTCAAGTACAATGGGTGACTTTGCTTTAGCCGCTTCCCTCTACTCCCTCATTCGCTTGTAGTCTTTCCTTACTTGTTTTGGAGTCAAAGGTCTAAGCACGTACTTCCTCCCATCATTCTTGACCATATATGAATTGATCCGACCATCGTGCACCACACAGCTATCATATTGCCATGGTCTCCCAAATAAGAGATGGCATGCTTGCATCGAGACAACATCAAACATGATTTTGTCTTTATATTTTCCCATGCCAAACTCAATAATTGCTTGCTCCACCACCTTCAACTCCCCACACTCACTTAGCCATTGTAATCGATATGGGTTGGGATGTTTCAAGGTGGGTATCTTCAATTGGAAAATCAATGTTTGGCTCACTATATTGGCACAACTTCCCGAGTAAATAATCATGGAGCAAACTACACCCATGACTCGGCATCTAGCATGAAAGAGGTTTTCCCTTTAATCATTCTCTACCTCCTCTTCCATGAGAATGGTACTCAAACTCCTCCTAACCACCAAGAACATTTGAGGATCATGATGCAATCGAAAATAAGAAAGCGATAAAGAGATAAAAACGAGACGAGACTCACACGAAAGTTCGAGTAGCAACGAAGAACTTGTTCCGTTACACCCCAAACGATTGGCAAGAATCACCTAACGCTATGCAACTATCCTCAAGAGTCACGTGGCTCGAGCAAATAGAATGATCAGAGATGGATTGAAGAGCAACTTGGATTCATCCAATTGATTCAAGCCAAAATGGTTACAAGGTTCAAGAGCAATGCTCATTAATGTTTTTGTGTTCAAAGTAAGCTAAAAAGCAATAAATGAGGGAGGGGTGTATTTATAACACTCCTTTACAATATTTTCCTACATTCTGGTCCGCAGCTGCTCAAGTGTTCATCGCGATCGCACAGGGATATATGCGATCGCGAGGCACACTTAAACGCTGAGTCGCGCGATCGCGCGAGACAAGGCGCGAAGGCGAAGACAAAATAATTCCCCTTCGCGATCGCGATGGTGTGCACGCGATCGCGAAGAACAAAAGTTCTTCGTCAGGCAGTAAGCTCAGCAGGTGTTCCCCTGTTTTGCCCTATTTTGCTCCCCTGCTTCCTGCACTATTTCCTGCCCAGTTTGCACATTGATTGAGCTCCAATGCATTGTCTTTAAGTCCTCTCCCGAGCTCATATCATTTATGCCTCTCCAAACCAAGTGTAGGTGAGCGCCTTGTATATCCTTGGCTTGACTTCGAGTGAATGGTCTCGATGCAATTTGGGTTGCATCATCCTCCCCTTCTTGAGAAGATTTCATCCTCGAAATTAAGGCGTCCTCCTCCAAGGTATCATCACCTACATCAAAAGAAGTCAAGTCACTAACATTGAAAGTGGTCGATACATCGTACTCACCGGGCAAATCTATCACATAGGCATTGTTGTTGATCTTCGACAACACTTGGAATGGGCCATCGCCCCTTGGTGCCAATTTCACTTTCCGTTGGTTGGGGAACCTTTCCTTGCGGAAATGCACCCAAACCCAATCCCCCTTCTTAAAGTCCACCTTCTTTCTTCCCTTGTTTTTCTTGGTTGCTATCTTCTCATAGGCCTCCTCCAAAGTCTTCCGCACCTTGGCATGAAGTTCAAGCAATACCTTGGCCCGAGCTTTTCCTTCAAAATCAACAACCACATCCCTTGGCAAAGGGGTAAGATCAAGAGGAATCAAAGGGTTAAAACCATAAACACACTCGAATGGAGTCATGCCAATCATGCGATGTAAAGTGCGGTTATATGCAAACTCCATGAGTGGTAGCTTATCAATCCAAGTCCCGGCCTTTCCTTTGGTCATAGCTCTAAGTAGAGCTCCCAAAGTCCGGTTCACCACCTCGGTTTGCCCATCGATTTGAGGGTGGTGGGACGTGGAGAAGAGCAACTTGGTGCCAAGAGCACCCCACAAACACTTCCAAAAATGGCTAAGGAACTTGGAGTCCCTATCACTAACAGTGGAGCGAGGCACCCCATGCAATTTCAAAACATTATCAATAAATAAGGAAGCTACATGTTGTGCATCATTAGTCTTTTTGCATGGATGAAGTGAGCCATTTTGGAGAAACGGTCAACGACAACATAAATGCTATCGTGTCCCCTTCTAGTTCGGGGCAAGGCCATAACAAAATCCATAGAAAGGTCAACCCACGGACTAGTAGGTATGGGTAAAGGAGTGTATAAACCATGGTTGTTGGATCTAGACTTGGCCTTCTTGCAATCGAAGCAAGAATTGAAAACTTTTCCACAAGAGGCCTTATTTTTTGCCAATGGAATTGTTCTTTAAGTATGGCCAAAGTCTTGTCCACCCCAAAGTGACCCATCATGCCCCCGCAATGTGCTTTTTGAAGTAGCACGTCTCTCCAAGAGGACTCGGGGACACACACTCTCCCATTCTTGAAAAGCTAGCCGTCTACCCATTGGTACTTCTCCACTCTTTCCCCACTTACTAGAGCATCATGAGTGCTCTTGAGCTTTGGGTCATGAGCATACAATGATTTGATGCTTTCAAAACCCATAAGTCTAGAAGCGAGAGTGGTGGCAAGAGAGAATTTTCTAGAAAGCGCATCGGCCACAACATTGTCCTTACCCTTTTTGTAATGAATCACATAAGGGAAAGACTCAATGAACTCCACCCACTTGGCATGCCTCTTGTTCAACTTTTCTTGGCCTCTTAGATGTTTGAGTGACTCATGGTCACTCTTGATCACAAATTCCCGAGGCCATAGATAGTGTTGCCAATGGGCTAGAGCTCTCACGAGGGCATACAACTCCTTGTCATATGTGGAGTAATTCAAGGTTGCGCCCTTCAACTTTTCACTAAAGTAAGCGATGGGTTTCCCTTCTTGCATGAGAACACCCCCGATTCCCACCGCCGAGGCATCACATTCAACCTCAAAAGCCTTTCCGAAGTCGGGCAATTGTAACAAGGGGGCGGTACTCAACCTACTTTTCAATTCTTGGAAAGCTCTCTCTTGAGGCTCTCCCCACACAAAGGATTTGTCTTTCTTTACCAACTCGGTGAGTGGGGCGGCAATGGAGCTAAAGTCTTTCACAAATCGCCTATAAAAGCTAGCAAGACCATGAAAGCTCCTCACTTGAGTCACGGTGGTAGGAGTAGGCCAATCACGAATGGCCTCTACCTTAGACTCATCTACCTCCACTCCTTAGGAACTCACAACAAACCCAAGAAAGACTACCTTTTCAACACCAAAGGCGCACTTCTTAAAATTAGCATAGAGCTTTTCGGCTCTCAAAATTTCAAGCACTTGCCTTAAGTGGTCAACATGGTCGTCTATTGATTTGCTATATATCAATATATCGTCAAAGTAGACGACCACAAACTTGTTGATGAGTGGCTTTAGCACATGGTTCATTAGCCTCATGAAAGTGCTAGGCGCGTTGGAAAGGCCAAAGGGCATGACCAACCATTCATATAGACCAAACTTGGTCTTGAATGCGGTTTTCCATTCATCCCCAGGTTTCATCCAGATTTGATGGTAACCGGACCTAAGGTCTATCTTCGAAAAGATGCTAGAACCACTAAGCTCATCTAACATGTCATCCAAACGAGGTATGGGGTGTCGATACTTTACCGTGATCTTGTTGACCGCACGACAATCCACACACATCCTCCAAGTGCCATCCTTCTTTGGAACAAGGATCACGGGTACGGTACATGGACTCAAGCTCTCCCTCACCAAGCCCTTGGTAAGCAATTCATCCACTTGCTTTTGCAACTCCCTTATGTCCTCGGGATTGCTTCTATATGCCGGCTTGTTTGGGATTTGAGATCCCGGGTCAAAGTCAATTTGATGTTCAATACCCCTCAAGGGAGGTAATCCATCGGGCATCTCATCCGGGAACATGTCCCCATAATCCTTCAAAACATTTTCAAAAGCACTAGGCAAAGGGTTAGAAGAATAATCAAATTCGGAAGTAAGAATCATACCTTTGTACACTAGGCAAATGAGTAGTTTGTCGCCATCATTTCCTCTCAAAAGTTCACCCGGTTGCATCATGGCACAGATGCCACCGGTAGAAGATGGTGGAGCCACCACCAAGCTCTCGGCCAAAGGGTTGGTCTCAACAACCGACTTAGCCTTTGCCGCTTCCCTCAATTCCCTCATGCGCTTGTAATCATCACTTACTTGCTTGGGCGATAAGGGCTTGAGCACAAACTTTTTACCTTCATGCTTCACCGTGTAGGTGTTGGCACGGCCATCATGAACCACATGTCGATCAAATTGCCATGGCCTTCCAAAGAGAAGGTGGCATGCTTGCATGGGCACAACATCAAACATGTGTTCATCCACATAGTTCCCTATCTTGAACTTGATCATGCATTGTTTGACCACCCTCAATTCACCACACTCACTAAGCCATTGCAAACGGTAAGGGCTTGGGTGCTTTAAGGTGGGTATTTTTAATTGTGAAACTAGTGTTTGGCTAATGACATTGGCACAACTTCCCGAGTCAATAATCATGGAACAAAGGAGACCCATGACTCGACATTTAGAATGGAAGAGGTTCTCTCTTTGCAAGGTTTCACTATCCTCTACACACATAGCTCCTAAACTCCTCCTCACAACAAGGAAGGCATGGGCATCATCATCATCCTCCATTGCAACCTCCCCTTCATCAACCTCCTCATCACCCTCTACTCCCTCATCCTCGGGCTCACTATCTTGTTCATACACCAATTCACCCACTACAACCATAGTTTTCCGGGTTGGGCAATCTTTGGAAAGATGTCCGTAACCCTTACATCTATAGCATTGAGTAGAAGTAGAAATAGGATTGCTCAAGTGAGTTTTAGAGTTACCTCCCATATGCGGTGTGGACTTCTCATAAGGCTTCTTCACATCCTTGCTAGCAATTGTACCACTTGTGTTTGGAAACCTTGCATTTGGTGTAGGAGTTTTCCACTCCTTTGGCTTACTCATGGGAGTAGTATTGCTACTCTTGTAGCGAGCGGACTTCTCCTCTTTGAGCCATTTCTCGGCTTCAACTGCATCATCATAGAGGTCATAGTGGTTGTCATACTTGTGGAACTTCAATTGAGAGGCTATGTCTCGATTCAAACCACTTCTAAAATGGATCTCGGCCGGCTCATTATCTTCCCCATCCAAGTCTAGGGTCATACGAATTTGCTCAAACTCATTGAAGTATTCCCCAACCGTCTTGTACCCTTTCTTCAACTCATAGAGGTGTTTGTATTGGGCATGACGGTATTGCTCTGTCAAATACTTCTCATCCATCACTCGAAGCAATTCTCCCCAAGTAACATTGATAGCCATGGCATTTCTCCTTCTACTCCGCTTGACCGACTCCCACCAAGTAGAAGCAAAGGACTCAAAAGAAGATATGGCATACTTGGCCTTCCTTTCCTCGTTCATGTCATTGGTGTCAAATATTCGCTCCATGGTCAACTTCCAATCAATGTACTCCACCGGGTCACTACTCCCTTTGAAAGAAGGAATAGTAAGCTTCACACTATTAAGGTTGTTATTTTCTCGACCCCCTTGGTACGGCTCCGGTTGGCCCCCAAAGTTATCCCCATAACCACCATAATCCCTCCTAGCATTCCCTCCAACATACCCTATGGGTGGCCCTCGACCTCGGCCTCTACCCCTATCCACATTGCGACCTCAATTCATGGCTCTCCCATTCGGATTAGGAGCCCCATATTCACTACCACCATACTCTCCCTCCTCCCCTTCTTGAGCTTGATCAACTTGCTCAAGAGGTTGAACATGTCGAATAGGTCCGGGAAGTGGAACATTTCTTTGGGGATTGCCCACTATGTGAGGAATGCTCACTCGTTGGGTATTGCCCAACACTTGTTCATCTCTTTCACGGTCTTCCTTTACCCGTTGTTGTCTAAGCAATTCAACAACTTGTTCCGGGGTAAAGGTGGAACTTGAAGTACCTTCACCGGCTTCAACTTGGACACTCGAGGCCCCTTTCTCGGTTTGGATACTCGAAGTCACCTTCTCGAGGTTCTCAATCCTTAGGCTCATACTATCCAATTTGGCAAGGATAGTAGCCAAGGCATCTTTCGCGGTACCATCTCCTTCGTTGGACATTGTACCTACAACAATAAAAAACAAGCAAAGAGATTAGAGTAAAAATCCTCACTCACTCGCTTACTTTTGTTTGTCGCTCGGGTTCACTCAAGTTGGGTTAGGTGCTCACAAGCTTGAGATCAATGGCCTCCTCGTAGTTGCGCAACCTCCTCAATGATCAAACCAAAATACAAGAACCAAATGCTCTTCGGGAAGAGTGGATTCAATGGGACTCGATAAACGCTAAGCTATTTGGTGCGCACTTGAACCAAACAATTAACTACGAATCGTCTTTGAATTCTACTCTCCTTCTAGGCACGAGGGTCCTATTCGCACAATGGATTAGTACTAATTAGGTAGAAGTGTTACCCTCAAGGTACTAACCGGAAGTGACGCGATCAAATGTTCAAAGATCGAATTGTCACTAAACGGATTCGGAATTGGATGAATTTTGGTTTGTGATCTAGAAACTCACCATATTTGATGATGCTATGGGAGTTTTGGTGGTTGGAAACTGTTACGATAGCTTTGCGAACATTCTGTCCCACTTCAGGATTTTCTGGAAATGAGAACCCTTCGCGATCGCGTGAGATGGGGCGCGATCGCGATGAAGAAAAATGCAGTTTGGGCGCGATAGCGTGGGACACTACGCGATCGCGCAGGTCTGTGCAGCAGAACCAGAAACTCGACAGAAAACTGCAGTTTTGGCACACCAACAACTCAAATTCAACTTGTTTTTCAGTTTTCAAGCTTTCAAATGGTGTTCCCAACTGTATAAATCAATCCCCACTGGTTCCACCCAAACAAACAACCACAAACAACTTGTTTCAATGATTTTTGACAAGTTCTTCAAAAATTTTCAAAACCTTCAAGAATCAAATTTTTGATTTTCACTACAATACTCCAAATGATGTTATGGTGGTATCACAACGACGGGAAAACTATAAGGAGTAAACCCCGATACCAAATAAACAAGAATTCATAACACCAATTGAGTTCTAGCAATTTTTGGCAAATTCTCCACCTAGGGTTTAAATTTCCAACTTTTGATTTTCAACTCCAAAACGTGTTTTGTTGGTTCCCAATTGTCGAGATTATGTAAACAAACAATCCCCGATAATCAATACCAACAAAATCGTAACAACAAGCGATTTCTACCAAATTTTTGGGTTTTCAAGTTTTTGAATTTTTTTTTCTTCTTTTTCAATATAACAAGAACAAGGACATGAAAATAAACACGAAACAAAGACGACAAGCACGAAGAGTAGGACGAGGGTTCGTAAGAATGCAACCCTACCCTTGCTCTGATACCAACTGATGCAATCGAAAATACGAAAGCGATAAAGAGATAAAAACGAGACGAGACTCACACGAAAGTTCGAGTAGCAACGAAGAACTTGTTCCGTTACACCCCAAACGATTGGCAAGAATCACCTAACGCTATGCAACTATCCTCAAGAGTCACGTGGCTCGAGCAAATAGAATGATCAGAGATGGATTGAAGAGCAACTTGGATTCATCCAATTGATTCAAGCCAAAATGGTTACAAGGTTCAAGAGCAATGCTCATTAATGTTTTTGTGTTCAAAGTAAGCTAAAAAGCAATAAATGAGGGAGGGGTGTATTTATAACACTCCTTTACAATATTTTCCTACATTCTGGTCCGCAGCTGCTCAAGTGTTCATCGCGATCGCACAGGGATATATGCGATCGCGAGGCACACTTAAACGCTGAGTCGCGCGATCGCGCGAGACAAGGCGCGAAGGCGAAGACAAAATAATTCCCCTTCGCGATCGCGATGGTGTGCACGCGATCGCGAAGAACAAAAGTTCTTCGTCAGGCAGTAAGCTCAGCAGGTGTTCCCCTGTTTTGCCCTATTTTGCTCCCCTGCTTCCTGCACTATTTCCTGCCCAGTTTGCACATTGATTGAGCTCCAATGCATTGTCTATAAGTCCTCTCCCGAGCTCATATCATCCATGCCTCTCCAAACCAAGTGTAGGTGAGCGTCTTGTATATCCTTGGCTTGACTTCGAGTGAATGGTCTCAATGCAATTTGGGTTGCATCAGATCATCTACTTCCTCAATACCCTCCTCACAAGCAATCTCCTCATCCTCCTCATTTTCGGGCTCACTATCTTGCTCATACACCAAATTGCCTACCACAACCATGGTTCTTTTTGTAGGACAATCTTTAGCAACATGTCCATACCCTTTACACTTATAGCATTGAGTAGAAGTAGAAGTAAAATTGCTCAAGTGGGTTTTAGAATTACCTACCAATGGTGGTGTAGACTTCTCATATGTTCTCTTCACTTCTTTGCTAGCACTTGCACCACTTGCACTTGAGAAGTTTGCATTTGGAGTCTTCCATTCCTTTGGTTGGCTCACCGGAGTAGGATTGCTACTCTTGTATCAGTTGGACTTTTCTCCATTAAGCTATTGCTCGGCTTCAATTGTGGCTTCCAATAAATCTTGAAGTGAAGGATAAGAATGCAACCTCAATTGAGAAGCTATACCATAGCCCAAGCCATTTTTGAAACGGATCATGGCTTGCTCTTCCTCTTCGGTTTCCATATCCAATGCCATCCGGGTCTTTTCAAACTCATCATAGTACTCATGAACCATCTTGACACCTTGCTTTAGATCATAAAGCTTCTTGAGTTGCTCTTGACAATACCTAGGAGTCACATACTTGGTATTCATGAGGTCCTTCAACTCATTCCAAGTCACATTCACATGTACACCCGCTCTCATTCTTTTCCTCTTTGTGGACTCCCACCAAGTAGAAGCATAAGACTCAAAGGATGAAATAGCATAAGCACCTTTCTTCTCATCGGTCATCTCATTTGTGTCAAACACCCTCTCCATGAGTAGTACCCATTCAATATATGCCTCCGGATCACAATTTCCCTTAAAGATTGGAAGATTAAGCTTCACATTATTGAGATTGTTAAGATCACGACCTCCATGGTATGGCTCCGGTTGGCCTCCATAAGGGTCACCATACACACCATAATCTCTCCTAACATTCCCTCCAAAATATCCCATGGGAGGCCCTCAACCTCGGCCTCTACCCCTATCCACATTTCGACCCCAATTCATTTGCCTCCTAGGTTGATAAAGAGCATCATACCCATAGGCTTCATCACCATACTCGGCCTCCTCCTCTTCTTGAGCCTCAACAACTTGCTCAAGAGGTGGAACAAATCTAACGGGTCTTCGAAGTGGAGCATTTCCTTGGGGATTGCCCACGGGTTGCGTATTGCCCAACATACACTCTTGAAGAGCTTCAACTTTATTTTATTCATATATTTTGGTTACCTCGGTAAAGTGTCCGGGAGTCATAGGAGTGCTATGACTTGTGCCTTCTCCGGACTCAATCTGGACACTCGGGGTCCTCCTCTCAATGGCCTCAACTTGGAGACTTGTGGTCACCTTCTCAAGATTTTCAATATTTTGTCCCATGATATCTATCTTGGCAAGAAGATTAGTGATGCAATGGAAAATAGGCGGAAGCTACAAACGACACGATAATGCGGAAGCTAAAACAAGATAGGCGATGTCGATAACGATATCGAGATAAAAAGCAAGACGAGGCTTGAAACGTTTACCTAAGTAGCACAGAGGAACTTGTCTCGATACACCCCAGGTGAAGTCAAGGATCACCTATACTATGCAACTACCCTCAAGAGACACTCGGCTCTCGCAAATAGAATGATCAAAGAGGTTTCGATGTTCAACTTGGAATCCACCAAGTGAAATCATGCCCGCTCACGGGTTCTTCATTGAGATTCACTCAAGAAATATATCATTCTACATTCAAGGTTGGTTTTTAAAATAAATGAAATGAGGGGTGTATTTATAACACCCCATTACATGGTTTGTCAAGTTTCTGGTCCGCTGCTCCTCAAACCTTCATCGCGATCGCGTGAAGGGAATAACAATCGCGCAGGGACAATTCTGCAGGGGCTCGCGATCGCGCGAGAAGTGGCACGACAGCGAAGAGCAATGATTTCCGTTTCGCGATCGCGCAGACATGGTCGCGATCGCGAAGAACAGATCTTCCTCGTCAGGCAGTAAGCTCAGAAAGTGCTGCCCTGTTTTGCCCTGTTTTGGCTCCCCTGTTTCCTGCACTGGTTTCAGCCCTGCTCCCACTTTGATTGAGCTCCAATGCATGGTCTTCAAGTAATCTCCCGAGCTCATATCATCCATGCCTTGACTTCCAAACCAAGTGTAGGTGTCGATGCAATTTGGGCTGCATCATCCTCCCATTCTTGAGAAGATTTCATCCTCGAAATTAAGGCGTCCTCCTCCAAGGTAGCATCACCTACATCAAAAGGCAAACAAAAACAAAAGCTCCTACTACAAGAGTAGGTTAGTGCACCAAGTCTTCCCATGATGCGAGTAGGCAAGTCCAACGAGAATGAAGGTAAGTGGTGTGGAAAATTCACTCTTGTGATAGAGCCAAGTATCAATACAAATCAAAAAGCTTATGTCTCCAAAGGAGACAACAAGTTCTTGGCTCCATAGTGACGAGCACTCACAAACATAGCAAGCAAAGAGACCAATAGGACATGGAACATTCAAGATTAAGCAAACAAAGTTCCTATGACCCCTAAGCTCGTGAGAAACATACCAAACCTTCAATGTATTACTTTCACATTGCGGCACAATGGCTTTGGCATGCTCAATTCCCAAAGTGTGGTTAACATGTGGGATGGGATAGGCAAAGTAAGTCAAATCACAATTAGAAGCAATTACCCCACTCCCCTTCTTAAGAGCTCTCATACTCACACTAAGAGATACCTCATCACCTCCAATTTCATCCTCAAGACAACTCCCCTCACAAGGTAAGCTCTCAAGGAAGGAATTATTAATGGCCTCTTCATCATCATAACCCGAACCAACAAGAGTAGGGTCACTAGAAGAATCATCTACCTCACACGAAGCTACAAACAAAGAGTTGTCTATGGGATCAAGTCCCTCACACCACGGAGGTTCCAACTCACTCCCAACCCTAGCTCGATACAACTCATCACCACAAATAAGAATGCTCTCAAACAATGGGAATGTAAAAGCATGCACCTCAATTTCATGGTCAAGCAAAAGTGTAGTATCATGGCTAGGTTCATCATCCGCACTTGAGGAGTCATCGAAAACAAATCGATCCATCTCATACCCTAGAGACTCCTCAAGGTCACTACCTTCCCCACTACAACACATAAGTCCACCAATGGCAAGTAAATCAATAAGGGTGTGATCACACATCTCATCCTCCCCTTTATCAAAAATTGGTGGTGTGTCATAACGAGGTTCACAAGCAAGGTCAACTAACACATTTTCACTAGAGAGAGGTTCTTTGAATACCGGGCTCACATCATGATGTGGCTTTTCATTCCTCTCTACTAGGTCACACGCAAACACAAGTTGACCATTAGACTCTTCACTAGTTGCAAGGTCAATATAGGCATCACAAGCAACAACTAGCTTCGAGTCTCTACAAGACAAGGGATCAACTCGTTCATGAGAAGGGAAGGTAACACTTACATTTGAGTCGCTTCCGTTAGCACTCACATAGCTTGAAGTGTCGCATTCAATTCCTTCATCACGGAGCTCACAATGATGCTCTCCGTCCTCTTGTCTTCCTTCCAAGGCAAACGGTTGAGGCTCCACTATCTCGCCTCCAAGAGTACCTACACATAAGCCAAAACAAATAGAAAGAGAAGAAGATAAATCATGATTAGAACAAAGGGTGTCCTCACTCTCACTCGAGATTTCCTCTCCCCTCACTTCTTTCATTTTTCGCTCAAGGCCAATCGTAGGTCCGGGTGATGCTTCACTCTCAACTCGCAAGGGCATGACCATAAGATTGTTGGTTCCGGGCTCAAGTACCATGGGTGACTTGGCTTTAGCCGCTTCCCTCAACTCCCTCATAATCCTATAGTCATTACTTACTTGTTTCGGCGTCAAGGGCTTGAGCACATATTTTCTTGAACCATGCAAGACCGTATAAGAGTTGGTTCTACCATCATGCACTACGCTCCGATCATATTGCCATGGCCTCCCAAACAAGAGATGGCAAGCTTGCATAGGGACTACATCGAACATTACCTTATCTCGGTAATTCCCAATGCCAAACTCAACCAAAGCTTGCCTCACCACCTCAACTCTCCACACTCACTCAACCATTGTAACCGGTAGGGATGTGGATGTATTATAGTAGGCAATTGCAATTGGGAAATCAAAGTCTCACTCACTATGTTTGCACAACTTCCCGAATCAATGACCATCGAGCACACTTGCCCCATCACTCAACACCTAGCATGGAAGAGATTCTCTCTTTGCACATGCTCCGACTCCGCAAGACTCATGGCACCCAAACTCCTCCATACCACAAGTGTCGTTTTAAGCTCATCATCACCTTGGTCACCATTACCTTGGGGAATGCCCAAGTTGTGGGGAGTGCCCACTTGTTGGGGAATGCCCAACGGTTGGGGAATGCTCAACATTTCATCACTAGTACCTTCTTCGGTACCCTTTTGGACACTCGGGGTCCATTTTCTTTCAAGGCTCTCAAGCCGTTGGTCTAAAGATCTCACCTCGGCCAATATGTAGGCCAAAGTGCTTACCGGGACCTCAACGGTATCGTATACGTCTCCGGCCATGTACCTACAAAAAGTAAAAACAAGAGAAAGAGGTTAGAGTAAAAACCCTCACTCGCTCCCTCCCCTTTGGAGTGTCACTCGGGTACACTCAATTTAGTGGGTTGTAGGATCACTCAAGCTTGATCTCAAAGGCTTCCTCGTAGTTGAATAACCACCTCAATAATCACTCAAGTCACAAGAACCAAACACTCTTCGGGGTGAGTGGAATTGATGGGACTCGATAGGCGAACAGCTTTATAAGTGAGCACTTGAGCCAAAAATTTTACTACGAGTCTTCTTTGAGCTCTACTCTCCTTCTAGGCACGAGTATCTTACACGCACAATGAATTAGTACTAATTGGGTAGAAGTGTTACCCTCAAAGTACTAACCGGAAGTGACGCGATCAAATGTTCAAAGATCGAATCGTCACTAAACGGATTCGGAATTGGATGACTTTTGGTTTGTGACTACAAACTCACCATATTTGATGATACAATTGGAGTTTTGGTGAGTAGAAACTGTTACGAACCCTTTGCGAACATTCTGTCCCAAAACAAGATTTTTTGGAATTAAATGCACTTCGCTATCGCGTGAAAGGGCGCGCGATCGCGATGACTTAATTGGCAAAGCGTCGCGATCGCGTGAGGCTGTGCGCGATCGCGCAGGCCTGTGTTCCAGAACCAGAACCCCGACTGCAAACTCAGTTTTTGACACACAAATCACCCCAATTCAACTTGTTGTTCAGTTCTAAAGCTTCCAAAGGGTGTTTTCAACTGAAGTAAACAATCCCCAATGGTTTTACCAATCAAACAATTAATAACAAGTTGTTTTCAAGAATTTGGAGTAAGTTCTTCAAAATTTTCAAGAACTTCAAAATTTTCAAAGTTCGATTTTCAGTCCACTACTCCAAATGACGATATGGGGATATCAAAATGACGGGAAAACTATAAGGAACAATCCCCGATACCAAACAACCAAGAATTCACAACACAAAACAAGTTCTACCAAATTTTGTGAATTCTCAACTTTTGAGATTTGGTTTTCAAGATTTTGATTCACAACTTCAAATCGTGTTTCGAGGGTACCAAATCAACGGGAATATGATAACAAACAATCCCCGATAACAAACAACAACAAAATCACAACAAACAACGATTTCTAGCAATTTTTTTTGTGATTTTCAAGTTTTTGGATTTTTTTTTTTTTGTTTTTCTTTAAATTTAAAGAACAAACAACACAATGATAACAATAACAAGAACAAGACCGAAGATTCGTAAGAACGAAGACTAGCCGTGCTCTGATACCAACTGATGCAATGGAAAATAGGCGGAAGCTACAAACGACACGATAATACGGAAGCTAAAACAAGATAGGCGATATCGATAACGATATCGAGATAAAAAGCAAGACGAGGCTTGAAACGTTTACCTAAGTAGCACCGAGGAACTTGTCTCGATACACCCCAGGTGAAGTCAAGGATCACCTATACTATGCAACTACCCTCAAGAGACACTCGGCTCTCGCAAATAGAATGATCAAAGAGGTTTCGATGTTCAACTTGGAATCCACCAAGTGAAATCATGCCCGCTCACGGGTTCTTCATTGAGATTCACTCAAGAAATATATTATTCTACATTCAAGGTTGGTTTTTACAATAAATGAAATGAGGGGTGTATTTATAACACCCCATTACATGGTTTGTCAAGTTTCTGGTCCGCTGCTCCTCAAACCTTCATCGCGATCGCGTGAAGGGAATAGCGATCGCGCAGGGACAATTCTGCAGGGGCTCGCGATTGCGCGAGAAGTGGCGCGATAGCGAAGAGCAATGATTTCCTCTTCGCGATCGCGCAGACATGGTCGCGATCGCGAAGAACAGATCTTCCTCGTCAGGCAGTAAGCTCAGAAAGTGCTGCCCTGTTTTGCCCTGTTTTGGCTCCCCTGTTTCCTGCACTGGTTTCAGCCCTGCTCCCACTTTGATTGAGCTCCAATGCATGGTCTTCAAGTCATCTCCCGAGCTCATATCATCCATGCCTTGACTTCCAAACCAAGTGTAGGTGTCGATGCAATTTGGGCTGCATCAATTAGCCAAGGCATCCTTGACAAAATCTTGACTTTCGTTAGCCATTGTACCTACAAGAAGAACAAACGTTAGTGAAATCACCTCACACACACCCTCACGTGTATAACACTCGGTTCACTGGTTTAGTGGTGGTGGATATTTCACTCAGACTTGAGTACTAAAGCTTCAAGTAGTTGGACAACAATCCTCAACTCAATCACTCAACTCACAAGTTAAGTGTACTTCGGGGTGAGTGGAGTTAACGTGACTCGATGTACGATAGGCACTTTGAAGTGAGGACTTGAATGAAAAAGGATCTACGAATCTTCTTGGAGTTCTACTCTCCAACTAATGCACGAATTCACCTAAAAGCAATGAAAGATTAGTGCTAATTAAGTAGAAAGATTACTTAGATAGGCACTAATTAGAGGTTAGGCAACAAAAAAACAAGCAAACCTAGAAGAAACTACCCAAATTCAATCCTTCAGGGGTCAGGCGGAGCGCCCAAAGGTATGGGGCAGAGCGCCTGGGAAATTGGTGCAGTGGGGTTGGTCAGGCGGAGCGCCCAGTGATGGGGCGGAGCGCCTGGACAAAGAGCAAGTCAAGCGAGGCGCCCAAAGTCTAGGCGGAGCGCCCGGAAGAAGAACACCTGGGTTTTTCTACTCTGTGTTCTTCGATTTCAATCCACTTTCTAGGCCGATTCCAACGTGTTTTGCCCAAATTCAAGGTACCCAAAGTTGTTCCTTGATACAACCTTCAAACTCCAATCAATTTCACACCCAAACAACCAACAAACAAGGTTCAATCGAGATTCAAAGTTTTCAAGTTGGGGGTTTTATCAAGGGTTTCAAGGTTCAAAGATGGGTTTTGATCCTTCAAAAACAATGTTACCAAACTTCGAATCACATGAAACTTGTTTCAATTTGTTCGGTTTTCAAAGGAGATCAAACCCCGGTGATCAATTCCAAAAACCCACAATCACACAACCCAAAATCAATCAAATTTATCAAGAACAAGGGTTTGGAAGGGTTTAACAATATTTGGGGTTTCAATTTTTCAATCCAATCCAATCCAAACAATTTTGGTACCCAAACATCGGGTTTTCAACAAGGATTAAGAATCTATAACACCCACAACAAGAATCGAACACACCAAAAAGCTACACCAATTTTTGGATTTTTGTGTTTTTTCAATTTTTTTGTAATTTTCTTCTTTTAATAACTTCAACAATAAGAAATCTAAAGAAACTAACCTAAGCACGAAGAATCAAGGGTCAGGGGTTCGTAGAAACAAAACCCGAGCCTTGCTCTGATACCAAACTGATAAGAATCAAATGCGGAAAAAGTAAAAGATAGGAACGAGACGTAACTCGATCACTAAACTCAAGTAGCAACGGAGAACCCGTTCCGTTACACCCCGAGAGAAGGCCAAGAACACCTACGCTAGGCAACTACCCTCGAGACGACAAAGGAGTCGCAAGTAGAATGGTCGGGGCAGGGTCGTTATCCAACTAGAATCCACTAGAAGCACACAAATCCCAAACAAAGGTTGGTTTTTCATAAACCCAAAGAGATCCCTCTTTACAATGTTAATTCATCATTCAAAATAGACTAAGGATTAAAATAAGCTATAATGCCCACAAGCTAGGCTTTAAGCTAAAAGACCATGCAAGGTCAAAATAGTCACTTCTCACTTAAAATCCCGTGCTTCAGCAAATCGGGCGGAGCGCCCACAAAGTTGATCAGTGGAGGGGGCTGGGCGGACCGCCTGGGGGCTGCGCGGAGCGCCTGAGCCAGGTGTATCTCAGGCGGAGCGCCTTCTTTGCCTAGGCGGAGCGCCTGCTCCACCGACTGCCTGTAGGGTGGAGCACCGGTGCTCCATTGCCTAAACATGCTTGACTCATCTCTGAAGCTCTTGCCCTTGCATCCTTTGCCTCTTCCAAGCTTGATACATATTGGAAAGGTGTCTTGGCTCGTTTGGTTCTCATCAAGTTTGTTCATAGGTTTCTGTTACCTAGGGGAGAAAGGAACATTGAGGCTTGTTCACTTGACTTGACTTACATGGATCTGCTGGACAGAGGAATAAGGATCAATCTACCTGGTCTGATCATCAGACACATCAAAAAGATTGCCGACACTGATCAAAAGCCACATTCTTTGGTGCATTCCTACATCCTGCAGCAGGTTCTTGAGCACTTTGGAGTACCTTTGGAAGCTGGAAAGAAGCCAACCATTCATTAGATGTTTGGCCAAAATGTGCTGAAAATTGTGATTTCTTCAAAGAGAAGAGAGCCTCCAAGAAACCAGTGCAGGTCAAGCAAGAGCAGCCTGAGGAAATTGAGGACTTTGGACCAGATGAAGCAATTGCAGCGGTGAAGGAATTGGAGCAACATGTTCTGGAAGTGAATGCAGAAAATGCTGAATTGCAGAAGAAGCTGGAGTTGAAGGATCAAGAAATTGATCGCTTGAAGATCGAGCCACAAATATGAGGCCGAGCTTGTGATGGAAAGGGCAAAACATACAAAGAATATTGAGGCACTTGGCAAGCACTTCAACTTGAAGACCTGAGTCCTACCTACTTTCCTTCATGTCCTCGTCCAAAACCCTCCTTTATCTCCTCATGTGTCCTTCCTTGATTTGTGTTCTTAAGACAATCTTTTAATGTGGTGTACTTAATTGGGCTGTGTGGTTGTCACGCCCTGGATAACTGGTTTTAAAATTTCTTTTGCTTGAATTAGGTCTGTTCCTAATATATCTGGTTCTATTTGGGCCCTTAGCCTTATTCCTGTTGCCTTATTCAGATGACTTGATTGCCTTGTGCTCTAGACTGGATGGTACTAACTTGTTCTTGCAGGATTTTGAATCTTTTCGATGATGCCAAAAGGGGGAAGAAAGGAAATGTTGGGGTGTTTGTGACCTAACTCATCTGTTTTAAATTTTTCAAAATGAATTTTTGTTTTTGTGTTGTTGGTCATTTTTTCTATTCAGGTTCCTTAGCAACATTTGTTTGTCATCATCAAAAAGGGAGAATTTGTTGAGGTAAATGTTTTGAAGAATGACAAACGGAAGGATCAAGTGGTTCTAGAGGAGAACCTGGTTCTTGTAGAGAAGGGCACGAGTGATCGAAAAGATTGAGGATTGTAAATCCTTGCAGAACTAGGAAAAGTGGCGCGTGAGTCAGATCTTAGGCTTTCGGATCCTTAGTCTCTCTTTGCCGCTAAAGCGAGTTCAGTCACCGAGCTTGGATGGACAAAAGTAGCAGCTTTACGAGAATGCATCCTAGTCAGCTAAAAGAGGTTGTGCCGTGGTTGTGTCTTCAAAGTACGAATAAGAGTTGGAACTAAATAAGGAAAGAGTCACAGGAAATCTTGGTTTCCTTGTGAAACTGAACTAGGGTTGTGAAGCCCTTATAAAAGCCAGTAGTTGATGCAGCCGAAATTCAGTTATTCACAAATAGAGAGTTGAGAGCATACACAGGCGATCCAACAACTTTCAAAGTGACTTAACTGGAGAAGACAACTGTAGAAGGCTATTTAGTTAAATCTAGATATACTGTCTAAGTTCTTGTTTTGTAAGTTGTCTAAATTGATACTATCATTGTTTTACCTATATGCTTATGTTAGAAGCAATTGTATTAGGTGAACCTTTGCGAGATTACTTGTAAAGCTAGAGTTTAGCTTTGTTGAGTGATTAGGGTCTAGAGTATAGCCCCTTGGTTACAGAGCTTTGTAATCTAAAACTTGCTCTTTGTGTTAGTGGATTGGTTCGAAAATCCTAGAGTGTGGGTCGTAGTTTTTCTCCCTTGAGCAAGGAGTTTTCAACGTAAAAACACCGTGTTCCTTAAGTTTGCTATTTGTGTGTGTTGTGGTATTTGCAGAGGAAAACTGTTGAGTCAAGAACAAGGTTCTTGGGAAAAAATTGGTACACTATTCAACTCCCTTCTAGTGTCAATAGGAGGTGCTTAGATTATAACAATCTTTCATTATTTTGTTGATTCATTCGTCGTATTTGTAATTGTTCAATTAGTTAGTCCTCGCTTTAACTATCTTTGCTGATCAATTGTAGAACGAACACAATCTAGTTAACGTAGATTTAACACAATCTAATTAACGTAGATGCCTAATCTCGATATAAAATATTGTTTGTGGCTTTTTAAATATAAATTTAGTTATAAAACCTGAAACAAGTATTAAGAAATACACATCTCATATTATAAAACACCAAAATAACAAAAATATCGAATGCTCTTCTTCCAAAGTCTTTTATGAAAGCCAATTTTAAAATTAAAATAATAATTGATCCAAAAGATTTGATAAGTCTTTATGTAGTATAAAATTGAGTACACAATTTGTATTATTTTTTGAATGCTCTAGTTTTACTAGGATGATGCCATCATTATTAGTTTTCGTATTATAATTTTCATATTATAATTCAAGTATAATTTGTGCTCAACTTGTAGAAGCCTAATACGGTAAGAAAAAATATGACTAGTTTGTACTTTACGGGTAAAAATATATAGAATGAAGAAGAAAGATAATGATTGAATTGAGAGAAATGATGGGTACAGCGAGTGGTCTCTTGTTGGTTAAACCCTCTGTGTTTCAATGTTTTAGTTTCAGTTCTAAGCCACACAACTCTTTCCATGTGAGAGCAGCAAATGTAAGTCTCTTTTCTCTAAAAGAAAAGTAGTCCTTTGATGTATTTAGATAATCTTCTTAGTATTATGTTGATTGCAGATACAAGCAAGTGAAATTGAAGTGGGAAAGAAGAAAAAGATATTTGTAGCAGGTGCAACTGGCAACACTGGCAAGAGGATTGTTGAGCAGCTTCTGGCTAAGGGTTTTGCTGTCAAGGCTGGGGTTCTTGATGTTGATAAGGCTAAATCAATCTTACCAGCCCCCAACCCTCTTCTTCAAATTGTCGGTTTTATCATTATATACTACTTTTAAATGTTATCGCTTTTTGCAGTTAAGTGAATAGTAAAATTTTTGAGTTATTGTTTTGTGAAATCATTTGTTTTGTTATTTTAGGTGAAAGCAGATGTCACAGAGGGATCAGCAGGACTAGCTGATGCCATTGGCAATGATGCGGATGCAGTAATATGCGCTACTGGTTTCCGCCGGTCCTTGGATTTTCTGGCTCCATGGAAGGTCAGTCAATAATCTTCCATCCTGGTCATCCTCACCAGTTTTGTTTGAAGAGATAATATCTTCAATAGACATTTTCAACTCATAGCCCAATGACACCCTTCTATCATTTCTAAAAGATATTGATTATCTTTTTCTCTTGTAGAAATGCTGATTGATTCTTTGTGATGCTATACGAAATAGCAACGAAAAGGAAAAGATAGAAACGAGACACAATTGAAATAAAACCAAAGGAATAATTAGGAACTAGTCTAATTACCTCTTTGATTGGATTCAAAGGCACCTATGCTATGCAACAATCCTCAAGAAAATATTGTTTGTTGCAAGTTGAATGATCAAAATAAGAGTAGTTCAATTTGAATCCACCAAGAGAACAAGTCTCAAAATAGGTTCTCCCATGGAGAGTAAAGTAATGTGTTCTGATTATTCTGCAGTGACATAAAATAACGCTAAGTGTGGCCTTAAATAGGCTTTGGTCCATACGCCTAAAACGTCTAAAAATAGCCTCAAAATAGGCTGAACGTAAAAGACCAAGCAGGGCCAATAAAGTGCCATTGTTTATAAGTGGACTATCTATGTAATGTCAAGGAGCTCGTTGAGAGCTCGTTGAGGACGAGAAGATTCTGCCCCAAACGTGTAAATACTAGGCGCCCAAAAAAGGAGCTCGTTGAGGACGAGTGAATTCTGCCCAAAACGTGCAAAGCATCACAAGCACCCAAGCTAGCTCGCCAAGGTGCTCGTTTAGCACTTGGACTCTCGGCCAACAACTCCAAGTAATGCATCCCCTTCTCCCAAGCTCACCAAGGTGCCCGTTGACCTCTCTATCATGCTGCCCGCTCCTCCAAAGTTCACGCCTTCTTGACTCTTCCACACGAAATGCAAGTGAACATCATGAAGCTCTTTATCTCGGCTTCTCGTGAATGGTCTTGACGGCACGAACATGACTTGATCAATCTGGATTGCCTCACTTTGGCTCAAATCCCTATATGTGTAATTAAATCCACTAAATATGAGCAAATTAAATTTTGAACCTACCAACTCAAATGGTCAGTGAATTCAGTGGCATCTTAAACTCATAAATATCAAATCCTGGATCCACCTCTAGGTAAGAGTCCAAATTTAGTCTTACTTAGAGCATCTATGACCTTCTTATCAGGGTGGTACCCATGTGCTCACTCCTGAAAGAAATGAAACCAGATTGTTTTTAATTCTCCTTACACTCACGATGATGAATTGTGTAAGTATGCTACCACAAGACATGCTGCTGAAACTCAATATGGTAGATTTTCTCTTTTGCGTTAAAGAAACTTCATTACTTTGAAGATTTGTCTACACTCCAGAAAAGCAAAATGGAGGACTGAGCAGTTTCATGCTACTGAGATTTTTTTTTTTTTTTTTTTTACTTCTTGGAGAGCATTTTTATTCTTTTTTAGAATTGGGCAAGTGGTCTGTTGCCAAAAAATTGATTCTCCGGTGTGATTGTAGGTGGCAATTGTTTTGTTTTTCTGATAGTTCTTTGTTCTACTGTACTTTCCTCTATCCCCCAAATCCCCATAAAGCTAATTGTAGGTTTACTCAAAGCGGTTTCAAATTCTAAGATTCTTCGGGTCCAAGTCACCTTTAATATCATAGCTCCATGGAATTGCTTACTATAGCGCCTGAAAAACAGGGATCAATAGTGGCAAGGATAAGCAGGTTAAAACCTACTAGGTTGAATTCAGAATGGATTTACCGGCTGAATACCAAGTATTGTTGAAACAGTATTTCCAATTTCAGGTTCATGAATAGCCCTTGGCTGGAATGGAAATCATATGATTGAGGTTCCGCAAAGCCACATAAAAAAATGCTAATGACCGAAAATTTGGTGGATTTGAAGAAACAACCATTGGGAGCTTAAGTAGAAAGTTAATTGTGTACTTATCTATCCCTTCCATAGATGAGACAAACATCATGTATGTTCTGTTGTTTGCCTAGGTTTTCGATGCTTGAGATACTAGAATCATTGAGAATGCCTCTTGTTTGCTTTTAGGGAAAATATGGAGAGTAAGGCTGTCCCATAAAGATGCAAAGAGTGCCGAAACATATCAGTTTTCCATTTCCCTGGGTTGCCTTTGTGCAAGTTAGTATTCAAGATCTGATAGGGTCGTCGAAAGACTTCACCATAGACAAAAAGAACTTCAGATGGTTATACAATCTGGAGATATTGCTTACATTTGTCTGGTAGTTCTAAATGTTCCTTCTACGCTTTTAGTATGGCTTATAAGGCCTGGTATCTTTCTTACTAGTCATTGTTCTAGACGACTTTCTCTTGGTTATACTAATTAATCTTGTAAATTATGAAGCAATTTTTATCGGGCAGTTATACTGCTTCCACGTCATTGTTGTTGACTGGTTGGCCTACCTACTGTACTAGTTTGCTGTTTTGGTGGTTTCTGTTGAATCTCATCTGTTGTCCTTTACTATGCTTGTTTAACTCCTATCTTTCCCTGTCTTTCAGGTTGATAATTTTGGCACGGTGAACCTTGTTGAAGCATGCCGAACAGTTGGTGTTAACAGATTCATCCTTATTAGTTCCATTCTGGTCAATGGGGCAGCAATGGGCCAGTTGTTTAATCCAGCTTATGTATTTCTCAATGTTTTTGGACTGACATTGATAGCAAAGCTCCAAGCAGAACAATATATTCGGAGATCTGGCATCAACTACACAATAATAAGGCCTGGTGGGCTAAGAAACGATCCACCTCAAGGAAACATAGTAATAGAACCAGAGGTAGCAATATGCAGCTTGCTCTACGTATTTGTCCATTTTTAGTTATGCATGTATGCAATCTGGTCCTAAGAAGCTCAATGCTTTCTTCTGAATGTAGGATACGCTATATGAAGGTTCTATATCCAGAGATCAGGTAGCTGAAGTAGCAGTTGAGGCATTACTCCATCCAGAATCTCATTACAAAGTCGTGGAGATAGTAGCTCGTACTGGTCCCACTGAACGTTCATTGAAGGAACTATTCGGTTCCATAAAACAACACTAACTTGTCAAGTTGATATTTTCTTTGTCTATATATATACACATTATTTATGAATATATTTACTTGAAGACCCCAATGCAACAATTTTACACATTACTTCTCTCAAGTTCTTGTGTTTTTACAGTTCTTACAGGTCTGTAGTTGACCCATGCATTTTCATGTTGCCGATGAAACTTAGTTGCCTCCCCGTAGCATTTTCTTAACACTCCAACTTTTAAGCACTACTTAAAAGAAGAAAAGTTGAAATTAATTGATGAAAAGAGAATTCCTCTCTTGTTGCATGGTCTTACACTTGTTGCCTCTGCTATTATCTTCTGAAAGCAATTAATAACGTCCAACTATGTCCTAATAGCAAAGACTAAGGGGTCACAATAATCTGGCTTGTTAGTCCAAGGTCAGTCACACAGAATAAGTAGGTTCTTAGTCCAATTAATTCTTAAGTTTTCAATTGAGCAAGCTATAAATTGATTTGTGAAATAATAGCAAGCAGTTGATAGAATCCATGCAGATTGAAGAAAAAAAAACTTCAAAAGTAGGTATTCTTAGAAAGTTAAGTATTTGATCAATTAATTTAATATTTATATTATTTAATACTGGTCGAAAGTTTTGTAAAGAGACTTGTAATCATTTATATAGATATATTAAAGTTGTTTCTTATACTATTAACAAATAAGGCACAAAAAATCGATGAGATTCTAGCTATTTATTTGTGAAAATACTGAAAACTAACTACACAACTGATGCCAAAGATATACTGAAACTTTATTTGGTTATACCTCTGATGGATTGACTTACTGTTTTTTTTTTTAATTTTTTTTAATTTTTTTTTTTAAAAAACCGGCCAAAATTGATCAATTCTATGCGTGTAGAGATTCTGAGTTTGATCCATCCCTAGTGGAGTCGCTCTTGTTCTTGCAGATAGGAAGAGCATTTTCACTCTATCCATCCTTTTGCTCATCATCAGAGTATCAAAATATGCGGTAAATTTAGATGGCTAAAGACTTGAAGACAAAAATAACAGTCAAAAGAATATCTTCTCTAATCAATTAAAAGATGAGACGGTCAAAAAGTTTTATTTCCACTAAGATAAAAACAAACAATCCCTTGTATATGTACACATGCAAGGAAATTAGAGAAACGGTCAGATTTTAAGTGTACATTAACAATTGAGCTCAACTCCTTGATACAGCTGCAATGAAACTTGAAACTAGTTGGTCTGTTCCAAGTTGCTAGACGCATCCCTCTTTTAATTTGCCAAAGCTGATGCTTCGAATCACTAACCTCAGACTCATTCACCCAATTGGAGAATCGAACTTCCAACTTCAAAAACACCTGTCAGCAAAATTAAAGTTCTCAAATCTCAAGCCCACAAAATTATGGTTAGACTGTAGCTGCAAACAATATTAGAGTCTGACTAAAGGATAACGGACTTATCAAAGAGTCAGCTTTCTACAGCTTCTGAATAGTATAGAATCCAAATTACATTACTTGCCAAGTCCTCAATGCTAGATTACATCAATAAAACGAATAAGGTAGTCATTACAAATATTTACTGATTTTAGAGAATTTGTTCCATATGCCTTTAGTTTTTCTTGATCAAGTAATAATTTTATAAATAATGAAGTGAAAAGAAAACCTGTATACAAGAAGTTATACCAAAAGTAGAGAACCTACACCAAAATATAGTTCTCTACGAAAGATATCCAATCATATATACACATTGGAACCTCATGAGTACACAAAAAAGAAACTAGAAAGAAAAGACTATTTTGCAAATTAAAAAAACTACGCTCTACTCCTTCAAAAGCTCTCATATTTCTCTCCTTCCAAAGTATCTATATAATGGCTAATGGAACAACATCACACACTTTCGGTCTTCTCTTCCTTCTTCTGAATGCCCAACTATACATCGCTTCTCTCACAGTGGCAGGCATCACCCATTGAACTCCCAACCCATTTAGAGCCACCGCCCATAACCGAGCCGCCACCTTGCAATGAAGCAAAAGGTGATCAGCATCTTCTCCAGAGCAATTACACATGAAACACCAACTAACATAATTAATCTTTCGTTTTCTCAAATTGTCAGCCGTTAAAATCACTCCCCTCGCCGCCAACCATACAAAGAAACACACCTTTCTCGGGACTTTCGGAATCCAAATGGCACGATATAGAAAATTTACTTCACCTCTCACCACCAATTTACTATATTCCAACAATGAGGAGTTTAATAAGGGTAATTAAGGATGAACACGACGAGGTTTCAGCAGGAGTCTTTCATATAATAGGAAATATATATATATATGTGTGTGTGTGTGTGTGTGTGTGTGAGAGAGAGAGAGAGAGAGAGAGAGAGAGAGAGATTAAAAACAAAAAAGAAAAAAAATTATGTATAGCCAAATATGTTCAAAGACTTGTAAGATTCATTAACACAAATATTTCAGTAACCAAGAGCTCAGTTCAACGCCCCCAATATGACTTCACATCACTTCAACCTTTTCTGATGACTTCAGATTGTAGGGGTAAATAACAAGCACATCTACCGAGGCCCGAGACATCAATATTTAATTATGCCAGGTAATGCCGGTTTTATTTGGTGACTTCAATAAAACCTGAAGCTTATATCTCGCTGAAATTCTTGGTGTAAACACAATATTCCATTCTTAAAAGATGACCAAATTCCTCCAAATACAATGGTCCACCAATCACCATGAAGTTTATGGAAAGCTGGAGAAAATTTCACTATCGTCATATGCTTAAATTGAAAAAGGGTAGGCATTATTGTCGCTTATAGAAGTTAGACATTTACCTCCTCTGGTCTATGTCTGCTCTGTCCTAGAAGCCTTCAATTTCTCAAGCTGCTTGCGGAGATAAGCCTGCTTTAGTTTTTCTCGCTTTGCTGCAATTTGTTCTTGCCTATGAAGCTTAAGTTCTGATGTTTTTTCCCTTGCTTGACTTGCTTCTTTATGAACTTCCCTGAGAGCACAAAGCAAATGCAAGAAGATAATATGTTATGAATCAATTAAGAGTACAGAGAAAAGAGACTGAAAAGGCAATAAGTGTCTTAGAAACCCTAGAGTTTAGGTTATGGGTTCGGGCGACACAATAGCTATGGTTCAAACCCTATATCTGTCTTATGAAATCCATGGAATATGTACAGATTAATAATTTAAAACCCACTAACTTTAAGGGACTAGAATCCCGAACCGTAAGCTCCTGGCTCCGCGTCTGTTTCTACTTAAGTTGAAGGGTCAAATGGTTGGCTCAGATAGGAAGTTCTCAAGCAAAGCAGCAGAACAGAGATAAGAAAAGGAATGAGGAAAGGGTTTCCTCTTACAATCAAGAACAAGCTAAGATACCTAAAGATTTCATAGCATCCAACTTTTACTTTCCATCATCGAAATTCAGCGTCTTGTATTCTATTTGATTTTGATGAATATTGTTAAGTATTCCTCTTTTCCATGTTTGTCTACGGAAAACCGGTTCCTCTCTGCATCTGAGCATATGAACAAGTACCATTCTGACCATTGATAGATTTGTAATCTTTCTATTTTAGAATTGAATGGACATCCTATGTTCCAAAAGCTATTAAATATTATATTTAGAAGAGAATGCCTGCAACAAATAACACCATGCACAAGATACCCTTGGGACGAAAATGAATCAGACAGGCTAATGGGTGGCTGCAAAGTCTCGTAAACATTTTAAACATGTTTCTTTATTTAACTAATAACAAGCATCTAAGCTTAAAATAGACTGTATAATTAGCAAAACATACATTACAAAGCGCTTATGTTCACTTCTGTCAAATGTGCCAGCTTGACGGCCAAGTCCTGCAGGTTTTGTGTCTGACAGCAGGGAGGCATCATCATCACCATCTCCATCTCTTGGTTCTGTATTAGATGTCTCATCCCGTTGAAGTAGCTCAGAATCTTCCTGCTCCAGACCCTTCCGAAAGAAATCAACACAGTACTTCTCTTCCTCTTCCTCGTCAGGAAGCTCACCCCTTACCAGCATATCATACAACTTAGCCTTTTTTTCTAAGGCAGCATAGCTTGCTGATCCATCTTTGATTGCTTTCATCTCAAGCTTGTCCCTTCAATAAAGGATAAATAGACATAAATTAACCCTTTATACACCGTCATAGAATCATACTACAAACATCTCATAGCAAGTCATGCATATGCCTAAAAATACTGACGGTTGTGCTACTCTATTTAAACGAACTTCTTCCTGACACATACAAACATGTTTTTGATTCTTATAGGCCCCTGTACCAAGCTTTTCAGATAATAGACTTACCAGAAAATGTGAAAAAAGCTTGGATGGCATTGGGATGTGACGACAGTATGGCACTGTACTTGCACTAGTTAAGAAGACTGGAGGGCTCTACAAGAATTGACCAAGATTGACCGAGGGGCTGATCAGGGTTTGGCCACATTTGACAAAGACGTTAACTAGGTTGGCTCGGATTTGGAGTTCCGAAAACATTAACTGTTCTTTATCTCTAATTTTTGCAGACATAATGATAGAAAAATGAATCAGGAGATGATATCAGGATAAATAAACATTAAGAGGATGTTTATTCTATTCCTCACACACCCACCCCACACACAAATATATGTATGTGTGTGTGTGTGCGCGCATGCAGGCGTGTGATACGATATATTGTTTAACCACATTTGACCAAGACGTTGACTAGGTTGACTAGGATTTGGACTTTTGGAAACAGTATTCACATGACCAAATCACTGGTGGGCTACACAGCCACCTCATCGGGCCATATTTCATAAGAAAGGAAGCAATGAAAAGTACTACCAAACTCCTGAAAAATCTCACCTTCCTCCTCATATTAGGTAAGATTTATCTTCATTTGCTCTGAAGCAAAGAGGTAGGCGTACCTAGTCATTTGGGTCCTAACTTTCTCACTCTCCTTCTCCTTCTCCCTCTATTTCTATTTATTTTGGGATTTCCTTTTTTCCATATCTTCAGTCGTTACATGGATATAGAGCTTTCAGTGAAAGAGGTAAACGGGTGAGGAGAGAATGATTCTCAGGCCACTAAATAGCAGCGCAAGGAGATGGAAGTGGAGCTACTTCTGCAGTGGCGCCCATAGTTGAGAAGATTTTTTTTTTTCAAGGAGTGTTTAGCAGGTGAGGAAGAGAGAAGCGAAAGAGCGCCAAGGTGAAGTAAAGCTTTGTCAATATTTTTAATTTGAAAAAGGGTAGTTAAACATGGTTTATACTCATTTAAGGCACGCTTGGTTTAGCAGCCAGGCAAGAAAAATTCCAGGAGATAGTGTTATGCCATTCATCAACAGATAGGTGGACCACAAGATTCTGGATCGTTCTTGTTTGCAGGAAGTGATTGTCATTAATTTTGAACTAACACAGTGACAAATAAGAAACCCACAGGATTGTCAAAAGCCAGTCGAATCAGTTAATTGAGTTTGAAATTTATCATGATCCAACCACAGGTTTATGCTTTTGTATGGACACAACATTACCTTCTTGATCATTATTATATTAGAATATGCGGAATGAGAAAGAATGTGATAAGCAAGAAGACATGGTCCTTTTTACATTTAAAAAAAACATTCAGTAGCTCTCAACGCTGAAAATCTCTAGTCACCAGAAAGATATACTCCCTCCGTTCCAAAATGGTTGTCATAGTTCGGATTTCGAGAGTCAAACGAGTTCATTTTGACCGTGAATTTAAACATATAATCTTTAAGTTTTTTGTAACGATGTTTACATATTTAGAAACTACATAAAAAGTACTATAAGTCACAATAATTAATAATTTAAAATATTTAAAAGACATATAAAAATATTATGGTCAAAGTTAAACTCGTTTGACTCTCGAAATCCGAACTATGACAACCATTTTGGAACTGAGGGAGTAACTCTTGAGACAGAACAACTCGAGTGGGTTCTATAGGAAAGAACCCCATGCTTTCTTCCCATTTAAAAAGCAAAATAAAGAAATGAAACTTGGAACATCTACTTGATGGATGAAAAAAAAAGGAGAAATTTCTTGAAATAGAACGGATTACACGACAGAACATCCAAGTTCTTATTTCTCAAATGCTTAGTATATCATATCCTCTTGCCTACGCTTTTCTTCAAGTTGAAACATGCCCGATGGCTAAAAACTTAAACTGTTCCTTGATACATTGCACCCCATCTCTCTCTCTCTCTCTCTCCCTCCATATTTGTTTAAGCCACTTCCATGAATATCTCAAACAGTAGCTACACTGTCATTTTAGCATCCAGGGCGTTGGGTCAATCGCAGAGGTAGTATAATGTGGGATGTGTGATAGGCGCACATCACAAGTTCGAATCCAGACTTGTGAACTAAGTTTAGTATTTAAGTTGAGAAGAATAGAGGGAACCCATCACCGAATGAGTTCTGAACCTGGAAACAACAGATTTCTTGGTCATATATAATTTAAAAGGAGGTATCAGCATTCCCATTTTTTGAAGGTTTTCACTGATCATAGATCTATGGGATTTTATATTTCCCCATTGCCTAATAATAACCAGGAACTCATTCAGTTTCCTATCTCCATATGATAATTAAAAAGTACCTTAGCATCAGACAAACAATCTTCCCCATAATTAAACACTAAGAAAGATTTGGAAGACAATGGTGCCTAGTGGCGGACCTAGGTAAGGCCAAGGGGGGTCAATTGAACCCCCTTCGCCGGAAAATTGAACCGTATAAATAGGATAAAAGCGAGTTTATTTGATCACATATACATTGTTGAACCCCCCTGACAGAAAGAAATCTTGTAGTATAGTGGTAAAGGGGGTTCAAAAAGTGTTGTAGGTCTCAAGTTCAAATTTGAAGTGTAACAATCTTATATTTTTTGAACCCCTTCAATAAATTTCTGGGTCCGCCCCTGATGGCGCCCCATCATGTTTCATGTTTTGACTGGATTAGTCTAAATGAAGCTTGTCTAACTCAAGATACCAAATGAAAAGAGGAATAACAATACTTACGTGCTTTATGGAAGAATTGGAGCGTGAGAATGTAACGTCCTTTCTCTGCAATGTGATATTTGTGTGGACTGTTGAACAAGTTTCTAAATATGTATGGAGTGAGATAATCATGCAAATGACCATTTCACAATGCTTTTGCATAATTAGATTGTAAACAGTTTAGAAAACTACACTAGGTCCTTTCATGGTTAAGGGAATCAATGTAAGTATGGTCGTTAGCACTGTTTGTTTGCCGTATTAATGAATAAAACATAGCATACATATAGCCTTAAGAAAATATGAAAAGAATAAACATGAGAATAAGATTAATCCAGATGATTCAATGAATCAGAAAGTATGCCCTAATTTCGTTTCCCAATTCGAATGGTATTACTAATACTTGAACAAAAAGGAGTCAAAGTGAAGAAAAGATACTTGGCGGCTCGGGCATGAACCCCAGAATTGTGAGAGGAAAAGGAGTCTTTGGGGTTGATCTTCTGCTTGGCTCGGTGTATGGAGGAGGAGTCACCACTCTCTTTTGGAAGGCTTTTGGCGTCCTGTTGTGATTTGTATAACTGTGCTTTAAGGTCAACCATTGAAGAAGCACCCACCCCTTCTATGGGTCGCTGCTTCTTTGGCATGATTGTCGATTCCGTTAGCCATCCTAGCGACTCCACTACCACCCTCTTCTTGCTATTACTATTACTATTACTATTACTACTCTCTCCTTCTCCTCCTACTTCTTTCCCCATCGATGCTTCTTTGCCTTTTTTCAATTACAATATTTTATAGCGCACCAAAAACTTCTGAAATAAGAAAAGGACCTCTCTTTTTTTCTCTTTTCTTTTTGATTTTTTTTTTTTAAATTTTGAAAGTGAGATTAAAGGGTAAGTTGGGGCAGATTAACATTTTTAAAACTTGTGGGTTAGAATTTAAAACCCAAAAGTTAACCAAAAAACTATCAATTCTTCTACTTTTTTCTCATTCTCTTCCCCTTCCACATCTTCTCCTTCCTCATCCTCATCCTCATCCTCCTATATTTTTCCTTTCGTGTTCTTCTTCTTCTTCAAATTATTTTATCTCTACATTTAATGTTTAAAATTATGGAACCAACTTTAAAGTGAATTGGGTTTGAATATTCAAACTAAACTTTTATTCCACTTTGAAGTGGGTGTTGTTTAAAACTATTGAAATTAGTATTTGAAGTTTGAATACAAAATTTGATACCATTTGGAGTCGATTTGGATATGCTTTGGACTGGTTTTGCATCAAACCCGTAGTTGAAAATTGTTACCAGATTCAAACATCCGATTGATGTTTAAACATATATCATAGATGTTTAAGAGCTTTGATCTCATAATATTTGAAACATCTCAATGAACGTGTAAACATCTCGCATGATGTTTCAAACATCTTATGTGAGATGTTTAAACATCTATTGGTGGTTTGAAGCATAAACAAAAAGCTTGCCTTGTATTTAAATAGATTATTGTGAAATACTCGACAAGATTGAGAGACACTCTGATAGATGTTTAAAATCCAACGAAATTTCTAAACATTTAAAACATAAATATCTCTAGGACTTTGATAAATAAATAAAGGTCATTTTGAAGGCACTCACCAAGATTAAAATTTTTAATCAGGAACCTCCCTTGCCACCCATTTCGTCTTTAAGTGCTCATCCTCCACCTATAGTAGAATTGACCAAGTACCTCTCTTATTTTATTTTTTGTTAATATTATGTATATATGATCCTTAATAGAAGGAATATTTATTAAAATAATTGTATTAATCAAATATATAAGTCATATATCTTATTTTTGTATTTCAAATTCATGTTTTAATATTTATTTTATCATATTCTTCTCTTCACACTAAAGAAATAATTTATTTTATCACATTCTAAAAAAATTTATGGACTTTCCTCTTAAAAAATAAAAAATCGTTTAAACATTTTACTACTTGTTTAAACATTTCTCGGTTGTTTGGAATTATGTTCATTTATCGTTAAGTCGGTAGGTTAATGTTTTAAACAACAATCTTATCTATAAACATCCATTGATATGTTTACACATCTTACAAGATGTTTGGAACATCTTGGTAAATGTGTAAAAATTTCAAATTTTCAAGCATCCGTTGAGATGTTCAAACATCTTAGAAGATGTTTGAAATATCTTAAATGTTTAAAACTTTCAAATTTTCAAGCATCTGTTGAGATGTTGAAACATCTTACAAGATGTTTGAAATATATTACAAGATGTTTGAAACATCTTGATAAATATTTAAAAATCTCAAAAATATTTAAACATACCAATGTATGTTTAAACATCCTCATTGATGTTTCAAACATTCGGTAGGACATTTGAAACATATGTTTAAGCATTTAATGGTTGTTTGAATGTAAATATGTACGTAATTATGCAAAAAGTTTGATTCGTAATTGGAAAGTATTAAAATTGGGATTTTCGAACATCTATTAATGTTCAATTATCATTATATCAATAAGCTAATATTTAAATATTGATAAAATTGCTCTACAAATGTTCAATTATTATTATTAAATCGATAAGATAACGTTTAATTATTAGAATCGTATGATAGATACTCAATTTTAATTTAATCAATGTTAGACTATTCATAGAATCACTCTATAGGTACTTAATCATCATAAAGTTGATATGAGAACATTTAACTACTTGTATAATCACTCAATGGTTGTTCAATTATCGTTAAATTGATAAGCTAACATAGAAATGATAGTTGTTAAATTATCAATTGTTGTTTAATTATCGTTATAGTCACTAAGATAATGTTTAGCTATTCGTAAAATTATTTATAGATGTTCAATCATCTTTAAATTGATAAGCTAATGTTAATTACTATTTTAATCACTTAGTAGTTGTTCAATTTCTCTTATTAGATGTAGTATTATTATAACTATATAGACAAGTTCCACCTTAGTTTTCGTCTTTATATCTACTACTGTTATATGTTTACTTTGGATATGCTTTAGTTTTATCATTCTATTTAGCATAATATTTCTGTCTTGATTTTCAAAAGATATTTTCTAAATATTTTTCCTAGCCGAGGGTCTACCGAAACAGTCTCTCCATCTTGGTGGGAGTAAGGTCTGCATACATCTCACCTTCCCCAGACCCCACCCACGTGTGGGATAAATTGGGTATGTTGTTCACTACATTAATGATTAACTATTCATAGAATCATTTTATAAATGTTCAATTATCATTAATAAAAAAATTATGTTTAACTATGTGTAGAATCATGCAATAAATATTTATTATAATTAAATCAATAAATTAGTAGTTAAGTATTTATGGAGTTGCTCGATAGATGAGCAATTGCTATTAAATCAAAAGTTAATAGTAAATTATTCGTATGATTGCTTAACATATGCTCAATAATCATTAATTAAATAAGTTTATGTTTAAGTATTTATAGTATCACGTGATAAGTAATCAATTATCATTAAATTGATATGTTAAAGTTTAATCTCTTGTATAATTACTTAATAGTTGTTCAATATCATTAAGTAAATGGTTAGATATTTGTATAATTACTCAAATAGATGTTCAAGTATCATTAAATATATAAGTTTATGTTTAAGAAACTATCTAATATACAAACATCAATTGAGACGTTGAAACATCTCACATGATATTTGAAACATCTTAATGAATATGTAAACATCGCACGAGATGTTTCAAACGACATGTGAAATGTTTAAACATTTCTAAGATGTTTGAATCATTAAATGAGATGTTTACACATTCATTGAGATGTTTCAAATATCATGAGATAAACGCTCTCAAACATCCTGAAAGATGTTTAAACATATATCAAAATATTTCAAACATTATCTAAATTAACTCCAAATCGGGATGTTTTGAATCTGGTAACAATTTTCAACTACGGGTTTGAGTGAAAATCAGTCCAAATCTTATCTAAATTAACTCCAAATGATCTCAAATTTTATGTACAACCTCTAAATACTGTTCTTAACAATTTTAAACAATACACATTTTGAAATAACAAAAAAAATTATTTTCAAATTACCAAACCCAATTCAAAGCTTCAACCTTCAACAATGAAAAACCTTCACAAATCTTCTATACAAAGAATAAGTAATAGAAATGAGGTTCTATACATCTAAGTGAGCTGATTGGAGAAAAAAACATGAAAATAAGCATTGAATTGAGTAAGAATGAGAAAAAGATGTAGAGAAGTAATGTAGAGAGAGAAGATTTTTTCAATTTTAAGATGAAATGTGACTAATTATAATTGGGACCAAAGTGTAAACTAAAATACTTGAGGGTTGTTTTGGATAAAAGTTTCTTACCATTAACACTAATCATAAAATAAGGACTCTATACCTAATATTTAAAACTAGGGGTCTTTTTTCTTATTTTCAGACTTGGACAGGACCCTCCAACTAACACTAGTGTAAAAAGAGGCATAGGTCCTCTCAAGTTTCAAAAGAAGAAAAGGGGACAAAAAATTAATTAACTTAAGTGAGGGTCAAATTATAATATTTAAAACTTGTGGGTAGAAGAAAAATTTCTAAAATTTACAAAAACACCCCAAATTCAAAAAAATTCAAATATTTTGTTTTCCCTCCTTCCCACCCACTTTTACTCTCTCACCTATTCAAATAATTTCAAACTTTTATTTCTTTCTCTCTTTCTTCTTTCTCCCTCTTTTTTCTTCTTCCTTCTCCTTCTTTCTTCAATATTTTTTTTTTCAAATTTCATTTCATCACCATCTTTATTATTTTTCTTTCTTCTTCTTCTTTGTCTCCATTTTCTTTTCTTCTTCATATTCATTTTATCTTTTCTTCATTTTTCTCTTTTTTCTTTTTCTTCATCAATGTTTCATTCTTTTTCATGTTTTTTTTTTATTTCTAATCGTTTCACACATATTTTCGGATGAATAAACATATTTTTCACATATTTATACAATTTTGGAGATATGTTTCACGGCTGAAAAAGATGTGTACACATATTATTACATATTATTACATGTGTACACATTACATGTGTACACATGTAATAATATGTGTACACATCTCGACTGATATGTACGCATAATATTATTTGTGTGCACATATAATAAATACGTGTACACATATATTATATGTGTACACAGCTGACTGATGTATACATATCCTTTTATCATAGTGGTGGAGGGCAGTGGGGTGGTGGTGGATGGTGGTAGAAAGTGTTGGTTGATGGTGGAGGGTGGTAAAAGGTGGTGGTTGGTGGTGGAGGGTGATAGGAGGTGGTGGTGAGTAGTGGATGGTGATAAAAGATGGTGGTGGATTGTAGAAAGTGGCGGTGGGTGGTGGTGTAGTGGTGGATGGGTAGAGGGGAGGGGGTCCGAATGGGGGAGGGGAATTGGGTTGGGGAGATAAAAAAATGGGGGCTTTGTGCAAATAAAAAAACTTGTGGGCTTTTAAAATATTAGTAATTAGTATTAATATTAAAAGTGTCCCCCTCACCCAATTCTTAAAGACTTTGTCCCCTTTTTTTATTTGAGGAACTTGAAAGTCCCTCTCACCCACAAAACCCGAGAGAGAATGCCACAACTATAATGAAGAAAAGGGTCCTTCATTTTTTTTTTCCTTTTCTTTTATCTCTAATGGGTGGTTAAGTTTAAGTTGGGGGTGACTAGAGTTTTTTAAAAGTTGTGGGGCACAATTAAAACAACAAAACTTTAAAACTTACCCACCACCCTACTATCTACTATCTACCCCACTACCCCAACTATTGATTTTCAAAAATCAATACCCCAAACATCTCTCCCCAAACCCGCGACCCGCTTTCGACCCAGCTCGATTTCTCAAAATTCCGACCGTGAAAGTGTTCGATTGTCACCGATTCTCGATTGTAAGTCTTCTCCGACACCCACATTGTATTTTTCTTCACTCGTTTTCATTATTTTTCCAATTGTTTGTTTCGTTTTTGTTGTAAAGAAAAAACTCTAGAATTCCGTTTTAAAAGTTATGTTTGATTTATGGTTTTGTCTGGGTTGCTTTGTAAGGAGAAAATGATGTACTTTTGAATGAAAATCGAGTGTTGTTGTCGGTGATATGGTTAAATAAAATCCCGTATATTTTAAATATCTTACGAGATGTTTGAAACATCTGTGATGTGTTTGGTCATATCACCAGACGTTTAACCGGGGAAATGTTAGCTTGATTTAAATATCAATAGAGATGTTTAAACATCAGCCCCTGTTGAATACAGACATTCAGCGTGATGTTTAAATATTACCCATGATATTTGTCCCCTATATGTATGTTGTTTTAAACATCACGAGTAATGTTTGACTCCAAATGTTTAAACTACCCTTGTCAGTTACCGAGATTTTTTATAAATATGAAAAATATGTGTTTGTTTGTTTAAAGAAGTTTATTTTCGTATGTAGGCAACATGCCCCCCAAAAAAAAGGCAACTGGTAAAGCCTACGGCTGCTGCTACTGCTAAGAAGGTTGGGAAGGTCACAACCCAGGCCACAAAGAGATAAATTCCCATGGATTCCGAAAGTGAATCTCCTCGTTCAAAAAGACAAAGAAGTAGGGGTGTACCAGAGCTTTTATAGGTCCCTTTTGAGAGCCCAAGCAAGAGTCATGTTAGTCATGCTAGTAGAGATCTTAGTGTAAATCAAAACAAATATGAAGAGGAACCACAAAGATCAAGAAGTAGTGGAGAAGGTATATCGGATGCAGAAGCAGAGGAAGCAGGGGCAAGTCAATCTGTAATCGAGCCTCAGGAAGCAGAGGCAAGTCAAAGAGTTGCTCTGCCTCGAGTTAGTGGGGCAACAGAAGGAAGAAGCAAAGGCCTTCATGATTTGCTACACCAATAGAACCAGTACAAGCACAAATAGAAACACAATCAGAAGCAACAACAGAGGGTAAATCTGAAGAGGCAGCAGAACATGAGGTAAAATCGATATTTATATTTACACATCTTGTATGATGTTTGAAACATATACAAATATGTCTAAACATCACTTTGAATGTTTCAAACTTTTGAATTATGTTTCAAACATAATACACGATATTTGAATTTGTTTCAAATATTACAACTTATGTTTAAACATAATATACGATGTTTGGAACATTTTAGGTAATGTTTAAACCAAGCAAGTGCTTCTTCATTAGCAATATGACTCAGTGTAATTATTATTTTTCTTATAAAAATAGGTGGAGTTGGCTGATGAGATTACCCCCATGCGGCCATGCATAAAGACTGACCTGCCTGATTTGAGTACTTTAAAGACGTGGATGGAATATCATAATGCGTTCGCAACAAAGAAAGTAACAGTAAGATCGTCACTTGCTTCGAAGTTTCAAAGATTTCGTGATGCTTTAAACAATTTTAAGCTAATGGATAGATTCAAGAAAAGTTGTTTCGGGCACCTTATCAATTTGCCCAAGGGTATGTTTGCTCCAAAGCTTGTTCATAATATATTACTTCGTAGGGTTATACGTATGAAGAAGTTTGAAGTGTGGTTTAAATTCCATGATTTGCATGTTTGTTTTGGGATGCTTGAGTTTGCTCTCATGATAAAGCTGAACTGTTCCCTACCTCCCCCTGAAGAATTCTTAGAAAAAGCTCATAGTAAGGGCAAAGATTTGTGGGAGTTAGTTTCAAGGAAGGGGAAGAAGGATGCATCGGGTGACTATCTTCTGCAATTGATAAAGTCTAAAGATGTTGTGAGGAATAAGGATTTAAGGTTCAGTTTGTGTTTGGCTTGGTTCGAGCACAAAGTTCTGTGTTCAAAGGACTCGAATTGTGGTGTTGAGGATTGGGTGGTTTGTCTAGCGAGCACCCCTGAATACTTTTACAAGTATCCATAGGGAAGAAAAATCTTTAAATTAACTTTATATTATCTCATGAAGGATTTTACAAGTCTGAAGGCCCCTGAAAATGGCTATACACTCTATGGATTTCCCTGGTCTTTCATGGCATAGGTGTATGAGGCTATCCCAGCACTTAGGCTAAGGGAGTACCCTGAGCAGAAGAAAATACCAAGGATGAAAGGTTGGTTTATGGATAAGATAGAAAAGGACCTAGACCCAGTGTTCCAGCATGTTGACACGCCGGTAAGGCTTTCTTTTACTATGCAAATGTTTCACACATAATTATCAAATATTTAAACACTGCATTAAATGTTTAAACATTAGCGGTAATGATTCAACACTGCATTAAATGTTTAAATATTAGTGGTGATGTGTAAACATCAATACAGATCTTTCAATACTCTGCATATGTTTCAAACATCATAATGTGTTACACTGTGATGTTTAGATGTTCAGTTTATATTAAAAACATAGTTGGTGATGTTAAACATCTCTAAAGAGTTTTAATATGTATGATTCTATGTTGCAGGAGGTGCACCCTTACCTCGTATCGATGCCCAAAGAGTTGAGGGATGTCCTTAATGACTTTGTGCCATTTGAGATCTTAGAGGACGAGGTGATTGATGGCTTGATGCAACAGTTGGATGGGGTGACAATACAAAGGAAACAAAATGCTGTACCTAACACCCCTCTAGAACATGTTGTGCATAGCCGTGGAGCTTTTTTGACTGGATACAGAGGGGGCGGGGGTGTTGATTTTTTTGGAGATAGTGGAAGAGAATACACTGGAATTGCTGGAGATCTGTTTGGATATGCTAGAAGGCAGGATGAGGGTAGAGGAGGAGTGATTATAAGACAAGAAGATGGTGGTAGTAGAGGACTTGTTAGGCCATAAGAAGATGGTGGCAGTACTAGAGGAAGAGTTTTTAGGAGAGAAGAAGCAGGTGTGGGAACCTTGACTGGAGAATGTACTTGCAAATACTTAAAGTGAAAGGAGGATAATGATAAGTCGATGTTGAAGGCTGGTGGGATTGAGACAATGTTACAAGATTTGAAAGAATTGATGAAAGCCTAGGTGCCCAAGAGAGCAGGGTTGAGAACAGTGTTACCTAGTAGAGCTGTGAAATCCCCATTTACTGCTTCAGGAAGAAAGGGGAAGAAGAAGATGAGGGAGAAGCTTGATCTTTACAAAACGGTGGATAAGAAGAGTAAAGATGCACTGGATGCCTTCTTGGAAGAGACCAAGAGGAAAAGAGTCCACTTTGTCTTGGGCATGAGTACAACTATAAGTATTTGGAAGAGGTCATCAGAATGGAAGGCAATTTGAAGGAGAAGGTACACGCAATTTGGCCTTATTCTTTTTTGTTAGCGCATAAATTAGAGCAGATGTTTAAACATGGATTGAGATGTTTAAACATCTATGAGGATGTGCAAACATAACTAGCAGTGTTTAAACATCACCAAAATATTTTGATATGTTTAAACATAATACATGATGTGTAAAAATATTAGCTAGTGTTTAGACATTACCCCTTGATGTTTATAAAAATCTAAACATTGTTATGATGTTTAAACATATCACAAGATGTTTAAACATTGTGTCTGGTGTTTAAACATCTCAATTGATGTTGACATATTCTGCCTGGTGTTTGTATCTTTTTTTTTTTCTGTTATTTTCTTTTTCTGCAGCATGTTGATGAAATCATGAGCCTGATGAGACTAAAAAAGAAAGCTTACTCCCAATACTATCTCAAATCCGATGTCATTTTGGATTTGAATTTCTCGGCAAAGTTGTGTGAGTTCTACAAGAAGAATTTGGTACTCGCTGATGCCTCGGCTGCAACAATGGAAGAACATCTACAGATTTTCAAATTCAAAGATGATTTGCTGGAATACGCACAAGGTAAGCAACCAAACCTAGGGGGTGTGAAATGGGAAGGGGTGAAGAGGGTTTTCTGTGTGTTAAAGTTGAAAGATGCTCAATTTGTCATTGTGGAGTTCCTTGTGGAGGAAGCTAAGATAAAGGTGTACGACACCCTGTACAATGACAACAATGATGATTTGACACACTAATCCACCCTACTACTACTATGTTCCCCATTTTCATCAGACAGTGCGAGATGTTCAAAAGGTTGTCTGAGGATATCATGAACAAGAGTCTATGGCCATATGAGCATGTGAAAGACCTCGCGACAAACCTCACTCGTACTGTATCAGGTGGTTATGCCCTTTCTTTCATTGAGCACCTTCTTACGAAGACTTCCTGGGTCAATCTCTGTGACAAAACCATGGTGAATTTTTGGGTAAAATGGGTTGTGGACATATTTCGTGGGAAGATGGTACCCTAGCTTGATAAGTTATGGTGGGATAATTAAGTATTTGTTGGCTTGTAATGATAATTAAGTATTTGTTTTGGTTTGTTTGGATATTATGTTATGTTTTCTTGTTGGTTATGTAAGGATAATCTTATGTTTTATGTAAATATTTTGGTTGTGGGCACTATACAGATCTCACTATTTTAAGAAACATCGTATGGATGTTTAAACATCTCATCATATGTATAAACATATTTAACTATATTGAAATATAATACAGATATTTAAAACATTAAGGGGTCGTTCGGTTGGGAGAGGGTTAACGCGGGTTTGAGTATTAAACTCTTGCCCTCAAGCTTAGCCGTATAGGTATTGGCTCTACCATCATGTATCACGGCTCTGTCATATCACAATATCAAACTTTAGCTCATATTGATAAGCTCCAACCTTAAACTTGATCAAGACTTGCTTTACCGCCCTCAGCTCACCACACTTATTCAACCACTACAAACGCTAAGGATGGGGATGTTTCAAGGTGGGTAGTTTTAGCTGGGACACCAATGACTGGCTCATTACATTCACACAACTACCCGAATCTACTATCAAGGAACAAACTTAACCCCTTACCCAATACCTCGCATGGAACAAGTTCTTACTCTGCACATCCTCCTCTTCCTCTATACTCATGGTGCTCAAATTCCTATGCACCACAAAAAACATGCTAGGCTCATCATCCTCCACCACCTCTTCATCACTGATGCAACCCAAAACGAGCGGAAGCTAAACACGATACTAATATACGAAAGCGATAAAACAAGATACGAGATATCTGAAAGATATCGAGAAATTCAAGACTAGGAAGGCAAGAAATAGAAGAAAGAATCGAATTCAATTCATAGACGATGATTGAGTTCAAAAGGGAGAAATGAAACTCGAACCTTACAATGGAATCAAACTAGGTGTCGATCGCCATAGGTTCCAAGTTAACGAGATACATGAAGCCTCGGGCTTCAGACTAGAAGGGCTCGACCTCTTCTCTAATTCTCTCTTCTCAATTGTTCATATAAGGTAAACTAATTAAAATAAAGAGCTAATGTGCTGTTTATACATTTACAATGATAAATGGACAAAATTGCCCCTGCAGCTGTTTCTGGCCCACTGCTCAGCTCCTCTTCATTGCGATCGCGCCAAGAGGGCTCGCGATCGCGCAGTGCATCAACCAAAGCATCGCGATCGCGCGAGGAAGCTTGCGATCGCGCAGGTCACCGGAATCTTCAACAACGCCATCGCGCTAAGCATGGCACGGTCGCGCAGAACAAAGGGAGCCTCTTCGTGATCACGCAGGCATTGTCGCGATCGCGAAGAACAGTTGTTCTTCAGCAGGAAGTGAGCTCCCAGTGTGCTCCCCTGTTTTGCCCTGTTTTGTGCTGCCCTGTTTCCTGCACTGTTTTCCTCCGTCCTTGGCGCTCCAACGCATGATCTTCAAGACGTTCCCGGAGGCCTTGACTCGTACCCTTGTGCTCTCGAGCTTGGCTTTTGATGGTTGGGAACTACGCCATTTTATATTGCATCATCCTCCCTTTCTTGAAAGGATTTCGTCCTCGGAATTGAATCATCAAAACCTACAATCAAAGCAAACACAATCAAAATTTCCTAATTCACAAGTAGGTGAGCTTAACAAGAATAAGTGCAAGTGGTGTGGAAAACACACTCTTGTGATAGAGCCAAGCATCAATACCTATAAAAAAGCTTATGTCCCCAAAGGAGACAACAAGGTCTTGGCTCGACAAGAGCAAGCACTCATTTTCAAAACAAGCATAGAGATCAAGGATATGCATGTAGCAATTAAATTCCCCACGACCCCTAAGCCCATGGCCAACACACCAAGCCTTCAAATCAATTTTATCACAAAGTGACACATCGGCTTTGGCATGCTTAACACTCAAGGTGTGCTCAACATATGGGATGGAGTAAGTAAAATAGTTCAATTCACAACTAACATCGACTACTCCACTCCCCTTCTTAGAAGCACTCTTATACACACCAAGAGGTACCCCCTCACCTCCAAAGTCACCTCCAAGACGATCCTCCGCACTAGGCAAACTCCAAAGGAAGGTCTCCAGAATAGGTTTTTCATCATTATAGTCCACACAATAAAGGCTAGGACTACTAGAAGTTAGGTCAACTCGACCCATACCAAGACCACTCTTCTCACTTGGAGTTCCAAACATTGGATCATCCATAGAGCCTAACTTTACAAACCATGGAGGTTCGACTCTACTATCGACCCTAGTCCGATACAATTCACTACCACAAATGAGGTTGCCTTCAAACAATATAAATGTAAAAGCATGCACCTCAAACTCATGGCTACACAAAAGCATAGTATCAAGACAAGGTCCTTCACTCTCACTCGAGGAGTCATCGAAAACAAATCGATCCATCTCATACTCGAGAGACTCCTCAAGGTCACACCCGTCCTCACTACGACACAAGGAACCACCACTATCAATTAAGCAAGCAAAGGGAAGAATAAGATTATCATGCAATTCATCTCCACCTTTATCAAATATTGGTGGGGTGTCATAACAAGGCTCACACACGAGGTCAACTTCAACATTTTCACTAAAGAGAGGTTCAATAAAAACCGAGCTCACATCATGATGTGGCTTTTCAAGCCTCTCAACTAGTGGTTTATTTGCACACACAAGTTGACCCAAAGGCTCTACACTAGTTGCAAACACATTGTATTCATGCAAATCATCAACTAGCCTAGAGTTTTCACTAACAATATCACAAGACAAGGAAGTAGCATGCTCAAGGGAGGAAGAACTAACACATACCTTTGAAGTGTCATGAATGTCTCCACCTTGTAGCTCACATTCGGCATCTCCTTCACCTTGTCTCTCAATCTCGAACACGGTTGAGGCTCTATCGGTTTGCCTCCAAGAATACCTACACAAGTACTCAAACAAGTAGAAGAAAAAAGATAAAGGGTTAAGGTTAGAATAAGGGGTGTCCTCACTCTCACTTTTTCTTTTTCCCTCTTTCTTTTCCCTCATTTTATTTTCAAGGTCGGGTGTAGATTCGGGTGGTGACATCCCACTCACATCACTCAACACATCCTCTCCTTTTCCCACTCGAGGAATGTCACCGGTCACTCCCTTACTCCTCTCTATCTTTTGTCTCTCAAATTCGGGTGAATTGGGACGAGGCCCAAGAATACCCATAGCCGGAGTAGGTGGACCTTTCACGTCAACCCGGAATCTAGGACTAGGAAACTCATCACTTGATGCCTCCTTTTTCTTTGTTGGTGAACCACTCGGCTTTGGAAGTGGCTTCCGGCTCACCTTGTTAACATTTGCCAACTCTTTTGTAGCACTAGTCCCACCATTGCTTGTGTTTGTAGGACTTCTCGTTTGCACCTTTTCAACCATGGAATGAAGTTCTTGCTCCTTGCTCCTTTGTATAGCCAAAGAAGGTCTACTAGGAGGCACTTGACTCTTCGCCCGGTAAGGCACAAAGTCATAAACTTTTTGCCTTACACCCACAAGATACGCATTTTTCACCACACTATATTGCACCCTCTTCCCCTCCAACCACGACTCACCTATCCACACATCAACATGACGCATGGGATACACATCACCCCACACATAGCATTTATAATTCCTATGAGATATGAGTACCCGAGCCTCCTTAGAAACCCACACTCCATCATACTCATAAGGATGCTCTAGCTTATGGCATGGTATCCTAAGCCTATCAACCAAAGAGGTGCTAATACAATTGGCATCAGTATCACCAATCTTGAGCAAGTATCCTCCAATACCATCTACCTCAACAACGAACCTACGTCTACCCAAGTCTTGTACATTGGCATCCAAATGAGAATTTGGACGCCCACAAGTGTCAACACCAACAACTTGGGTCTTCCTTATCCCTCCACTAGTGGCAACACCACTAGAACAATCTCCACTTCCCGTCACTTTCCCAACATTAGAAGTGTTGTTGGAAGTCGAGGAAGGAACCTTGCCATGGAACCCATAAGTGCCTCTCGCCTTGGTTCCATAGCCCATAGTACTACTCCTACTACAACTATCCACGCCTCTCATGGCATATAACCCCTTTGTAGCAAAAGCAACACCATTTCTCAAACCAACCTCCTCATGGGAATTAGAAGCATTAGGTCGCTTAGCGTACCTAGAAGATGCAAGCTTCTTCTTTCCCACGGAACAACCACCACCGCCTCCCATACTAATGGAAGGTCCACTACTACTCCCTTGAATACCGCTAGCAACACTAAGAGAAGATGCATAAAAATAACCCATATGCTCAAGATCATCATCAACTCTATCTATGTTACTATCATCAATATCAAGTTCTTCACAAGAAGAGTAAGTAGGATCATCATACCTTGAAGCGTCACCATCTTCATATTTTTGGCTTGAAGCATTAGATTCATCAAATTCATCATCAAAAGCTTCATAGTCTTCTTCACCCTCACGATCATCATAGTGAACCGCTTCATCATCATAGGAGCCATGGTTTCCATCATCATAGTAATGGCCATCATCCTCACCATAGGAACCATAGTCTCCATCATCACCATACGAGTCATAGCAACTCGCATCATCCCCACATGAGCCATAATCCCCACAATCAACATCCGACATTGTTGCAATACCAAAGAACAAAACCTTCCAAAAGTCACTCCCTCACGTGTATCACTCAATATATGTACACTCAAGAGCGAGGCCTTATCAACTTGGGAACCAAGGTAATCACAACTAGCATGTCCAAGTTAAAGTTCAGAATGGAATTAATGAGACTCGATGTACGAACGGCTATTTAAAGTGCGCACTTGAGGCCAAAAGGAGTTCTACGACTCTTCTTTGAATTCTAGTCTCCTCTACGCACAAATACCCTAATATGCTAAAGGATTAGTGTCTTTCAAGTAGGCCAATTACCTTAGAAACACTAACCAAGAGGTATGGTAGAAAACGGGACACAAAAGATTTGACTCGAATTGGTACCAAACGGATTCGGAATTGGATGAAATTTCATTTTTGATCTAGAAACTCATCATATTTAATGAACCAATTGGAGTCATGATGTTTGGAAACTGTTCGGAAGCCGTTGCGAACGTTCTGTCCCAAAACTGGAATTCTGGAATTTTTTTGTTCTTCGCTATCGCGACCAGACGCGCGCTATCGCGAAGGGTTAGGATTTCAAAATTTAATTTTTCTCTTCACTATCGGAGAATTACTCTTCGCGATCGCGAAAGGTTAATTCCTGCAACCTTTCCAGCAACTCCACAACGGGTTTTGGCGATTTTTGGCCAACCTTTTGGCTCGATTTCAACATGATACACAAAACCAACGATACCCAAATGTGTATAAAACTAATATCATCAATCCCCAATAGTTTTTTCAACCCCAAAGAACAACAACAAGCTTCCATTAAAGATTTAAGCGTTTTCAAGAATTTTCAAACTTTTGGATTTTGATTTTCGAAAATTTTGAATCGTAACACCAAAACACAAGATATAGGTATCCAAAAGACGGGAATACAATAAGGAACAAACCCCAATACTTTTTAACACCCGGGGATTCGATTCCAACCCAATCAACCACTTTTTTTTCAACTTTTCTAGTTTTTCTATTTTTTTATTTTTCTTCAATTTTCAAGAACAAACAACACAATCACAACAACGACAAGAACATGACCGAGGATTCGTAAGAACGAAGCCTAGCTGTGCTCTGATACCAACTGATGCAACAAAAAACGAGCGGAAGCTAAACACGATACAAATATACGGAAGCGATAAAACAAGATACGAGATATCTAAAAGATATCGAGAAATTCAAGACTAGGAAGGCAAGAAATAGAAGAAAGAATCGAATTCAATTCATAGACGATGATTGAATTCAAAAGGGAGAAATGAAACTCGAACCTTACAATGGAATCAAACTAGGTATCGATCGCCATAGGTTCCAAGTTAACGAGATAGATGAAGCCTCGGGCTTCGGACTAGAAGGGCTCGGCGTCTTCTCTAATTCTCTCTTCTCAATTGTTCATACAAAGTAAACTAATGAAAATGAAGAGCTAATGTGCTATTTATACATTTACAATGATAAATGGACAAAATTGCCCCTGCAGCTGTTTCTGGCCCACTGCTCAGCTCCTCTTCATTGCGATCGCGCCAAGAGGGCTCGCGATCGCGCAGTGCATCAACCAAAGCATCGCGATCGCGCGAGGAAGCTTGCGATCGCGCAGGTCACCGGAATCTTCAACAACGCCATCGCGCTAAGCATGGCACGGTCGCGCAGAACAAAGGGAGCCTCTTCGTGATCACGCAGGCATTGTCGCGATCGCGAAGAACAGTTGTTCTTCAGCAGGAAGTGAGCTCCCAGTGTGCTCCCCTGTTTTGCCCTGTTTTGTGCTGCCCTGTTTCCTGCACTGTTTTCCTCCGTCCTTGGCGCTCCAATGCATGATCTTCAAGACGTTTCCGGAGGCCTTGACTCGTACCCCTTGTGCTCTCGAGCTTGGCTTTTGATGGTTGGAAACTACGCCATTTTATATTGCATCAATCACCATCAACTCGCTCATCTCCCTCATCTTCCTCAACCTCCGGGTCATTCTCTTGCTCATACACTGTCCCATCATCAAGTAATATCATAGTTTTACGAGTGGGACAATCTTTAGCAAAGTGCCCATTGCCTCTGCATTTATGACTCTAAGTAGAACAAGCACTAGGGGATTATAAGCTTAGTTTTAGAGTTACTTCTCGACTCCTTAGATTCAATTCTAAGCGCACCATTCTCAAAGGGTTTCTTCACCTCACGGCTTCCACTAGCACCTCCAGTACTCGAGTTATTCCAATCTTTGGTTCGGCTCACGGGGGGTAGATTTGGTGCTCCCTCTATAGTGAGCAACCTTCTCCTCTTTAACCCATTTTTCAGCTTCAATAACGGCATATAAAGCATCTTGGAGTGAATGAAAGGTATGTGCCCTCAATTGTGATGACAACTCTTGGTTTAATCCACCCTTGAACCGGATGATGGCTTGTTCCTCATCTTCCCTTTCCATATCAAAGGCCATCCGGTTCTTTTCGAACTCATCAAAGTACTTCTCAACCGATTTGAGGCCTTGCTTCAATTCATATAGTTTCTTGAGCTGTTCTTGACGGTGCTTGAACTTATCACCCATCACTTTTTTCAGCTCTTCCCAAGTAATACGCTTGGGCAACCCCAGTCTACGCCTAGACCTCTTCACTGACTCACACCAAGTGGAAATATAAGCCTGATGATGTAATGGCATATGTAGCCTTCTTCTCATCCGACATGTCATTGGTTTCAAAGATCCGCTCCAAGCGAACCTTCCATTCTATTTTTTGCATCACTAGTCCCTTTGAATGTTGGGATTGTGATCTTTACATTGTTTAGATTTTTGTCACGACCACAATGGCTGGTTCCGGGTAACCCCCATATTAGTCAGCCAATGGCTTGTTCCGGGTAACCCCCATATTAGTCAGCATACTCATCATATTCTCGCTCCAAATTCCTTCCCACATAATCCCCTTGAGGTCTACGAGCTCTATAATTAACCCGACCCCTTGCATCGGCTTTCTATGTGGATAGGTGGCTCATAATCATCAAAGTCATCTACATGTCCAAGTAACTCTCCCTCTTAAGCTACAACTTCTTGCTCAATGGGTATCACATTCCTCTGGGGTCCCATAAGTGGTGGAACATTTCCTTAGGGAATGCCCAACGCCCTATCATTTTGAGCAGCTTCTTCTCTCAACTGTTGTTGACGAGCTACTTCATTGAACTGCTCCGATTTCAAAGTAGAAGAGTCACTAGTCCCTTCTCTGGCAAATTTTGGGACCACATGTGCCCTTTTCCTTTCAATACTTTCTATCCAGGTACTCATTGCCCTCATCTCGGCCAAGAGGTCGGCCAAGGTGATCTCAGGCACATCCCTAGTCTTATCTCCTTCTCCAACCATATACCTACACAATAAAAACCTAGAAGAAAGATTAGTGTAATAAGTCCTCACACACTCCCTCTCTTTTGGGTGACACTCGAGTTCACTCACTGAGTAGGGTAGGATCATTGAAACTTGTTACAAGATGTTTTCTCGAATCGATCAGCTTCTTCAACGACCTACCAAGTCCACAAGAATCACTAGTCCTCTTCAAGATAAGAGTGAAGTGATGTAACTCGATGGACAGACGGTTCTTTAACTGCGCACTTGAAGCTACAGAGTTTCTACGAGTACTTCTTTGAAACAATTTCACACGCATGAGTTCTCCTAAATGCTCAAAAGCTAGTACTAAGTGAGTAGGAAGATTACTCAAAGAATACTAACTAGAAGTAGAGCTGGCAAACGAGTGGGTTAGATTGGATATGGGCGGTCAAAAATAGATAAGATAAAGATGAATAATTATCCGACCCGCCCATATTTAATGCAGATAAAAAATTGGGTTGAGTTAACCATATTATCCATAGCTTCTTGAATTAAAGGTAAAAAGGACTTATAACATGCATCTTGATAACACAGTTTTAACTAAATCTTTCACACGTATGGCATGATTTGATAAGTCTGTACTGCTGCTATGGAGACAAATTTGAATGGAATTATCTCTTAATGAATGAGCAGACTTGGGAAGTTCAACTAAAGGTCCTTTGAAGAACTCAAGAATAAGTGCCCATTGTTACTCCTGTTGTAATAATGACTGTAATGTACTAATTGGCTTTAAAACAATTTTCAACTACATAATATATTTCGAGCCAAAAGACAGTACTGTGTCCGTGCACCAGCTGCTATAAGGTAGATCTTCCCTTGACAAAACCTATTGTTAACTGTTGCAATGAAAGGTGGAGGCATTTAACTGTAATCTTGTAGTTATTTATCATTTTTTTGAGTCTTTTGACTATCCAAACTTTATGTACTAGCTGGAAGAAGCTATTTCAACTATCACAAGATATATAGAATCCATTATAGATGTATTGCTTAACTGTACGTATGTAGGATGCACACTAAGGACAATGCTACAATGGTATATTAAGTGAACCTTACTCTGCACCCACCAACGTAAAATTATGTATTTTGCTTTATGATACAGAAAATTTAAAGCGAAAGAATATGTATAGAAATGAGAATTACTCTTATACACTTTGAACTCAACTGAAGAGAAAGGTTAGTGCAGAACAAATAGAGTTAGACATTCGAAAGCCCTTTCTAGCTGCATTCCCTCTGTCAGTATCAGGCTTTAAAATCATCTTATTGGAACCTTAATCCAACCGAATGTGGCTGGTACTTTGCAACTACTGACTTGAAGAATTTTTTACTGACTTTTCTAACCAAATGTGGCAATGGGCATGCTGAACTTACAGAAAAGAGTCCTTTTGAAGAACTCAAGAATAATTCTCACTTCTACTACTTAGAGGCAACTGTATATAGATCCTCAACATAGATCTTCAGAGAAAAAGTACCATGTCTACAATTGGTGACTTACCAACATATATAATACATAAAAAGTAGAGCTAATGCCCATCTAAGATGCAGCAAAAAGTAGCACATTGTCAAAGAAGTTTGGACAGATTCTTGGATTCCATCTTATCTCACATATTCACAAATTTGCACCGTCAGATATGGATCAATGCATCATCCTTGTCTGAAAACAGGGTGTCCAGAATATTACCACACATATTGTGGCCAACACACTATCCAAACTGCTGTACATTTTGGGGTGTATTATTAATAAAATTAGCCGCTAAGCTATGTACTTAGTGGTATTTGCTTAAAAAAAAACTACTACACATATCCTAAGAAATTTCCGCGGACAACACACTATGCCTATCCTTCACACTCCACTACCCGCCACATTTATTTACATACAATAAGGTAAAAACTCAGCATGTTCCACATAGTGAAACAACAATGATATTTAAGTACTAGTAAATGACAATATAGTAAGCAAATTAAAAATCAACTAGTCAACCTTGGAATTGGTCCTTTCATTCTCAGGGAACCTATCAGATACCAAGAACTTCCCCTCCCCTAGAATTCTAACTTCTTCAGCAGTGTAAGAAACTAAATCTCAAGACCTTACAACCTGCATCAAACATACAACATTATCGATCAATAAATTAAATTAACTAACATTTTCCAGTAAGCCTAAAATATTTTTTGATTGAATCTTTGGGTACCTCAGTGACAACATCTTTAGCTGGTTTTGCTATTTCTTTAACAAGACATTAAGGGGCTTTGTGCTCTTTAAAAATTGCAGGTGCTTTATGAAGTAACTCTGCTTTTTTCCATGAATTGAAATAACTAATCCACCTCTGCAAGGAATAAAACAGAAGTTTCATCAAATAAAATTTCAAAAGCCAACACCAAGCAGCTGTAGATTCATATAATTCCAATGTAGATCACAAATTAATTCCATAACATATAGAAAAGCAGACATACCTCCATGTCTAGTAAGATAAGGCTGAAGATCTGATGCAGCGCAAATCGTGCCAAAACACTTTCCAACACTTTCCGACATGTGCCAAGCTTGGAAGATACAAAGGACTTGAAGTCAAGGGCTTTGGAAGTGTTCCGGATGGTTTCATCACTAGGCTCCACGCCTAAGGAGAGGGAAGGAGGCCCAGCATAGCTAGACGCCCCGCCTACCCCAGGCGCCCCGCCTGGGGAGCTCACTGCCTAAGGCCCAAAAAGGCACCAGGCGCCCCACCTGGCTGGGCGCCCCGCCTAGCTTCAGGCCAAGCCAGGCGCCCCGCCTAGCTTCAGGCGCCCAGCCTGACTGAAGGCCAAGCCAGGCGCCCCCTCCCAGCCCAGGCGCCCCTCCTAGCTACTGAATTTATGTTTCTTGACTGTTTTGCCCTACGTGGCTTATTTGATGAACCTTATTAGTAAGGTTACTTAAGTCTTTATGTAAGCTTGGGAAAACACTATAAATACCCAAGCATAGCTTATTTTACACTTAGCTTATTATTGATGATTATGAATGATGAACATGAGCAAGGCTCTTGACTATTGAATGAATGAAACCTTTTGTCTTGGACTTGTATGTCTTCTAGCGGATCTAGATGAATACTCTTCCTCTCCGACCATTCTACTTGCGTGCTCGCGTTAGCTCGAGGGTAGTTGCATAGCGTAGGTGTTCTTGTCCTTCTCCCGGGGTGTATCGGAACAAGTTCTCCGTTGCTACTTGGGATTAGAGATCGAGTTACGTCTCGTTCTTTATCTTTTATCTTTCCGCGTTTTTCCCTACATCATTTGGTATCAGAGCAAGGCTCGGGTTTTGTTTCTACAAACCCCCGACCCTTGATTCTTCGTGCCTAGTATCTTCTTTTCGTTTTCTTGTTGTTGAAGTTATTGAAAGAAGAAAATTGCAAAAAAATTGGAAAATTGAAAAAATACAAAAATTTGGTGTTACTTGTTGATTTGGATGATTTATGATATGGGTGTTGTGGATTCTTGATCGTGATTGATTTCCCGTTACTTGAGTACCAAAATTGTTGGAATTGGTGAAGTTTGAAAAATTGAAACCCCAAAACCCCTTAAACCCTTGAAGAACTTGTTCTTGATGAATTTTGGCTTGATTCTTGGGTTGGATTGATGTTTGTGTGGGAACTTGTTATTGGGGATTGATCTTCACTGAAAAACAAACAATTCGGTACCAATTTTGTGGGATTTGAACATGTATAACACCTTCTTTGATGAATCACAATCCTTGTTGAAACCCTTTTGATAAACCCTTGTGTTCTTGAGTTCTTGAGATTGAACCCTGATTTGATTGATTGATTGATTGAAAATTTGATTGGGTTTTGTTAAGGAAGATCAAACACAACTTTGGGCATCATTGGATTGTGAAAACAAGTTGAAAACATCGGATTTGAGGCTTGAAAATCGACTTGAAACGAGTTTGGAACGAGTTGGAAAAGGCTTCAGGCTAGGCGCCCCGCCTAAGCCAGGCGCCCCGCCTGACTTGGCTACTGCCTAAGTCCCAGGCGCCCCGCCTAGACCCAGGCGCCCCGCCTGGCAGACAGCACAACCCAGGCGCCCCACCTGAATTTCAGGCGCCCCTCCTGGGTGCTGATTGCATTGTTTCGGGTAGATTTTCGTAGGTATTTCCCTTTGTTTGATAACATAACATCTAGTTAGTACTAATTTGAGTAACCGATCTACTTGAATAGTGCTAACCCTTGATTGCTCTTAAGTGATTCGTGCCTAGCAAGGAGAGTAGAATTCCAAGGAAAAGCGTAGAACCTTTTAACTCAAGTCCTTCACTTTCAAAGTGCCTAGCGTTCATTGAGTCCTATTAACTCCACTCGCCCCGGAGTGTGCGTGACTCGTGAATAGTTTAGTTGAGTTGAGGAGTTGCTAATCATCTACGTGAAGCTTTGGGACTACAAGTTGAGTGAAATATCCACCGCCACCCAAAAGAGTGATCCGAGTGAACACAAGTGAGGGAGCGAGTGAGGTGTTTTAACTAACTCTTGTTTTCTTTGTTTGTAGGTACAATGGCCAACGAAGGTCAAGAATTCATCAAGGAGGCCTTGGCTAGCCTTCTTGCCAAGATGGATGTTATGACTCAACGGATTGAGTCACTTGAAAAGGGTGCTTCAAGTACCCAAGGAGAACATGGGACCCCGAGTGTCCCAATTGAAAAGGGGACCCCGAGTGTCCAAATTGAGACCGGTGAAGGCTCAAGTAGTCCTACTTTTACCCCGGAGCAAGTTGTTGAATTGCTCAATCAACAACGGGTGAAGGAGGACCGAGAGAGAATTGAACGAACGGGCATTCCCCGTATCTTAGACAATCCTCCAAGAAACATTCCACTACCAAGACCCGTCCGAAATGTGCAACCTCTTGAGCAAGTTGTTGAGGCTCAAGAAGGGGAGGAAGTTGATTATGATGACAATGTGTATGGGTTTGATGATCACTTTCAACCAAGGCGAGCTATGAATTGGGGTCGAAATGTGGATCGGGGTAGAGGCCGAGGTCGAGGGCCACCCTTAGGATATGGAGGAAGGAATGTTAGAAGGGACTATGTTGCTTATGATGATCACCAAGGAGGTCAACCGGAGCCATTCCAAGGGGGTCGTGATAACAACAACAATCTTAATAGTGTGAAGCTCACTATTCCTTCTTTCAAAGGAAGTAGTGACCCGGTGGAGTACATTGGTTGGAAATTGGCTATGGAGCGTATCTTTGACACCAATGATATGCCCGATGTGAAGAAAACCAAGTATGCAATATCCTCCTTTGAATCTTTTGCTTCTACTTGGTGGGAGTCGGTGAAAAGAAATAGAAGAAGGACGGGTATGGCTATTAATCTTACTTGGGAAGAGTTGATCCGTGTGATGGATGAGAAGTACTTAACTAATCAATACCGGGTTGAACAACAAAGGCGTCTATATGATTTGAAGCAAGGGTACAAATCGGTTGGTGAATATTTCAATGAATTTGAGCAAATCCGAATGATCCTTGACTTAGATGATGAAGATAATGAGACGGCCATGATCCGTTTCAAAGGGGGCTTGAACCGAGACATAGCTTCACAATTGAAGTTCCACAAATATGATGACCATTACAAGCTATGTGAAGATGCGGTTGAGGCCGAGAAATGGCTCAAGGAGGAGAAATCCCTCCGCTACAAGAGTAGCACTCTTACTCCAACAAGCAAACCAAAGGATTGGAAGCCTCCTACCACAAATGCAAGGTTCCCAAGTGCAAGCGGAACAAGTGGTGCAAATGCTACCAAGGATGTGAAAAAGCCATTTGAGAAGAACACACCTAATGTGGGAGGTAACTCTAAAACTCAACTACATGCTCCTACTTCTTCTTCAATACAATGCCACAAGTGCAAGGGGTATGGTCACTTTGCTAGGGAATGTCCTACAAAGAGGACCATGATTGTTGTTGGCAATGAAGCATATGAGAAAGAGAGTGAATCGGAGGATGAGGGAGTAGAGGGAGTAGAGGGAGATGAGGGAGTAGAAGAGAATGATTTGCTTGATGATACAATGGAGGATGAGGATCCTCATACTTTCTTGGTTGTGAGACGGAGCCTAGGAACCATGATTGTGGAAGATAGTGAGACCTTGCAAAGGGAAAATCTTTTCCATGCTAGGTGCCGGGTCAAAGATGTTGTTTGCTCTATGATAATTGATTCCGGAAGTTGTGCAAATGTAGTGAGTCAATCACTAGTGGCTCAATTGAAATTGACTACCATGAAGCATCCTAAACCTTACCGGTTACAATGGCTTAGTGAATGTGGAGAGCTTAAGGTGATGAAACAAGCCATGATCAAGTTTAGAATGGGTAGTTATGTTGATGAGCACTTGTTCGACGTTGTACCAATGCAAGCTTGCCACCTTCTCTTTGGAAGGCCTTGGCAATTTGACCGACAAGTGGTTCACAATGGACGTGTCAACACTTACACGCTCCAACATGAAGGAAGGAAATTTGTGTTGAAACCCCTAACTCCCAAACAAGTGAGTGATGACTACAAGCGAATGAGGGAGTTGAGGGAAGCGGCTAAAGCCATATCACCCATTGTGCTTGAACCCGAAGCAAACAATCTTGTTGTCTTGCCAAAGAATGATCAAAGTGAGAGTCACTCCACTTCAAATGAGAGAGAAAAGATAGAGAGAAGTGAGGGAGTGACCGGTGACAATCCAAGAGGGGAAAAAGGAGAGGCTTTGAGGAGTGATGTGAGTGGATTGTCACCACAAACTACACTTGACCATGAGGTAAAATTGAGAGAGATGAGAGGTGAGGAAGGAAAAATTGAGAGTGAGAGCACCCATTATTCTAACCCTTCTTTATCTTCTACCTTTTCTTGTGAAAGTTCTTGTGTAGGTACATTTGGAGACAAGTCATTGGAGCCTCAATGTGGGCCTCATGAAGAAGGAGTTGCACATGACATTTCAAGCCTTGCAAGTGACCAAGGAAGTATTACAAATGTAAGTGTTGCTTCACCTTTTCATGAACTTACTAGCTACTTGTCTTGTGAAGACTCAACACTAGTTGGTGGTTTTGATGCATCTAGTGAGTATACCACTAGTGTAGAGTCTAGTTGTCAACTTGTATGTGCTTGTGAAACACTAGTTGGAAGGGATGCTATGCCACATCATGATGTGAGCTCATTGTTCATTGAACCCTTCCCTAGTATAGATTTGATAGTTGACCATGGTTTTGACCTTTGCTATGACACACCGCCAACCTTTGACATAGGGAAAGATGAGGTAGTTGACCATTCCCTAATTGATATGCTTCTATTTGGTGGACCAATGTGTTATGGTGAGGATGGTCTTGTCCTTGAGGAGTCCAAATTGCGTGAATTGGACAAGGTTGTCTATGATGACTCCTTAAGTGAACCTAGTCTTGATAAATTGTCTATGCTTAATCATGATAATGAGATGCATGCTTTTATATTTCCATTGTGTGACGATAATCTCATTTGTGGTAGCAACCTGTATCGGGCTAGGGTGGGTGGTCAAATGGAACCCCCATGGTTTGAAAGATTTGATTCCTTAGGCAACCACTTGTTTGAGAATTTGAGTGAGGTAGATGGTTCTTTGAGTGACCCCACTATTGCTTGTGTGGGTTATGATGAAGACGAGGCCATTATCAATGCCTTTCTTGATAGTTTGTCTTTTGAGAAGGGTTGCTTAAGTGATGAAATGGAAGGTGAAAAGGAATCCCTTGGTGTGAGTAAGTTTGCTATAAAGAAGGGGAGTGGAGTACTTGATGTTACTTGCATGTTGAGTTATTTGACTCACTCCACTCCACATGTTGATCACACCTCGAGGATAGATTGGTGTGTTGATCTTGAGCTTAAGGTTCAAGGGAATTTTGGTAGCTTGATCTTGCATTTCCCATCTTCCCATGACCTATTTGTTCATCATCTTGTTGAGTGCATGTTGATTTTTAACCAAGTACTTTTGATTCCCTTTGGAGACTTGATATTTGTGATAATAATTGATGCTTGGTTATATCACAAGAGTGTGTTTTTCCACACTTCTTGCACTAACCTACTTTCAAAGTAGGAATTCTTGTGTTTTGCTTGACGTTGCTTGTAGGTTCTAAGCTCCATGTTAAGGCAAGGGAGATCTTGGAAGAGACCTATGTCAAGGTGACGATCAAGAGTTACAAAGGAGGAGAGCATTGGGCACCTCTAAGAGATGATGCCATGAACATGAATGCATTGATTTCGAGGACGAAATCTCTTCAAGAAGGGGAGGATGATGCAGCGCAAATCGTGCCAAAACACTTTCCAACACTTTCCGACATGTGCCAAGCTTGGAAGATACAAAGGACTTGAAGTCAAGGGCTTTGGAAGTGTTCCGGATGGTTTCATCACTAGGCTCCACGCCTAAGGAGAGGGAAGGAGGCCCAGCATAGCTAGACGCCCCGCCTACCCCAGGCGCCCCGCCTGGGGAGCTCACTGCCTAAGGCCCAAAAAGGCACCAGGCGCCCCACCTGGCTGGGCGCCCCGCCTAGCTTCAGGCCAAGCCAGGCGCCCCGCCTAGCTTCAGGCGCCCAGCCTGACTGAAGGCCAAGCCAGGCGCCCCCTCCCAGCCCAGGCGCCCCTCCTAGCTACTGAATTTATGTTTCTTGACTGTTTTGCCCTACGTGGCTTATTTGATGAACCTTATTAGTAAGGTTACTTAAGTCTTTATGTAAGCTTGGGAAAACACTATAAATACCCAAGCATAGCTTATTTTACACTTAGCTTATTATTGATGATTATGAATGATGAACATGAGCAAGGCTCTTGACTATTGAATGAATGAAACCTTTTGTCTTGGACTTGTATGTCTTCTAGCGGATCTAGATGAATACTCTTCCTCTCCGACCATTCTACTTGCGTGCTCGCGTTAGCTCGAGGGTAGTTGCATAGCGTAGGTGTTCTTGTCCTTCTCCCGGGGTGTATCGGAACAAGTTCTCCGTTGCTACTTGGGATTAGAGATCGAGTTACGTCTCGTTCTTTATCTTTTACTTTCCGCGTTTGATTTCCTACATCAAGATCCAAGGCAATCTCATCTTTATCGGAGTCGGATTCATAATGATCTTAAACTATTTTCAACAAAGAAATATAAGCCATCACAGTTAATTGGTTATTAAGTAAATAAATAAATAAATAAATAAATCAAGAGAAGATCAATATACCTTCTTGTCCACAAACCCAAACTCTAGTACACAATTTTGCCTCAGCATTTGCAGGAAGAATAAAACTTCAAAATTTTCCAATAACATGACCAGCAATGCTAAAGGCAGATTCAGAGGCTACCGTGGTGATAGGCACACTCAAGACATCCCGTGCCATTAATAAAAGTTCTGGGTACCTTAATCTGTCATCTTTCCAAAAGCCAAGTACATCCAAATTTCGATTTGATTTACGATCAAGAGTATCTTCCTCCAAATATAATTCTAGTTGAGTTTTTCCAGCACTTGACTCCAGTTGACTCTCATATAAACCAAACTCATCATCTGCATCACTCATTTCATTACTAACACTACTGCAAGCATATTTTCCCGATGAGGTAGTTGTGGTTGATGGTATTAAGTACTCTTTGAACAATAACTGTAAATTCTCTTCAATGACCTTTACTTTTTCATCGGCAGTCTCAGGATTAAGGCTTGAAAAATAAAATTTAATATAATTCAATTTATATCGAGAATCAAGAACAATAGCTATAGATAAAATGATACTATACGACCTCCAATATTTCTTGAATTTCCTCAACATCAAAGTTTCCATCTCACTCAGACCCGAATCTTCACTATCCTTTTCTTCCTCTAAGAACTTTGAATTTTATATATGTTTTGAAGATACAAATTGGCAGTCGGATACTTGCATCTAGAAAATAATGTTGTAATGACATAAAATGGCTTCTAGAACTTAGCTATTGCCTCGACCCTTTGCCATTCCACTTCGTTAAGGGCATATTTAAAATCAGTGTCAACCAACCTATACTGTATGTAAGCCTGCTTATATTGAAGGGCACTTTCAAGCATCTGATAGGTGGAATTCCATCGAATAGGCATATCTTGGTGAAGCTTTTTGGAACACCTCAAGCCAAGATTTTTAATGCATTCCACAAATTTTACTATTCTTCCTTCTGAATACTTAATGTGTTTAACACCCTCTCAGATATTTACAATAGCTACATCAACTTCCGCTAACCCTGCCTTAACAATCAAATTTAGAATGTGATTTCCACAATGTATATGAAAAAACTTTCCCTCACAAACTAAAGAATGCATTAATGATAAATGTTGTTCAAAGTATCTACGACGCCAAAGTCGCATTATCTAAAGTGGGAGTAAAAACATTCTTTTCAATGCCCCATTCTTGAAGTAAATTAATTTACAAAGGACCTACCACTGCACCTGAATGTGGAGGAGGAACATGGTGGAAAATCAATACTCGTTTCTAAAGTTTCCAATTTAAATCCACATAGTGAGCAGTCACACACATATAGCCATTAGAAACGAGTGAAGTCCACATGTTTAATGTTAAACATACTCTGCTAGGAATAATTGCAAGCTCATTTTTTAGCAAATCTATTTCTCTTGCATACATTTTCAAAATATCCGTCTTTGCTGTGTTTCTTGATATGTGCTTCACCGTTGGATTCAAATATGAATGAAATCTCTGTTGCCTTTATGTTCTGCGAAGCTGAATGGATAATTATCTCTGCATATGGCTACAGACATTTTTTCTCGAAAGGTTGCTTGATCTATCGGTGTACTTTGATGCTCTTTCGCCTTCTTATGAATTGTATCCAAATGACGCTTCAAATTCGATGTTCCAGAAGAAGGGTGCAGTATGTAATATTTTTCACAAATCTTACAAATGGCTCTAAACTTTCCATCACTTGAAGAAATAGGAATTTGAGTAAAGAATCCCAAACAGTAGAAGTTTTTCTCTTGCCTCATTTTACGGCTGAAGAACTTTGTTCACAAGAATCAGTAATTCCTTCGATTGACATCTCTACAAAAAAAAAAAATGAAGTAAACGAAATCTATCAATGACATTGTAGAAATATAAGCAAACAAATAGAAATAATATATGAATTAAAAGTCATCATTTGCATTTTTGTACAAACTATGTTCTACTAAAAATTTTCAAGGTTGGTTTTTTCGTTCTTGAAATAATGAAATGGGAAAAAGATATTGATTATGTATTTATCCACTGAATTTTGAAATTTCTTAGCAAACAATAGGTAAAGTGGATAAAATTGAGAGACGTTTATGAATAGAAAGTTGTAGCAGCCAAATGGGTAAAATGGGTATTCTGGTTTTATCCATTTAACTTAATGGATAAAATGGATAATATCCATTATGACCCGGTAAAAAATAACTCAATATCCAGCCCATTTTAAGTGTGCCTAATTGGATGGATATTCATTTTATTTAACCACTTTGCCAGCTCTAAATTAGAAGTATGAAAACAAAGAAACAACAAAATCCTAGAAGAAAACTATCCAATCTGCAGAAAATCAATCTGGGCTGCCCCACTCGGGAGAATGGGCGCTCCGCCTTGAATTTGGGCACTCAGCGTTGCATAAATTCTGTAATCTATAACTTTTAGGAACTAGAGTTTCCCCCTTTTTCACTTCCTTTTCAGTCGTTTCAACAAATCATTTCCTTCTCAAGTAAGGTTTAATGGTGTTCTTGAAGGTTTTAAACAACACCTATAAATTTCCAACCCTAGGTAATCAATTACAAGCCTCAAGATTCAAGATTTGGCTCAAAGTTCAACTAGGATTTTCAAGAATTGGTTCGATCATTCAAGAACCTCTACAACCACAACCAAATCATGTTTCAAGGATCAAAAACAACATGGAAACTTCACCACAACAATTTCCAACAACAATATTGATTGGGGATTCACGATTCAAGCCATTTTTTTTATATAAAAAATAATAAGAAACTTAAAACTAAGAAAACCTAGATACTAAGGTACAAAGAACAGGATTGCGATTGTTGAAACAAACTCATTCCTTGCTCTGATACCAACTGATGTAAGCAAAACTATACGGAAGCAAAAGACAACTAAACGAATTGAACTAGAACACGACAATAACTAGGAACTAGTCTAGTTACCTTCTTGTTGGAGTCAAGAAGAACCCATGCTAAGCAAACTATACTCAAGAAGGCAAGATTCTTGTAAACAATGTGATCAAGAGGAAAGAAGTTCAATTTGATTAACCAAAAGGAATAAGTTTCCTAAGGTTTGTGTTCTTTGAGAGAAAACTCACGTTTCAATATTCTATAGATGCTAGCTAATGAAATAAAGGGCTAAGTATGTGTTATATAGGTTTAACCCACACGTGTAAGTGTTTTAAAAATAGCCACAAGTTGGCTAAATAAGCAAGATCACACAGGGCCATTAAAGTACGAAAGTCTCAAAATAAAGTCTAATTCCCATCAAAGGAAATTGCAGATGGGCGGTCCGCCTTGGGGAGGGAGGCAATCCACCCTAGAAAAAGCAGAGAACACTCCTCACAAGTGGACGGAATAGGCACTCCCCCCTGGCTCTGGCGCGCTCCACCCGTCAAACTTCAGAGAATCGTCAAATCAACACTTAGCCGTTTTTTGAGAGATTTGGAGATGGGCGCCTTGGATCATGGGCAGCCCGCCTTGGGTGATCCAGAGAGTTGGAGGTTTTGTGAAGCTCCGGTGCACTCTACCCTGTGTTTAGTGAGGTCCGCCCTCACTGGTATTGAAGCAGTGCACCTTCAACTCTTCTCCGGAGCTCTCTTCATCCATGCTCTTCCATAACAAGTGTAGATGCACATCTTGAATCTCCTTTGCTTGACTCCGCGTGAATGGTCTCGAGGAAACTTGATTTAGGCTGGACTGCATCAACCTCTACTTAAGTTTGAGGTTGACTCCGGAACTTGGTCCACAAACTAGAAATTCCGAGTAAGGGTTCAAATTAAACCTAAGAGGAAGGTATTTCACAACTCCAAGATTTCACTAAAATGTGGTTTCCGATCAGTCTAAATAATTGGGATTTAAACAAATCAAGTTACCTTATGTCCTAACTACTTTGTAAATAATGCAACATGAATAGTTAATCATCTGACACCACTCCAACTACCTGAAGGCAAAGTTTTCATTATAACATATAATTTAAATACAATTATTACATTCAAAGAAAATTTAATGTTCATCTTCTCGAACAATCTTTTATTTAGCGTGCTATGCCAGGAAGTACCTCGAAAAAAATAAAATAAGTAATTAGTGTGACGATATGAGATAATAACCAAGATAAAGAGAACAATAAATTTTTTAAAAGATTTAGACTCGGATAGTGGCAATTCGGAGAGAGGGTTAAGGATATCATCATGGCTGCAAACAATAATGGCTAATTGATTTTCCATGCAAAGTGTCGTCCCCGTTGCTCTATCGCTTATTTTGCAAATATATATAGTCTTTGCCTTTTTTTTTTTTTTCCGTAAAGGGACTGCGACCTCAAAATTATCATTGGCCAAGCTTTGTTTTATCATGTTCAAAATCAATAAAGCAACTATCTAAATACATCAAACACATTTAGTAATTTAACCAAACTAGCAGGCCAAAAAGTGCATAAACAAACTACATAAATAAATTGCGATAATATTCCCATCAGGCCCAGAACTAGTGAATTAAAGCTTTCAAACAAGATAATCTTCAAAATTAACAAATGACTCTAGAATATAAATAGATCCACATGCACCACAACACAGATTCCGATGATGATGATGGCCGCAATATAAATGAAATCACAATAAAAAAGACGAGGAAGAGCGGCATAGACCCGACAACGAATCTCAGAATTGTCGTATAAGACAAGCAGGGTAGACGATCGACAATGTTGTCGGCCAAATTCCACCGGGGAAGTAGCGATAGCAGTAGGCAAAATAATAGCAGGGAATGGGGAGAGACTGCAAGCTTGGATTTCCGACAGAAACTCCGATGAATTTTGCTGGAGTTGCTGCTACTCCACCCCTTCTTCTTTTTAAATTTTAGTAATAGATAGCTAGAACAGAGGAGGAGCAGGATGATGATGAGAGGGGCGATGGGAATTCTGGCTAGATTCTAGTAGTGGTTGTTATTTTTTTTACTGCCCGTCTGGTGTCCATGGCGTTGGAGATAGAGGGACGATGTGATAGAGGAAGTAAAGAAGGGGGAATAGGGCACGTTAAAGAGGACCAGATTGGTGTTTGCCGGTGTTCAATTCCCGGCCAAAAATTTTCCGAGGTTTCTGCCTCTCGTTCACTACTGGTGTCTTCTTTACCCAAATTTTTTGCTGGTGTGTTGAAAACATAGGAGTAGTGCCTATTTAGAAAAGGAAAAGAAAAATCATAGGGAGAGGGGTATGTGAGATAGAGACTGATTCAAGGGATTTTGGGAGTAATTTGTGGGCTAAATAAATAGTATAGTTTTTCTAAATACAGAGAATGCATTTGATTTGACTATTTGTCTAGATTCAAGACAGAGAGGATTTTGATAAAGTGAAAATAAAATACTTTTGCATGGTAGGTGATTATATGATGGGTTTTTGAAGAGATTTGTAGCAATTCAAATTTAAAAGAATTTAAATTCAATTAATATGAAATCAAAAATTTATCTAACAAATTATTAAGGCTATGTACTCATAATTTATGAGATAAAAAAAAATACACATATAGTTCAAGAATTAATTAGATAGACTTGGGACAAATGGATATTTTTATATTAGTTGGCCCCCAAAATATTCAGGCAATATATAAGAAGGAGTTTAAGTAAGAAAAGATGGGAAAGAAAAGAAGGGAGTGGCGAGAGGCAAATCTGGTGCATTCCAAAATGAAAAAATGCAAATTCTCATTTTCACCTTCAGATTTAGCACCGTCATGTAAGCTTTCCTTCTTAAGTTCCAATAGGTACTAATTATTAGCTTAACTTATTATTTAATGATTTGGAATATCATGATCCAATGAATGAAACATACATATATGATTAGATAATTAAGGATGAGTTGTGGTTTGGGTTTTCATTTAAAGATTTCTTCTACTTAGGCATTGAAAATTAAGGGAAATATTGCTTGGTACTTTAGAATGAGAGTTATTGTGTCCCTTTTTCTTTAGTATTGTTTTGTTAAGTAAGAATTAGTGTGATGGTATTGAAACAAAGACCACTATTGCCATTATGATGAATAGTTACATATATATACCCACACTTGTTTTCGAACTTCAGAAGCCAATAATTGACGTTTGCTTTCATTTACATTATTTTACATGAGAACATAGTCCGAAACACAATTTTCATGAATGAAAATTGGTATTTTAATCGTAAACCTTATATGCTAGTTTGATTAATTGGAGGTCTAAATGGCACCATAACTTTTGAATATATATTTAGACTCGTGCGGTTATGAGTAATGCGATTGTGAGTTCAATTTCAGGGTTAACTTTTAAGTTGACTTCTTAACCCTTTTAGCTTAAGGTTTGGAACATTTAACCGTTACATTTGTTATTGATTGTATTTCATTCCTCTAATAGAGCGCGAAGATTTGGAGGATATTTGGTGCAAGCAAACCCGAGGGAAATGCTAGACACGAAACGCGGAAGAAAATGACAAGAAAAGTAAAGATAGAAGCAAGACAAATCTTGCTTCGATTCAAAAGAACAGTGAGGAATCTGTCTCAAAGCTCGATTGAAGGGAAATCAAGACGCACCTATACTATGCAACAAACCTCAAGAAAGACCCGCTTCTTGCAAATTGAATGATCAAGAAGAAATTGTTCAAACGAATAACACCGATTGACACAAGTTCTTTTAAAACCCTCGTCGGGGTTTGGCTCCATCGGAGACTCACAATAGCACTTGCTATGTTTTTCATAAACTCAAAACTGTATATCCTTACAATGAAATGGAAATGGATTATTTATAGGCTATACTAAGGATAAAGTAGTAAATAGTCACTACTGACTAATAAAAACATGATACGCAGGGCTGAGACAAGTTTGTGTTCGGCAGCCTTGACTTTGGTGCTCGGCTGCTTGCTCGAACTCATTGTCCTCGGACGCTCACTTGTCCTTGAGCTCATTGTCCTCGGTCACTTTGCCTTTGGGCTCAAATCTGAAGGTAACGCCTTCGGTTCTTGAGCCCGGCCACTTAGCTTCAGAGCAATTATTATCCTTCGGCCAGGCTAAGTGAATGTGCACACCGTGCAGCAGCTTGGCTTGGCTTCTTGTCATCGGTCTCCTCGGTGGATCGAACACTTGATCAACATGTGTTCGGGCTGCATCATCCTCCCCTTCTTGAGAAGATTTCGTCCTCGAAATCGAGCCCTCCTCGTCCTCTGAAGTTTGACCTACAACACAAGTAATTAAGTCAGCAACATTGAAGGTGTTGGACACATTATACTCACCAGGGAGGTCGATCACGTAAGCATTGTTGTTGATCTTGGTCAACACTTGAAATGGACCATCCCTGGTGCAATGCAAACCCGAAGGAGTTGCTAAGCACAAACGCGGAATATAAACAAGAAAGATAAAAGATAGAAGCAAGACAAAACTTGCTTCTTTCGAAAGAACAGTGAGGAACCTGTCTCAAAGCTCGATCGAAAGGGTCACAAGAATCACCCTAACTATGCAACAATCCTAAAGAGAACATTGCCTCTTGCAAACTGAATGATCAAAGAGGAATGTTCAATCGGATTAACCGAAAGCCACAAGCCCATAAAATCCCTCACATGGTTTTGCTCATGACGGAGACAAGAGAAAGGTGCTCGGCACTTTCATTAATTTATCATTGTTCAAAAACTAGCTGTCTACCATGAAAGGAAACAAGGTTTATATAGGAAATACTAAGGGTAAACTAGTAAAAGGGTCGCAAGCGACCAATAGAAATAAGCCACGCAGGGCTGATTTAAATTGCGTTCGGCAGAATTTGACTTCCAAAAGCCTTGGCTTCGGTTCTCGAACACACTCATTGTCTTTGGACGCTCAATTGTCTTCGAGCCCATTGTCCTCGTTCACTTTGCCTTCGGGCTCAAATATGAAGATAATGCCTTCGGTTCTTGAGCCCGGCCACTCAGCTTCGGAGCAATTGTTTTCCTTCGGCCAGGCTAAGTGAACGTGCACATCGTGCAGCAGCTTGGGTTGACTTCTTGTCATCGGTCTCCTCGGTGGATCGAACACTTGATCAGCACGTGTTCGGGCTGCATTATCCTCCCTTTCTTGAGAAGATTTCGTCCTCGATATCAAGCCCTCCTCGTCCTCCGAAGTTGGACCTACAACATAAGGAACTAAGTCAGCAACATTAAAGGTGTTGGACACGTTATACTCACCAGGGAGGTCGATCACGTAAGCATTGTTGTTGATCTTGGTCAACACTTGAAATGGACCATCCCCTCGAGGAGCCAACTTTCCTTTCCTTTGGTTCGGGAAGCGTTCCTTTCGGAAGTGAACCCAAACCCAATCTCCCTTCTTTAATTCCAGCTTTTTACGCCCCTTGTTTTTCTTTAAGGCAACCTTTGCATAGGCCTCCTCGAGGTTCTTCTTCACCTTTGCATGCAATTCGATCAAGGCAGCTGCTCGTCGAGTACCTTCAAAATCAAGAACAGAATCTCGAGGTAATGGGGTTAAATCAAGTGGAATCAAAGGATTAAAGCCATACACACATTCAAACGGGGTCATGTTGATCATTCTATGCACCGTTCGATTGTATGCAAACTCCATCATGGGCAAACGATCAGCCCAGTTTCCAACTTTGCCTTTGGTCATTGCTCGAAGCAAAGATCCCAAGGTTCGGTTAACTACCTCGGTCTGTCCATCAGTCTGAGGATGGTGAGACGTCGAGAATAGTAGCTTGGTGCCAAGGGCACCCCACAAACACTTCCAAAAATGACTCAAGAATTTTGAATCTCGATCACTCACAATAGTGCGAGGTACACCATGCAATTTTAACACATTAGAAATAAACAATGTAGCTACATGCTGGGCATCATCACACTTTTTGCAAGGAATAAAGTGAGCCATTTTTGAAAAATGGTCAACCACAACGAAGATGCTATCATGCCCTCCCTCCGATCTCGGTAACCCCAAGACAAAGTCCATGCATATATCAACCCAAGGTCGATCAGGCACAGGGAACGGGGTGTACAAACCATGAGGGTTGGACTTCGATTTTGCTTTCTTGCAAACGAGACAAGCGTTGCAAAGTTTTTCCACATCTCGTCGCATTTTGGGCCAATGGAACTGTTCGGTCAAGATGCCAAGAGTTTTGTCGACGCTGAAGTATCCCATCAGTCCACCGGAGTGAGCTTCTCGAACTAAGAGCTCTCTCCATGATGACACTGGCACACAAACCCTCCCATTTTTGAAGAGGTAGCCATCGTGCCACTGATATTTCTCAACCCTTCGGCCACTCAGGATTGCGTCTCGAACGCATTTCAGCTTGGGATCGTCTTCGTACATCGACTTGATGCTTTCGAATCCCATGAGCCTAGAGGCGAGAGTGGTCGCCAAGGCAAATTTCCTTGATAGCGCATCGGCCACAACATTGTCTTTACCCTTTTTGTAATGAATTACATAGGGAAAGCTCTCAATAAACTCAACCCACTTGGCATGTCTTCGATTCAATTTCTCCTGACCTCGGAGATGTTTCAAAGACTCATGATTACTCTTGATCACAAACTCTCGAGGCCACAAATAATGCTGCCAATGGGCGAGTGCTCGAACGAGGGCATACAATTCTTTGTCATACGTAGAGTAATTCAAAGTTGCACCCTTAAGCTTTTCGCTAAAATAAGCGATTGGCTTCGATTCTTGCATCAGAACTCCTCCGATCCCAACTCCGGATGCATCACACTCGACTTCGAATGCTTTGCCGAAGTCAGGGAGTTGCAACAACGGGGCAGAACAAAGCCTCCGTTTCAACTCTTGGAAAGCCCTTTCTTGGGACTCTCCCCACACAAATGGATGGTCTTTCTTTACCATCTCGGTTAAAAGAGCTGCCACGGTGCTAAATTCACGAACAAACCTTCGGTAAAAGCTAGCTAAGCCATGGAAGCTACGTACTTGTGTTACCGAGGTTGGAGTTGGCCAATCTTTGATGGCTTCGATTTTTGATTCGTCGACTTCGACACCATTAGCACTGACAACAAATCCAAGAAAGACTACACGATCGACACCGAAGGCGCATTTCTTGAAGTTGGCATACAACTTCTCTTCGCGAAGCTTTTCAAGCACTTGCCTTAGGTGTTCGACATGTTCATCCACGGTTCTGCTATAAACAAGTATGTCATCGAAATAAACGACAACGAACTTGTTTATGAACGGTTTGAGCACATGGTTCATCAATCGCATGAATGTGCTCGGTGCATTGGATAAGCCAAAAGGCATTACCAACCATTCATATAGACCGAATTTGGTCTTGAATGCGGTTTTCCACTCGTCTCCGGGTTTCATTCGGATTTGGTGGTAATCGGACCTGAGGTCTATCTTCGAAAAGCATGAAGAACCACTTAACTCATCTAGCATGTCATCTAATCGAGGGATAGGATGACAATACTTTACCGTTATTTTGTTGACTGCTCGACAGTCAACACACATTCGCCGTGTTCCATCCTTCTTCGGGACAAGGATAACTGGAACGGCGCAAGGACTCAAGCTCTCACGAACGAGGCCCTTGTTCATCAACTCATCAACCTGCCGTTGGAGCTCTTTGGTGTCTTCGGGATTACACCGGTATGCAGGTTTGTTGGGGATTTGTGACCCCGGTACGAAGTCAATTTGGTGCTCGATTCCTCTCAACGGAGGTAATCCACCTAGCATTTCCTCGGGAAACATATCCTCGAAGTCCTGCAAAACTTTACGAACAAACAAAGGCAAAGGGTTATCGTTAGAAAAATCACCATTAGAGTTTAGAAAGATACCCTTGTGCACGAGGCAAATCATCATCTGACCGTTGTCGTTGCCTCGTAATAACTCACCCGGTTGCATGATTGCACAGATTCCTTTTACTTCGGGCGGAGTGTTTGTCTCTTTGGGACCCAATTTTGCTCCCATCGGAAGCTTAGCTTTGGCCGCTTCTTTCAGTTCTTTCATCCGTTTATAGTTCTCGGTGACTTGTTTTAGGGACAGAGGTTTGAGTACGAAACTCTTCCCATCGAGCTTCACAGTGTAAGTGTTGGATCTGCCATTGTGAACAGCTGTTCGGTCATATTGCCACGGTCGACCCAATAGCAAATGACAAGCTTGCATCGGAACCACATCGAATATCATTTCATCTTGATACTCTCCGATTTTGAACTTGATCCACACTTGTTTGACAACTCTCAATTCTCCACACTCATTCAGCCATTGTAATTTGTAAGGGTGGGGATGCTTCATCGTAGGTAATCCCATTTGTGAAATCAAAGTTTGGCTCACTACATTGGCACAACTACCGGAATCAATGATCATCGAACACACCTTTCCCCTTACTCGACATCGGGCATGAAAGAGGTTTTCTCTTTGGTTGTCCTCTTCTTCAAGAGTCATGCAGCTCAAATTCCTTCGAACCACAAGAAACATTTCCGGATGATCAGCTTCGGTAGCCTCACGATCATCATCACCTTCAGCTCGGTCAGTCTCCTCGATAAATTCCTCCTCGGTGTCACTCGCTTGCTCATGGACGGTTCCATCTTCGAGCAGAAGCATAACTTTGCGAGTTGGACACTCTTTTGCCATGTGACCATAACCTTTGCATTTGTGACACTGAATATTTGAAGCACTAGGAGAGTTTAGTTGAACCTTACCTCCCACTTCTCTCGGCTGGTTAACGGTCACACCTCTTTCGAAGGATCTCTTCGAATCTCGAACAGTGTTAGCACTTGTTTGGTTTGGACTCTTCCATTCTTTACCTCGGTTCAAAGGAGTAGAACTAGTGACTCCTCGATACCGGTTTGCCTTGTCGTCCTTCACCAATTTTTCAGCTTCGGTGGCAGCATCGAACAGATCTTCCAACGTGCGATACACGTGGAGCCTCAATTGAGATGACACATCCCTCGCCAAGCCATTTTTGAATCTGATAATGGCTTGCTCTTCATCCTCTACCAGATCAAGATTCAATCGAACCCTTTCGAACTCATCATGGTACTCTTGGACTGACTTGGACCCTTGCTTTAGCTCATAGAGCTTTTGCATTTGAGTTTGCCTGTACTTAGCACTCAAATACTTAGCATCCATAGCTCTCTTCAATTGTGGCCAAGTAGTGACTTCGGGATAGTCATTCCTTCGTCTATGCCTCTTGTCAGATTCCCACCATGTAGATGCGTAGGCTTCGAACGAAGCAATGGCATGGGCAGCTTTTCTCTCATCGGTCATCTCATTGGTTTCAAAGATGCGCTCCATTTTAAGCTTCCATTCAAGATACTCATCGGGATAACTAGTTCCTTTAAAGGGTGGAATAGTGATCTTGACACTGTTCAAATTTGAGTCTCGAACACCACGAGCCTGTTCGGGAAACTCATCACCACGATCATCAGCCTCACGCTCAATATTTCTTTCAATATTTGCGCCTCGGCCTCGACCTCGGAAATTTCCACGACCTCGGTGAGCTTGCCTTCGTTGAGCGAATGGCGGCTCGGTCTCATATTCGTCGTCGGGAAATTCCTCTTCGATAACCTCTTCGACAACGGCTCCAAGATCTCTTCGGGCCCTTGGAAGTGGTATCCTTTCTCCTCGGGGAATGCCCAAGTTTTGTTGCGCTTGGGGATTGCCCAAGTTAAGCTCTCTTAGAATTGCTTCACTTGTCAACTGATGCTGTCTTACAAGCTCGGCATGCAGTTCAGGCTTCATCGGAGTGGATTGGCACGTTCCAGCGCCGGACCCATGCATGGCCACGGACGCGCTTCCCTGTTCGAGTTGAGCAACTCGAACACTCACTCCTCTTACTTCGGCACTGACACCTTGTATCGCAGCCATGAGATCGGCTAACGACACTTCGGGCTTCTCAATGCTTTTGCCATCGTTCCCAGCCATGGTACTTGCACAAGTCAAAGATCAAAAAAATGTTAAGAGTTATAAATCTCCTCACACACTCCCTCACCTTTGATGGGTGGCACTCGGGTCCACTCAACTTATGGGTTCGGTTTTGGTCACTCAAGGACTTGTTAACAGTGGCTCGTCTGATTGATCAGTCCTCTAAGATCCTTCAAGTTCGACAATAGTCACTGTCTCTTCGGGAAGAGTGAAGTGATGTTCGACTCGATGGAACGGATGCTTTTAACTGAGCTCGGGGAGTCAAAAGAAATTTCTACGAAAGTTTGGATTTCGGTCACCCCTTCGCACGAGTTCCTATTAGCTCAAACGAGTTAGTACGACCTCGAGTAGGACAATTACTCAAAAAGATCCACTAACTAGAAATTTGACACGAAAGAAAGTGAGATCCTAGGAGAATCTACCCTTTGATTCCCTTTTGGAATCCTTTTCGATCACAACAACTCTTGTCCGTACAAGAGTGGTCCCTCCTTGGTACGGATAATGTTTTTACCTTATCCACTTTCCTTTTCTCAGCCGACAATTTTCACCTGGGGTTTGGATGTTTAAACTTTTACCCCTTCTTCTTCAATGGAACAGTGACCTTTGCTCCGGCGTACGGACAAATCAACTTCGGTTCACTGATCACAAATTTCAACAGATCTGGGTTGCTCTTTGATGCAACCCAAAATACGCGGAAGCTAAACGACGACACAAATATGCGGAAGCGATAAATAACTAGATAGGTGATATCAATGATATCGGGGAAACAAGGATTGGGGAGTCAAGAAACGAGAAGAAAGAACGGATTAATGAATTCAAGGTATGAATTAATAATCCGAAAGGGAGAAAGGGAAACTCGAACCTTACAATGGACTCAACTAGGTGTCGATCGCCATAGGTTCCAAGTTAACGAGATACATGAAGCCTCGGGCTTCGGACTAGAAAGGCTCGGCCTTCTCTAATTCTCTCTTCTCTCTATTCAATTCAAGCTAAAAACTAATGAAATGAAGAGCAATTGTGCTATATATACATTTACACTGAAAATGGACAAAAATGGCCCTTGAAGCCGATTCTGCCTCGCTGCTCAATACTTCTTCATCGCGATCGCGCTAAGGATACACGCGATCGCGCAGGCACCCTTTCACATCATCGCGATCGCGCCAAAGGCTCGCGATCGCGCAAGTCTTCAGCAGCCTCACGATCTCTATCAACTTTGCCTTCGCCTTCGCGTTCAAGGGGCGCTGTCGCGCAGGCCAAACCATTCCTCTTCGCGATAGCGTGAGACATGGTCGCGATCGCGAAGAACACTTGTTCTTCCTCAGGCAGTGAGCTCCCAGTGTGCTCCCCTGTTTTGCCCTGTTTAGGGCTGCCTGTTTTCCTGCCCTGTTTCCTCCGTCCTCGGCGCTCCAATGCATGATCTTCCAAGACGTTCCCGGAGGCCTTGACTCGTATCCGTTGTGCACTCGAGCTTGGCTTTTGATGGTTGTCGTTTAGGCCATTTTATATTGCATCATCCTCCCCTTCTTGAAAGGATTTCGTCCTCGAAATCGAACCATCAAAACCTACAACAAAGCAAGCACAACCAAAATTTTCCTACTTCACAAGTAGGTTAGCTTAACAAAAAAGAGTGCAAGGTGTGTGGAAAACACGCTCTTGTGATAGAGCCAAGCATCAATTCCTATGAAAAAGCTTATGTCCCCAAAGGAGACAACATAGTCTTGGCCCGACAAGAACAAGCACTCATTTTCAAAACAAGCAAAGAGATCAAGGATATGCATGTAGCAATTAGATTCCCCACGACCCCTAAGCCCACCATCACACCAAGCCTTCAAATCAATTCTATCACAAAGTGACACATCGGCTTTGGCATGCTCAACACTCAATGTGTGCTCAACATATGGGATGGAGTAAGTAAAGTAGTTCAATTCACAACTAACATCGACTACTCCTCTCCCCTTCTTAAGAGCATTCTTACACACACCGAGAGGTACCTCCTCACCTCCAAAATCAACCCCAAGACAATCCTCCTTATTGGACAAGCTCCAAAGGAAGGTCTCCAAAATAGGTCCTTCCTCATTATAGTCCACACAACGAAGGCTAGGACTACTAGAAGATAGGTCATCACGACCAATACCAAGACCACCCTCCTCACTCGGAGTTCTAAATGTTGGATCATCCACAGAGCCTAACTTGACAAACCATGGAGGTTCGACTCTACTACCGACCCTAGTCCGATACAATTCACCACCACAAATGAGATTGCATTCAAACATTAGAAATGTAAAAGCATGTACCTCAAATTCATGGTTACACAAAAGCATAGAATCAAGACTAGGTCCTACACTCTCACTCGAGGAGTCATCAAACATAAATCGATCCATCTCACACACGAGGGACTCCTCAAGGTCACATCCATCCTCACTACGACACAAGGAACCACCGCCATCAATTAAGCAATCAAAGGGAAGAATAAGATCATCATGCAATTCATCTTCTCCTTTATCAAATATGGGTGGGGTGTCATAACAAGGTTCACAAACTGATGAGAATCAAACGCGGAAAAGTAAAAGATAAAGAACGAGACGTAACTCGATCTCTAATCCCAAGTAGCAACGGAGAACTTGTTCCGTTACACCCCGAGAGAAGGACAAGAACACCTACGCTATGCAACTACCCTCGAGCTAACGCGAGCACGCAAGTAGAATGGTCGGAGAGGAAGAGTATTCATCTAGATCCGCTAGAAGAACTACAAGTCCCAAAATAAAAGGTTTCATTCAATAATCAAGAGCCTTGCTCATGTTCATCATTCATAATCATCAATAATAAGCTAAGTGTAAAATAAGCTAGGCTTGGATATTTATAGTGTTTTCCCAAGCTTACACAAAGACGTAATTACCCTTACTAATAAGGTTCATCAAATAAGCCACGTAGGGCAAAATAGTAAAAGAAACATAAGTTCAGCAGCTAGGTGGGGCGCCTGGGGCTGGGAGGGGCGCCTGGTTCATGCTGAAGCTAGGCTGGGCGCCTGGATCTAGGCGGGGCGCCTGGCTTGGCCTTCAGCTAGGCTGGGCGCCTGAAGCTAGGCGGGGCGCCTGGCTTGGCCTTCAGCTAGGCTGGGCGCCTAGCCAGGTGGGGCGCCTGGTGCTTTGCTGGGCCTTAGGCAGTGAGCTCCCTAGGCGGGGCGCCTGGGCTAGGCGGGGCGCCTAGCTCTGCTGGGCTCTCTTCTTCCTTAGGCGTGAGGCCTAGTTTGAGCACCCGGAATGGCTTCCAATCGCTTCCTTCTTCAAGGCCCTTCCTCACCAAGTGTATGTGTACTCCTTGGATCTCCTTAGCTTGACTACGTGTGAATGGTCTTGTGGGGGTTTGGGTCTCATCATCCTCCCCTTCTTGAGAAGATTTCGTCCTCGAAATTGAGGCATCATCACCCACGACCGCATCATCACCTACATCCAAAGGAACCAAGTCACAAACATTAAAAGTATTAGAAACTTGATACTCACTTGGCAAGTCGACCACATAGGCGTTGTTGTTTATCTTTGAAAGCACTTGGAATGGGCCATCGCCACGGGGTGCTAACTTCCCTTTTCTAAGGTTTGGAAACCTTTCTTTCCGGAAGTGCACCCACACATAGTCACCCTTCTTGAGTTCCACCTTCTTGCGTCCTTTGTTTTTCTTGGAAGCAACCTTAGCATAGGCTTCCTCCAAATTCTTCTTTGCCTTTGCATGGAGTTCCATCATTGCCTTCGCTCTAGCTTTACCTTCAAAATTAACAACCATTTCCCTTGGCAAAGGGGTTAGATCAAGGGGAATCAAGGGGTTAAAACCATAAACACACTCGAATGGAGTCATGCCAATCATTCTATGCACGGTTCGATTGTAGGCAAACTCCATAAGAGGTAAACGATCAATCCAAGTCCCGGCCTTACCCCGGGTCATGGCTCTAAGAAGAGCACCCAAGGTTCGGTTTACCACTTCCGTTTGCCCATCGGTTTGTGGGTGGTGGGACGTGGAGAACAAGAGCTTGGTGCCTAAAGCACCCCATAAACTTCGCCAAAAATGGCTTAGGAACTTAGTGTCCCTATCACTCACTATAGTTTGAGGCACACCATGTAGCTTCAAAACATTTTCAACAAACAAGGAAGCTACATGTTGGGCATCATCGCATTTCTTGCATGGAATGAAATGAGCCATCTTTGAGAACCTATCCACAACAACATAAATGCTATCATGGCCTCCCCTAGTCCTAGGTAATCCCATCACAAAATCCATTGAGATATCCAACCAAGGACTAGTAGGTACGGGGAGAGGGGTATACAACCCATGGGGGAGGGCTTTGGATTTAGCACGCTTGCACTCAAGGCAATTGTTGCAAAACTTTTCCACTTGCACCCCCATCTTTGGCCAATGAAATTGTTCTTTAAGAATAGCCAAAGTCTTTCTTGTGCCAAAATGTCCCATGAGTCCCCCGCAATGTGCCTCTTGCACAAGCAACTCCCTCCAAGAGGACTCCGGAATGCACACTCTACCATTTTTGAAGATATAACCTTTAACCCATTGGTATTTTTCAACTCTCTCCCCCTTCTCTAGAGCGTCATGGACACTCTTTAGCTTTGGGTCATGAGCATACATCAATTTAATGCTCTCAAAACCCATGAGCTTAGAGGTGAGAGTGGTGGCTAGAGCAAACTTTCTCGAAAGCGCATCCGCCACAACATTGTCCTTCCCTTTCTTATATTGAATCACATAGGGAAAGGACTCAATGAATTCAACCCACTTGGCATGTCTCTTATTGAGCTTCTCTTGGCCTCTCAAATGCTTGAGTGACTCATGGTCACTCTTGATTACAAACTCACGAGGCCAAAGATAGTGTTGCCAATGGGCAAGGGCTCTCACAAGGGCATACAACTCCTTGTCATATGTAGAATAGTTCAAGGAGGCCCCTTTCAACTTTTCACTAAAGTAGGCGATGGGTTTGCTATCTTGCATTAATACACCACCAATTCCCACCCCCGAGGCATCACATTCAACCTCAAATGCCTTTCCGAAGTCGGGCAATTGCAATAGAGGGGCGGTACTCAACCTACTTTTCAATTCATGGAAGGCCTTCTCTTGAGGCTCTCCCCAAACAAACGGTTGGTCTTTCTTCACCAATTCGGTGAGTGGGGCGGCAATGGAGCTAATGTCCCTCACAAATCGCCTATAAAAGCTTGCGAGACCATGAAAGCTCCTCACTTGAGTCACGGTAGTAGGAGTAGGCCAATCACGTATGGCCTCTACCTTAGACTCATCCACCTCCACTCCTCGGGCACTCACAACAAACCCAAGGAAGACAACCTTATCCACACCAAAGGCACACTTTTTGAAATTAGCATAGAGCTTTTCGGCTCTCAAAGCATCAAGCACTTGCCTAAGGTGGTCAACATGTTCATCCATTGTCTTACTATAGATCAAGATATCATCAAAATAGACAACAACAAACTTGTTGATAAAAGACTTCAAAACATGATTCATGAGTCGCATGAAAGTGCTAGGTGCGTTGGAAAGCCCGAAGGGCATTACCAACCATTCATAGAGACCAAATTTGGTCTTGAATGCGGTTTTCCATTCATCCCCGGGTTTCATCCGGATTTGATGGTAACCGGACCTAAGGTCGATTTTGGAAAAGACACACGACCCACTCAATTCATCCAACATATCATCAAGCCGTGGAATAGGGTGACGGTACTTGACCGTTATCTTATTCACGGCTCGGCAATCTACGCACATTCTCCAAGTGCCGTCTTTCTTTGGGACAAGAATGACCGGTACGGCACAAGGACTCAAACTCTCCCTTACCAAGCCTTTGGAAAGCAAGTCATCAACTTGTTTTTGCAACTCCCTTGTATCCTCGGGATTGCTTCTATAGGCCGGCTTGTTCGGGATTTGAGAGCCCGGAATAAAGTCAATTTGATGTTCAATTCCTCTCAAGGGAGGTAAGCCATCGGGCATCTCATCCGGGAACATGTCCCCAAAGTTTTCCAAGACATTTTTCAAAGCACTAGGCATAGGGCTAGAAGAAAAATCACAATTAGAGTTAAGGATCATACCTTTGTGCACTAGGCATAGGAGAAACTTGGTGCCATCATTACCTTTCAAGAGCTCGCCCGGTTGCATCATGGCACACATGCCACCGGTAGATGAAGTAGGTGGGATTGCCACCATGTTTTTGGACAAAGGGCTAGTCTCAATGAGTGACTTAGCCTTTGCCACCTCCCTCAACTCCTTCATTTTCTTGTAGTCATCACTTACTTGCTTAGGAGTGAGAGGTTTAAGCACAAATCTCTTCCCTTCATGTTTGACCGTGTAGGTGTTGACACGACCATCATGCACCACTTGCCTATCGAATTGCCATGGCCTCCCTAAGAGTAGGTGGCACGCTTGCATAGGCACAACGTCAAACAAATGCTCATCAACATAACTACCCATTCTAAATTTGATCATGGCTTGTTTCATCACCTTAAGCTCTCCACATTCACTAAGCCATTGTAACCGGTAAGGTTTAGGATGCTTCATGGTAGTTAACTTCAATTGAGCCACTAGTGATTGACTCACTACATTTGCACAACTTCCGGAATCAATTATCATAGAGCAAACAACATCTTTGACCCGGCACCTAGCATGGAAAAGATTTTCCCTTTGCAAGGTTTCACTATCTTCCACGATCATAGCACCTAGGCTCCTTCTCACAACCAAGAAAGTATGAGGATCCTCATCCTCCACCGTGTCATCAAGCAAATCGTTCTCCTCTACTCCCTCATCTCTCTCTACTCCCTCTACTCCCTCATCCTCCGATTCACTCTCTTTCTCATAGGCTTCATTACCAACAACAATCATGGTCCTCTTTGTAGGACATTCCCTAGCAAAGTGACCGTACC